>CM070667.1:2800100-4000100 GCA_036346575.1 Dendrocalamus sinicus
AAATCTGGGCTTGTATGACAAAGCGAAAATGTCATGTAAAGTAAAGAAGTTGTCATAAAAAGTATCTTATGACGAAAAAGCGGCGTCACGCCGGTCGTCATATAATGACCGTCACATAATGTACCTCGTGTGATATATTATGTACAACCGTCACAAAAGGTGGCAACCTTTGTGACGGTTTCTTTCCTTGTCACATATTGTCAACATTTAATGACGACTTCACTGTCACATATTGGTGGGTCAACGCGTCACCTAATACATGAGCCGTCACAAATTGAGATTTGGGAGACCTGACTGAGATAACTTATTGTGACGACCTTTATCGTCATACAGGACTTTGTGACATTTCAGTTGTGTTTTGTTTTATATGGTTGTTTGAGACATCTTGTACACCATCACAAACCTTGCTTGCGAATACATGGCGAACGTGGTAGCCATGTTCAATGACGAATGTCACACAGTTCTTTCATGACGGCACATACAAGCATGCAAATATATATCAGAAGCCATCATCCACAACATTCTCATCACAGCTCAAAGTTCAAACATCATAAAGAGGTCCAGATTCCAACAGACAAGTTCAAACTGCTCCACCACACAGTTCAAACATACCACATAGTTCGACAACAAAGTGTACAAAGTTCCAACAGAAAGTTTGGTGTTGTGCCAACATAGAGCGCATTTGGACCTACCTCAATCTCTCTGAAGTTTCAACACACTTTCAGAAGGCAAGATTAGTCTCTTCAAACTTGTTATGCATCCCTTCATTTCTTCTTGAGTCCGGCGCAACAAAATTTTGTTTTCTTCAAGTGATGCTCACGAGCTTGAATTTGTGCTTGCAACTCTTGCGCTTCCTAGCAGCTTCCTCTCTTCTGCTTGAAGTGTTGCCTCAAACCGAGTTTGCAGCGTGCCTCGCGACCGTCGTGGACCGAGCAAAGATTCGATGCTCTAGGGACACCAATGTTTGTAGGAAGGTGGACGAACGGCTTATCCGCTCGGTATCACAAGAACAATCTTGGTGGGAGACTTTTGTTCTTGTCCTTCTTCGGCTCTCTTTCCTTCTCTCGCCACCATTTGTTCCTACATAGAATGAATCTAATTAATAACAAGGCCATACAACAATGTTCAATCGGGCATGTAGTTGAGTACAGATGAATCATCTGCAATATTTATATAACTTACATATATCTCATCCGCAAGAGGAGTTCGACCATTTTATGACTAGTCATACATTCCCCAAAGAAATCAACAGATCAGGATCCATGTTGTTGTACTTAGGCCTCTGCAGATGTAAAAAATTATTTACAATGACATCAATGAAGGTAAAGAGAGGGGTAGACAAACATGGGATTTTTGTATTTGCCAACAAAGAAGATGCCAAAATATGTATGCACTACGATCATACAAGTATTTGCCTCCAGATTTTTATGCAAACAACAAATGCAATCACCGCATACTCAATTAATTCACGAGTTTAAGAAAAACAACACAGAACATGCATCTATGCAACTGGACACGGATCAATAATAACAACTTTGCCTAAACAACACCTACTATCGTTGATGAGCATCTCGATGACATAGCACATTGAAATCTCGATGACATAGCAACATGGGAGCTCATCTCGAAATCGAGGGCCAAACTCGAATTAGCTTAAAAATCGAGGTCATCTCGAAATAATTGGATCACGTCTTCGACTTGATGGTTCAAAGGAACATGGTAATGACTATACGCTACTAATGTCCCATCTTTCAATCTAATTACACAAAATACATAGTATCCATACCAGTCAGATCGATGGGCAACGAGGACCTAGATCCATCCTTTGGTGAAGCCGCACTTGGCCACGGTTCACTTTATTCTTAGAACTCGTTTCTGCACCACAAATGCAATAGAGTTTTCATTCACATGCACAAAGTTGCATTGCATATTAACAAAAGAAGGCAATTCTGCATGGACTGATTCTTCTGGTCACACCGTAGTCTACAAGTTTGATCCATTCCTCTTTCTTCATTTTTGGTGGAGGTTCTTTGGCCATCATCTGCTCTCTTGTCGTGACTCGTCAAGTACTTCCTTTTAGGTGATACCTCTTCCGCCTTACTCCCTTCTTAATGATATCGGTGCATGCGCTTTGCTTGGTCCTCGTTCTTAACATCCACATCCAACCTTGACTGCAGCCACACATATGATTTATCGACACAAAACACAATTTGTACATGGGACTAGAGTAATGCAAGAAACTATTTGGAGTGAAATAGCTGTCTTACCGCCACTTTGTCAAGCACTTTTGCAACTTCGCGGCCCCGCATCTTTTCATAAAGCTTCCAAGAGGTGTAGATAGGTAGGTTGTCTCTAACGGCGACACCAGTTTCGATGCCACCTTCGCTGCAGTAGTGGGACCTCGTGTCTTTTCTTCCTTCACCACATGGATAGCCGACTTCTTTCCTCTATTGTTAATCTTCTCTAAGCCATGACCCATGGTTTTCTTGCGGACATTCTTTGGGGCACCGCATTGGCAAATAATAATCAAAATGTGTTATTATAGGATTAACAAATCTATATACCGCATGGAGAAAATAATGCTTGTGAACACGTATTGTTTACTCGGAACTAAGTCGCCATCCGGTTCTCCTTCATCCGTATGACCCTCTGAAATAGCAACTTGCATTGCCCACCGAGTCACGATGTCATTGCTTTGCCTAGAGCTCTGCTCCACTGGCGAGGTGTCCACACCAACAGCTTTGGTTAACACTACTTGTGGGAGTAGGTTGTTTGAGACAGCCAAGAGTGGGTCTAGGAGTACTACGCGCAGTGTTTGCACCGTGCATCGACATGGCCGCACCGCTCTGGTGAATCTAGGAGGACTAGGCACGGTGTTTGGAACAGCGCCGATATGGTCGGACCGGTCATGGTGATTATTGGAGTAGTAGGCACCGTGTTCGTAGTTTGTGTGGTCCGCCGCCACTTGTATTGAGGTGGCCTTGCTGTTGTCGGCACTAGAAATGGCATTAGGTTTAGGTTTGGCTTTGGAATTGTTCTTAGGAGGCAAGGGCAATCTTTGCCTAGGTGGTGGGCGGCCTCAGCGAAGGCATGGCTGCACTTTGCCTAGTGAATCTTATAGGCGTCGCGGTGGTCTGGTTGGCAGTGCCATTGTTGCCGCTTTTGCTTCTTCTCGTCGAGGCGAGTTCCTCGAACCATCCCTTCTACCGACAAGAGAAACATGCATATTATTAAATAAGAAAGAAGTGTCAAGTAGATTAAATGACTAAACCAAGTACATGTTTGTCACAGGAGACCGAAACCGCTTAATTGGTCAAGTAATGCATCTCACTCGATTGACCTCATTATTGAGGTCATCATCATAGTCATCATCACTATCGAGTGGTTATCAATGTCGGGATGGATCATAATCATTGTCGAATCGTTTTGTCGACACTACTTGTCTTTCCTTTGCCCTTTTCCTTTTTGAAAGAACTTCTAACTTCCCGAGCTAATAGTGGAATACCCAGAGAGCTAAAATGTTCCTGAATTTTCCTTACATTGTCATCCCCGTCCCGCTCATACTGGTTCTTGTCATTTCTTCTATTACTTAAACGGTCAAACACAAAAGAGCGTAAACCGGATTCAGCCAGAAGGAGTTGAAAAAACTAACAAATCAAGATTCTGTTAAATGGTAGATGTAAGGAAAAATAAAATCAAAATTGTACAAGAAAGAACTACTAGGGAACAAGGCTAATAGTGAACAAGATTGACAGAGAACAAGAATACTTGAATAACTATATTGCATAGCTATTTATTAGTCATTCGGTTGTAATGTATTTCTAAGTTTAGTGTACAATTGTTTCCAATACAAGATGATTTGTAAGAAATTTTGATGGGACAAGCTATGTTACATACAGACCATGGTTTCAAGACATCCAAACCAAAACTAGGAACCATATAGTAGGTGCTTTTAGCACACAATGCGAAAGCGCAGTGCCCTGGATTGTCGAAACTAATGTCTTCCTTTGCCCTTTCCTTATTTTCAAGGACATCTCCCACTTCCTAAGCTAACAGTGGAATACCAAAAGATCATGTAAATCATCAAACAAACATAGCCAAGATGGAAGGTACGTAGCGGGCTCACCAAGTGTCAGCGGGTAGCCGGTGAGGCAGACGACGTGGCGCGGAGCCACAGCGGTAAGCCGACGCCCTGTGTTGGACGGGCGCCCTATCGCCGGTTCACCAAATCCGGCGGTGAGGTCGGGGCACGACCACCCTTCCAGAAGCCCCCTTCCTAGCAGGGTCACGTCCACTAAGGTTTCCACTTCCTTCGGGGTACGACCACCCTTCCAGAAGCCCCCTCTTGCGCCGTCACGTCGGAGGATGTGGCCACCCTCTACCCGCCCGTGGTCACACCGACGCAACCCTTACTAAGTCGATGCAAATTAGTTAGCCCTGCCTATACTTTGCTAGCTTGTGGTTGTACTGTTGTACACAGGGAGATCATCACAAGATTCGGTCCTTAGGGTTACCTGGGCGGTTCTACCACTAACCACTTTGTGCTTCCACTGCACCACTCACACACACCCTCGAACCATCCGCCCAGATATTTAAGCAAGTTGGGGTTTTTGGGAACATAAAATAATCATACCAACATATTCCAGTCATTACCACCATGACTTCCCAAACCAGTTTCTCATGATTGAAAAATGATAATGATGCTTGGGGCATTTCAGCGGCCCCTGGTATCTATGCAGTTCTAAGCATGGCGTATAATTAGGGACTGATTTTATAGCATTTTATGTGTCAACATTTTATGTATCCTCAGTTATTACTGGGCTTAGTTTAGTTTGAATTAGGATCTATTTGTACAGGTCGTTGCTTACTTTATTCAATCATGCTCGATATTATTATTTACTAAATCTAACATTGAGATTTAATTCATGGCATCTTATCATTTCACCTATACTTCAATTATTATTAGGCTTAGCTTTAGTGTTAAATAGCCTATCTTGCTAATGGTTGATTTCTATACCCTTCAATTGATTGGTCATTATTTCATGTGACATTCACCCCTAATCACACTATTACTAAATCCTCTCTTTTGATAGGAAGCTAAAATAACTACTCATGTTACACCTGTATCCAAGTGTTACCTTCTAACATATGATAAATATCCATGCTCAAGAGTCCCTAAATACCCTTAGTTGTAACAAGGTTAAAATACAAGATGTTTGCTATTACATGTGCCATTTAAATTTACATTTATTTATTCATTCTATTTATTTGCTAAAGATTTAAAAAGGGTTATTTATTATATATGCTCATATGTGCGCACATGGATATGTGTATATACACACACACACAACATTTCATGGCCCAAGCTAGCTGTTCATGCTAAAGAAATTAGTATACACCCCTATACCCTTTCTCATCGCTTTATCGACTCACGAACCCACTCTCTGATCGACCAAAAAAATAATCGCCAAAAATCCACCCGGACGGCGGAGCGGCGACTGACGCAGCTGCGCTTCGGGTGGAGGATTTTCTTAGCGCAGCGCTGATAGCCAAGGTTTCATTCGGGTGTTGCTTACCAGTAAGGGGCGAGTTATTCTCTTAACCCGAGCGGCAACAGGGGGCCCGAGCAGAGGAAGGCCGGGGCGGAGGAGGCGGTGGTGCGATCACCGGTGGGTCGCCGGAGGGTTGAGGATGACGGCAAAATGGAATGTCCAGACGTCGGGGAACCCGATGGTGGAGTTGGCAGCGGGCGGGGGTCACCGGAGTAGGGCCGGCGGCGTGCGGTGGCAGCGGTCCGGGGAGGAGGTACGTTGGCGAGCTGCAGGGCCGAGGAGGCTCGGCCTAGGGTGGATTTGGCTTCACGGTGCCCGGGAGACGGTGTGGGCACAGTTAATTTGGCTATGGTGCAGTGGGGCGGCGGCGGGCTAGGTGACCGGCCGTGGGGAAGAGAGGGTCGCCGGTGGGGGAAGGAGGGCTCGGGGGCTCAATTGCTTAAGGTGGAAGGTTGAGGGAGCTCGGGCGAGGCTAATGGGTGGCTCAGCCAAGGTTTTATAGTAGGGAAAAAGGGCGCGCGGCGAGGAGTGGTTGACCGGGGTACGGCGGCGAGGCGAGCTTCGGCATGGCTACAGGGGGCAACGGGACAGCCGGCCAGACGTGATGCAAGTGACATGGGAGTGACGCGAGCGCGGTCAGGCCGTGGTCCGGGCGCCCTGTGGCCGACGCGCGCTGTTGACCGGCGCGGCTTCTCTAGCTTCAGTCATGGGCAGTGATGGGCAATGAAGGAGGAGGGGATGGGAGCTGGTGGCGGCAGAGGCTGACGCGGGCGGGGCGTGGGACGGGACGGCGGTGGGGGCCGCGAGGCTAGGCGGGTAGCGCCGCGCCACCGTCCGGCGGTGGCACCGTGTCGGGCACCAAGAGGAAAACGCCGCCGGGCGCCGCGAGAGAGGAGGAAGGAAGCGGCTCGCCAAATGGGTGGGTGCGGGCGCGCTACCGGCCGGGCCGGACCGATTGGTCACCGGCAGCCCGTTTTTCTTTTAATTTTTAATTTTAATTTTTTTTCCTTTTATTAATTCATTTCTATATATTTGTTTTGTTGCTTTTATTTCCACTTCTTCCCTTAATTAAATTTTTACCCCCTTGCTAATGCATTCATACACCTATACATTTTGATAGAGTTCCCAATTATGCTTTCATATCTACAATTGCATATTTATACATATACACCTACCTACATGTGATTACATATTTCTTCCCCTTGGTTTCATGTATGTCTTCCTTACTACCAACCTTGGAATAAAATTAGTTGAATATATATATATATACACACACACACACATATTTCATTTGTACCCATTTTATTATTTTATTTGTTATTGGTTTACTTGTTCATGTACTGCCAATATTCTCATGTGCATTATATTCTAAGATAAATTTCTATGTTTAAACTCAATTCTCTCCCTGCCTCTTATGGATCATCTTTTCAGATTCTTATTTTAAATTTTTAATTTTCTATTGTTTAAACATGTTGGTTTTCTTCTTGTTCCTTTTTAACCTTTGGAGTTATTATTATTTTAACTATTTTACGTTTGAAAATTACTTCCAGTTATTATTTGCTTAGCACAAAACTCAGAAAAACCCAAATAAGATTTTGAACCAAAATTCAAACTCCAGTAAAATGCAGATAAAAGCTTTAAATTTCTCAAATTTTTAAACATCCAAAATTTAGGATGTTACACGTCCTGAGAGGAATCTACTGTTGTTTAGTATGGTTACACCGCTTCAATACCAACACTCCTTCACTCCTGCAGTGATTCAATCGATTTAAATAGTTACTAGACTAGGTTTGACAAGTCAAAGCTTGTGGTTGAACGATCACTATATTCTTTGCTCAGTATAAGGTCATCCTTACTTTCTCCGAGCTTTGTCCTCATTCTACTCCGAAATATTTTCTATCTCTAAACCCAAATCACAATACTTAGCGGCAGCATTATCCAACCAACTCGTGGTTTCCCATGATAATCATTTTACTATAATCACTTTTGCAAAATTACCGGCAAGTGATCTGTCATTCAGTAGTATAAAATAGTTGAGTTTTCCTACACTACCATGATTATTTAAGTAGTAGATTTAAACATTACTAAGTTTTACCAAGGTGAATATGGTCATCAAATTAAATAGTGCTTTTTCGGTGGTAGGATGTAATTAGATATCATGTCATTCTAAATATTTATTGTACATAAAATATCAGTGCGTAAATAAAAGATAATGAAAGTACTGATAAGTAAATAATTAATAGAATGTAGGTTCAACATGATAAAAAACATATGACTTGCCTCCTTCCCGATGTTCTTGGTCTTCTCTGTAGGCTTTAAGCTTACTTCAATTGCTCTTGCAGCTCTTCTGTTGACCAATTCACTTGGTCTATTCACTAGCGCAGAAAACGAAAACAAGTAAGTTCCTGCTTTGCTGAATGCAAGCTGGAAACAAAGTAATAAAATAACCAGAAAAGACATAAAAGGAAAAGGGTTTGGATGGTTAGAGTTTAGGTAGTGTGTGGGTTGGCTAAACGGAGTTAGAATTAGGCAAGGCGAGATCGAGATGATCGAAATGGCTATATATATTTTGGATGGGTTTTCGGAATGAACGGTAACAAGGGGACATATTGTGGAAGATTGATTTTAGAACAATGTGGGTTTGGGCTTTTTCGAGATTTGGTTTGGCAGAACGGAGGTCGGAAATGGATTCATGGGATCGAAATGGCCAAAACGGAGGTATTTTTGAAATTGTTGTTTTCGGATGAACAGTGCTGGCTACAGGAGCGAAAAGTAGCAGGCCAGCCTTATGTGAATAGTGCAAGCCCATGCGGTTTTGAACCCAAACGGCCAAATGGGCCGACTGACTCGACCCAACACGCGCTCGGACACTTAGCTCGGTTGCAATGTGCATGCGCGCTCGACCGTCGATCCACGACATGTGGGTGGCCACGATCGGGCCATGACGTCACCCCGACCCTTCTTCAACCTTCGACCGGTCTTCTCCAGCGCGAAACAGAGAGGCGACGTCTCAGATGGAGCGGCACCGGAGAGGTTCTTCGGCGACCCAGCTTGACACGGTGACTCCATTTTGGGTTTTTGGAGGCGTGGATATGAGTGGTGGTGGCTGGTGGTAGGAGAGATGATCTCGAGCTTCACTGCAGTGCTAGGGTTTTCTGGTGGTTCTCTGACAAGGTTGGGATCGATTTAACCATCTACAATGAATAAGGAGCATCAAAGCAGTAGCGGTTTTGGCTGAGGATCTTTGGTTTGAGCTGTCCACAGAGAGGGTGCTCTGGCCGGCGGTGGCTTTCGTTGGTGGGTGGGCTCAGCATGCGATGTGCGATATTCTGGTTCTGCTGATGCAATATCGCTCACCACGTCCTCTTGATGAACCGTGTGCTGCACGTCCGAGCTGATCCCAGCAATCAGACCTCCTGTGACTTCCTTTAGACATGGTTGCACGAGTAGCACACACTCGTAACCATGTCGCCAGCATCCTTCCACAAACCCCTTCCATGCAACCATACATATTAGTTTCCTCAACTCCCACCAAATGTTCGTGACAAACCGACTCCAAAACCCATGTAGGACAACACCGCACACCTTGGGGTCTAAGGAAAAGCTACGTGTGAACCAGTTCAGGATATCTCTGATTCAAGCATTCTCCGTGTCTGAAAATACCATACTGGCTTACAAGAAATTACTCAGGTTAATACCGTATGGACTTTCACGAATGTTACCAACACCGTAATGCGTTTTCAATATTGTGGGTTTCGACATAACCGATTTCTCAGTGCAAATATTACCATTTGTCAACATGTATTCATTAAATACATGCTAAATAAATACGTAGTTACATGTTGCCTACATTCGAATGACAATAAGAACGGATGAGACTATTATCTTCACACAAAGATGTTTTCTTCTTATCAACGAGCTTCCTTTGTCTTCCTCTCTAACCTCACGAGCTCCTCTCCTCTTATTCTCTTTCTTCTCTCGAGCTGCTCTCCTATCCTTCACTCCCTCTCTGAAGTTCCTCTCCTCTCTTTCACCAATGGACTTGCCGAGAAGCAACCGCATGCACCAGACAGAGACAGGCGAGCAAGATGGAGACAGCCGTGTGTGCGGAGACGAGGCTGGCCCTACGCTGGCTTCACTCACATCCATCGTTGCCGGCCGTGCAATGGTCTCTAGTTGCCGCCGCTACACAACAAGCGTGGGCGTCGCTGGCCGCGAGGCCGACGCGGAGCTCAGCTAGCGACGGCAGCGCTGCTTCCGACGTCGTTCACGTTAGGCGACCCACGTTTTCCTCTCTCTCTCTTGCGCGAGGCTACACGTTATTGTCGACATGTCCTCTCTCTCCTTTTCCCTCTGTTTCTACGGATGGGCATGTTCCTCGCATTAACCATTCCAAGGGATATTTTCAGTCGGCTCCGTCTGGATGTGCGTGGATACTTTCTACACAAAAGAACCCAAACTGGTTTATGGTCTGGACTAGGCCTGGGCATTCGGGTTACCCGATTTTTTCGGGTCGGGTAGTTCGGGTAATTCGAAATTCGGGTAATGAAAACTGCTACATGATATTAGCCCCAAAAAAACACTACCCGCACTTTGGCACCGATAATTGGTTCGGTTCGGTATACCCGATATACCCGAATTCACAAAAATCAAGAACCGCATAGAATTTCAGCAGCAATTTCGGGTTCAGTTCGCACGTAATAAAGTGATAAGTTCAAGTGTATTTTGGGGTAGTTCGCATTCGGTAGTTCGCACGGGATATTACCCGAACTACCCAAACTAATTTCGTAATCGAATCGCTATCCGAATTTGGGATCGGTACCTCGGGTTCGGGTATTTCGGTTCGGTCCGGTAATTCGGTGCACGTAACGGTAGCGGTATTTTGCCCACCCCTAGTCTGGACGGTTTTCAACTGCACGAACGAGGACCGTTCTTTCGTAGTCTTTTGCGTGTTCTCGAAAGAAAAAAAAAAGTCAAAACTCAAGCTGCAAGTAAAATTGAGAACCTAGAACTTGAGCATTCCAAGTAAAATTAGTTGGAATCTTCAACCGAGGGCCAACGCTGACAAAGCCTACCGAGCTATTTGAATTTCAGAGTACCTAGAACTTGAGCATTGAAGGTATATTGTTTTTTTTTCCTTTTATGCTACGTCTCTTAAGGGCCAAAAAAAGAGTAAAAATCAGCTTTCCGGAATCCTATATATCCATACAAATGATCCCACTTATTAATTGCAACTAGTAAGGTGCCCGTGTGTTACAACGAAGTGCCAAAGACAGTGATACATATCATTTATGCAATATTAGTATGGTAGTTTAGTAAAAAAAATCTCCAAATATATTTTATGGTTCCTTAGAAACTTATTTGCATGTGATTTATATCTTATTTATACTAGATTTGTTAGGTTTTCTCAAACCCTAGATTAATTCCATAGTGGCTTTCGGTTTACCCTATATTCCTCTGCCTTTTCCGTGGTGCCGCTTACAATGCATCATGAAGCTAGAGGGTACGGATCTATTTATAGACTCCACTTCCAGGTGTTATAAAGTGACCTACCTGTTTTCGGTATCCCGTAAGACTCCTAAACCATGTCACCAACCATGATCAGACATGCCAGTTTTATGAGTCTAAAATATATTAGTCCCAAGCACACATGTGTGAGTCATGCGCCATGATCAGGTTGTTTATGAGATCAATTCCAACCTAATCATGTGGCTCAACAGTCTGTAGAGCCGATCCGGCAAAACAAACCCAACTATTCCGCCCTGTGATTTGCCCGGGTTAAACAAATGCATGCATATCAAATTCTAGTAGACTTAATCTCAATAAATATGTCTACCATATTCCAGCACAGCCGTCCTTGGCACCTCAAGTATTAATTCCTTGAGTTAAATTCCCCATAAAAATATTCCCTATCACTTGCGTCAATAATATGAATAATTCCACATTGAGTAAAATATACAATAACCATAATAAATATTGAAAGCCACACAAAAATCCCAACATCTCCCACTTGGCTGAAATATTTCAATCAATAAATTGAAGCCCCATGTCTTTAACATGCTTAGAAAATAATTCTTGACTAAATGGTTTAGTCAGTGGATTTGCAACCATATCAATGCCAGGCAAATAAACTAAACGAACAGTCTTGAGTCTATTTATTACATCACGAATATAGTGATATCTTCCTTCAATATGTTTACTTTTGCTATGCAACCAGCTTAGTATGGTTTTCCTGTTGTAGTTTTTCATTCGTCGATATTGTGTGCATAAGGTGTGTGCCTCTACACTTATTTGTAAATGTGGTCACAATCTTTCCTTCGTTACCTCCACCAACTGCTCTTTTTTTTTTTGCACTTTTCTCCCTTAATTTTTGTGAAACATATTCTTTGTTTAGCCTTAGGCACTTAGGTCTTATGCAGGATGATGATTTCATAATGTAATTTGTGGGTGATCTTTCAATATATCTTTTTCATTGTAAAAATCAGCATTGCTGCTATTCTTTGTGACCAGTACTTTTATGAACACACAACATACACCATTTTTCTTTAACACGATTCATTTCACCATTCTTGTATCATAAGGTATCCCGCAGCAACATACGAGGAATCATTTAGTTTAAAATATACCAATGTAGCACTCTCTTTTGCGTTATAACCCTCTTTATAACTACCAACTATAGGATAGCCTAACGGTGAGGCCCTATGTCTCTCTGGCTGATCAGCAGGGCTTGATTCATACCAATCACATGTTTTGTGGGTTATTTATATGCATTTTCAACTATGGTTTCTAAAATGAAACCGGTTTTTGTAAAAAGGATTTGAATTTGCGTTTTGGTTTTGATCTCTTGAATCCCTAGCCTATCCTGCACGAATCTTAACCCCACCCCACCCCTAATCCCTGCTGGCACTGCTTGAATAGAGGAGAAGCCCGGCGTCACTGTTCACGGTCCGAAAAATATCGCCGCCGCTCGGTTCTTTCTTCGCCACCAAGCTCCTGCGCCCTTCCGCGCCTTCTCGCGCCTGCTCGCCGCTGCTAGCCCTGCACCACTTGTCAGCAGCTGTACGCCTCCCATAAATGACCCTACACTGTGTCAGGCCATGCCGGCCACGTCCGCCACCGTCCGCCCACTGTTTTGCCTCGGTCTGCTCTCATAGCTCTCCTGGCCGACCTGACACCGCCGACCCTTTTGACCGCCGTTCTGAGACGCCCGAGGCAGCCATGATGACCTACCCTGCCAGCTGCACCGCACCTCCTCGAGCCTTCCCGGCCATGCCATGCGCCGCCATCGCCTTGGCCAGATCACTGTGCCGAACCGCCTCCACTGCCCTATTTAAGCGACCGAGCCCTTCCATTCGTAGCTAGCAGTGTCTAAAGCCAGCCAAGCCACCCCAAAGCTTCGATCGTCTTCCCATTGCCAACAATCGCCAAAATCCCCAAAGGCAAGCCCTAGCTTAATGTCGCCTCTCTGGTCTAGCATTTTCCAATTAACCTCATCTATAGCCTCCTCAAGCCCTCAGGAACACGTCCAAACCGCCACCCTAGCCTCCTAACCACCCCTCTTCCCCGCCACCGAGAGCCACCGCACGGCCGAACCATCCTCGCCATGGCCAGCTCAACTCTGGCCCCCTCAATCCAAATTGACACTTCCACTAGCTCGCCCAAGCCCCACTGATACTCAAACACCAGCCAGATCGCCTGATAAAACCCCACTCACCCCATACTATTCAAATCAGCCGCAGAGAAGAAAAGCTTGCCGCCGGCGATCGCCGACTTCTCTGGCCTGGCCGACCCCCAAAATGGAGTCCCCATAGCCTTAACCACCTGACCCAGTACTGGATTCCGACCCTTTAGCCACGAAACGCATCGCAACGACACTAAATTAGTTGCAATAGGTATGTACTATTGCAACATTTTGCCAAAATCGTGGCGATATGTGAACAATATTGCCTCTAAAATATTGCGTTGCGATAGTCATTGAATTCGTTGTAATAAGGTGGCTTTATCGCCACCATTTAGAAAATGGTTGCGAGTAGTATGACTTTATTGCCACGGTTGTCTTGCATTGTGATAATATTGATTTTCGTTGCAATAGTTAGGAGGTATTGCCACCTTATAGAATTTCGTTGCGAGTGGGTGACAATATTGCCACAATTTTATTGCGTTGTCATAGTCATCAATTGCGTTGCAAAAGGTTCCTATACAATGCATATGAAATGAGTTTGTATTGCCACGAAATAAATTTGTTGCTATATATGATGATTGTTCGTGGCAATAACTGTTATTGCAACGCTTTGTTTTCATGGGCCTAATCGCCAACGCGAGGCCGAATTGGTGTGGAGGAATTATATTATCTATAGTTATTAATTGCTAGAGGAGATAAAAATTGAAAAGTGACAACTAAAATGCAGTTGAGGAGGTCTCACTTGACAAAACAGAGAGGATAAAAATTAGAATAGAAAAATAAAAACAAAACCATGGGGTGTGGAGGAATCGAACCAACAACCTCCTAGCTCGGAGGCCAATGCGTTTACCACTGCACTATTGTACCCCACCACAATTATAATTGTAAATTTCTATTTATCTAAGCATGGTAAGCACTTGTCATATAAAACCTGGGCACCTCCCACCGCACGCCCAGCAGTCACCCCGCCTCCACCATCTACGCCACATCAAGCAAACGCCGCTACCTAGCGATCGCCTGCCTCCACGCATGACGCGGATACGCTCATGTCTTGCACTTCTCGCTTAAATATATTATTTAATCGAAGAAATTATTGAGCCACATTAAATATTATCATGTGAACTCTAATTTAATTGGGTCTTTAATTATTATATTTAGAGATATAGAGTTACTACTATTTTATTTAATTATATACAGGCCTATATTCGATCTGTACAAGCCTAAAGTGAAGATGCGTTTAGAAGGTCTCGTCGACATTAGTCCATTGTCCATCATTTCGAGTGTACATGATAATGATGACATTCTAATCGGATCGATTATGCGAGCACAAGCTAAAAAGATTAATCAACAGGTGAACTCGCTCCTAATTAAATTTAGCTTAAATTTACATGAGAACTGGCTACTACCTAATGTTAGTATTTTAATTGGTCACAGGTTTGTGCATGAGAAGATGTTGAGATGCCAAAGCCAGAAGAAATCAGCCGAGCAAGAAAATCATGCATGTGCATGTGAGCCATAAAAAAAGAAGAAATGCACATATGTCACAAAGGAGATGGAAGAAGCTTCATACGGGACTAGCAAAGAGAAAAGAAATGCATGTATGCATGTTTCATACGTGACTCGTTAGAAAAATGCTTCATGCATTATATGAGTATTACACGTTTTGTTCGGTATAGCTGATACCTGACCGAATAGGTTCGGTATTCAGATACTCGGATAGTATCCGAGTCTGATCGCGGTGGCTCGGCCCATCAGCGAATCGGCCACACGGCCCACCGCCCAGGCGCCCACACCACGCCATGACGCCGACGCGAAACATCTCCAGTCCCCAGTCCCCACCCGGGTGAGTGCGTGACCGCATCCAAACCCTAGCTCGCTCCCGAGTCACGCCCGGCCGCCCCCAAATCCCTCCCCGCCTGAAAACCCTGCATCCCCCTCGCCGTCGCGCACCCGCCAAATCCATCGTCGCCTCGTCTACTCCCGGCAGGTGGGCAGCCGCAGGCACCGGCCCCTCCTCCCCCTAACGTCTCCCGTCCCACTCCCCTCCCCCTTGCCTCGCCTTTCCATTGGCGTTGGCATTGGCGCAATGCCGGCCTCCTTGTAGGCGGAGGAGATCTCTTCGCGCTGAGGAGGTATACATCCGATGCCCGAGGGGGACGTCGCGGATGGGGGCGCCGTGGAGGTCGAGTCCCCGCGATCCCGCTACTTCCGGCAGCAGAGCATGCACGCCGCGGATCTGGCGCGCAAGGTGTTTGACGTGGAGAACCCGCCTGGCGCCGGCGGTGGCGGAGGAGGCGGAGGGGGGCTCCGGCCAAGCGAGTCCGTGGCCAAGCTGAAGTCACTGGAGCGGGTGGAGCGCTCCGCGCTGGCTTCGGTGGTCGTGCTCAAGATGGGGTTCTACATCCTGGTGTGGTACGCCTTCAGTACCTGCCTCATGCTGTAAGTGTTGCTGCTTACACCTCGGGTTCCCGGTTCTCACCATCTCTCGGTACCTCTTGCGTAGCTCCTGGTGAAAAAAATATATGGTGGTTTGGTTGATTGCTTCGTTGTTGGGTAGATACAATAAGACACGGCTGGCGGACAAGCTGGGCAAGTTCCCGGCGCCGCTGCTGATGAACACTGTGCACTTCGCGCTGCAGGCGACGCTCTCCAAGATCATAATATTCTTCCAGTCCAAGGGGCTGGAGAACGCGGTCGAGATGGGATGGAAGGATTACTTCATGAGAGGTGTGGATCCAGGTTTCGGATCTCGTTTTGAGGCAATTGCCGCATGATTTTGTGTTTGTATGTGGGGAGTCATGCTTCTGGATTGCCTTTCTGCAGTCGTGCCAACTGCTCTGGGAACCGCATTGGACATAAACCTGAGCAACGCCTCTCTAGTGTTCATCTCGGTCACATTTGCTACTATGGTGTGTTATCCGCAAAAGGGTTTAATCCACTTATGCTTTTGATTACATTCCTTATTTAGTTCAGTTGGCTGGATAGTTAACTAGATTTTCGAAATTTGATCTTTTGCAGTGTAAATCAGCCTCCCCAATATTTCTTTTGCTGTTCGCTTTTGCATTTAGGTGAGTGTTGATCTACTGTTGTAGCACGCCTTTCTCTTACTAATGCTACTTAGTTTTAGTGGTGATGTTTATGCTGGTTGCATTGATTATTATTTGTTCAACTTATATTAGCAGAGCAGGACTTATATTTCCCACTAATTAACATTAACTTGCCACATAATTGATTGTTAGAGTTGTATGTTCATCCCACTTTTGAAGAGGATAATTTGAAGGAGCCCATACTGTAACTCATCCGTTTTACGGGTATAAGCTAGTATTAAGCTACCACTAAAGCTTTCATAGTTTCATGCAAAAGCAAAACTGTGCCAATCAAATGTAAGGCAGTTAAAAAAAAGACACAATTTCCTTTATCAACAGAGGGACACTAATGTGGATGGTGAAAAACCAAGTCGACACCAATCACCAGGTATCTGGGCATGTCAAGCAGTCTAATGTAACTTCTTTTTTGTTGTTTTTTTAAAGTTGCATGTGAATTACTTTGGCTATCCTTTAATTATAACTTTTTCCTAGCAATAGAAAATGAAGTTATGCAAGTAAAAATACATAAAAAAATTTTCTGTGAAAAATGGGAAGTGTAAGCAATAATTATGGTTAGCCTAAGAAATATTGTCTCAATCCATTATTCCTTTCTTCTTTATTTATAACTTTTGCAACATTCCTTCTGGAACTAAAGTTTCTTGATGAGTATTGGTTTCACATTTTATATAAAACCAAGAGGCCGTTGTAACTTTGTAAGCTTTTGCAGTAGGGCTACTATATATCGATAAATGAAATGAAATTAAATAATTCTGCTGGAATCACTTGCTAAATACTTTGCTACGCAACTGAACTAGAGAACTCAGGATTGCTATTTTCAGCTGTAACTCGTATCTCTAAATTTGCACTATGATGTACTTAAGTATGTGCTGCTGGACAATACTCATATTAAGGTCCCTCTATTGTTCATGTTCTATCAGGATGAAACAATTTGATCAGAGCAAACAGAGTCGTGGCGTCGTCGAGTCAGGAAATTCAACATGGCAAAGAAGCAAGGACAAATGTAATGGAAGTGATAGTACTTTTGTTATTAGTTACAAACTTTGTAGTTTAAGTTTGGAGATTGATATGTAATTTCTGCATGAGTGGTGGCACTTTTAAATTATTATATGTTGAATTAATATATGTGTTCTTGATCCAACCGTACCCTTCAAAGCCGTCGCAAACCGCCCGAGCTCCGTCAATCGCCGTTGCCAACCTTCTTTGTTTTGGCGCGCACGTGGAAGAGAGGAGGAAGAAGAACAGTAACGATGTGTTATTGTTCATCCTGACCCGCTTGAACAGTACCAGATCCAGCGCCACCCGAACCAGCAGTGAATAGTGAAAACCTGCAATGAATAGTAACCGACCCATTACTGTTCACCCGAAACCCAAAAACACACATATATATATATACCCATTTTGACCGTTTTGAGCCCGTCGACCCATTTCTCAGGCCCATTTCACCTTTTGGACCCTCCTAAAAGTCCAAGACTCTATTTATTTGAATTTTTTGAATTTTCTTTCTTCATTTCATTTCTGTATTCCTAGCTCAATCCTTCGGGCATGGAACTAAATTGTTTTAATTGATTTTGTGTTAGCTCCCGACGTTGAAGTTCTTTCGGAGCAGGAAGGAGAAGCCCAAGCCACCGAAGAGTTCAAACTCGTTGAGATCGTAGACCCGCAAGGTAAGTCGCACATATTTTTGATCATGTTGAACTCACATTCCTTTAGCTATTTATTTATGAGTACTTTCATTATGCTATTTACAAATTGTTATTTCATGTACAAGTACTGGTTAGAATGACATAATATTAGTTATGTCCTATCACCCGAAAAAGCCCAGTTTAACTTGATGGCCACATTCACCTTGACAAGACATAGTAATACTAAATATAATAATAATATAATCATGGTAGTTTAGGAACTCACCAAAATCTTTTCGATGTTAAGAGAATTGGTATTTGTTAATAGAATTTTGCAAAGTGGATCTAGGGTAAGCGAGGATCGCATAAGGCCATAAGTGGGCTGGATCCTAAGACCTTATCCTAGGGTATTGGTTGTGGATTGGTGACAGTGCCGCGGGCATTGAATATGGATTTGTGCGTGGAATATGCCTCAGTTAAAAATATAAAGACTAGACCCTTATGCTGAGTAAAGAACATAACACCCGCCCAACCACAAGCGTTGACTTTGTCAAACCTGACTTAGTAGTTGCTTAAGTTCGATTGAACCTCTGCAACTGGCGGGCGGAGACCGAGGGAGAGTCCATATGGGAGGTGGTTAACCATACAATGGTAGGACTGCGACAAGTTGGGCGAGATCCGTGGGGTCACCCGAGCTTGTTGAGATCAAAAACTTACTGGGTGGAGGCTATATAAAGAGTTGAGTAGTGAACAATCATGTTTTCTTAACTTTGTCGCGGGAGTTAAGAGATTTTGTGGGTAAAATAGGGCAGCTCTGCAGAGTCATGAAATAATGGTATTCAAATACGCCGTACTTCCGGTAAATGAAGCTGTGTTTAGTGTGTGAATCCAATAGCAAAGGATAAGTAGATTTGAGAATAATTTGGGAATGTCGAAGATTGGTAATTAATCAAGTTTGAAACCTTTTTTAACTAATGAAGTTATCTTTTTTATGTTTAAAACTGGTTTACAACTAAAATAATAAACCTTTCCCACCCAATTCATGGTAAACCCTACATGTAGTTATTGGTAGTTTCCGTGTGACTTGTTGAGTACGGTAATTGTACTCATACTTGCTAAAAACATTAACAGAGATAGCCTACAACGAGGGAGCCGATGAAGGCGACGAAGTGGAGTTCTACGGGATAGATGACGCATGGAATTAGGGTTGTCTTCCGCTCAGGTGTGCATGTGGCATTCTTTTGTTTGTAATGTATCTAAGGGCCGTTTGCCCCGTTGTAAAACTCAGCTTCTAAGCCATTATATTGTAATAAAGTTGGCTTTTGATCTTAAGCATGTGTATGCAATGTTGTACACTTGATTGATGTAACTCGCAGCTGAATAGTCCTAGACAGTTGCGAGGGATTCATGACGCTCCCAGAAATGGGGGTGTTACAGTTTCTCAGGTTTTGAACCTGTGACTCGTAGGTTTTGATTGCACTAGCCAGTTCCCAGCATCTAGAAAACCTCTTTATAACTTCTCAACATAGGTGGTTGTATTCTAGGTGATAGAAACTGAATATATGGATCTATAGTGCTTTACCCTTTTTTTAGGTCTAGGAGCTTGATATATTTTAAATCACCAAAGGATTAGATTAATCATGCAATAAGCAATCTCGTAGGAATTTTCACTACTACAGAAAGTCTAATACTAGACGGCCAATCACAGACGGTTTGACAAAACCGTCTGTGATTGACACTAATACAGACGGTTTTAATTTGGACACCGTCTGTGTTAGTGGCGTCGGATAAAACGAGTATCACAGACGGTTCTTACCGATGAACCGCTCAGTGATACTAGTATCACTGACGGTTTTTATTAAAACCGCCTATGATAATGGGATTATCACGCATTTATTTTTTTATTAAATAAAAACCGCTCGTGTTGTGTAGACTATCACGCATTTGTTGTTGTTAAGAATCGTCGGAATGTTCATGACGGTTTTTAACAAGAACCATCTCGTGATGTCCCTTTGTCTGTCATATTCTGCTCATGATCGAGGTTAATATATAAGTACACATTGCTTCTAATAACTTAACTACGTAACTACTGAGACAAGAGATCACAAATTAAAGGCAAATTTATTAATTTCAATTAGAGGCAAATTTATTACAAAAGTCGCATTGTAAAGAGTTTCCCAAATTGTAATCTTTTGGGCTTCAGACGCTTCTTCTTCGACTTTGGGACTTGGAGGATCACCACCGACTTCTCGAACGCCGTTAAGATTGTCCTTGTCCTCGCACTTCCTCCTCCACTGGGCAAATAATCGATAGCATAGCCCATAATGTCGTAGAGGATAGCATGAAAAGATTCCTCGACCGCCGCCGCTTGATCAACAAGGCTATCCATCGCCTCCAATGCGTGTAGAGCTTCTTCCGCTTTGCGCACATTGTGGAGAGGAACCGTGGTAGGGCGTTTCCTTTCTTGAGCGGCAGCGACACGCCCATCGACGCGATGATCAGTCGAGCCGACGGATGCAAGAAAGTCGGGAAGGAGAGCAGGCGTGTGCGAGAAGTCGCTCCAGATGCAAATTGCTAGCCATTTGTGTAAGGTTCCTACGAACAATTCTTGATGAATATATGAGAGGAAGGAGATGATCACAAGAATAGTAGACGCCATATTGTACGTGCGTAGAAGAGACTCGGATAGCGCGCATATTTAACCTTTAGCATAGACGGTTTGTATACCCAAATATTAATGATATAGACGCTTCGTATAACGATCGAGAGGTTAATTAGACGATCAAACACGGGCGTTCGACATAAAGCTTATGATGACGGTTTTTATAAAAATCGTCGTGATAAGATTTATCACGACGTTTTTAAACTTAGAACCGCTCGTGATATTGATATCACGACGGTTCTACATCTAGAACCGCTCGTAATAAGCCTCCCTATAAATACCCTCGCTAGGGTTTTCCCGTATGCCGCAGCTTATATTCTACATCTAAATCCCGACCGCCTCGCCGCCGCCTCCTCGAGCCCTCGCCACCGCCTCGAAGCCTCGCGGCGGCGGCTCCACGAGCCGCCCACGCTCAAGACCAACGCCGCCGCCGCCACGGCCGCCTCCCGAGCCCTTGCCGCCGCCTCCTGCCGCCCGCATTCAAAGACCGACGCTGGTTCGCCTCCACGCCAGCGCCTCCGCTCGCCGCCGCTGCGGCCGCCTCCCGAGCCCTCGCCGCCGCCTCCCCACCCTCGCGCCGCCTCGAGCCTCGCCGCCGCCTCCCTGCCGTCCGCATTCGAAGACCGACGCTAGGCTCGCCTCCACGCCCGGCGCCCCCACTCGCCCGTCGCATGCGGTCGCCTCCCGGAGCCCTCGCCGGCCTTTATGTGATGCTATGATTTGCTTTTTAAAAAAACGATAGTAATTGAGTATAAATATGTTGCATGGTGTGGAGCCTTGATAGAACTTTGTTTAGAGACCTTGTAGTAATAGCATATGCCACATAGACCTTCAAGGGGCATGAAGCAAGTGACACACTCTAGTGTTCCCGTTCAATGAACCGGATACACTAGTTTGTGTCATTTGCTTCATAGAACTTTGTTTAGAGACCTTGTAGTAATAGTATATGCCACATAGACCTTCAAGGGGCATGAAGCAAGTGACACACTCTAGTGTATCCTGTTCAATGAACCGGATACACTAGTTTGTGTCATTTGCTTCATAGAACTTTGTTTAGAGACCTTGTAGTAATAATATATGCCACATAGACCTTCAAGGGGCATGAAGCAAGTGACACACACTAGTGTATCCGGTTCAATAAACCTGATACACTAATTTGTGTCATTTGCTTCATAGTATTAGCAACTAAAGTTTGTCACCCGCACATTCTTTAACATCATCGCCGAATGCGTCCCCTTATATATGTACGCACCAATTCTAAGGTTTGTCAATCTTCCCACATTTATTTCATACTTGTTAGCTTATATATGTACGCGCATTGATATTCCTATTGACAGGCTGCGCCCATCTCTACAACTGCATTGAAACAGCCGGACTTTGCAAAAATTCGAGGAGTGCGCTTGGTTTTTCTGGTCTAAAGTCATAAGACCAGATGGAGAGTCCCACTGCACACAATGATTTTTTATTGCTCTTATCACTCTGTAATTGTGAATTTGTTAATGGATATTTTATTTCATTTCAATTAATTGCGAAATGGATGCCTTATGTCTGTGAATGAAATGTGATGTGAATTGGATGTTATATGTTTGTCAAATGAATTGAGATGTGAATTGTATGTATACATATACTTGTTTATCTACTTGTTTCAGAGGGCATGACTAGCATTTCCTGATGCTAGCCAATAAACACAAATAGATTTATGGGTAGAAAAGAACATCACAGATGGTTTTTAGTTACAAACCGTCTGTGATGACATATCACAGACGGTCTGTGATAACCTTCGATTATCACTGACCCATAAATTCAGACGGTTCAGAAAACCGTCTGTGATGACGTTTTGGAACCGTCTGTGATGACCTTTTCTGTAGTAGTGTTTAATGCCTCGTAAGTGTTAGTGATATACCTTAGAAGAAATTATAGAAATGATTATATCACTTCTATATTTATAATTTTTTAAAGAATATACTATTTTATCATTTGAATAAATATCTTTCATATTGATCAACAAGTATGTGACTTGTTCGTAGAACTCTTTATTTATATTTGATATTATTCTAAATTATCTCTGATTTTATATCATTATGTGGGACAATTATGATTTATAAAAAAATACATGTTTTGATTGATGATTATATTTCATGGATCATGAATATTTAGATATCAAATCAATAAGTAGACACATGTTAGAGAACATAGTGTTAGATTGACCTATCATGAAAAACGGTGGGAATTGTTATATTATTAAGTGTTATCAGTTGGTTTCATATATAGTATATGTAGAATCATTAGACCTGAAATCGTCATAGTTTCTTACATATGTAATAGTTTACTTAGGGGTTATCAAACGCTACTCCATAACTAGGTGGTCATAAAGGTAGCATTCGGGTTTACTATAAAACATGCAGAGGAATGCGAGCGATCAAGATGAAATTTGCTCCTCCTATATAACTGGAGAGATATCTCTAGACCCTTCGATGTGGTTAGATTAAGAAAGTGCATGGATATATCGAATGTGGTTAATGAGTTAATCACAACTGAGTAATTCATTACAGATTCGAGTGAAGAATCGAACTATCAAATGATGGCAGTTTCTCGTCTTGAATTCAATCTATTATCACGAGGCAAAAAGATCGGTACATAAGAACTGTATAAGTTCGTTTGATATGATCTTTATAGATACTTGGGTATCACTATGGATCGCTACCAACTTGTGGATCAGATAAGAGTTTTTGGTCCATGGTCGAATATACATGAACATATAGGGTCACATATTTAACGGGTTGAAATACATCAATTTGGTTTTGATCCGTTACTAATTGTCCAAGTAGGCTTCACAAGACCTCTAACGTATGGTTCTACCGAGAGACTAAAAGAGGCATGGGGCTGAGGGATGGATCTCGTACGCACCCACTGAAATCCTAGCCATCACCTCTTACAGGCCCTGCCGTGCGCGTTGGAGTTGGCATACTAGTGCACGACATTTCTCCCTGGATGTGTGAATTTCGATAGAGGTGCTGCTACAACTGCGACGCTGATCGAGATGATCACGAGGAGGAGACGTTGGCTCATAGAGATCGACTATTTTCACTATACCGATGTGTGCTACGTTGAACCAGATTGCTTCAATTCTTCTTCCGCTGCACTACGCATCTAGTGGTAACGATCTATGGTAATTTTCTCGCATGGTTTTTTAGTTTACATGATAGAATTATTTTTTAATTTTCACTGCACTTTTGCTTGTTTTGGGCATAAATGGGCAACAACATTTGGATGTCTACACACAAAACATTGGCCAAAAGAACTGAAATTTCTGCTAAACTCCTGCATTTCTGCCGAGATTGGTGATTCTTCCACAAATTTACGAGTTCCTAAAATTCGGTTTCCGTTGGTTTTTCCACAGATTGATGGGTCCCTAGGAGTCGGTTTCCAAAATTAGGACGGTTGAGGGCTGGAGTGGTGCAGCGAGAGAGAGTCCTAGATGTAGAGAATTTGGTGGTGATCGGTTCGGCTGAAAAGCTCGTGGTTTATGGCTGAAAACACTGTAGCTGGCTGAAAAAAGCACTGTAGCTGACAGAGACTTATTTAGCATAATTAAATTAAAAAAAATTAAAAATAAAAAAATTATGTTAGCCCATTACGTATAATACAAACAAATATGGGAAAAAAAAGAACCGGCAAAAAAGCTCAACAAAAAGCTAAAAGTTCAGAAAAAGACGAAACTTATAAATAGTGAAAAATAAACCAGAAGCTAAAAGCCGAAGACGAGTTGATCAGGGCCGCTTTGCTCCGTTGACTGGAGCGCGTCGCCGCTCTGATGCCTCCACGCATTCATTTGCCTTGCCTGGGAAAAAGAAAGTTATATACGCATACGTGGGACAGTATGTATCCGTGCTTCATAGGCTGTTTGAGCCTCCAATTAATTTTCTAGCATATGTAAGGGATACACATATGCACACAAGCCTTGTACCCCTGGGGATGAATAGTAGATGTAGAGCAGGCTATGGCTACAGTATAAATCACCTAAATGTTGTAAATATGTGAAAACTATATCTTTAAAGTTCTAAAAACTTCTAAAAAAACCATATGTCAGGGAGGGAATGTTCTTTGATCACAAACTCAACTTAATTTGAAAGAGAGAAAGATAAATTCTTATGTTTTACTATTCATACATAATTTGTCTTTGCCATATCGTGCAAATGGGGTTCAGTTTCATCCAGATTTCTTGCATGGCTAAAGAACATCCCCACGGCTACACATGTTATTTATTTTGGAATTTTTGAAAACTTCTAAAATATGATTTTCATGGCTTGCAACATTTAGCCGGTTTTCATTGTCCCCTGGAGCCTAGACATGAGTGTTCAAGTATGATGCTTGGTGCATAACTCAATATGGTGCATACATAACGAGTCTCTCTCTCTCTCTCTCTCTCTCTCTCTCTCTCTCGCTGTGTTAAAACGTTGAAAGATAAAATCAAACTTGTCCATTTTCAACTATCCTAGAATGACGAAGAATGTAAACTTGGTCAACAATACTTCAAAAAATATGAAAAAAACAACTTGGTCAACAATACTTCAAAAAATATGAAAAAAACTAGGCCACTCTTTTCCAGTACTATTTTAATTTCTTCCAAATTTTTTAACGGTACTTTGTAGGGGTTTACGTTTTTATACAACTTTGCATTTGATACCGACCCATCCGAACGTATTGATTCAAGAACTTGAACAAAGTAAGATTGCTAGCATCTCATTCTTCTACCCACACCGAGGTAACCTCATTATCTACTTCACCTCTAAAATCTACCCTATAAAACTAGTAAGCTACTAACTCTCATCCCATGGCAAAAGCAAGCTGCCAACAAATCCCAGTATGAAAAAAAAGGAAAAAAAAGACAAACCCATCAAAAAAGTGAAAACTAAAGCCTGAAAGATCAAAACGGCTTAAGAATCAACAGAAGAATTAGCAACACAACACAATTACTCCAGATGGAAGTATTGATGGTCCTTGAAGCAGATGACTTGAATTCTATCGTTCCTGAATAGACGTTTCCATTTACAGAGGGCGTAGTCCGATTAGGTGCCCCGATGTTCTTGCATGCGCCCATTGGCGCCCCAGTCTGCAAACATTTCTTGATGAGACTCGTGACATCCAAATGGAAAAGATGATCTTGTATGCTCCAAAAGAGAATGCTCTAAAATTTTCCCAGAAAGATATGCTGATAAGCTTGATACTAATAATTGCTGAAGCCAAAGAATTTTCCTTGTGGAAAGGGCAAAAAGTGCTCCATCGTTTAATCTAATCATTTACATATCAAATTCTGGCATTATAATTTTTGTCGAAAGAAAATTTCTGGCTTTACAATTACCTGGCAAGCAGCAATGGTGTTACAACCACATAGCGTGAGGCCATTGATTCTGTCTTGAACATCGAAAACACCACCACCATCGCTTCGCTGCACAAGACATATTAAGGAAATTTCCATCGGGAAAAACAGACACATCTTGTTTGTATTTGTGGGGATGAAGCATTACTGTATTACCATGTAGAAATTCACAGCTATGAAGTTGGGGATTCTATTTCCAGCTGCAACATAACAAGCTTGGACCATCTGTGGAAGTCCAACAGAATTCTCTTTACATGCTTCATTCTCCACAGGAATTGTGGGGAAGTAATTTTGCAGAAATAGAGATGCAGATCTTGAGTTCAGTGGCTGTGATTCCTTTCTATTTGGACAAGAGCCAGGCACAATTCCTGGATCTCCAGCTGCCATGATCATCAGAAAGACAGAAATGGAATGTGACATTGGATACAAGATAAGCACTCTTATATTTGTTCTTGGTGGAAATTAGCAAACACTAGTCAATTATAGATACATGCAAGAGTAATAGCTACCAGTATAATTACTGGAGTACATGGTTCAGACTGCAATTTGTAGGTGACAATCGGGCTAAAATTAGTCTGGAGCAATGTTTTAAACTGCAAATACTGGTGAGATAATGCATATCAAGATATGCTACTCTACTAGGAAAATTACTACCAGATAATACACCGGTATTGGTGATTGCTTCTTTGGAGGTGTAACTAGCACATGGGTTGCTTTATATATTTAGAAGGGACTCACTCTCCATGGATTGAAAACTATGCATGCCCTGGGCAAAACCGGTCAAAGCTGTTGTTATGAAACGGCATGCTAATAATTTCCTAAATTAAATCAAGTGCATATAGGCACTTCATGAAATTTAATCCTTACCTTCAGTCCCACACTCTCTACCACAATTTGTTCACAAGAAAAATCCCTAGATGTCTGACACAACAATACTAGTATACTCTCGAGGATAATTAGTTCTAATTTCCAATTTGACACGTGCTGCAGTCTCTTAATTAGGAACTAGGCTGCGCAAACACACCTTGATACTGGTGTTAGTGTCAAATACCAATGCGGAGGTATGCAGGTGCAACCAAGCAATCATTTTTGTTAAGTTATAATAATTTGTTATGGACACATATTGGGGTAAGCATTATAGTAGAAGAAACAAGCAGACAGCCAAATCCAATTAGGATTCGGGGCTTCCTCCAGGCTAAGAATCCAGCTTCCATACGGCATAACCGTTGGGAAGGCTTACTTATCTCTTAGAGAAGAATTGGTTTAGGAGTCGGTCTCACTAAGAGACGAATTGGTTTAGGAGTCGGTCTGAGAAAAGAAGATTGTAAGCTCTATATATGTATCTCCTGCGCTTAGTCGGGAGGTAACAAGAAATAAAGAAGCTCTTCTTCCCCAAACCCTAATTCCTCTTGGGTGAGTGTCAGCCACGGCAGAGCAAGGAGGCTCTCGCCGGCTAGAGGCAAACATTACCCAATCTATCCATCCCTACAACCTGAGACCGAGAGCCCAGATACACAACAGATTGGTATCAGATTCCATGGCATCTGACGCTTTCACCGCAGAAATACGTGACTTGAAGGAGATCCTGAACACGATCCTCAAACGACAGGAAGAGCAGGCTGCTGCCCATGCAACTCTGGAAGCTGCTGTCTTGGCTATCGAAGGGCGCACACCTTCCCCAACACAGGACACCAACTCGGCCAACTCGTCGATAAGACGCCCTGCTGATGATCCTCCTGCAGCTCCAACTCCAGGTCGGTTTTACAAGGTGGATTTTCCTTTGTTTGATGGCAACTCGGATCCATTGGAGTGGTTAGCTCGTTGTGAGCAATTCTTTCGTGGTAATCGCACGCTTGAGGAGGAGAAAGTCTGGTTGGCTACATATCATATGACAGGCATCGCAGCTCAATGGTATTACAAAGTGGAACGTTCGGAAGGGATTCCCACTTGGGCCAGATTCCAGAATTCTTGCCGCCTGCGGTTTGGACCTCCTTTTCGATCAAATCCAGTGTCTGAACTTGCCCTTTTACGTCAGACTGGATCTGTTGAAGAATATGCACAGAATTTCTACAGGGTGCTCTGTCGCGCGGATAATCTATCGCCAGAGCATGAGGTTGGACTGTTCTTGGCTGGATTGGGCGACCTTATCAAGTCTGATGTTGAATTGCAGAGTCCATCTTCCTTGGACACCGCAGTGAGTCTGGCCAAAGCTGCTGAGAGACATTACAAGCTCTTATACAGTTCGGGGTTGATTAGTCGTCAGCCTCACTCCGCTTCTCTCCGTCGGTGCGAAGTTTTCCCAAAGACAAATAACGGCACCGCCTTGCCTAAACCACCTGATCTTCCGCTCCTTCCCGCGCCGCCAACAGGGTCCCCAGTACCTCCTCCGCGATCTTTCAGACGCCTCACACCGACTGAGATGGCTGATCGACGACAAAAAGGACTTTGCTTCAACTGTGATGAACAATTCACTAGAGGTCATCGTTGCAAGCGTTTGTATTGGATTGAAATCTTGGATGAAGATGATATTCCCGATGACAGTGCTGAAGACTCCAGACCGCAAATTTCCTTACATGCGCTGACAGGAATTTATTCTGGGAACACCATGCAGCTGACTGTCATTATTAATAACCACAGATTCTGCGCTTTGATTGACTCGGGATCCACTCACAACTTCATCAATCTTGAGGCTACTAAGTTGTTGGATCTTCCTTTACAAAACCGTACAGGCATTCATGTGGCGGTAGCTAATGGAGACAGATTACCTTGCCCGGGCTTTTGTTCATCTCTGCAAATTGCCATTAATCAAGAAGAATTCATTATCAACTGCTATGCCTTAGACCTCCAAGGCTTTGATTTAATCCTGGGAGTACAATGGCTCCGTACTTTGGGACCAATCTTATGGAACTTCTAACTGCCGATGTCGCTTTGGCACCGTGGACATCAAGTGCAATTCCTAGGAGTACCCACAGTCATCTTCTCGCCTGTTTGCACTCACTGAATCTTCTCAGACTCTATTGGCAGACCTGTTGTTGGATTTTCAGGACATCTTTCAACAGCCTTCGGGATTACCCCCCCAGCGATTTTTTGACCATCGCATTCACCTCGCTTCAGGGCCCAACCAAAGTCGTCCACCATATCGGTACCCTCACCACCATAAAGATGAAATTGAAAACAAGATGTCTTTGAAATGCTATCACAAGGCATCATCCGTCCTAGTACATCTTCCTTCAGCTCACCGGTGGTATTGGTCAAGAAGAAGGACAATTCCTGGCGGCTTTGTGTGGACTATCGTGCACTGAATACCCAAACCATCAAAGACAAATTTCCAATTCCAGTGGTTGATGAACTATTGGACGAATTGAAGCATACCAAGTACTTCACCAAGCTAGATTTACGTTCAGGATATCACCAGATAAGAATGCACCCGGAGGACATTCATATGACAGCTTTCCGAACGCATCACGGCCACTTTGAGTACCTGGTCTTACCCTTCGGTCTTTCTAATGCCCCGGCAACTTTTCAAGCTGTTATGAATGCCATTCTACAACCATATCTTCGCAAGTTCGTGTTGGTCTTCTTTGATGATATCCTCATTTTTAGTCCATCCCGGTCTGAACACTTATGCCATATCCGAACAAAGTGTTTGCTCACAAGCGTCATCATCAACTTTTCCTTAAGCAATCAAAGTGTTCCTTTGGTACAATGTCTGTCTCTTATTTGGGCCATGTTATCTCAACTGAAGGTGTTTCAATGGACCCATCTAAAGTTCAGGACATCCAACAATGGCCGGTTCCCACATCTCCGCGCCATCTGAGGGGTTTCTTGGGCCTCGCTGGTTACTACCGCAAATTTATACGTCACTTTGGGTCTATTGCCGCTCCTTTAACGCAATTACTCACCAAAGACGGCTTCTGTTGGTCCCGGGAGGCCGATGTGGCTTTTTCAACCCTAAAAGAGGCCCTCTGCCGACCATCCTTCTTGGCTCTTCCAGACTTCGCAAAGGCCTTCATAGTTGAGTGCGATGCTTCGGGAAGTGGGATTGGTGCTGTTCTTCATCAGGGATCAAAGCCCATTGCTTTCTTCAGCCGAGCAATCCCTCCTCACCACGCCAAGTTAGCGGCTTATGAGCGAGAACTCATCGGATTGGTCAAAGCAGTACGCCATTGGCGCCATTATCTTTGGGGCAAATCGTTCCTGGTTCGCACAGATCATTACAGCTTGAAATATCTGTTGGATCAGCGTTTAAACACCATCCCTCAACACCATTGGGTAAGCAAACTCTTTGGATTCGATTTCCAAATTGAATTCAAGTCCGGCCAAACAAATACAGTTGCTGATGCCTTATCTCGGAGGGACGAAAACATGTCCTTGTCGGCCATTTCAATCCCAAACTTCCAACTGCTTACACAGCTGCAAGAAGAGTTCAATTCTTTGCCAGAAATTCAACAGCTACAGTCTCAGTTGACAGCCCAAGACCTCCCTTCTCATTGGTCTTTTGTTGATGGTTTCTTCCTGCACAATGGCCGGATATTTGTTCCATCATCTTCAGTTCACATACCGCGGATCATTTCAGCATATCATGCCATTGGTCATGAAGGGATACAGAAATCTTTGCACCGCATCAGAAAGGATTTCTATATTCCTCACCTCAAACGGTTGGTCCGCGATTATATCACCTGCTGTGCTACTTGTCAACGCAATAAGGCGGATCATCTTCATCCCGCAGGCCTTCTACAACCCCTACCGGTTCCCCATCAAATCTGGTCGCACATCTCGATGGATTTCATTGATGGGTTCCTCGTGTCCACGGAAATCGGTCATATTAACAGATGGTGGATGATTCTCAAGTATGCACATTTTGTTCCACTGGCGCATCCCTATACAGCTCAATCAGTTGCTCATGCCTTCTTTGACGCTATTGTGCGACTTCATGGCTTCCCCGAATCCATTGTCAGTGATCGGGATACTATTTTCACTAGCAACTTTTGGCAGGAACTCTTTAAGTTAGCAGGAGTATCGCTGGACATGACATCCGCCTTTCATCCACAAGCCGATGGCCAGAGTGAAGTAGTCAATCGCACAATTGAGATGTACCTTCGTTGTCTAAGTGGAGACCATCCTCGACAATGGGTTCGCTGGCTGCCATGGGCGGAATTCTGCTATAATACATCGTATCATTCCGCTCTCCGTTGCACTCCATTTCAGGTTGTCTATGGGCGGCCTCCCCCGGCACTTCTCCCTTACAAAGAGGGCTCAACTCCACTCTCAGCGGTTGATGCACTTCTGCGCACCCGTGATGAATTCCTGCGTGAGATTCGTGAACGCTTACTCCAGGCACAGCAGCGTATGAAGGATTTCTATGACCAGAACCATCGGGAGGTTGTATTCGAAGTTGGCCAATGGGTCCTCCTCAAGCTGCATCATCGACAGGCAGTGGGCATTACTACCAAGTTGTCCAAGCTCTCACCCAAATTCTACGGGCCTTACCAAATCATTGATCGGGTGGGTCAAGTGTCATACAAACTGCAGCTTCCCCCTTCTGCACGTATCCATAATGTGTTATGTGGCTTTTCTGAAACACTTCAGTGGCTCTCCGCCTTCAACGCCACCAGCCCTACCTGACATGTTTCATGGTCGGGTTTTGCCTACTCCCGACCGACAGCGTTCGCCTTCGTAAAGACAAGTGGAAGTTCTCGTGCAATGGGCCGGCCTGAGCCGCTGGCTTCTTGGGTTATCTTTGACGAGTTCAAACGTCAATACTCAGATTTTCACTCGAGGACGAGCCGCTTTCCTCGAAAGGGAAATGTTATGGACACATATTGGGGTAAGCATTATAGTAGAAGAAACAAGGCATGACCAAATCCAATTAGGATTCGGGCTTCCTCCAGTTAAGAATCCAGCTTCCATACTGCATAACCGTTGGGAAGGCTTACTTATCTCTTAGAGAAGAATTGGTTTAGAGTCGGTCTCACTAAGAGACGAATTGGTTTAGGAGTCATGCGAGAAAAGAAGATTGTAAGCTCTATATATGTATCTCCTGCGCTTAGTCGGGAGGTAACAAGAAATAAAGAAGCTCTTCTTCCCCAAACCCTAATTCCTCTTGGGTGAGTGTCAGCCACGGCAGAGCAAGGAGGCTCTCGCCGGCTAGAGGCAAACATTACCCAATCTATCCATCCCTACAACCTGAGACCGAGAGCCCAGATACACAACATAATTCTGTAACTGTTTTCGAACAAATTACATCAGAAATACTTTGTGCTTTAATTTTGTACAAAGCTATTTTCTTTGTTAGTTTCATTTGATTAAGACATAATGCACTTTGTATTATTTGTCTGCACTACATGTTTACCACTTTAATTGCAATTTTGACCCATGTTTTCTGATGAAGAGGGCAAAAAGGAAAATAACACACTTGGTACTAGGTGCATTTACTAAAGTTACAGAAATTATAAGAACTCTAGTAGAGTAGGTATTTTTAGCATTTAATAAAGTTACAGAAATTATAAGAACTCTAGTAGAATAGGTATTTTTATAGTTTCACCCTCTTTATCTGTCATAATTAGTCAGTTGCATCCAAAGTTAGTGTTAGAAATTAACCACAAGTGTCTTTAAACTACAAAAATGGCTATCCAGAAACTTCAAAGGACAATTAAATCTTTTTTTTTTCAAATTTAATCCAAATGTGGTATATTTGTAAATGAAGACTATACATGGTACATGGTTCAGTCTTCTCATGTTTCCATTATAATTGGTTACATCATGGTTACTTTAAAATGTTCATATACAAAAAGTAGCTTAATAACATGTTTTGAAAGAAATGTTGGCCACTTATCCAAAAGTTGCGTGCTTGAAATTAGGAAAATCACCCCCCCCCCTTCTAAAATCAGTATAACTAACAAGTCATTCGAGACTATTCCATTGAAGTATGTGACTTGTATAATACGATATACTAGGAGGAAGGAAATATGCCCTTGCCACCTTTGCAGATGATTCCTCTCAGTTTTGCTATATGTACTTATTCATAGCAAAGATGAAGTTTTGAAAAATTACAATATTAAAATTGGCAGGAAATTACAAATATTCTTTTAGATGCTTAACACTACTTGGGGATATGAATCTTTGATCATAACCATTATAGTCCATTTATATTCATCAGGAAATACCACAACACATACAATCTGTTAACAAATGCACTTCTAGTTCTAGGACAAAAAGGATCCGCCGGTAGTCTCACAAGGTCGGGCGATGGTGCCGCTGTGTAAGGGTGGAGCAGGGGTTCGGGGGTTTTCTCGGTCTGCGTGAGAAGACCTTCTTCTTAAGCAATGCCCGGGGGGATTCTTCCCCCCCGCAGGTCGAGTTTTAGTTCTAGGACAAAAACTCTAGATGAAGTATACATGGCAGATTAAAAACTGGGTTCCTACTAGTACTAGCAAATTGAGGACATATCATTATCACAATTTTGACAGATGATATTGAACTATATTGCAGTGCTGTTGACAGCAAACATGACATTATTTACTTTTGATATCAAACTAGGACTTCTTACATGATTCACATGTAGCATTTTTTTTTTCTGTTTTGTGTTATGCAGGAGTGCGTGTTTTGTGCATGTCCCTTCAATATTGTTGCAGTTATCATAGCATCCACTTCTTTTGTCTATTGGTGAAGAAGCAAATATATTTTTTAAAAAAATCCTAGATTGTCAATCTTGTGAAGCAGTCTAATAAATACAGCCCTGCATTAACTTCAGATGATTTTACATTTTTTCTGTCTGCTGTACGATAGTTATTAACAAACCATAATATGACATTCTAAGTCATTAGGCAAACTTTTAGGCGCTTAGGTATCAATGACATCGTTGGTATGTATGGATCTTGGACAATGAATATTGGCAAGTCAACTTGTCAGAAGCTGAAGAGCTTGGAGGTTTCTATTTGGACTTAGCTAAGATCCTGACACAACTCTCCCTAATGAATTCCCAATAGTTCAAAATGACTTGAAAACTGAGAAACATAAGTCACATGTATGTGCCAAAACAATAGTATGGTCATCTTGAATGAAAGTTAACATTATCCAAGCAAGCAGTGTTTAATGATATTACTAAAAAGCAAACAGTGATTGCCATATTAATATCGAAAACCCGAGGGAGACAACAAAATCACTCAGTGCTTCCACTAGTTTTAGTTCTAAATTGGAATATGTCTGACTCATACTAGGATTTGGAGTAAATCAATCACCAAAAAAGAATTTCATGGTCCATCAAATTGGTCATTGTGTGGCAACTATCCAGATTAAATAAAATTTTCAAGATATAAAAGTATTGTCATTGCCTTATCTCACCTCTGGACCAGGAAGATATAGTAGCATAAATTTTATTTAAGGTGCTTTAGATTCGCACATCACAGATTCACAGCATGACATAGCTATCACTACCAATAATCGGAAGAACTTTGGTTTATATTTTATTAAAGCACAGAAACTTACACTCATTTTCCAGCAAATGCCCCCATTGGTAAGCTATTCCTTCGCTAGCCTCCTTTGAAGCATCAGAAGTAAACACCAGCAACCTGCGGTTCTTTGCAACCATATCCGTGACGCTTGGCCAGTCCTTGCCATTAGTTGGCATTTCCGAGATGGGGTACCAATACTTCATCAAGTCAGCAGCAGTGAACACCTTGCTCAATCCCATTGGTGAATGGACATAATCCTCAATGAATATTGTCACAACCTCTGTGGGATTTTCAGATAGAAATGCTTCCACCTCTTTCAATGTGTCGATTGCTGGTTCCTAGCATCATATTTCATTTGAACATTTCAGTTATTGAGCCTTGTGGAACTACTCACTAAGTTCACGATTAATTTCAGGAACAAATATGACTTCCATTTACTATATTCATTCATCCCAACTGATTACCACAAGGAGATGTTCGTATCGAAAATTTGGTTCTGAACACAGTAGAATTATAAGAATAACAAAGAAACGCAGGTGTTTATGTTCATGAATTCATAACTATAACATAGGGTTACCAGAATATTACACTAAATTGCATTTGAGATGTCCTAACTAAAAATGACATGGCAAATAGCAGCTATTCGCGAAGAATAGAACTTACAAAAGCGGTGAAGTTGTAGCATTGCCCTTGCAGGGAGTGGCAGAGCCAGACATCATCGTTGAAGTCATACATATCCAGCATCAATCCCCTCACTCCATTCTGCAAACACCCCACATAAAACAAAAAATCAACTAAAACACTCGTCCCATAAATTCCGGAACATATAACCCAAGAATTGGCTCAAAAGTTACCCTCAATTGGTTGGTGACAGTGTCCTCCTGGTTATAGAATGTCACCCTCTCGACCCCGGTGTGGGACGGCTCGCCGACAATGGAGAAGGAATTATGGGTCACCAGCCATGTGTACCTGTTGAAGGGCAGCCCCTTCACCTAAACAAACATACCACCATGGATCAAGAACAAGAGAGATGAGCAATTTCACAAGAGTAGCTACTGAGAAAGACAACAAAGAGGTGATGCAAAGGATTACAATGGAAGTGGGCTGGATGGCCAGGTCCCTGATGCAGGATGGACGCGTCCTGCCGGCGGCCGCGCAATTGCCGCAGTATAGACCCGCCCCGCAGTCGCGTGCCGACGAGCACGAATCCCCGACCTGCAAACAAGAACCAACGGAATCAAGCAAGCAGACACCCAGCGGTAAATTCAGGCTGCAAGAATCATTTCAAACAACCAAAGACTTCCCTCAACTTCAGATCATAATTTTTACGAATAGCAAGATACTCGGATCAATTAAGTTCATGTACCAAGAACCAAGGCAGCAAGGATCAGATCGAATGGCGGCAAGAACTCGGTCGATCTACATGTACACCCAAGAATCGAAATTGTGACAAGAATCAGATCAAGCAACCGGTTAAGGGGCAGGTACCTGACAAGAGCAGGGGATTAGCAGCAGCAGTGCGATGTGGAGCGAAAGGAGCAAGGAGGAGAGGGGCGCCATTAGCGGCCACCAACCACTCTCTCTACCTTCTTCCGCATCAAGTGGGAGTGATGTGGTGTTAGCTGCTGTTTGTGACGTTTGCCTTCTCTTTCTGTGAGCTTTGGGGGAAATTTAACTTTTTGCCACTCATATGAACGCCATCTATCCAAATGCCACTCATATCGTTGCACTCAACAATTTGCCACTCTTAAGATGGGTTGACTCATTTTTTTGCCACTTTTGAGCCCACTAGCGCCAACTCCATCGCCATGTCGGCGCCGCGCCATGTCAAGACACTGCCGCCGCCATATCCGCCGCGCCGCGCCAAGCCGGGCCGCGCCAAGCGCCGCGCGCCGCGCCCGCTTCCTCGCGCTCGCCGCCTCTCTCGCCGCGCTGCGCGCCGCCGCCTCGCCGCGGCTCGCCAGCGCCTGCCTCTCGCGCCAAGGCCGCCGCCGCCACTTCGCGCGCCGCCGGCCTCGCGCTGCCGCTGCCGGAGGCGCGCAAGCGGCGCGCGCGCGCGGCGCGGGAGGCGGCGGCGGCGCGGCGCGCAAGGCGGCGACGCGGTGCCGACATGGCGCGGCGCCGACATGGCGCGGAGTTGGCACCGCGGCTCAAAGTGGCAAAAATGAGTCAACCCATCTTAAGAGTGGCAAATTGTTGAGTACAACAATATGAGTGGCATTTGGATAGGTGGCGTTCATATGAGTGGCAAAAAGTTAAATTTCCCGAGCTTTGGTGGGTCAAAGCGTCAACGCGCTTTTTGATCTTTGTTGGTGCGGCAAGCCGAGGGTGGCGTGGGGACTGGGGATTTTTGTGCAGGTGACCAAGGGATGACTGCAGAGCAGTCGGCACTCGCCGGACCCGGACATCACGTCCGGGCTTGGTGGGATAGAGAATTGGCTCCAACCTCTTCCGATGGATAAAAAAAACTATTAGGGTTCGCTTATATTAGTTTTTAATTTTAGCTTATAAATAGTAATAATTTATGGAGAGTCATATGAAGAGAAAAACTCGCATGCTATTATGACCGATATAAATAAAATCACTACAACATGCACTATAATTAATTTATAGACCCTGTCTTAAAAAGATATTCCGTTTGAAAGTTATACGCTGTAGAAAACTTATTTACTATAGAAAACTAATTTTTAGAAGTCCAAATGAATCAAACTAGCTAAAATGAGCGAGTTAAACGAACTCTAATCCCTCTACCCAAACAAGCCCATGCATTTGTCTGTGTTAATGGTCTATAATAACATCGGGTTCACACCCAATAGGTCGGTGGAATGGGAGCACCTATTTTTGTCTCCAATGTAGGACTCGCGATCAGATCACTTTGAGACAAAAAAAAAATGGCTACCTCACAAACAAATAAATATCATGTTAGAAATAATTTTGACTTCGAGTCTAAGATGTAGTAGAGTCCGTCTCCGTATGTAACTCAAGTTGAAGTTATGTCCAACGTAAAATTCGAATACATATACTAGTAGGAGATTATTAGCCTATAACTGAGGAGACTTGTAGCCAGTTTTGTAACAGAAAAGTAAAAGAAAAAGGGGAGTAAGTAATAGAATAGAGAAATTCTCATGTGTTCTCTCAGTTTATTTGCGATGTGTGCGTTTTCTTCTGGATCAAAGTTTTAACAAGTGGTATCAAAGTCTAGGCGAGAACCGAGTCACTGAAAAAAAAATCATGTCGACGATTTCTGTTTCAGCGCTCCTGAGTCGCACATCTTTCGTCGGTAGCACACCGTCAGCGCTGCGTGCGGGCGGCAAAGACTGTGTGTGACCGTGCACTGGAGCAAAGAAAGTTAACACCGAGGCGAGAAGGGCGGAAGCAAGGCGGCCAAGAATGAAATTGAGGGTGGGCTAAACTATTTATAGGTCTAAACTAAGTTGATACAAAATTAGTCTTTTACTCTTATAAAATTTCAAATTCATATAGAAATTATAAATTGGATGGAGACAAACAATGAAAAATGGAGAAATAGAAAGTAGGTACCTCGATAATAGAAAGCGCCATGAGTGCGAAGTAGCTATAGATCACCTATGTATAAAACATATCAAAATTAGTGATATAATAGAAAATTATGAATGACAATGAAAATTTAGATCTATTGAAACATACCGGAATTAAACTAATTTGAATCACGAGACAATAGAAACAAAATGCGGCATCTTTTTCCACACTCTATCCAATGTTCTTATCATTTTCACGGTGGGGGCTCGGCGGCGGCGGTGCCTTAGGGGCACATGCAGGACCACATCACCGTGGAGTGGCGGCAGAGGTAGAAGATCAACCAGAGGTTTATCGAGCTCTCCACCGTCATCCTCGGACTCAAGAAGGTTCATATTGAGAGACCATGTGGTTGTGACCCCATGTTTGTGATGAGTAATTGACGCGTGTTCGGGAAAGTTCGAGTTTGGTTTGTGTGGTTCGGACCATGTCGTTGCGCGGTGCAATCGATTTCGGTCGGACTTTGTCGAACTAGGTCGAACGAGCTTAAGTCGTTTATTTTCGGTTCGATCGGTTTGGGTTTTGAGTTTTTCTTCTAATGGAAATGTATGATTACATGTGTCGAGCGGTGCTATGTGATGTATTTCTTGTCTGTGATGCCTGCAGGACATCGAGGTGGAGTCGTGGCGAGGCACGGGATGACCGGACTAGGCGCGGGCGGAGCCGAGGTCAGAACGGTCGAGGTGTGCCGAAGACGGCGAGGACTCGAGGTGGCTGCGTGGCTTGGAGGGCAAGAAATGAGGAAGTTTCCTGGAAGGTGCGCGAGGGGCGTTTTGGTGAATACGCAAAGTTGCACTAAAGGAAGTGGATTGTGGATAAAGCGCCATGAGTTGTTGGGAGACAATGGGTAAAGTAGGTTGTAAACCCATTAGTGGAGGCTATAAATAGAGAGTGTATTCTCTAGTAGCCTTCATGAAATGGAGTATGACTTAGATAGCATGAATTGAGAGAGTGGGTATGAGAGTTTATGTTTAGTTCTCTCCATGTATGTATGAAAAATGAGAGTATGATTTTTAGAGAGATGGCTTGAGAGAGTGGGTGTGAGTTTATCTCCTATGCATATGTGCTATGAATTCTTGATTTTCAAGCATGTATGGGGACTTAGTTGGTGTGAGATTGAGAGAGAGATGAGCTTAGAACAACCCTTTGCAATTGTGTCATATCTCTGTATCAATTTCAAATATGAGAGATTTTGTTTTTGAGATGATCTGGGTATTTAGTTCTCTCTGTGTTTCTCACTTCTCTGTGATGTTTTTGGTTTGAGTGTCTGCATTTCTTTTTGCCCTCTTTTGTGAAATTTCATCAAAAGCCTTTTGGCTAGTAAAGAGCTAACTTCTCTTTAGATTTGTTAATCTATCTCTTTCTCTATCTATTTTTACTATGTATAAAATTGCCGCTGGGGGAGGTGAGGCTCGAGCCTCACTAAGCTCCCCCGGTGCCTACGTCATTGGCGGGAAGTACAAAGCATTGGACGAAGCGAAGAACGCCAACGGAGAGATCAAACAAGATAAGTGACGACACTGAAGAAAACAAACTGGAGACTATTATACTAAGCAACATTTGTGCCCATCGAAATCGAGAAAGCTTCTGTTTTTTTGTTGCTTCCGAACTCAACGTTGATTCCCCGCGTAGATTTTTTCGCCAATTCTGAGCCAAAACCAAGTCAGTGCAAGCCGTCTTCGAGAAGTCCAGGGCTCAGCGCAGCAAAATAAAAGTTGCAGCAGGCGTAGCATCGGGAATATAGTAGCAAGGCAATCACGTCGAAAAAAGGAGGTCCCGAGCGAGTACAACAGAGAGCGCAGAGACAAAGAGCAAGTTCAGGAAAAAAAGAGAAAAGAACAGTGTAGTTTTTTTCCTCCGTTCCCTCGGTCCAAGAGCCACTCCAAAGTAGCCTGATTTCTTGATCTGTGTTCGACATCATGTCGCATTCCTCGGGAAGTGGTGCCACCGGTGACGAGGCATCATCTAGTATGATGGCGAATGAGAGTTCTGTTGTCTTGCTACATTATCCAATGCCCACAACGAGTAATTATGCAGCATGGGCAATCAAGATGAAGGTGTACATAAAGACTCAAGGAGTGTAGGATGCGATTGAGAACGGAAACGTCGATGTGTGCAAGGATCAGATGGCATTGGCGGCCATCTATCAGGGCATCCCAGAGGAGACGCTCTTCCTACTGGCCAAAAAGGAGACGGCCAAACCTGCATGGGGACGTTGAAGACGATGCATCTTGGCGCCGATCGTGTGAAGGAAGCAAAGGTACAAACTCTCAAGACCAAGTTCGAGGTGCTGCGTATGAAGGAAACGGAGTCAATCAATGACTTCACCGTCCGGTTGATGGTCATCGTCAACAAGATTCGAGCCCTTGGCGAGAAGGTGGAAGAGTTGTACGTAGTGAAGAAATTGCTTCGTGTTGTTCTCTCATAGTTTCTCCCAATAGCTTCAGTCATAGAGCAATTTGAAGACTTAAAGACAATGATCATGGAGGAGGTCATCGATTGTCTTAAGACGTATGAGGAACGCATCAATGACAATAGCAACAAAGGCGACGGACAACTCTTGTTGACCCGTGCTGAGTGGGAGATCCGATCATCGAAGTGTGAAGGCATGAACACTTCCAGGGGTGGTGGCCAAGGCCGTCAGAATCGAAAGTTTGATAAGGCAAAAGTGAGATATTATAATTGTAATGATTATAGACACTTTGCTTTAGAATGCCCTAAGCCGAAGATGAAGAAAGCGTTTATTGCTAAAGCACTCAGCGATGATGAATCAACAGTGCTCTGATGATGAGTTGAGTCAGGAACGTCGAAAAGATGTGTCGCCGTCCAAACTCAAATAAGGTGGAAAGAAATCGGAACATTAAGGAGATGTGTCACCGTTCTGTGTTATGTATGAGTTTAGTAAGTCGTAGTTGAGACAGACTGCCTCAATGTTTTAGAATCTTTACATCTGGTGGACCCGTACCAGTTGAGTTAAGTTCCTACATGTAGCTTGCATGTAGAACGCTTCATGTGAAGGCGTAACTGGTAGTTCATAATGCATTGAGACTAAAACTAGAGTATTTAAGTCAACATTAAGGGGAAGAATGTTAGAAATAATCTTGACTTCGAGTCCAAGACGTAGTAGAATCCATCTCCGTGTGTAACTCAAGTTGAAGTTGTGTCCAACTTAAAGTCCGAATACATGTACTAGTAGGAGATTATTAGCCTATATATTGAGGAGGTTTATAGCTAGTTTTGTAATAGAAAAGTAACAGAAAAATAGGAGCAAGTAAGAGAATAGAGAAATTCTCCTATGTTCTCTCAGTTTATTTGCGATGTGTGTGTTTTCTTCTGGTTCAAAGTTTTAACATATCATTTTCTCTCTTTTTAATAAATGACATGTGGGCTAGCTAGTTTCATTCTTCTACTTTGCCATAGCTGGCACCAAGTTGGGATTCAGTTCTTACCAAGATTTCTTAGCACCTCTGTCATGTGTTTGGTATCGAGCCCTATAAGTCATGTATATTCTTAATTATCAACGTCATGGATGGCTTGAGAACAACTAGATCGTGGAGAGGGACTAGCAATAGGACCCATATGTGATGACATGGCTTGTGTATATAGCTCCCTCTAGGAGGACCCATGAACATATAAAAAACAAATTTTTTAATGAATAATATATTTTTATTCGAAATAACAGAAATATACCCGGTCGAAAACTTTTTACAAAAATAGACTCCAGTCACCTAACTGTCGGGTGACTAGAGCCTACGAACATATAAAAAAATAGTAGGTAAAAGCAAAACCATGTTCTTCCCCCACAGCTCCCCTATGATGTTGTAAGATCATGTGTAGATCATCTTATGGTTATAATGAGTAAGTGACTTTTAGTTTGAGAGAATTTGCGGAGTTTGAGTTTAGTATTTTGGAATTTGTTGTTGAGGAGTTATTGTCAGGACTGGTTGTCGCGCCGGCACTGGGGCCACGGTCAGATAGGCTAGGAGAGGTTTGACTGGCTTTTCAATGGTAGTAAGACTAGTGGTGCACCTTTTGGTCAATTGCCACCGAACACTTGTGTGGGAGTGTTGGGGATGGGTTTGCACCTAGTCTCATGTAAATTGGACACTCGAGCTGAAACAAGATAGAGATTAACTAAAATTACATAGAGATAGTCTGTGTTTTCTAGTGCTCTTAAGCGGTCTAACCAGCCTATGGTCGATGGTTAGACTAGGGCGGTTTGACCGGCATGGGTGCCATGGTCAGACTAGTTCCCTGTTACAGGGGTTTGACTAGGGTTGACTGGGATGGTCTGATCGGTCGTTGGTTGGTGGTTAGACTGGGCAGTGCTGAGTTAAGTGAGCTAAGTTGGTTTTTAGTTGTATTAGTTATGGCGGGAGTCCATATAAGTGTTTGTCATGACAGGAGTCCATGCATTGTGGGAATCGTGACGTGGGTGTCAAGTGGTGCATGTTTGCATCGATTATGTTGATGAGAGTCAAGTACATGTCACGTGTATTTGGGATGATTGTGTGTTCTTTGATGTGCAGGGCGTTTGGTATTTGTTGCAGTCAATGGCAAGACCGAGGCTAGGTGTAAGACCCCAGATTATACAATCCGGATTCCTCTGTGATTCCCACACTATTCCCTGGATCAGTAGATAGTGCTCACAGATTACAGTTCTGAATATCAAAGTACATATCATACGGAAGCGTAAATATAATAGTAGACTTACTCATGGGCCGATAAGGCCGAAATCAATAAATTGCAGCAGCGGAAGAACGAGCACACAGGTGGGACCTTCAGGACATGCCCACAAGCAGCCAACTGGAGGTTTGCGACCTAGTTCTTGACATCTTCATCTTCTTCGCCATCATGATGCAAAAGTATTGCTGAAGCGTAGTGATTTGATTCCTGATTCTGGATTGGGGGGAAGCGAATATGAGCACAAACCACCGTGCTCGCGAGCCAACACACAGGATGCAATTAAATAGTATGCATGACTTGTCAAAGGAGAGGCTTGGGTTGTTTTATTTGCCATAAAACGCGTTTAGTAGCATTTCTATTATTATATCATATTGTTGTTTTTGTGACCTAAAGACTCCTCACCGCAAATAACATCATTGACTTAATCCACCAAAGACTCACGCTCTTTATTAACTGCTGTCTAAGACTCCCAACGGCGATTGCCATAATTGACTTAATCCACCGAAATTACACTTCCTTTATTGAGTGCTCTCTAAAACTCCAAACAACATGTGTCATCCTCTATTCAATCCACCGATCATATTCTTTCAGACAGTCGCCGTCTAAGACTCCAAACAGCAAGTGACATTATCCAATTACTCCACCGATTATATACCTTCTATATTTATTGCTGTCTAAAACTCCAAACAGCGTATGACATTATTTAGATATTCCACCAAACATACTCTTTCCACCGAACATTTCCATCAAGATTTTCTAACAATCCAATCCTTTTTATTATTGATTCAACTCCACCAAGAATATCATTGATCAAGCCTACGATTCAATATTATATATCCACCAAGAATATCATTGATCAACTCTACGATTCACCATTATATATCCACCAAGAATATCACTAATCAAGAATTATAATCCAATACTTGTATTATTCCTCCAAATTCCCGAAAAATTCAATTAGATCATTTATCTAGCTTATCTATTCAACTGGACCCCACTAAATTATTTCTCCCAGAACCCACACTATCATTTCCTATTCATGATCGACCTGAATCCACCAATACCTTTATGTGCATACTACAAACATCCATCTCCTTTACTCACAACCCTGTTTATTCCACCCATATTTTATTTTGTAAGAATAGAAATGCCACTATTTGAAATACAATACATAAAATTTCCTAAGACCTAGCAGCTTTGGAACAAAACATAATGTTCAAGGAATATTAACATGATTTTCCATACATATGGCATCACACCATATGCCTAATATCACCATAATTTTTCCATACATATGGCATCACACCGTATAACATCTTTCAAATGTTATAGCCGCTTAACTTACCACTGGGACGACACCCAGGACAACTCAAATCAGGGCTTTCCACTGCCCTCCACTTTTCCATTCCCACCCACAAAGTTTTTGAAATAGAACTATATATAATTAAGTTCCCATGTCCGCCCTTGACCGTGGGCACGACTATTCGAATAGTTTCGACTCTGCAGAGTTTGCACACTTTACCCACAAGAGACAGTTCACTCGTTGCCCCACACAATTCCTTAGCCATGCGGTTGAGCAAACCATCAGAGTAACCATTCAAAGTACCTCGCCCCTTCCATCATCTCACCCTATGGGCCGTTCCCACTTGCGGTGGGTCCCATACGTTGTGCGGGATGTTCTCCTTCTGAACACCTAGCAGCTGACTACCACACTGCTAGCACGCCACAGCAAAACCTCACCCTCCGTGGATGTCCCATTCAAGCCTGCCACACAGGCCGCCACTTGCACCACTTCACTCCTCTACCGATGATGATGACTTTCAGGGTCCGGTAAATTTACTAGGCCAAGTTGTACTTTACAGACTTGTGGTTGTACTTGTTTTACACAGGCGGTCATGACAAGATTCAGTTCTTAGGGTTATCTGGGCGGTTCTACCACAAACCACATTCTCGTGCACACCTGCACCATACCCCCGAACCATCCGCCTAGACAAATAAGCAATTTGAGATTTTTGGGAGTATAAAATAATCATATCCAACATACACCAGTCATTACCACCATGACTGCCAACCACATTTTCTCATGATGAAAGTGATGCTTGGACGTTCTTACTCCCACAAGTATCTAAGCAAAACTAAGCATGGCATATAATTATGGACTTATTTTCAAAAGGTTACTATTATAATTTTGGCTAGGGCGACAAGGTTCTCATGTTCAAATATTCCAAAAGGAGGGGCAATATTAATCAAGTTAGATAATAGGCATTTAACTAGAATTCTAAATTAAACATATATTTGCATATAAAATAACAGCATGCAATTTGATAATTTAAACAAAAATACTTTGCAGAAAATGTAGGTTCAACATGGCCAAAGTATTGACTCGCCTTGTACGGTTTACCGCGGTCTTGCGCTCACTCAAAGCTGTCTCATTCGAGGGGGCTGCTCTTCTGGTCTTTTTCTTCCCTTCGCTCTTGATCTCACTTGATCCCTTGATTCTTCTGGAATCCAATTTTTAATTACGTGCTAGACGACTGAATACAAATAAAGGCAAATAACTCAAAAGACCCACATAAATCCAAATAAACTCAATTCAGTTTTTATTATGAGTTAACGGGTGATTCGGGTGATTTGAGGCAAGGTTGGTGGTAGAATATGATGACTCGATCTTTTTATTTAATGATCTCTTTTATTATTTCTGTATTTATCAAGGAAGTTCTATGAGTCAACCTGGACATATGAGCAGGTGCATAAATTTAAGTATTGTGTTGGTCGAATGTTGCTATTTATGAATTTAAGGCCGGGTTCTATAGACGACGTATATAACTTTTAGCTTGTCGAATTAATTTTGTCTCTAGTAATTGGATAGGTATCATTTCATGCGACCCTACTAATTATTCATGCAATTGGTTAAATGTTTACTTCAGAGTATCTTTATGGTCGTGAGATTATCCCGACGCTTGATGACCTAGGACTATTATCTCCTTTGCCTATATGTTAATATGACCCCTTTAATTTGGAGGCGCTTTGAAGATTACTGATATTGATATTTTATCTCTTTACTAATCAAGCCTGCTACACATGATTACATTTTGTTATCTTTACTTAATTAAAGCTACTATTTAAGATTTTATGTTCGGCAATAGGTTAATGATAGGGTTTATATTTTCAATAGGGTCTAAGGTGTTTAAAATTTGTACTGACATATTTACTAATGGGCTGCATATATGTCATCCGCATATTTCTAACTATCTATCTATATCTGTTTGCTTATAAAAGTCTCTAACTTTAAATGGACATCCTATTTCATATACTTTGAATATTTTGTTTACTTCATGTTCCTTGACTAGTTATTATTATTCACCTTCAGAACCTTTGATGATTGTCTATATCTACCATAGTACCTTTTTACCCTCCCCACAAATTTTAGTTTCGGTATTTTAATTTGCGTTCCATGTGCACCTTGGCTAATTATCTTGATTTGCACTTAAATGTTATTTTCATTCTAATTTCGATTCTTGTGAGGTTTGGACATCTATACCAAAAATCGTCTTTTATTAATGCTCTTTTATCTATATCTAGATTAAAATATAATAGGGGCACCTTAACTATTCATACATGATAATTAATCTAACTTTAGATCTTAATACTGTTATTAATGCCCTAATCAATTTTTGTTAGCCTCCATGTATAACTGTTAAGCCTCCTCAATTGTTTGCTCGGATTGGAATGGCAAAATGTAACAAGATAAAAATGTGTCCGAAGGGGGAGTCGAACACTGGACCTAGCAGTTAAGGAACGAAGCTGACAACCATCCGGGCGGCGGGTCTTACCTGCCTAGAAGTGGAGGGCAAGGTAGAAGAGTCGATGCATGAAACCGGGCAAAACAGAGTAGGCATGCCGGAGCAACGGGCTACGGCGGCGCCGGCGAGGGGTGGCCGGGGAGTTGGTGGCGACGGCCAAAATGGATGCCCGACGAGGAAGGGAACCCCTGGAGGTGGCGGCTCCGGCCAAGATGCTCTGTGGCGGGCCGGCGGCGAGCACGAGCCACGGCGCAGAGGGGGCTCTCGCGGCCAGCTCGTTGAGGGGGAGGAGGGCACAGGGCGTCATCGGGGATAGCCTCTGCGGTTGATGGGGAAGCTCCAGGCGCCGGGAATTGGGTTGAGGCTCGATGAATCGCCGGGGAGGTCAGTCACCGGAGTTGGGAAAGACGGTGGTCACCGGTGACCTATGGTAGGCGGGAGTTCAATTGCATTGAATGCAAGCAAGAGGGAGGTGAGGCAATCTCGGGGAGCAGCTCGGCACTACCGGAGAGCAGCCGAGGTGAGCCGGCGGCGTGAGGCGGTATCGAGCGGCGGTGGCGCACGGTGTCGGCGAACTGGGAGGAATGAGACCCACGGCCGGCGCTTGGGGAAGCCTCATGGAGCCGAGAGGAGGCTCCCCGAGTGGGGAATCGAGACGAGGACGCCGGAGGGGGAGTGGGTGGCGGAAATGGCGGCGGCGGCATTGCTCACGGGCGGAGGAAGAAAAAGAAATGGGGAAGGAAAAGAGATGGCGCGGTGGCAAAGGGAGGAGCCTGCCTGTGTCTTATAGCCGGACGAAGTCGCTGCCGAGCTACTATGGCTGATGACCGACCTCAGGGCACGGGATGACGACGGCAATGTGCAGCGCACAGAGGGCGGCAGGGCCTGGGCGTCGGGATGGGGCGCGACATGCGCGCAGTGGAGCGTCGTGCGGCACAGGCGGAAGTGATGGCGAGGCGACGGGGTGACGCGCGCACGAAGCCGCGGGCCGGGGCGACGGCTGGGCGTGGCGCCGCACAGGACGGAGGACAGGGGGAAGGGCCAGCGGCAGGAGGGATAGAGAAGAGAGGGAGGGCCCGCGGGCAGGAGGGAAAAAGAGAGAGAGAAAAGGGGAGAGAGGGAAAAGAGAATGAAAAGGTAGGGGCCCACATAAATTTTCATATTTGTATTTTCATACTGCTAAAGTTGTCATTGCATGTGCATAATTTTGTAGATATATTTATATGTATTATCTATACGTATCTGTATTCCATTTATTTGTTTCTATTGTTATTTGTGCAATTATTTCCAGAAATGAAATTTTATGTTTTGAATTCAGGCCATCCCAGCATTTGACGGATCATCTTTTCATATTCGTATTTTAAATTCTTGTTCTCTATTATTTGAACTTTTCCTTTTATGATATCACTAGTGTGTTGTTTCTCAATATGTTTGCTTGCATGACACAAAACTCAAGTGATCTTCAATTAAATATTCAGAACAAGTCTGAATGCCAGCAAAATGCAAGAAAAGTTTTAAAAAGTTCATATTTTTGAAGCCTCAAAAATTTGGGATGTTACACTAGGGGAGGAGCCCTGATGCCATGGAGGGTCGTGTAAGTCTAGATGGAGTATCATCTCAAGCGGAGAAGTACATGAGAAAGAAAATGATCGTGATGAGGCAAGAGCATGTATGTGGTGTGCCATTGGATTTAGACATTTCAAGTGGTGACATCCTAGGGAGCAGACATACGATCTTAATGGCAAGTCATTAGGCATCATAAACTTTGTTGTGGTGGTTGCTTCGAGGAGAAGCACCGTGAAGGCCAGTAGGTGGCAATTAATAAAATTATCTAATACTGGGTGGTGAGGCTGTTTGCAAAACCGTGACGGTGACCTAAGGTGGTTTAGGTTAGGGGTGGAAACGGATCGGATACGGTCGAATAGTCTCAAATACGAATACGAATCCATATTTTTAAAACGAATACGAATACGAATTCGAATATTTTCAAATACGGATACGAATATTCTCGAATACGAATACGGATATTTTCGAATACGGATTTTCTCGGATACGATATCGGATAAAACGGATTCCTAACGGTTTTGCCGATTTTTCATCGGTTTTTGACCGGTTACCAGTTTTAAACCGCCTAAATTCAAGTTTTGAATCACAAAATTTGTACGGATTTTTCATGGATTCTAGAAACGAATCGAATACGAATTGAATAGTCTCGAATACGGATACGGATACGAATATTCTCGAATACGAATGCGAATACGAATACTCTCAAATACGGATACGAATATCCTCGAATACGAATACGGATATTTTCGAATACGGATTTTGCTTACCATATTCGGATTTCTCTCGGATATGAATATCGGATAAAACGAATTATCCGTTACCGTTTTCCACCCCTAGTTTAGGTCACGTCTTGATGGATGGAGCGCCTTATCTGCCCATTGGAGCCATGTGGAAGTTATGTTTTGAAAAGCGTACAAGTGTGTGTAAGTGTAAAACCTGTTGTAAGTAGCTGTATCTACTAAGGGTTACTGGTTGTTAGAGTTAGGTGTGACGTGAGGAGCCTCCGCTATATAAGCCATTTGTGTGTGTTGAGAGGGAGTGATCACAAGAATAGGAAAGAAAGAGAGAGAGGTTAGGGTTTTCTTCTATTAGAAACTTTGTGTGTGTACTCTAGGCTTAGAGGTTTGTACTCTATGAGAGAGTGGATATAAAACATTTCTCTCAAAGTGAAATGAACATCCAAGTTTTCTCTAAGTAAGTTGTGCCATGGATTTCTCTTTGCGCTTTTGATTTGCTTGGTTTTATTATTTGGATTTTATCTTCTCTTGATCTCTCTTAATGCCAAGAATCTGCAAGAGGTGGATATATCTATTGGAGATCAAATCCCATATATTTGGCCACTTTCTATGGAAAGCTCTTGAAATTGTCTGACTTTGCTCAAGAGAGGGTTGATTTTAGGGTTTTGATCTTGAGGGTGTTTTGGTTTGAGTTCGTGCTATGATCTAGCTTGTTGTGACATGTGAGAACCCATCCAAGGTAATATAGATCATCAAGGACTCATGAGAAAGAGCAAATCGATGTTTCTCTCTTTTGCTTGGTTTTAGTGTATCCTTCTGTGTTTTGGATGAAGGTTAGAACTTTGGTATTGATCTTCATGATTCATGATTCGAATAGATTTCTAACATCCTAGGAAGGATTTGTACCATGTTTCATTATGTTTGGATTAGTGGTTTAAGAGTTAGCCATTTTCTTGATTGTGTGCCTTGCTGATTTTTGTCCTTGTTCGGTGAGTGGTCAGACCGCCTATGATCGGTCAGACCAGTGGGACTTGTGGTCAGACCGACCGAGTGGTCCAACCTCTCCCTGGTTAGCAGTCAAACCAATGTGACTTATTGTCTCAGGTGACTTTGTGATATTTGGCTCTTGGCTTTGGTAAAGCTTGTAGGCATGAGTTTTCTACTGCATTATGTTGCTAATATCAAGAGGAAGGTTTTAAGAAGTCATTCACCCTCTCTAACTCGCCTTACCTAATCCTACTGATGTTCTCTTTGGTCTCATCCTTTCTCCACCACGGTGCCATTGCCTCCCGGTTCGCCAACTTGGGTGGCCAATCTTAGTGACTATTGAGTGCGACATCGCACAATGACACATCAGCTGGGGATGTGACAGAAACAATCTTGCAAACCATGCAGGTCTCTCAAAGGTGTCAAATACGAGCAATGGTGATAACTCTTATCTTGGCGACAACGATGGTGGGCGGTCTCTCTCTCTCTATCTTCTTTGTCCTCTAACATATGGGATTTTGTACATGCCATCAAGTCTTCTTAAGGTGCTTGAGTCCTGAATTGTTTGGTAGCCTAGTTGCTCCAATGCGTTGATATGGTACCAAGAGCTTAAAAAGTTTCTTAGCCCTTGGTTTTTGCAACAATGGAGTTGTTCTAATGGAAACTCTAACATGTAAGATCCCACATGTGACCTACAAATCGACACTAAGTTTTATCATTTTCAACCAATGTTTAGCTTCTCTCCATAACTCAAAGATAGGTTGCATTCTATTAAGATATTCCTCCCCTCCCCTCTCACAACCAATTGGGATGATTCGTGCATGCATTATTGGAATTTGAGATGGTGGGTAATTTTGATAGTATTAGATATTTGTATTATGTGGATCTGAACTAGAGTTTGAAGAATTAAGTGATTTGTGAATTTTACTAAAGTTCTTGTCTACTGTAGTTGCTATTGAATGGTAATTGAGATTGTGATTAGTGTTTGTATAGTTGTGTAATCTGTAAGTGAGGTCAAGTTTTGTTGTCTGTGATTATTTGTGCCTACAAATTAGCTAGCCAATGACTGTTTCCCTCCCCTTGCTATCTCGACTCCCTCCTTGCTTCTACACACCCTACTGCTTCTCGGCTCCCTCTTTTCTTCTTTTAGCGGTTGATCAATAGTTAGGTCATGCAGTGTGCTTTTTGTTTGTTGTTCGTGTGTTTTCGTTTATGTGTCATTGTAAGATCGAGGAGGCTGACTAGAGGGGGTGAATAAACAGTCTAAAAATTTCTTCTAATTATTATTAACAATTTAAAACCTTTTCTATTTGTCTAAACTAAGTAAACAGTACGGAAGCTTAAATCAATTTGGTTTAACACAAACAATGGCTATATCAATTAAGTTCACCTAAGTGCATCAACAATTTTAGGCTATGTCAAGGTGTGCAATTTTAGGTGACAAGCAATTAATGTAATTCTACGAAAGGAAATTGCTTAAAGATAAATTGAGCACAAGAAAACAAACCACAATATACATGGTCTCTTTTTATCATGGTGTTCAGAGAGTTGCTGCTCTCCCTAGTCCATGTTGAGGTAAGCCCAAATTAATTGGACCGGCTCCATGAATTAAGCCTTCTACCTCAAATCCACTAGTGGTAGTTTTTTCCTGCTCCGGATAGGTGAGCTCCAACCTTCACACTTCGTCGAGTCTTCTCACAACCTTCTTTGAGAAGATCACTATGCATTACGCCTCCAACGTTGTCTAGGAGTCAGCAAACTTTAAGAGTAACAAGTTAAGCCCCTCGCTTGACTCTCACTACGTGCAACAAATACACAAGCTCAAATGGACACTAACTTCACCTATAAATTCAACACATATAATCTAGATCCCTTCTCTTTGCTCACAAAGTGCAACACATGAACAATTGAGTAGGGAGACTCCTACTAGCTCAATGGAATAGAAATAGGTCTAGCAACACTATCTCCAACCGGCCACAAGGAGATATTTATACCCCACACACAAAAAATTAGCCGTTGGAGCCAAATCCTTGAAAAAAAGGATTATTGGAAGTACCGCTGGCTTAGGGCTGGTACTTCTGCTCCCCTCGTTAACGGTTAGAAAACTATCCGTTGCAGACAAATCCGGTAGTTCCGACGTGCAAAGTCCGGTACAATCGATTATCGGAAGTACCGCTACACTCGTGCAGAACTACTGGTTTCCTTGGGGATGAGAAGACTCCACCAAGGTATCTCTCTGGAAAAAACATGCTGCTACACAAGCTGGCACTTCCGCTTACTGGTAGTATCTCTCACACAAAGCTGGTACTTTCGCTCACCGGTAGTACCGCTCACATAGAGCAGATACTTCTACTCGCTGATCGGATTACTCACTTAGAGCTAATCAGACCGGTCACACAGAGCCAGTTAGAAACTCCAATCGTCGACTACCCTAGTCCACGACCACGTTGGTCTCTGACCGTGTTGTTTGGATCGACAACATAGGTCTCTGACTACACTGGTCTCCGACCACGTTGGTTTCGACCACTCAGGTCTTGACCACATTGACTATGTCGATCTTTGACCATGTCAAACTTCGATCACATAGATCTCTGACCTTCTCATCGATCTTCAATTACGTCGTTATAATCACGTTGTTTTGGCCATGTAGATTTCAATTGCTGGTTTACGACCACGTTGATTCCAACCACACTGGTTTACGACCACGAAGGCCTACGACCGTGTCAATTCTAACCACGTTGGTTTACGACCATGAAGGCCAACAACCACGTCAATTTCAACCACATTGGTTTCTGACCACGAAGGCCTACGACCACGTCGATTTTGACCACACTAGTTTTGACCATGTTGGCTTTGACCATGCTGGCTCGACCACGCTATTTTTGACCACGCTGGTTTCGATCACACAGAACTCGACCATACTGGTTCGACCATGCTGGTGTATGACCACCAAGGTTTTGATCTCACAGATCTCAACCACGTCAGTTCCGACCATGTTGGTTCGACCACGTCAGTTCGACCATGCTGATTTACGACCATCACTGTTTCGATTTCAACCACGACGGTTTCGACCACGTTGGTTCGACCAAGTCGGTTCGACCACTCTGGTCTTCGACCACTTGAGCTCGGCTGCTCTGGTTATCGACCACTTGATCTTCGACAACCAACGCACACGGTAGTTCCGTGATTACAACGCCGGTAGTTCTGGTCCACAGTAGTATCGTAGGTTATATTGCAGTTGTTCGATTGTCCTGAGGAATGCGGATACTTCACCAGATTTTGCAAAACACATTTGCAAACTTTAGTATCATGCATACAAGTACCAAACATGATTTCTAATAAATTGCAAAACACATTGCACACTTTTAGAATCATGACATAAGGATTAAATATGGTCTTTAGCCATTTATAAAACGCATTTGCAAATACATGCCTCATATCACAAATAATGGAAACATCGACTTCAAGCACTTGCAAAACACAATTGCAATGCATAGTCCCATGTTACAAGGATTCAACATATAAGCTTCAACTATTTGCAAAACACATTTGCAAATACAACCTCATACCACGATGAGCTATAAGAGGTGCGGTTGAGCTACCAACACATGATAAGACTCAAATTACTAAACATGACCCATTTTAATACTACAACAACCTATACTAGCAATTCGGTCTTCCAACCAAATACCAAGACCAGTAAAAGACTAGGAATACATCCTTAGCTCTAGCTAGTCATACCTTTGTCTTAGGTTATTGTCTTGATATGCATCAACTCATAATATATCCTTTTCTTTAACTTTATCAACTCATGATGGTATTCACTTGACTTGATGATCAGCACATGGTCATCTTCTCTTGGATGTACATCAACTCATGATGCATCTTTCTCTTAATAGTCTTCAACAGCCATCTTCAATCTAGACTTGATGATCTTCAACACATGAAGTCATCGCAAGTCATCCTCACTTGTAGCACCTAACCTATTCATTCAACTCATGGAAAATTTTAGTCTATAAATCAATTACCATCAATTACCAAACTTCACCATTAACACATAATAGAGGGACTATATTTAACAATCTTCCCTTTTTGGTAATTCATGACAATCTTAATAAAATATGAGATAAAGATTGTATTTGCGAATACACAACACGTGCACAACACTTGTATACTTTAAGATAAGATTTTTAAGCAAAGCTTACTTATCTGATTGTTATTAATCATTCAACCATTAACACATAATGGAGAAGTTAAATGACAACCCGATTGCAAAAGAGTATATATAAACTACACAAGCTATATATACTCAAAGGATGTATTTCATAGTAAAGATCCTAAATATGCATATTAAAGGAAACATGGATTAATACTTATGAAACCTCAAAACATAGAGTGAACTCCCCATAACTATGTACATACAAGTATGTATAATGAAGATATATGCACATATTCATTTTGGACTATTTGTGGTGTTCGATCTATATTTTGGATCAAGGAATGCACTAATATATGAGAATGCGATTTCAAATGCATACATCTTATGGTTTTGACCTTTTCATCCAAATAAGACTATGTAATATCATAATCAATAGACAAGGTTTGTCTCACAAATGCATTTGTCATTATCACCAACATATCATAATAGTATTTGTCATTATCACTAAAACCAACTTAAATGGAGCTTAATCTTTCAGTCATTCATTCAGTCGTAAGATGTCCGTCCATTCATTCGTCTTGTCACTCTCGTTCGTTCAATTAGTTAGTTTGTTAGTTTGTCCGTACGGATAAGGTTCATTCATTCATTTTCAATAGTTAGATTGTACGGCTGATTCAGTAGTAGTTTTAGGTTTTGTTTTATGTTTTCTCCCCCAATTTTGATAGACCTAGCTTTAGCTAAGCATTGGTATCCTTAGGCCCCACTCGTCTCAGCTTCAGATTCTGGCTTATTTTTCACTATTCATAAATTTCGTCTTTCTCTGAACTTTTGGCTTTTTAAAGCTTTTTTGCCGGTTCTTTTTTTCGTATTCGTTTGCGTTATCCATGATGAGCTAGCACATTTTTTCTATTTTTAAATTTTTTAAATTTAGTTACGCCAAATAAGCCACCTTCAGCTACAGTGAAATTTCAGCCGCTATAGTGCAATTTTAGCCACAAGCCATAGCTTTTCAGCCCAACCGAGTGGGGCCTTAGTCTAGTCACTGTGGAGAATACGACACTTGCCATAATTGTAGTCGCCACCTGTGAACTTGTGTGTGTGCTATGTTGGCATGATCACCAGTGCGAGCAGTGGGTGCAGCGATGATTAGAGCATGCCTGGCAAGCTAGGACGTTGAGACCAGTGGTAGTGACCAGCTGCGAGTGACTGGCTATGAACGACCAGCTATGGGAGACCAGGGCTGGCATGCTCATGGCGAGAAGCATGGGAGCTTGGTGTCCAACATGTAGTGCGAGTGACCAGTGTACACATAAGCATTCTAGCAAGCTAGCAGCCAGCGTTAAGCAGACGTGTGACTCACATCCAAGGCGTAAGGCTAAAAGCATACATAGACATCCAGGTAGCCGTGTGACTAGAATTTGACTCAGAAACAGTGTTCATATGCAAATAGGAGTCCAACTAAGAGTAAGTTCCATTTGCGAGTTGGATAGCCATATATATGTGTGTGTGTGTGTGTGTGTATGCATGTAACCCTTGTGGCTAAAAAAAGAAGGGCAATTAATAGAGGCTAATTAGAGAGAGAGAGAAACAAGACATGAGAGAAATTTTTAGAAACCTGAAAATTCATCAAGGACTAGATAAGATATTATTCTAGGATGTTTTTTGTGAAGAGATTGAATATAAAATTTGCGCAATTTGCGTGTGTTTTTTTGGTGTCTTCTCTGTGAGTTCTTGATGTTTCTTTCATAAGTTTTGTTCAATCTCTTGCTGTTAATCTTGCCGTCGGAATCATTTTGTGTTTAGTGGTGTTGATTTTTAATAGATTGAATTATTTTTGGTCACCAATTCCCCTCCCCCTCGGTTGACCCGTAATGCACGACACAACAGGTTTGTGAGATAATTCAATATGGATATGCATAAGCATTCCACTTTAACATGTTCTCCTCCTCGACATCAAAAGCAGCCCCCTCATCATCTAGAACAATGGTCTTTCTTCAGAGTCAATAGCCGAAGGATCCAACTGAGGTGCCTCTAAGTGTATCTGTAGTGTCTCTAGTGACAGGCCCTCGCTAGCAAGATCAGGTGTAGGACTAGTACGCTGACTCTCATCTTTATCAAGAATTATCTCTGTGGTGCTAAAGGAAGGTTATGAAGTGGTAAAATTATCTACACGAGTAGACATGGTGCTCATAATTGCCTCAATCTCGTCCTGAATTGCCATCGCACGATCACCACCAAAAGGCACAGCCATGAATTCCTTGCATAATGCATCAAGTCTAGAAGCCTAATCTTCATGTGAAGGAGGTGGCTCATGAGACTGGACTAGGAACTCAGTCACAGGAACTCTAAACTAGCTTGGTGAAGATACAGGTAAAGTGCAGGCAGAAGGTGTTAGATCCAATGTTAAGTCACTATTCATTCTTCTCTCAAAATTTCCAAACATCCTAGTCATCCTTTCCTCAAATATAGCCATCTAATCGAGCTCAGGAGACAAAGTTTGGTGCTAAGGTATAGGATAGTGCTGGTGTGACCAATGAGAGTAATCCTGATCTCCATACCTAAAACCCTACAATGGTGTACTAGAAGAAAATGATAAGATATCAGGATTGTTGTTTCCATATGACAGACTTTGTTGATCAGGCCATCCAGGGTGGTAGGTGTTAGGGTATGGCCCGCTCGGCTGAGCGATGCCATATTCCATCATACGAATAGCCGCTATGCACTTCTGCAGTGGTGAGAACCCATGCCAATCAATGCAATCTATCATATCAGTGAAATAGGGAGACCACTTGGCTAGGGCTTATATGAAATATTGTGTTAGTGTAGATGGGATCTTCAGAGAAGTAATCGGCCACAAGCAGCTGATGGGCCTCTTCATGATTCCTCTCTACGTACCTTCTAAAACCACTTCTATGATGAGATGGCTCAGCTCGAAGAGCTTCAAGTTTGACCTTAAACTTCACAACGATGTGCTCTGTGCAATGGTGGAGCCAACCAATGGCTAGAGCATGGGTAGAACTGACCGCCATGCGAAAGCCCAAGCAAAGCCAGCCACCGTGCGGTAGGTGGCCGACATGAGTTCAATGGAGCTTAACTGAGTTACTCGTCGGTGAGTCTGGGCAGTCGGGAGATGGCTCTGCCTATGGCTCTGTGCAAGAGTACATGACATTCTTCTAAACTATAAAATATTTCGTATTGCATAGGTCAACTAATGTTGTTGATGTCGTTGGGATCATCTGATTAGGAAGAGGAGTCCAATTAATACGACATCATGCGAGTAGGAAGAGGAGCCTGATTGATGTGACATAGTAGGAGTGTTTACATACAAATTAGGAGATGGAAAAATGGCTTTGATTTCTGGATGGTTAGGTCTAGTTGATTACATGAGCTAGTCCAATATGTAGAGTTGGAGCTTCTATGTGTATGAATGCTAGTATTGGGGGTGGCATTTCTCGTGCATGAGAGTAGTTTGGTGGACATATGCACATGGGCGATCCGGACCATCCATCTTGATATATGTGGCCAGGGCACAACATCCCTCCCCCTAGCTCTATTTTGTGGAGATGCCCTTGCTATCATCCAGTATCGCTTGACTTGGCCCTCCCCTCTATTCCCTAATGCTCAAGGCGAGCTAGGGTTAGGATTCTTCAAGCCCATCCTCACTGGTGCGTCACGTCGTCGTCGCCCTTGCGCCGTGCCACCACCATATCACCTGTGTGTAGTCTTTGCGCAACGACCCCACCACCCCATCTGTGCCGCTCCAAGTCGGTTGTGCCCCTGCGCCCCCGCTGAGTCGAGGCACCGCCCATCGCCCTACTTGCACACGTGGTGAGGCCCTCTGTGAGGTAAGCAGCCCCCTCCTTCCCTTGCACAGAGTCCCCTTGGTCCCCTTGCTCTTGCGCCATGTTGAGCACCCCCATCCCCGTGCTTGACAATTCATAGTCATGGCAATTTGATTTCCTGGCCAAATACATTGTGCAGATGTCAATGGATTGTACGAAAAAAGTGTTGTAGTCGGAGTCATCCGCGTCGGGGTCTTCTGGGGGCTTCAGCTTGTGCCATGCCCAAAATGCGATGAGCAAATGACTTGGGCAGTGTCTGGGAGCTCGAAGAATCGAGGAAAAGAGTATTACAAATGCCCTAACAACATCGGCATAAGTTTGTTGGAATACAAAACCAAGCATCTTTAGTATTTCTGGATTCATATCAATATATGTTTGACTCTGTAACATCCTAAATTTTGGGTAATCAGGAATATGGAAGTTTTAAAACTTTTTCTTGCATTTTGCTGCTCTTCAAATTTCTTCCGAATATTTAATTGAAACCTTCTGAGTTTGGTGACATGCAAAGCAGTATGTGGAGAAACAATATCAAAATTTAAAAACTATGAACTAAACACAAAATTAAAATTTTAAGTTTTAAATAATAAAAATTTGAAATCCAATTTACATAAACTTAAGAGAAGTAATGGTCAAAGGATTAATTAGAAAACTCACATCCAAAAAGTGAAGAGTCAAATATAAATTTTAAATGTTATGCCAAAAATTGAAATCAATAATCATAAATGTGAAGTAGAAATTTAAATTAAAATTTAGAAATTTGAAATCTTGTTTAATCCTCTTTTCCCTTTTTCTTCTCCCCTTTTTCCTATTTTCCCTCACTGACAGCCGGGCCCTTCCTCTCTTCTCTCTCTTCCCCCTTTTCTTTCCTCTGCGCGCGGGCCCGCTCCCCCGATCCTTCTCCCTCAGCGTGCTGACTTCTCTCCTCCACCCACTTCCCTTTTCTTCCGACCGCGCTCGCGTCACTCCAGTTCTGCTCCTTCCTGTTTCCCCCGTCACCGAACTGCCTCCGTCCTTCCTTGCGTCAGCCACATCTGCCCATCCCCGCCTGCGCGCGCACGTCGCCGAACCACCCCCGCCCTTGCCTTGCACGCGCCTGCCCCGCCGTCCCGTCGCGCCATGCCGGCCAACTACTCCGCTGGCCCACTCCGCCACCTATAAAGCCCCGCTCGCTCCTTAGGACGCACCGCCCTCCTCCAACCACTCTTCCCTCGTGCGGAATCGAACTCCCCGCGCCTCAGCTCGCCGGACGCCCCCTTTTCTTCCTCGTTGCCGGCCGCCCGGAGCCCGGCAATTGGAGCCATCTCCGGCCAATCCCGCCGCCCTGGAGCTCCACCGTGACATCTCAACGCCACCCACGCTGTCGCCCGGGCCTCCCATCGCCTGCAGCTCGCCGGCGGCGTGAACCTTCCCGCGCCACCGCAGGCCGTCGCCGCCAGCTCGCCGTGGCCTCTTCCCCGCTCGGCCCATTTCCCTGTGAGTGTCCCCCTACTCCCCTCTTGCTCCAGCAACCTCCAATTCTTCCTCCCTCCTACCACGGCGCCGTCGCCCGTGACTACCACGCCGCCGGCCGCCTCAGAATGCCGCCCTCCCACCACGTCGCCGCCCCGACCCCACGCCACCTCCCAGGGCTCCTTTCCCTTCCGCACAACGCATTTTGCTAGTCGTCACCTCTCTCCGGCCGCCCCCTCGCCGGCGACGCCATCACCACCGTGCACTGGCCGGCTCCTCTATTTCGGACTCCCGGCCAACAGTTAGTTCTTCTTAACTGCGTCGCCTCCTCGCTCGGTCCGGGCCGTCGGCCCACTTGGCTACTCGAGCGTAGAGCAACCCCAGGTCCCAAGATCGACTTCCCCAAACCGCACCTCTTCCACCCATTTTTAATTTCATTTTTGCAACCCGCTTCAATTAAGGAAAATCATCGAAAATTAAACAATAATTTAGAGAAGCTAATAAATTGAATTAGGGTAGAAAATAAGGTACTTAAGATTTAATATTTGATTAATTTATGAGCTTAAATATTTATTGAGGTCTAATTACCAATTAAAGACATCAATAAAATATGACTTAGCTTAATGTCCAAAGTTAATCAAAATCCTAATTTTATATATATATATATATATATATATATATATATATATATATATATATATATATATATATATATATATATATATATATATATATATATATATATATATACACACACATCCAAGTTAACTTTAAGAGGAATAAAATTTATAACTATAAAAGCAAGGTTTTAAATTAAAAAGATTACCATGAACCGTAATTAAATATATGTCCTAACATTTAGCATGTTCCCCTTTAAATAAATCTCAATGGTAGGTTTAAGTAAGTTAGGCCTCTTCATAAAATTAGTTAAACGATAAGACGCGACCATAAACATTTAAATTAGAAAGCACTAACAAAATCCTCACAATTAGCACGTCACCAATAAATAAATCTTAACGATAAATTTAGTGGAATAAAATTTGGATATAGCGAGCTCGGTTCTATGTAAATAGAAGTTTAACTAAAATAGGCAAGATGCTAATGCAAAGGATAAAGTAACAATGACAGTTGGTCCTCAAGTACCTCCAAATGAAAAATCGTATCAGTGTATATATACTAAAATATAGTAGCCCTAGGTCATCGGACATTGAAATAATCTCACCAATAAACAGTTCCAAGAAACATATAATATTATGACCAATAGTCGTAGATGAGTGACAAATAAGATTATACTTAAAATTTCTATTAAACATCAATGAGATGATTAAAATACTCACGTGCTTCAATGAATTATTGAATTAACCATTAGGAGGATACTTCGAATAATTAGTAAGTAAACCCCCATAAAATATCATGACTCAAGTTGCAAGGAATACATACCCTAAAGATAAAGTTAATACCCTAAATTCTTACGCCAGTCTATAGGTCTAACCCGACTCATGGGATTTCCTTGATAAACATAAAAATAATAAAAGAAAGTTAATAAATAAAATAGGGTAGGCTATGGTACTCAAAAGCCGGCTAAACCTAGACATCCTTGAATTCAAAGTAGAATAGTCTCATGAATATTCCTTCACCGCAAACCTTCCTCGGCATCCATCTTAACGGATTTCCCTCTGCCATTCGATACTTCGCCCCAACCCTGATTGACTCCGTCAAATCCTCCGTGCCCAACCAACCTGAAATCACCCGTTTAATCATAATAAAAATTAATCAAGTTCAATTGGGTTTATTTGGATTTATTTGGATCTCTTGAGTTATTTGTTTTTATTTGGATTTATTTCGCATAGTTAGAAACTGGAGTCCTGAAGAATCAATGGATCAAGCGAGATCAAGATCAAGGTGGAGATAAAGACCAGAAGCCCAAGACCATTAAATGAGATAGCTCTGAGTGAGCTCAAGACCGCGGTAAACCGCGCAAGGCGAATCAATACTTTGATCATGTCGAACCTACACTTTCTGCAAATTACTTTTGTTTAAATTATCAAATTGCGTGTTGTTATTTTATATGCAAATATATGTTTAATTTATGATTCTAGTTATATCCCATTGTGTACCATGATTAATATTACCCCTCCTTTGGAATATTTGAAATTGTGAACCTTGTCGCCCTAGCAAAAATTATAATAGTAACCTTTCAAAAAATAAGTCCGTAATTATATGCCATGCTTAGATACTCATGGGCGCAATAACTCTTAAGCATCACTTTTAATCATGAGAAAATTTGGTTGGGCAGTCATGGTGGTAATGACTGGTATATGTTGGATATGATTATTTTATGTTCCCAAAAATCCCAACTTGCTTAAATATCTGGGCGGATGGTTCAAGTGTGTGTGTATGTGGTGCGGTGGAAGCACAAAGTGGTTAGTGGTAAATCCGCCCAGATAACCCTAAGCATCGAATCTTGTCATGACCTCCTGTGTAAAACAAGTACAACCACAAGTCTGTAAAGTACAACTTGGCTTAGTAAATTTACTGGGACCACGAAGTCATCATCATGGCGAGAGTGCAAGTGGTGGCCTAGGTGGCGAGCTTGAATGGGACTCCATGCAAGTGGCGGCCTGGGTGGCAGGCTTGTGGGAGAAGTTCCCTTGCAACGCGCTAGCAGTGTGAGTAGCCAGCTGCTAAGCGTATAGGAGGGGAACATCCCACACAACGAATGGGTCCCACCACAAATGGGAGCAACCCAGGGGTGAGATGATGGAAGGGGCGAGGTACATTGAACGGTTACTGTGATGGTTGGCTCAACTGCACGACTAAGGAATCGTGTGGGGCAACGAGTAAACTGTCTCTTGTGGGTAAAGTGTGCCAACTCTGCAGAGTCAAAACTATTCGAATAGCCATGCCCACGGTCAAGGGTGGACATGGGAACTTAACCAGATATAGTTCTATTTCAAAAACTTTGTGGGTGGAATTGAAAAGTGGAGGGCAATGGAAAGCCCTGGTTTGAATTGTCCTGGGTGTCGTCCCAGTGGTAAGTTAAGCGGCTATAATGCTGAAAGATGCTATATGGTGCAGATGCCATGTAACGGTGGATGGAATCTAGATCGCTATTATTATTGCATACTCTACACATTATGTTTTGTTCAAAACTGCTAGATCTCAGGAAATTTCTATGTATTATATTTTTAAATAATGATAATACTTCTCATAAAATAAAATATCAGGAAGAATAAATAGAGTCGTAAGAAAAGAAGATGGATGGTTGTGGTAAATACATAAGTTGTTGGTGGATTCAGGTCGATCATAAAAAGGAAACGATAGTGGGATTCTGAGAAAAATAAATTGGTGGAGTCTAAATGAATAGGTAGGCTAGATAGATGATTTGAATAATTTTTGGAGAATTAAGGAGTGCAAAGGTAATTGCTGGATCAATTTTTGGGAGATATTGGTGATAATGGGATTAATAGGATTTGATCGATTACTAGATGAGTCAATTGAATTGTTGGGAGTTTGGAGATATGATAATTGGAGTATAAACATGATCAATGATATTCTTCTTGAAGGTATACTAGTGGATTAGTTAGTGGCTCGCGAGCACGGTGGTTTGTGCTCATATTCGCTTTCCCCACAAATCCAGAATTTGGAGGTATGATAACCATTCTTGGAGTTATAGTTGATGTTATCCGCTGTTTGGAGTTTTAGACAGCAGTCAATAAATAAAGTATATGATCGGTGGATTAATTAAATGATGTCACTCGCTGTTTGGAGTTTTAGACAGCAATCAATATAGAAAGTGTATGATTGGTGGATTGTATAAATGATGTCACTCGCTATTTGGAGTCTTAGACATCAATCAATTTGGAAAGAGTATATTCGGTGGATTAAGTAATGATGACACCCGCTGTTTGGAGTCTTAGACAGCAATCAGTAAGGAAAAGGGTGTCTTTGGTGGATTAAGTCAATTATAGCAATCGCCGTGAGGATTTTAGGTAGAATTAATAACACTATGATTTAATAATAATAATGCTTCTAAAAGTGATTTTTGGCAACCAAAATAACCCGAGCCTTTCCTTTGATAAGTCATGCATACTATTTAATTGCATCCTGTGTGTTGGCTCGCGAGCACGGTGGTTTGTGCTCATATTCGCTTTTCCCATAAATCCAGAATCAGGAATCAAATCACTACGCGTCAGCAATACTTTTGGATCATGATGGCGAATAAGATGAGGGTGTCAAGAACTAGGTCGTGAACCCCCAGTCGGCTGCCTGTGGGCATGTCCTGAGGGTCCCACCTGTGTGCTTCGTTTTCGCTGCTGCATCTTATTGATTTCGGCCTAATCGGCCCATGAGTAAGTTATTATTATATTTACACTTCCGCATGATATGTATTTTGGTGATCAGAATTGTAATCTGTAAGCACTATCTACTGATCCAAGGAGTAGTGCGGTGGAATCACAGAGGATGCTGGATTGTATAATCTGGGGTCCTTACAGACTCAGACCTTGCTATGTTTTTTGTGCAGAAGTATTCTTTTAGCGATTGTGACACTTTCATTTGGAAAGATCAATATGAGACACATCTGGCTGGATTGAAGTTAAGCAGTGCATATCAAACATATCCAATGGTTTTCCTTATCAACGACTATGTGTCGGCACATTCAGCTGAAAAGAACAAGTCATTGGTCAAGATTAACAAGTCTATCCTGAAATCGATGGCTACAGATGAGAGTTTAAAATGGTTCTTGTTGCATGTGTAGTGTTCTTCCTAGGAATATTCATTCTAAAGAATGTCAATTAAATATGTTTGTCATTGTAATGGCTATGTTGTTTCTATGTAATGGTTCTGGATGTATGAATTTTGGAGTGTTAGCAATGTTTCCATCCTGTTAGCAATGTAGTGTTGAATTTTGGATGTATGAAACATAATGTTTCTGGATTCTAGATGTAGGCAAATGAATTTTGGATGTCAGCAATGTTTCTATCTTGTTGGTCTAGATTAGTATGTCTACCTGCATAATGCTTTGAGCAAGTGACAGTCATAGAAGCATTTCAGTGTATTTCAGTTCAGAAGACCATTTCAGTTCAAAAGCTACAATAGATACCAATAGTATATAAATATTTTCAATGCTCAAATACCAATAATCTCGAAACATTTTCAATGCTTAGATTACAACCTAGTATAATAATCTGGAAAGAGTTTACAAGATTCATCTGCCAGTATCATGCTCTCGAATGATACAAACAATATTGGTTCACTACTTTTTGGCTATGAGCTGTTCTAGTTGAAAATGTGTGTAGCTGATCGCAGATTTGCTGAGTGTGTAGCTGATTCTTGCATTACAGTTGAGTAGTACAAGGTCAACATGTTGTCAGATGGTGGAGGATAAAGGAAGGTTGTGATGTTAATTAACAATAACGCAGATTAAGCATTATAAAGACCTAACAGGTGAAGTGTTAAGTAAGAGAAATAATAGAACATGAAAAAACATAAAACATTGTATTAACAGTACAAACAGATATAAAACGTGAAAAAAAACATAAAACATGAATGGACATAGAACATTGTATTAACAATATAGGCAATGTAAGGCTTGTCCTACTACCAATGAGGCAATGACCAAACCATGGGTGATGATCTCGTTGCATGTCCTACACATGTGAGTGGCCTTTCCCTTAAACTTCTTCTGCTTATTCTCCCCAGGCCGATTCCTCTTGCATTTCCCTCTAGTGAGATTGTCTATTTGCATAAATATATCGATCTAACCAAGGATGCCACACCGAAGATATGCTTCAACCTCCTCCACTCTACTTTGCTATCGGGCAGGAATTTCCTGGTTTATCTCATGCATAAACTTTTTAAGTTTCCCTCTAACATTCTGCATGTAAGGAAGTGAAGGCCTAGCTTGATGTATCAAATCTTCCAAGTCCTTCCGCATCTCTGAAGCCATCTTTTTAATTTCATCCTCTGTGGGATCTTTAGGCTTCTCCTGAAGAACATTGCCATTCTCATTAAATACAACCTCCCTCTTGCAATTAGCGATCCACCTTTTCAAAACGTAATGACTAGGAAGCTCATTTAACAAGGCACCTTGTACAACAAGGATAATGTGGCGGTAAGGAATTTCATGAGTGTCAAACAACATACAGGAGCACTGAGCAATCATGGTGTTCGTGTCACATATGACTTTTATAACCTTCTTGCCATCCTCCTTCACCACTGTTACTTTAAGGTCGTATACTTGTGTTGTGCTCTCAACAACACAGTTGTCCCTAGCAGCAATAACCTCCTTCTGAAACTTAGCAATAACCTCCTTCTAAAACTTTGCGAACACCTCATGTGCGAACACTTCAATGCCATGCAACTCTATTGCCCGCCCGTGGTGTCTTCAACTGAGGCTTCGTGTGAAAGGTGGCATTGTCTTCTCTTGGCTCCTTTTCTCTTTGTTCGTCGACTGCAGTGTCGAAGCAGATCCAGAACTCAACCAAAGCATGTTTGTAAGTTTGTAACCTATAAATTGTTTGAAAAAGGTGTTGGAACTTTTGGACCTCAAAGTTGTTCTAAGAATTCCTACCAGGGGTATGTCCATAAAATAAACTGGTACCCAAGATGCCCTAATTCTATAACGACCAGCAAACCACTCATTATCCTCCAAATAGAACTCTGAAATAATATCAACCCACAGTGACTCAAATTCTTCTAGAGTTTCTGAGGGATACAAACATGAATTGACATGACTGTAAAAGATTTGGTTATCCCTCAAATCTAGCCTAATCTTTGTTGAGAGTTTGTTCAGTATGTGCCACATGAATAATCTATGCATTGTATTAGGGAATACATCTTGAATTGCCTTCTTCATGGCTGCATCTTCATCAGTTATTATAAGCCTAGGTGCAGCACCTCCCATACATCTTAAGAAAGTATGGAACAACAATTGAACGTTTCAATCATCTGATCGAGCAGCAATGCAGCCCCAAATAGAACACATCCCTCATGGTTATTCACTACCATGAATGGTGCAAATATCATGTTATATTGATTTGTATTATATGTTGTATCAAATGAGACCAACTCCCTAAAATGAACATAGTTCTTTCTGTTGGTAGCATCCACCCAAAACACATGGACCAACCTACCCTTGCCATCAATGACAGCCAAAATAAAATGCAGCATTATTCTCATTCTTTCTTGCTTGATTATCAAGGAACATCTGAGCATTTGATGACTTTATACTCTCTCTCTCTCAAAGTGCGGTGATAATTTTGCAAATCCCTCCTTGTGCATCCAACATTCTGAAGCCCACCCTCACTGACATGAAGATATCTAAATACCCTAGATGTCCCAATGCTAGCTTGATGGCATGCGAACAATGTCGTCTTAGCCTTCTCATTTACTTGTCTATTAGAACGTATCAAGTGTGGCTTACTAGGAGAGACAAAACCAAGGTTATGCACTTCCACAAATCTCTCTAACCTAAAATTATTGTCCTTAGTCCGTTTGATACCAAACATGTTCTCACAGCAGCACCTACTCAATTTAGACTCATATGACCTTTTCATTTTGACCACCAACTTGCAAAACACCGTTCGTGGTCGTCCGCTGCCCAATACGAATGGAGAAGCTGACAACATGCACATACGCTTTGTAAAACTCGAGGGCTGCATCCTCATCTTCAAAAATCATCCCACAGCAGGCATGAGGTCATCATTAACTACTGGTGTGGATGACGAACCCTGCAGTGGTTTGGATGAGTTACCATGAGAACGACATTAATCATTCAAATTTAAAATTTTCTAATAACCCTACACTCACACAGAACGGAATTCTCGCAGCCTTCTGTGGTGTTTTACACAAACTGCTCGCAACGAGAGAGTGCGCATTGACCATTTTGGGACATGGCAACACTAAAGGCCGTACGGAGCTACTCACATCTTTCATGGGATCCATACGAAGCAAGAGGGCATGGGCACTTGGGTTGTTGCGACCGAAAGAAGCACAAATCAATTGCCACGACAACCCCTATTTCATCCAATCTCAATTGATTCCAAGAAATAACCAAAAATACATTTACTAGTACAGAGCAGCTCAGCTCAGCGCTGACCTTGATCATAGGTGCAGGGGGCTCGGGCGGGCGGTAGGCTCATCTAGGCGCAGGGATGGCCGCGGATGCAGGGGCAACGGTGCGCAGGGTTGAAGGGGATGTAGGTCTAGCGGTGTGCAGGAATAAGGCGGATGCAGGGCGGCGGTGCACCGTCAAACCCTAGTGTAGGATCAAAAACGGCAACAGAGGGGGGTGAATGGTGCCTTCAAAAATGCCCCAAGTATTCAACCTATCTTCTTCTCCGATAGCTATGAAAGCTACGAAGTAAGAAGTTAAATGCTCACTGGAAACGGAAGCGAGAACAACCAGAGAAGAAAATAAAGCATTCCTGAAAATAGGCAATCAACACGAAGTGGTCACACCGGTCGATCGCGAGATGATGGGCGGTCGACCGCCTGACCTCGGCCGTCGATCCGCTAAGCCGAGGCCGGTCGACCGCCAGTCGCCGCGGCTCGATCGCCAAGTAATGGTTGGTCTGACCACCAACCACAGAGCGGTCTGACCGCGGCAAACCCTAGCGGTCCGACCGGAGGCTAGGAAACAGAGCAGGAAACACGCTATTAAACTTCTGAGACTGAAAACCGAGAAGAACCTGGCAAAGAACAGATTCGAGGAGACAAACCAAAAGGCAAAAGAAGTAAAACAGAGAAACTAAACGAAGAAGAGATTGACTGAAATTAAAAGAACAAAGAAGATCAAATTATTGAGAAAAGCATGACTGAGAAGAAAGAAAACTAAGTAGCTGAAGGCAATCTTGAACAGTAAATACTGACAAGGAGAAAGGGAACAGGGCTAGGACTGAATGATTGCTGCTTTTCCCATGCCAAATGAGTAGGACTTCAACCTAAACAACAAGCCGACCTCAGAAAAGAGAAATTGCAGAGAAAGAGCATTTTGGCTAAAGAATGACAACAAATAGCGCAAGAAACCGAAATGCTGAATATCTTGAGACTCTCATATCTATTGATCATGAGGCTTTGAATCTTAGTAGGAAACGATCTCACAACTAGAAAGCACCAACCTAGAACAATAATTTCACCAAGAAATCAAGAACACATGATTGCTCTGCCTCCAAACCCTAGAAAGTGCAGAAACAGAGGAAGGGCAGCGAGGAAATTCTTGGAAGAACTACTACTATTTTGAATCTTTGCTCTCAGGAATATGCTAGCCAAATGGCTTTGAAACGATTCCCAGTTCAAAGCAAAGTGGGTCTGCAGCAGCTCAAACAAGAACTCCATTCAGATTGAAAATAGGTAGAGAAGAACAAAAACAAGAACTCAGAGAGATACAGGCAACCAGAACATCTCAAACAAGATTTCTCAAATGGATTCATAGACATGAATGCTTACAAAAGATTGTTCTGCAGCAATCTCATGCCATGATTTCACATTCTGGCTAACACACGCGAATGGAAAATCAAGCAACGTCAGCCAACTCTCAGGCTCTCACACCATAACAGAAAGAGAAAAGCAACAACACCAACTGCCAGAGTCCACACCACACATGAGACAAAAGTAAAAAACCCTTACATCCAAATAGAGAAGGGAACCAGCACACCCTCTCCAAAACCCTAACCCTCTCTATTTATAGCCTCCACTACCGGGTTCACAATTTGCTTTACCCGTTAGCATTAGCAAACTCAGCCCTTTACCCATTATCTTTAATCGAATCCTCTTCTATTTTGCAGCCTTGCGCATTTTACCAAAATGCCACTCCTGCACCTTCCTGGAAGCTTCCTCTTTTCTTGCTGTCCACGTTTCGCAACCACTTTGAGTCCTCGCCGTCTTCGGCATCTCCTGACCGCTTTGACCTCAGCACCGCCTGTGCCTAGTCCGGCCATCCATGCCTCACCACGACCTAGCTTCAAAGTCCTGCAGCCATCATAGACACGAAAACATCACATAGCACCGCTCGAAACAGTATAATCATACATTAGCATTAGTGAAAAGTACTCGCATGAAATACCCAAAACAAACTCAAGCTCTCTAACACAAGCGTCAATTACTCAACACAAGCATGAGGTTACCTCCACATGGTCTCTCACCTAGCTATGCTCTTCTCTTGTGAATGGGGCACGACGCAGAGGCGCAATGCAGGGGCTCAGGTGCGGAGCAGAATGGGGACGAAGGGGCGGCCGCAGGAGGGCGTCGCGGAAGCGCAGAACCCTAGCTTGTGGGGAATGGACCTCCTGGAAATAGGGCTCGGGCTGGTGCGGGGGAGGCGAACGAAGAAAGCCGATTTCGCGTGGGGGAGGGGGTTTTCACAAAGAAGCCGAAAGTGGGAGGTGGGGGTAATCGCTACCATGGATTACGAAATGGATGTGCAGAATCTCCTATGTCCATATGTGCATACATGTGTATATGTGCATAGGATATGTTCCCAGTATTGGGAACACAAGCCAACGTATTGGAAATGCTCAGAAGGATTGGGAACGAGCTTCCATATGACTTTCACATTCTAGTACTCCATGTGTTTCAAAATATATGGCATGTAAAGTTTTGTTTTAAAATGTAAAACATGCATATGACTTAAATGACATTTTCTCTCTTTTACCTCATTTATCTTCCTCTCTTCAATATTTATGAGTAAATGTTTACACAAACTATTTCTCTTATTCCACAATAAAACTCGGGATGTTATGGTCATCTCTCTAGTCTCTACCATCCCGTTGGTTTTGAAATCTTCTTAATATCGGGTCTGTTCTTTTCGGCTGCGGCTTTTGGCTTTTGGCTAAAATTTTTGAATTTTGGCTGTTTACGGTACAGATTACAGAGAGACAGATACTCACTTGTGATTTTGGTTGGTACAGATATTGGGCTTTTAACGTGTAAATTGTTTAACTTGTAGCCTGTCTTGCGAAAATATTTCGTTTGAAAGTTAGGTATTGTAGCAAAAGACAAAAACCATCAGCTTTTGACTTAAAGAACAGGCCCATCAGTGCGTGACCAAAATATGACTTCCTAAAAAGAAACGAAGGGAGTACTTGGAATGCATGCAAGTAAACGGGAATGCTCCGGTAAAAGTATTTTTTGGAATGATCCATGAATTGACTCGGCATCCACAGTGCAATGGTGTAAGAGCATGTACAATTAAGATTGTCTCTAAAGTTTATATCTTACCTAAAAATAATGTTAAAGACAACCTCTTCAACAATAAATCATTATTCTAACTATTTTATACTATCTTTATCATAACTTCTTGCCTTACACCCTCACTATTTACGTTGGTTTGTGGGCTAGTCATCACTTTTATAAGAGACAGCATAGTATCTATCATTACTTTATCTTTCCTAAACATAGGATTTTACTTATTTAATATAATTAAAAGATAACTAAGATGATAATATTGGAGATGTTCTAAAGCATATCTAAAGAGTTCTAACGAGGCTAAAGGCTTATGTGGAAGGATTGTGGTGGCTGTTTATTTTTATTCATTTAAAGTGGGGTTAATCAAGCATTCTTTCCACCTTGAAGATAGAACTTTAGAACTTTCGATATAACGCATTGTGGATGCCCTCGGTACTTGCATGGACTCAAAATTACTTGCATGCATTCAAGGAGAAACAATTTCGACAGAAGCACCATTTAAGTATTTATCCAGACTCTTACCAAACCAAGCAACAGATTAAACAGCAGCACCATTTAAGTATATACTCACGTTTCTAGCAGTACAAATAACGAGTTTGCATCTCGCATCTCGTAAGCAATGAACCGTCACGGCACGTCAACAACGTTGCTAGCCTACACGCCGGCTCCAACCAAGGTAACTTGAATCGCATGGACAAGAAAGAGCAAACAGCTGATCACACGCTTCCAGGGAATAACTTGCGCAACCTGCAACAACCTACAGACTCCCAACCGAAGATAGGCATCTGCTTTGATGAACTCTCTGGTTTGGGGGACTAGGATCCATGGTCACAGCGTCAAGAAACCGTTTTTCCCCCCTCAACGAACCGTGAAACATCGACATCTAAGTAGGCACTTTCTCTTTTCTTATCATATTCTGTCTATTTTTTGACAATAGTACGTTGATACAAAGGACTTAAGAACATACATTTACACAGGTCTACAACATAAAGTAAGCTATGTTATTATAACTTGGCTATAAATATTAAATATAAGCCAACAACAAGACCTGCCCCTAACCGAAGGGTGATCGCTATCCTCATACTACGGAAACCTCCACAGCTTAGGTTTCCAATTATTCAGAAAATGTCCCGATGGAAGTGACCTGGAATCGAGATGCCTTGCTGAGCTTGCCTGAGGTGCATGGACAACGCGTAGTTATTTACCTGCACAACAGGAGATTGAAAAAAAAAACATCAGTTGCTACAAAAAATTGTGATGTTCTACAAAGACCCCATAAAAAGGAAAAATGGGACAATACTGTTGTACCTCAAGGCTTCTAATTTGTTCCTGGTACTGAGCAACCAATTGCTTCAGTTGCTGAAACTCCTGGTTTCTCTCGTCATGCTCCTTTTGGCGTTCATGCTGTATTGCAACTGCTTTCTTGAGAATAGTATTTTCCCTGACAACAGCCTCAAATTGTTCCTTATACACCGAATTTTCCTGCTTTGAAGCAAAAAAATATTTTAGGGAGAACTCAAGATTTTTTTTTTTTGTTAAAAAAAATGCTTCAAGTACCTTTTAACAGTAAACAGTATTTGTAATGCAATGCGGTTCAATTGGTTATAAAACCATCAAGCAGTTTAATCAATGTTGAAAACCATCATATATTCCCAATGAGGCTAAATAGCAAGATTACTCAGACATCAAGTCAATCAAGTTCTGGAATCCCCAAAGATTATAAACCTGGACTGGTCTGATTTTTAGAATTGATTGATACAGTGCTTGATAAAATTTGAACCCTTTTATAACTAGAAATATAAAATAAAAATTTGGCTATGCACTTGAATTTGTTTCAGACATCATATTTTTTTTATTCATCATTCAATAGTTCTTAACTCAATTATGTACACCATCAGATGACCTAAGAGTTAACACAACAGTCAATTAGTGACTAAAATGGTCGTATGCAATAGTAGAAAAAACAAAATATGGAAATGCAATGGCTTAATTCCTAGTAATTACTAATCAATGAAATAGATAGTTAACCAGCAGAGGATTATTTACAAAAAAAAAAAGAAGTGCTAATTAAAGAAACTGAACAGCACATTTCAGAAAGTAGATGGACATGAACAGACTGCTATGATGCACCAAACTACCAGAAGGGGAACCGGTACATCATCAGTGACAGAAATTGCTTGAGAACCCCAAAAAAGGGCAAATATGAAAGAAGAAAACATATTCCTTAATCACATCAAAGTCAGATAGGTAACAAGCACACAATTTCTAAATGGCTTCAGGAGGGAAATTCAACTACCTTCTGAAAACTCTGCATTGCTTCTACACCGATACGAGAGATCATGGACTTCTCAAAAACCTCCATTACTCTGGAGGCACGAGCCTTTGCATCATCCATGTTAGAGGCACTCGCCATCTCATTCACAAGAATCTCAACCCATTGACTGCTACCTGATGGAAGGTTATCTGCACCAGGAACACTTTCTATAGATGCAGTGACTTCATTACCATCCGAAACACCTGCAGCATTTAGCAAGTTATTCACCCCATTCTTAATACCATTATTCACGAATGAATAATCCTTAAATCAATCTAACTAAAAAACAAATGGATAGACAATTCAGATGGTCCCAAAAAAGAACTGTGCAAACCATGTGTTATCTTAATATATGTTTTATACCTTGCAATCTCAATAGAATTTTGGAAATTTGTTATCATGATGCCATTAAGATAGATAAATACATCATATGCAGGCAAACTTGGGACAAAAAAAATCACTTGCATTTGAAAATCAAGAGTTCATCTTAATACCAATAGTATTTCTGTTTCATGCATAGTACTGAATTTGAAATATTGAGGAGTTTAAATAAGTATACTGGTTTAGTATACATCAGAGACATATTCAAGCCAACGAGCAGCTAAAAACTACATGACACTTTATTTGAAGTTTGTACAGAAAGAACTATGCAACTTAATTTTAATCTTTAGATATCCAAAAGCATTTTCCGTGAGAATCATCTACCCTGAAGAAAGCATATGACTACACAATCACCCACCATATTAAGTAAAGTAAAGCAAATTACATGTAAGAAGAGCGTAAAAACTCAGGATTGTAATGAAATGTAGATTGATCAGAAACTGCCATGGGTTAGTCATTCAGCCAAACAACACACTCCCTCCATTCACAAAAACATGCCGTTTTGGGATGCGTGCAGTCAAACTTTGGCTATTGATATCTTTTTAAATATTGACATTGGATACATGAAAATAATATGTGTAGATTTGTCCCGAAAGGTACTTTCATAATATTATAATTTTACTAGGTTTTGTAAATATATCACAATAGAAATTAGTGATCAAAGTTGCATTTTGGGGGACGTTTCTATGTTCAAAATGACATGTTTTTGTAGCTGGAGGGAGTATCTTGAAATCTTTACAAGGTTTCATTTACAGATCTAAAGAAAACACATAAACATATAGAATGTAACATAACAACAATAGATAAAAGAATGCCACTAATTTCATGGAAATGCCAAGCTCCTATTGGAAAATGGTGTTGAATCAAGCCAGGTGAATGGATCCTCAAATAGTTATTCATTCCAGCAAATTAAAGCTGACAATGAGAAAACTTGCTTGCTTACAAGTTTAGTAAATTCTACCAAGCCAGAAGGAAGTAAATCTAATACAAAACAGGAGATTAGACGGTGTTAACATCACATCAAAGATCATTGACAGCACATAAATATTACCTTCATCAGGCACCTGAACATCAGTAGACATTCCCTTGGGAGATTGATACACAAGATCCACAATATATTCTGTGGGTTCTAAATGTAGATTAAGCAAGCACTTCATTGCTGAATCCAAATCGTTTTCACATTCTTCCAGAGCCTTTTCAATAAACTGAAGTAACAAAAACTTTCATAAGGATTCAAGATGTAAATTGGTTTAGTTACCAAATTTTAAGAAGGCCCCACATGTGATGCACTTCTAATATACTAACAAATTGCATCTAAAATGTCAACAAACACAAGTGAAAAATCAGGTGAGATCCAGAATTTCCCAGCTATGGCAGGATGTGGCTATGCTTCTTTTTAACAAGAAGCATTGTGGTTTAAAAAATCCACAGATTGGACAGCAAAAAACTACGTAAGCTAAGAAAGGCATCCATTGGCACGACACACATGGTGCAAAAATGGAAAAGAAAAAGACCATCAACCATCAGTACTCTGTGGCCTCGTGGTGGCACTAGTTGCCATGTTCATACAACACAACTCATATTCCATGTCTCATGCTGTTAGAACTGTCAGCTGCTTGCATATTTACAGTCCAAAAATTTATTCTGCGTTTCTTAGATCAAAATCTAAATTCAGAAGTAATTGTCTTCAAGCATTCATTTCTTATACGAGCGAGTCAAAATAAAAAAAATGTCGAACACCGGCAGACCAAAAGCTTTGGCTCATGTAGGCTCATGCAAAGCGGCAAACAGTGGGTGGTCTGAGGTGATGTAACATACCATTCGAATCCTGCCAATTAATAAACGTCCCCAATACAAAAAAACAACTTTACTTCTTTCAATAGCCATCGATCTCAGTATCTCAAAGACCAATAGAAAAATCATATGATTTTCCATATCCACCAAAATAACGACAAAAGTCACGCCGCATGGTATGACTAAGACATGATCCCCAAACTGTAGGGAAGGAAACCCCGAATAAACCCAAAATACATAAACGCACTCATTTACCGAAAAGAAACAAACTTGATAATTCATGACTTTAAAGATATGACTAACACTAACATAAACCAAGTAACACTCGAATCCCAACACAACCCCTAACCCAAAACAAAATGCACGCACACAGAAACCATATCCATTTCGTCAAAATATCAGCAAATTCCGCCACAAACAAGAAGGTTTGAACAAACAAATAGGCCACAAAATGACTCCATATGCAAAACCAGAACAAACTAGCTTCCTGCAACTACATCTAAGCTTATTACCACGAGCCTTAGGACCCACGGCTAGCAAGCATGCGTGCAGCATCGCGGCAGGCCAGGGTCAGCAGTAGAGCTTCGGCGGCAGCAACGGGTGTGGTGGCCGCAGCAGCGTGAGGGGATGCGTTGGTTGCTCCTTGCGCGGCCACAGCGGCGAGAGCTACTACTTATTGCGGGTGAAAGATTAAATTTCTATCACATGAAACGCTTAAATTTCCAATCAATCCGAACAGACAGATAACCATAACGTAAAGCGTAACCGCCAGGTACTTCGCATGGGATTCGAGCAGATCGCATCACCTCAAGGCTCACGGAGGGGAACCGCGCGCGGATCGCGGCGACGAGAGCGGGGTCGGCGGCGCGGCGCGGCCGCGGAGGCGAGGGGCTGCCGCCGCGGAAGCGGGCTCGCTTGGAGGGCGGAGGGGACGCCGCCGCGTGGGGGAGCTCCTCAAAGAAGGAGGAGGCCCGCTTCCCGCACACCGCCGCGGACATCGTGCCCGTCGTCGCCACTGCCGCGCAGCTGCCCTCTCCCTCGGCTGCCCCTCCTCCTCTTATTCCTCTAGCCGCAGCAGCAGCAGCAGCCGCCGCCGCGCCCGAGGTGGATGCGTTAGGGTTTGGGTTTCGTGGGAGGGAGGCGCGGATTGGGGTGGGGAGCGGGGAAGAGGAGGAGAAAAAACTCGGGAGACGGCGATTGCAAAGTGGGGGCATCCTGTTGAATATTTATTCAGCGTATTCGACATTTCGTACACGTATACTACTTCTACGGTGTTACGGTGCTTTTCTGTCTCTCTGTATGCAGTGCGGTGGCGTTGCGTCATGCCGATGGCCTCGTTGGCTTCTTGCTCTTGCTTTGCTTCGCTTCGCTTCTGCGGGACACCATCCCCTGGCCAGTTTTGGGGTTTCCGCATTTGCTGGAAGCATAGGCTGCCTTTTAAGCAGGGGTGCAAACAGTATGGGTTAGTCTCTATCGATTCGCTACTGAATTCAATTAGTACTAAACTACCTGCATCTATCGTGTGGACCAAAGTAAAAGAGACAATAATTCGCAGGGAGATTCGTAAAAAAATCAAGGACAAATGCGTAATTTTGGAAAAATCAAAGGGTTTTTTTAAAAAAATCGAGGACTTGTAAGGATTTGTACGTAAGTAAATAAGGACCTATACGTAATTTTGAAAACCCGCGGGGCGCTATCCAAAAAAATTTTTAAGAAATAACTTGCAGGGACTTTTTCGCGAGAAAAAAGGACCTTTACGTAATTTTCGGAAAATATGAGGAAAGTGGCTCGGCCGGCCGTACGCAAATTCTCTTGCCACGCGCCGGCCGACCGAGCGTAGGGGGCGACGTGCATAGCCTCGCAGGGCCGGAATCCCTCCGCTAATACTTCGGTTACGATACAGAAAGATAATTTAGTATTTGATATCGAATCCAGTCGGTACTGAATAGTTATTGCTGTATACGGTAGCCAAAACAGAACATCTAAAGGGCATGTTCTTTTTGGTTTTGGCTTTTGGCTTTTGGCTGTGACTTAAGATTTTTAGGTTATTTGTGAGAGAGACTACGGAGTAACAGAAACTCGCGTGCAGTTTTGGCCGATATAAATGAAGTCGCTATAGTATGTACTACAATCGACTTGCAAATCCAACTTGAAAAGACACTCCGTTTGAGAGTCAGTTACTGTAGAAAAACTAAAAATCGGCTTTTAGAAGCTGAAAAGAACATATCCAAAATCCAACCAAATAGCATTGTTAAACAGTAAATCGAATATCCAACAAGCAAATTAGTACCCCAACCGATCCAGCCCATCAACCATCATTAACACCAACCAGCTTAGATTTTACCTAAGTTCTAACCTAACTCCAGAGTCCAGCCACTCTAGTTAGTCACCACCAATCTCCCCACTTATGTTGAACTTGTGTATGAATTTATCGATTTTCGAACTTATGTATGATTTTATCGCTTGTGTTAAATTTGTGTTGTGTCAACTATCGTACTTAAGTAATCAAGATGAATTTATTACTAGTTGAAGATTTGAAGTAATGGTGGTATGGTTTAGTGCATATTCCTTTATGTATGTATATATTATTTGTTTATATTATCCAATTTTGATCCAAAATTGTTATGTATCTGTCCCGATGATACCATATTCGAAATTCCAAATGCTTCGAATTCGTATTTGTATCCGACCGTACCAAATTCAACTCTAAATCTAGAAAAAAACAATATGGGTTATGATACGGTATGAACAATACCCATCCGAATTCGATCCGATTACACTCCTACTTTTAAGTCCTTTCCTCTAAAATAGGGGTCACTTCTTTTAGACTTATGGTTTAGCTGTTTATATTAACTAAATTTTAAGCGGAATATCTTTTTAAAATATGGTTTACAAGTCGACTGCAGTAAATATTGTCCCGATTTCATCTATATCGGCCAAAATCATATGCGAGTATATCTCTCTCCGTACTTTCTCTAACGAACAGGCAAAATTCAAAAATTTAAACTAAAAACTATGAGCCACAGCTCATAACAATCTAACTTTTATGCCTATTGCAGCCAGAAAAGTGTTCCAAACACGGCGACACCATGTCCCTACAGAGGAGTGCCCCTTAGCGACGTATGTCCCTACGGAGGGGTGTTCCTTGATGACGTATATGATGTGCCAGTGGATTTTTCAACAAATCAGCAAAGGTTGACGATGGATGATATCACCAGAAGAGAGTTTTAGGCATGACAAACATGACAGGGGTGACGGTGGGTGGTAGAGTAACTCGAAATCAATTCAATAGATAAACAAAAGTCGATTATAGATGAAAGATTGGATCTACTGGCTACAATCATCCTCCTAAGGTACAGGAAAAGTAAAGGCAAACGTGTAGTATTTGGTTGATTCGGTGTTGTCTCTCCCGTCAAATGGTATAGAGTTTATATAACCTATACTACTGCTAAACGCGGCTGACTCAATGTAGATTCTGCTTCAAACTCCTTTTCGCATCAACCCTTCATCTTCAAAACAAACCCCCTTTCGATCTTCATCTTGATCTTCTTGTTCGGTATCTGTTTCTACACCGTATTTTCCTTCAACCGATGGATCCTTTCATTTCAGCTTAACATTTCTCCTTCAAACTTTACAAAATCGGCTTTGTTGTCTCGCTGGTTACTCCATAGCCGACTTTCACCCCGCTTATTTTGGCTTAAGCGTAGTGTAATATCTGGGCCGTATAAGCCCAGCCCGGCCCATTTTATGCCACGTATATGACCGAGAGAGAGACAGAGGGAGAAGCCAAAACCGGATTTTGCTCCTTCCCGTGCCTTCGAGCTGCTGCCATCTCCCGTGCTGCTGCCGCTTGCGCAACCATCCGCGACGCCGCCGCTCGCTAGCCCCGGCGCCGCCCCACTCCTGCTCGCTGCCGCTGCCCTCCCCTCGCGCTGCTGCCGCCGCCTTCCGCGCGCGCCCGCCGTTGCTGCCGCCGCTTGCCCTCGCGCTCTCGCCGCGCCTTGCCTCCCTCCGCCCCGTAGCCGCTGCTGCTCCCCTGCTCCGCCCGGGCGCTCGCCGCGCAAGGGGGTCAAGGGGAGAGCGGGGAGCTGCCCGTGAGGGGAAGGCAAGGGCCATGGCCGGGCCGAGAAAGCGCAGAATCGCCACGGGAAGAAGAGAAAGAGGGAGGCGTCAGTGTGGGAAGAAGAAGAAAAGAGAGAGGGGCCGTCGGCTGTGCAGAAAAAGGGAGGAAGAAGAAGAGCTGCCGGCGTGGAGAAGAAAAAGAGGGAGCCGGCCGGAGGAAAAGGAAAAAGAAAAGAAAAGAGAGAGAAGGAAGAGAGGAAAAGAAAGAAAGAGAAGAAGAGAGAGAAAAAGGGGAAAGTCTGATTTGCGGCCAGGTCTGCCTGATCTGACGGAGAAAAAGGAGGGACAGAGTTACCCGGTGGGACAGAGTTGGGATATGTCGATTGGATGTAAGAGCGATGTCATATACTCGTAATTGAATGTATTGTATGAGTGATGAATTGAGATGATTAATGCTTGTTCAGGTGGCGGTTCGAGTCTGGTGCCGGCTACACACCGTCCGTCAGGTTAACAGGCAAGTGCATGGTAGACAGTAAATTGTGATGAATGTTATTCGTGATTCCATGCCATGATTTACAGTATTTATGAGAGAATTCCTGTGATTATGTGCTAATCATAGTTTGATGAGTAACATTTATGATTAGACATTCACATTTAGAGCATATTGCATCATGCAATTGCATAAGAGCCAGGTCGGTGAGAAAGTCTTACGACTAGTCTGGAGTGCTCTTGAATAAGACCTACAGAGGTAGGCACTCCACGGGAGTGGAGGTTGTGACCTCGTATGAAAGAGGACGAGGCAAGTGGTCCATCGACGGGTGGACACTCCGCTATACCGGTATAAGCTACAGTTACAGAGCATACAGTTGCATACAGATGCATTGCATGATATTGCATTGTATTACAGTGATAGAAAGTGATCTGATTCATGAGCGATTTATGATTTACGATTCTGATTACAAAGTTGATTTACATTTACGATTCTGATTTGATTTACGATTCTGATTATAGCATTGATTTACAATTTACAAACACAGCATTGATTCACAGTTTACAGATATAGAATTGAATTACAGTTTATAGACATATGATTGGTTTATAGTTTACAGACATAGGATTGAATTACAGTTTACAGACATAGAATGGATTTACAGTTTATAGACAGAGAATTGATTTACAGTATACAGTTACAGACTTAGCTTACAGTCTACAGTCATAGTGTGATTTACAGCTTACAGTTCGTGAAATTGATTGAATTGCTAAAGTAATGTTACTGTTTTATCATGTGTTTGCTGAGTCTCCGGACTCACCCTTGCTTTGTCGTTGTTTTTAGGTGAAGGATGACGACATGCATGGAATGGGATAGCACTTTTGGCACTGCACATATGAAATAACATCTTAGCCGTATACGGAGTCTTTATGTTTGTTATAATGCTAAGACTTGTGGCTCGCTGTTTGGTTTAGCTTGCTTGCGAGCCAGGATGGCGGATCTCCATGGCCGTGGAGTCCACCGTTTATGTTAATGTTATAACTTGTGAAATATGAAGTTAGTTATGTTTGCAATTATCTTACTGTTATTTGTGGTTTACTTCCTGTGGGAAATGATATAAAAAGAACAGAGTGGGTGCTGCTAAAAGTTGAATTAGCAATACTTTCGAATTGGTAAGGTTGTGGTGGTAGCATCTTGGACCCTGTGGGGGGTCGGGGTGTTACAGTTGGTATCAGAACGGGCATTAGGTTCGTGGTAAAGAATTTTGATTTAGGCCTAACAATAAAATTTGACACACTCGGTTGCACAGTAAAATTGGATTTGGGATTTGCATTGCATATGCGTTTTCCCTAATTGTGATGTTAATTTGTATTGTTAAAGTGGATTGATTGTGTGATTGCTTCTCTGTTGTGAGCAGAGATGCCGAGAGGTAGAGGTCGTGGTCGCGGTGCCGCACAGAGGCCGTGGAGGCCGTGGTCGTGGCCGTGCCCATGCAGAGCCATCGCTAAAGGTTCAGCAGGAGGCACCCGACTTGGAAGTTGGGTCTGCTGAGCAGTCTGTAGCTAGGGATCAGGCAAGGTCTTCAGCCTTATTGCGGGAGTTTGTAGAGGAGGTTCGTGCGTTACGGCGACAAGCGCCTGCAGCTGCTGCGGCCGTACCTGCTGCTATCCCGACTGCCGATCCTGTCGCGTCGGAGCCAAGAATGGGCCTTCGCGAGTGGATGGCGTTGCGGTTGGACACCTTTGATGGGGCGGCACGCGCGATTCGAGCCGCAGATCAGTTGCGCTATATGGGAAGATAGTTTGAAGCGTTAGAGATGACTTCACAGCTGAGAGCTCGCTTTGTGGCCTTTCAGTTGAAAGGTCAGGCGGACATCTGGTGGGAGGGAGTCCTTTCAGCCAGGACCCCTGCCCATGGTCCAGCCACCTGGGAGGTCTTCGTCGAATAGTTTAAGGCAAAGTACTATCCAGAGTCTTTTGTGGAAAGTATGGAGGTTGCCCTGTCGACCCTTGTGCAAGGAAAGATGACAGTAGCTGAGTACGAGGCGCGGTTCAATGACTTGATCCGCTTCATACCGTCAGTATGGAGTTATAACTTGTGAAATATGAAGTTAGTTGTGTTTGCAATTATCTTACTGTTATTTGTGGTTTACTTCCTGTGGGAAATGATATAAAAAGAATAGAGGGGGTGCTGCTAAAAGTTGAATTAGCAACACTTTCGAATTGGTAAGGTTGTGGTGGTAGCATCTTGGACTCTGTGGGGGGTCGGGGTGTTACACGTCATCACCCGTTGCACCGAAGGACGGCCAAGCGGGGCCGTACGGGAGGACGCGGGCGCGGTGACGGGGCACGCCAGGGTGGCGAGTGAGGGGTGCTGCCGATGCTATATGTTATGCATGTAATGAAAAAATACGCGGCATGTTACTCACAACTATATTATGAAGTTTATTTAAATTCAAACAAGCCTATTATCTCTTCTTTTCACATTCAATCATTCATATATCAAGTCATCTAACAAATATTAACATACTGGTTCTCCGCATAGGAATTCTCAGCGTATGTCGCTTAACAGTGTATGTACCAATTGTTCTACGGTCAATCTTTCGTAAAAAAAGTTTCTAAAATTTTTTACGCATCTACAACATACAATGAACATAAACTTTTATTACAACTCTACCACATTTTTTACCAGTTTAAAACTACAAAATTCACAAAATTTAAAACAATCACGGGGGTTCATGCAGCCGCTTAAGGAGGGGGGCGACCGCATGAAAGTCGCCTAATGGGAAGGCGACTGCATGAAAGTCACCCAACGGAAGGGCGACTAGATGCAGTCGCTCCAGGGTGCGGCGACAGGTATTATGTCGGCCTCTGGTGGGGCGAAAGGCTCCAGTCGCCCAACCATGGGACGACTGGAGCCTATTTTGTAAAAAAGTTTCCCGCGGGTATATTTCTCTAATTTCGAATAAAAATAGATTATCCGTACAAAAAATTCCACAACATGGTGTGCAAATTGAGATATTTCGTCCTGACATTTCAAACGGATGTATGGCAACAAGTTCTTGCCTAGATAGAGCTAGGAAAAGCAAAGGCAAATCAACATCATCGTTTTTCCTCTGCTCGTTAACAACATATTTCGCTTTAACAATTTGTAAACTTTTCTTAAAGACCAGTGCGGAAGCAAGCAAACCATAACCCTTTTACACAACTTTTATAACATTTCTTAATAACCGGCAAAATTTCAGCAACAATTAGGTATAGAAAAAAACCATATAGCATCTTTACAAAATGAAGATGGTTGTGATCTTTCTGATCATTTTAGAAAGGTTGCGCTTCTCTAGATAGCTTACAAAGAAAGACTTGGAACCTCCGAATACACATGTATGAATTTTCATTTGCGTGAGTTAGTTCCCATGTATTCGGATTTGAGATGGCTTGAAGATCCTTTTATTCAATGCTGAAATTGATGATGTGATTAGTAGGCTACTTGTAGATAAATCCCCAGATCCAGATGGTTTTAATGGAGATTTATTAAGGAATGATGGCATATTATATAGCAAGATTTTTATGTTCACTATGAGGATTTTCACCAAGGAACAATCAATTTACAATCTATTAATGAATCTTTTTCTAACATTGATACCAAAAAAGGATAACCCAATCAATTCGAATGATTACAGGCCAAGTTCTTTGCTCAATTCCACCTTGAATTTACTTACAAAACTTCTGGCAAATAGACTTCAAAAGGTGATCTTTGATTTAGTTCACAGCAGTCAGTATGGTTTCATCAAAATAAGGAGAATTCAGGATTGTTTAGCATGAGCTTTTGAGTACCTTCATTAGTGTCACAAGTCTAGCAAGGAGATTGTTGTAATTAAACTGAACTTTGAAAAGGCTTTTTGATAAAATTGTTATGCCTGCATGTGCAAAACAATTGTTCTCTTCAAAAGTTCTCCTAAATTCCTTTGCAGACTCCACTGATCTTAAGGTGAATTATCATAAATCTTTCTTGGTTCTAATTAATGTTAATCCTAATAGATGGAGATCTTGATTCAGACACTAGGGGTGTCAAAGTGCATCTTTCTCTTTCACCTATCTTGGATTGCCTTGGGACTTACTAAGCCGAAAGTGATAGACTTTTTTCCTATAGTTTAGAGAGTTGAAAGAAGACTAGCATGGTCGGCTTCATTTTTGTCTTACAGGGACGACTGAAGATGGTTAATTCTGTTCTATCACAACTACCAACCTTTTACATGTGTACTCTTAAATTACCACAAAGTCTACGATATCACGTCAAAAACATCGTGTGTCTCCGTGTTAGTTATCTCTTTGTCTCTACCACTCCGCATTTATATTTCTAGCAATTGAGTTTGCCATATCTTATTGAGCTAAAAACATATTTGTAGATATTTAACTTGTGATGCTTTAGTATTACTAGAATTGTGTAGGTCTTGATTTGTAGTAGATATCTTCCTTAGTTCTTAAATTTTAGAAAATAGCTTTTAGAAAGCAAGATTTTTTAGAACCTCCTATTTGCCCTTCTAGTTGGTGTCTCCATATTAGTTATCTCTTTGTCTCTACCACTCTGTATTTATATTTCTAGCAATTGAGTTTGCCATATCTTATTGAGCTAAAAACATATTTGTAGAGATTTAACTTGTGATGCTTTAGTATTAGTAGAATTGTGTAGGTCTTGATTTGTAGTAGAAATCTTACTTAGTTCTTAAATTTTAGAAAATAGCTTTTAGAAAGCAAGATTTTTTAGAACCTCCTATTCGTCCCATCTAGTCAGTTATCTTTGATTCTACAGTAGTAGAAATAAATCTGAGATAATTAGAAAACCATTTCGGATGCTACAGGTTACGCATACTCCTATATTAAGCCCGGGGGATTCGTAATTACAAAAAACCATTTCGGATGCTATAGGTTACGTATACTCCTATATTAAGCCCGGGGGGATTCGCCCCTGAGAGGCCATCCACATTAGCAATTTTGTGAATAGACCCTCCGACTTTTCGAAATCGTGTACATGTTCTTGACATTTGCAAAAAGGTCCTTGCTATGCATTTTCCCCATGAAAAACCCCTTGGCTTTTTGAAATTTACGTACGGATCCTCAATTGGTATAGGGAGTCCCTCCTTTGCAAGCTAAAACCCCGCGGTTTTTCTGTTATTATGTACATGAAAAAACCATTAATTTTCCACGGAAAAACATGTGGTCCGTCGATTTCTCATGAAAAGCCCACCACGAATTATCGACTCTTTTACTTCGGTCTACCTGATAGCTAGCACGATGTGGTGCCACGCTTCTGTACTAGTGTGATTCAGGGCCTGTTTGGCAGAGCTCCACCAACTCCAGATCCACCAAAAACAGCTCCACTCCACGAATTTTTACCCAAACGCTCCAGCTCCACGAAATCTGGATCCACTAAAATACCGAATCTAGCTCAAGATTCATGAAATCCATGGAGCACCTCAAGGGGTGCTCTATGAAACCTTATTTCCTACCTACTCGTGGAGTTGGGTGGTAATTACCCACCTTTTACCACTGGTTGCACACCCCATCCCATACCACCATAAAACCCACGGGCCACCAAAAACTCAGTTTTGTGGATCTGGAGCTGCTGTGCAAGCCAAACAATTTTGTCTAGCTCCATGGCGGGATCTCAGATTCATGGTGAAGCTGTTTTTGATGGATCTGCTGCTCCAAATTTATTTTTTTAATGATGGAGCTCTGCCAAACAGGCCCAGGGGAAAACTCAAACTCGCTGATGGCGTGACCCCACCAAACAAACAAAGCAGCAGGATGGCTCAGCCTAGTGATCCTCCTCCCTCAGTGGCAACAGCGTAAAAAAAAAAATCAAATCAGGAAAGGAAACCAATCCCCTCTTCCCTCTCTCTCCATCGCTTTCATCCCTCGCGTGTCTCGACTCGCCGTCGCGTCCAAACCCTAGTCCTCTTTCGCCTCCAAACCCTACCTCTGGAGCTCCGATTCGACGCGTCGGCTCGCCATTCCGACGCTCCGGTCTCTCTCCGCGCCCCCGATTCACCCCCGTCCGGGCGAGATCCGGCTGATGGAACCCGCGGCGCCGAACGAGCCGCCGCCGCCCCCGTCTCAGTCAGCGGCTGAGGAGGATGGGATGCTCTCCGTGACGGCGGCGATGGCGAGGGACGCTGCCGTGCTATTCCAGAGCCTCCGGTATGCCGAGTGCGCCGAAGTGCTCGCGCAGCTCCTGCTCAAGAAGGAGGGCGACCCCAAGGTGGGCGATTCTAGCTCTCTGCTTTCCTGTGTGTTGAGAGGTGAATAGGCTAATAAATCTTGAAGCTGTATATGTAGCGAATCCGTGTGCCTGGCTAGGTTGGCAGTGGCGTGTATGGTCGGGGAGGTTTCAATCTTGCTTGCTAGATGTGCCTGTCGCTGGAGAGATGTGGTTACATGCTTGATCAGCGTCTGTTGCATGAGAATTGCGTGGTTTGCATTTTTTGGGTTGTGCGCGTGGCTCATCTCTGGGGGTGGGTGGTGTGAACCTGCATATGTATGTAGGTGGGCGGGTGCATCTTGGGTGTCTGATTGCTTGTTGCGCGTATGTTAATTAGTAATTTTGTACGTTTCTTGAAGCATAGGCCATGGCCTGTTTAAGATGGTTGTGTTAGTTTTTAAATTCGAGGCATAATTTGCCTACAAATGGAAAGGAAAACTGGTTTAGTTTGGAATGATTGGTGAAACAGTTACCCAGCATCCTAGTGTAGCACAGAATATGTACTTCCGTACTTTCTACAATGCTCAGCTTGAGTCTGTGGTGTTTCTACTGTCTCTTAAGGAAGAAATGAAGTTTAATCATACTTTCTTTTGTTGCATCTGATGTCGCATTTTTCAAATTTCAGGTCCTTCACAATATGGCTATCACGGAATCTTTCTTGGACGGTTGTCCTGATCCGAAGAAGTTGCTTGAAATTCTAGGCAATGTTAAGGTTAGTGAATCTGTATTGCTCACTGTTTGGTCATTTGATTGTCATTCAGTTATGTAAGTAGAGAACTCTACAGATAAGCTTGAATTGACAACTACAGTTGAATCCTGTTATTGCCTCTGATACATGTGATTGTGCGAACAAACTTTTACTTTTGCCATGTCCGAACTCAGTTATGAATAGAAATCAGCAACCTTGCTGTAAGTGATAAAATGTTAATGTTTGGCTCTTTATTGTAGTCCTATCCTTTAGTTAGTTCCAATCATATATTCCTGAGTTCTTGAAAGGACAGTCTTGATGCTTTGCCATATTCTTCTTCATCCATTCGTTTTGGGACCTGTTCTGTGCAAAATCGTTCCAAATGGCCAACCTTTCTGTGCCAATTTCATAATTTTGTCATATTCTAAATACATATGTTTTTTTGTTCTTATGGGTTAATGAATATAGTTTTTACAAGCATTAAAAAATATTTTGTTTGTGCCATGTGGGGAAAGTATTATACCCGCCGTCCACAGGCTAAGCAAACTCAGAGCCCGGATAGGTGAAGGGTACTAGTTAGGAACAGATTGATGGTATCAGCTTCCAGGTCTACCCTGCCGCCACCTTCCATTGCTCCCGCGTCGCCATCCACTTCGTCCACCGCTTCCGCCATGCCGGGCGCCGATGGGGATGATCTCAAGTCCCTGATTCTCGCCCTCACCAAGGAAGTCCAGGCCCTCCAGTCGTCCGTCAACACCCACGCCAGCAATCCAATGCTTTGAATCTGCAGCAGCGCCCCAACACTCGCCCTCGTCTATCCAAGAATCGCGCGTCAACTCCGTGAGCAAGACAACGATCGGCGCGCGTTTCGTAAGATGGATTTTCCCAAGTATGATGGCAAGGGCGATCCGCTTCCGTTTATCCATCGTTGTGAATCTTACTTCCATCAACAACGCATTGCCGAAGAGAAGGTGTGGATGGCCTCCTACAATCTGCTGGACATTGCCCAGCTGTGGTACATCCAGGTGCAGCAGGATGAGGGCACACCACCATGGCGCCGCTTCACCGAACTCCTCAATCTGAGGTTCGGCCCTCCCCTGCGCTCCAATCCGTTAGGGGAACTCGTCGCGTGTAAGCGGACGAGCACGGTGGTCGATTTCCAGGACCGATTCCAGGTGCTTCTTTCCCGGGCAGGTTCCCTCACGGAGGCGCAGAAGGTCCAGCTCTTCACCGCCGGCCTTCAACCGCCTCTCAGCTGCGACGTCGAGATCCACAATCCCCAGACGCTAGCGGTCGCCATGAGCCTGGTGCGCAAGTTGGAACTTCGTGACCAGACAGGGGCGCCGCCAGCGCGCTCGTGGGCAAAGGGCCTTCTGCCTCCACCCGGCCACCGCCCACTGGCCGTGCAGCTGCCAGCAGCCACGCCGGCCGCACCAACCACGGTATCCGTGGAGGGTCGCCAGGTGAAGCGCCTGTCGCCGGCAGAGATGGAGGAACGCTGTCGCCTCGGCCTGTGCTATAACTGCAATGAGAAGTTTGGGCGGGGTCACAACAGGGTGTGCCAGCACCTCTTCTTATTAGAACTGAGCGACGCTGATGACTCTGCCGAATCGGAGGACACCGACCAAGTCTCCGCGGAACCTCGGATATCCCTGCACGCGATTGCCGGTGTCCGCGCGGCCGAGACAATGCGGTGTCCCGTCAGTGGCGCCACACTCCACGCACTCTCGACTCTAGCTCCACGCATAACTTCATCTCGAAGAAGCGGCGCGCGACCGATCTTTTGCTGCGCCGCGCGCGAGATGTCGATCCACGGTGGCCAACGGCGAGCGCGTGCCTGTCGGGCGTGTTCCCACGCGCGCTTCTCCATCGAGGCGTTCGGCGGACTTCTTCGCCTCCCCTCGGCGGGCTCGACGTGGTCTTTGGCGCTCGGTGGCTCGCGACCCTTGGCCCCATTCTTTGGGACTTGGGCTCACCATGTCGCTCGCGCGCAATACGACCGCGCGTCCGGCGCGGCTGCGTGGCGGTCGGCGAGCCCCGCCGCGCTCTGCTCGGGCCCGCCTCTTGGAGGCCCTCCTCGCCGACTTCGCCCCACTTTTCGTTGAGCCGCATGGGTTGCCGCCGCTTCGATTCCGGGATCACAGCATCACCCTTCTACCCGGCTCGTCTCCGGTGGCCGTTCGACCTTATCGCTACCCGGCCACACACAAGGATGAGCTGGAACGCCAGTGTGCCGTCATGCTTGACCAGGGTCTGATTCGGCACAGCTCTTCCGCTTTCTCGTCACCGGTTCTGTTGGTGAAGAAGGCCGATGGCTCGTGGCGGTTCTGCGTCGACTATAGAGCACTCAACGCCATCACGGTCAAGGATGCCTTCCCTATCCCGGTGGTCGATGAACTCCTGGACGAGCTGCACGGCGCCAAATTCTTCACCAAGCTCGACCTCCGCTCAGGCTACCACCAAGTCCGCATGAACCCCGAAGATGTGGCCAAGACGGCTTTCCGAACACACGACGGCCTCTACGAGTTCCTCGTCATGCCGTTTGGGCTATGCAACGCTCCGGCAACATTCCAGGCGCTCATGAACGATGTGTTGCGCCCATTCCTCCGCCGGTTCGTGCTCGTCTTCTTTGATGATATACTGATCTTCAACGCCTCGTGGGCCGATCACCTCCGCCATGTGCGCGCTGTCCTCACCACTCTCTAGCAGCACAAACTCTTCGTCAAGCGGTCCAAGTGCGCTTTCGGGGTAGATTCCATCTCCTACCTGGGCCACATCATCTCGGCGACAGGCGTGGCCATGGATCGGCTAAAGGCTGGCCGTCCTCGGCCGCCACGCCTCGTTAAACGCGCGTGGTCGCGGCTTCCTCGGCCTCGCAGATACTACCGCAAATTGCGTGCGGGATTACGGCACCATTGCCGCCCATCACGCCTTGCCGCAGGATGGGTTTCTGTGGTCGGACGAGGCTGCCGCGGCATTTCAGGCGCTGAAGACGGCACTCACCACGGCGCCAGTTCTCGCTCTCCCGGACTTTACCCAGCAGTTCGTCGTCGAGTGCGACGCTTCAGGCCACGGCTTCGGGGCGGTGATGTTGCAAGACAAGCATCCCATTGCCATCTTCAGCCGTCCGGTGGCGCTCCCAGACGCTCGCCGCTTATGAGAGGAATTGATCGATGCGTGCAAGCCATCCAAGATCGGCGACCTTATCTCTGGGGGCGCCGTTTTGTGGTAAAGACGGACCATTTCAGTCTTAAATATTTGTTGGACCAGCGTCTTGCCACCATTCCCCAGCACCATTGGGTGGGCAAGCTCCTGGGATTCGACTTCGCCGTGGAATATAAACCAGGCAGCACCAACACCGTGGCTGACGCACTATCCCGCCACGACACGGAGGTGGGCACCGTCCTCGCCATTTCATCACCCCGGTTTGACTTCCTGGACCGTCTCCGACAAGCTCAGACCACGGACCCCGCGCTGGTGTCCCTCTGTGACGAGATCGAGGTCGGCCAGCGGGCAGCTCCCTGGTCCATCACTGACGGCTTGATCACCTTCGACTCCAAGCTATACGTCGCGCCGACGTCGCCCCTTCTGCATGAATTGGTGTCCGCCATCCATGATGACGGCCACGAGGGCGTCCAGCGCACGCTCCACCGGCTCCGTCGCGATTTCCATTCGCGTAACCTTCGCTCTGTGGTACAGGATTTTATCCGTAGCTGCTCCACTTGCCAGCAGTACAAGACAGAGCATCTCTGACCCGCGGGGCTCCTTCTGCCGCTGCCTGTTCCGACCATGGTCTGGGCAGATATCGGCCTCGACTTCATCGAAGCTCTGCCACGAGTGGGTGGCAAATCGGTGATTCTTACGGTAGTCGACCGCTTCAGCAAGTATTGTCATTTCATTCCACTTGCACACCCGTATACGGCAGAAACGGTGGCCAAGGCGTTCTTTGGGGACATTGTGCGTCTCCACGGCATCCCTCAGTCCATGGTGTCGGACAGAGACCCGGTTTTTACCTCCGCGTTTTGGCGCAAATTGATGCGGCTTTGTGGCGCCAAGCTGCACATGACCACCGCCTTCCACCCCCAGTCAGACGGCCAGGCTGAGGCAACAAACAAGGTCATTGTAATGTACCTCCGATGCTTCACTGGGGATCGGCCGCGTCATTGGCTTCGCTGGTTGCCTTGGGCAGAGTACGTCTACAACACGGCTTTCCAATCTGCTCTCCGCGACACGCCATTCAAGATCGTCTACGGCCGGGAGCCCCCGTCCATCCGATCCTACGAACCAGGCGAGACGCGAGTCGCTGCGGTGGCTAAAAACATGGCGGACAGGGACGAACTGCTGGCGGATGTTCGCTACCGCCTTGAGCAAGCCCAGGCAATCTACCAGAAACACTATGACAAGCACCACCGCGAGGTCCAGTACGCCGTGGGGGATTGGGTGTGGCTTCGCGTCCGCCACCGCACCCCGGCCTCTCTCCAAAATTCCACCACTGGCAAGCTGCGCCCTCGTTTCTATGGGCCGTATCGCGTCGAGGCCATCATCAACGACGACGCTGTCCGGTTGATTCTTCCTCCCAGGGCACGTCTGCACAACGTCTTCCACGTCGGTCTTCTCAAGAAATTCGTCGGGACGCCCCCTGATGCACCACCGCCACTCCCGGCTATGCACTACGGTGCTGCAGTTCCGGAGCCGGAGCGCGCGGTCCGCACTCGCTTGGCGCGAGGTGTCCGCCAGGTCCTCATCCAATGGAAGGGCGAGCCGCCAGCTTCTGCTACTTGGGAAGACATCGACACTTTCATGGAGCGTCATCCATCCTTCCAGCTCGCGGACGAGCTGCTCGTCGAGGGGGGGGGGGGGGAGATGTCATGTGGGGAAAGTATTATACCCGCTGTCCACAGGCTAAGCAAACTCAGAGCCCGGATAGGTGAAGGGTACTAGTTAGGAACAGATTGATGGTGTCGGTCAGGATATAGGAATTTAGAGATTAGCTAAAGAGTTAGAGTTTGTTACCAATAAGGATTAGGAGTTTGAGTCGGATTGCATTGTCCAGTCCTATATATAAAGGACCAAGGTTATCATTGGAGGAATAACAAGAAATCAATCTTTTCCTTATCTCTTGCTTCTCGTCAACATAGGGCGCAGGGGGAAAACCCTCGTCCCGCTTCTGATCACGGCTACGGGCTCCGGAGTCGGGGACCTGCGCCGACTGGTCGTGACAGTTTGAGGCTGGTGACAAATTCGTTTTTTATTCTGCATGTGTGTATTTTTATCTTTATTCTGCATGTATGTATTTTTATCTTCAACTGTAGCTGTGAGGTGCATGGGTACAGGAAACAAGGGTGTTGCATATGGTACACACCACATGTTGAGAATAGTACTATTATTTGTTTGCTTAGCTTGAAACTAATCAAATTATGAGAAGCTTGGTGTTGAATATAAGCAATCGTTGGAAAATTATATGTAGGCATTAAAATAATCGTTTGCATTCGTTGGAGCATATTGATAGAACTGGAAGTGAGCTCATATGATCTTAGGTATGCTTTTGCTGTATTGTGTGTATGATAGTTCTATTCATGCTAGCTTTTGTTGCATAGACCAAACATCATCTTTGTATTCTGAGCAGTACACGATTTGTAGTTTGAAGTTTTGGTTTACTGCAATCAAGAACTCGAATTCCCACCCCTGGTTGGTCGAAGACTTCAAATTTTTATGCACACTAGTTGATTTTAAATTTGCTATCTACAGTTGACGTATCTTGCTTTATGATCTGAACTTCTGAAGTGCAACCCACTGTTTTATCTATAACATCCTACGGCCCAAAATTTGCTAAAAGCTAGCCCCCACGCGGGACGGGCATGCAGGCGCTAGCAACTTGCTTGGGTTTTCGCCCTCGCTTCGCCTAAAAGGGTTAACCCGGATGTGTTACGATTTGGGCCAACATGTATTATATATTAGTGTAACTCTGTAAATTGGCAATGTAGTACTAAAATTCAAGGTGTTACATTCTCCCCCCTTAAATGGCTGACACCCTTAGCAGCATGAAATCTTCAAAAACGTTCCTCCGTACACAGCCCGTGCCGTGTGCCGCTACAGGGCCACACGCACATGCGGCCCATGCAGTATCACGATTGATGCTTGATGCTCTGATGACATCTGTAATATCCTGCCACTGTCAAGGTTGTGGCAGTGGGTCTGCTGCAACAATACATGCATAGTGGTTAGTTTTGCAGTTAATTGGGCCTTGAAATGCAAGGGTGACCTTTATTGCAGCCCAAAAAAACTCCCTGTTCTTTTGTCTGCATTCCTTTCATCCTTTGAAAGTTCGAACTAGTAGTGATTGAACTCCTAGTAATATGTCCTGTCCTCATATGAAACAATATGTGATATATTTGAAAGTTGAAACTCAGTATGAGTTTTCTGCTTTTTTTATTGTTCACATTGTGCATAAATATATAAAGTTCTTCAATTGTTAAACCATTTACAAGGCCGCTTTCAAGGCCACATACATACCGGTACAACGTGTGGTGGCTACTTGCTAGCCATGTACAGGTATTTAGAGCATTGGTGCAACCTAATGTTTGACATCTTATTATGGGAGGTGCTTCTATGCTTATTCTTGGTTGTTAAAGACTGCTAGTGTCTTGTAGCATACTAGTGTTTGTGATGCCTTTTTTGATTTGCTATGCCATTTGTATTGTTTAATGATACTGCGCTTGCTCTCCAGAATTTCATAATTATTTGGGGAAATTCTAATGTTCTACCAATACATGCATTCAGAAAAGAAGTGAAGAACTTGCCTGTGCAGCTAGAGAACAAGCTGATTCCGCCAATGGTGTTGGAAACAACGCTTCAGGATCAGGTGGCAGTGGCATTATACCCTCTGTTTCTGCGGCACATAATGCAACAACCTATGGGGATGAGTTTGGCACGACCATAATAACATTCAACACTGTATGTTTGCTTGTTCTGTGAAAGTAATTATTTGGTTATTAGGTGTTTGTGGTCTGTGGTTTGCATTAATGAAAGTACTGTTTTGGCCAATGCAAGCATTGAACATACTCCTTGATGTGAACTTTAGCTGAAGACATGCTAACGGATTTGTTTATGGACTTGATGAATTTGCAGGCTGTTATCCTTTATCATCTTCATGATTATGAATCTGCACTGTCTGTTTTGGAGCCACTATACCAAAATATTGAACCAATTGATGAGGTATTATTAGTTATTGCTTAGCTTAAGGAAAAAGTTGTTTATATTCTCTAATTATTCTTTACTACTGCAGACAACTGCACTTCATGTATGCTTTCTGTTATTGGATATTACATTTGCTTTGCAAGATGCATCAAAAGCTGCGGTAAGTTTATTTTGATCCATCTAAAAAAAGTTTGTTTTTCCCCTCAGGTAGCCCGCAGTTGACATACAGCTTGTTCCATTGAAACTAGGAACTTTTTTTTTGCAAACATTCAGTTGTGGGCTTATGGGTATTTTACTATTTTGTCAACAGATGCTTCTGAAAATGCGTCATATGCACTATATTCACTGTTTGACACTGCAAACTGACATAAGAGTAGAACACTACTTCCATGTGATATGTTCAGTTTTGTGTACTTTGTCCCCATATGCTTCATGGTGTCATTTATATCCTTCCATAACATGCATTTTTTAATATATGCAAATATGTGCTGACACTGCTAATAGTCTAATACCTTATTATGGGATTATTGCTGATAAAATTGAAAACAGGTGACACATCTTGGGTGGGTTGATCATGGAGTTCTTTTGTCTGTTAGATTTGGTTTATCGGTGAAATGATTATGTTTTTCCTTATATTTTATCTTCATTAGAATTCCTGGTCTTAACAATGTCAGATTTAATTGGGCTCTTAACTTGTGTGGCATGCCATAGCATTTGTTTGCTCTTAACCTGTGTGGCATGCCATAGCATTTGCTTGATCTTTTATCTTTTCAAAGTTGCAGCATTGAATTATGTCTTGAGGGAACTTTGTTCATCTCATTTAACTGTGTGCATTACTTATGTTTTTACAGGATATAATTCAATACTTAGAAAGGTCATTTGGCGTAGTTAGTGCAACGAACCAGAATGAAAATGCTGGCATAGCTCAGCAGCAATCAGCTCAACCAAAGCCTCCTGCAAAAAGTAACACACCTCCAGATTCTGATTCAAATACTTATGCTGGTGGATCTGAGAACCTATCAGTGGGAAGTTTCTCAGATGATACACTGGAGTTTGAATCTTTTTACTCTACTTTGGATGGTGGAAATCAAAACTTGGGCAGACCTATCTTAAATGATTTCTCAAAGGCATCAGCTGATCTTGCTGCCACTGCCGCTGATTTGAAAGTTAGACTACAAATTTACAAGGTCCGACTTCTACTTCTCACTAGGAACCTTAAGGTTGCCAAGCGAGAACTCAAAGTTCTAATGAACATGGCGCGTGGTAGGGATTCATCAACAGAGCTTCTCTTGAAATCTCAATTGGAGTATGCCCGAGGGAACTATCGAAAGGCTGTGAAGCTGTTGAGCACACCCAATAATCGAACTGAACCTGCAATGCTAGCCATGTTCTACAACAATCTTGGTTGTATACTCCACCAACAAAGATCTAACCATACCTCAATATGGTGCTTTAGCAAAGCACTGAAATATAGCTTATCTCTTCGTTCAGAGAAACCATTGAAGCTGTCTGCATTATCGCAAGACAAATCTTGTCTTATTTCATACAACTGTGGCATCCAACATTTGATGTGTGGGAAACCTTTGTTAGCAGCTCGCTGTTTTCGTGAGGCCATGCCACTCTTGTGCAACCGGTCCCTTTTTTGGCTCCGCTTTGCTGAGTGTAGCCTGCTAGCTGTAGAAAAAGGCCTCCTGAGTTCAAGTGGCGCACCTTCATGCAATGACGAAATTGAAGTTCATGTAGTGGGGTCGGGAAAATGGCGGCACTTGGTTATGAACCCGGTGAACTCAAGAAGTCATCATTCAGATTCTGAGGGAGTGACTTCGGATGAACATGGAAATTTGATATCGCTTAGATTTGCTAGACAGTGTCTACTCAATGGGCAACTAATATTGGATGCTTGTGAGCAGGAAAATCTGGTGGTTGCAACAGGTACAGAGGATTCCAACCAAGGAACAGCACAGGGCTATAAAAGCTCAGGTCAGAAGAACACCATGGTTACAGATTCCAAAACACCTGGTCCAGCGCTAACTAATGCAAATGGAGAACAAAAGGGAACGATGAGCTTGAATGCCACCTTGCAGAGCTCTCTTGCTTTGTATGATGACATCTGTAGAAAAGAGAACCTCAAAATTAGACAAGCTATCCTGGGGGACCTGGCGTTTATTGAATTGTGTCTTGAGAATCCCTTAAAAGTTTTGTCTATTGCCAAGTCACTACAGCAGCTGCCAGACTGCTCCAGGTTGTATGTATTCCTTGGTCATGTATATGCAGCTGAAGCTTTGTGTGCGTTGAATAGACCAAAGGAGGCTGCCGAGCAGTTAACAGTTTATTTGAGAGATGGCAATGATTTTGAATTGCCCTACAGTGTTGAGAACTGCAAAAAGGCCCTTTTTGAGAAAGACAGCGATGGTGAAGACTCGGTTACTCCTGCAGTCGCAAAACTGACCTCAGAAGAATCTCAGCATTCAGAGTCGCTCAAGCCCGAGGAAGCTCGGGGTGTTCTGTATGTTGACCTTGGTATGACCGCTGCAGTACAGGGAGAGCTTGAGCAGGCTAGCTATATGGTGAGCCGCGGTGTTGCAATGTTGCCCGACAATCCTAGGGCAGTGCTAGCATCAGTTTATGTGGACCTTCTGCAGGGGAAGGCACAAGAGGCCATCACCAAGTTGAAACGGTGCAGAAATGTGAGATTTAGGACCAGTAGTGTAGCAGTCAGCAGCTAAGATATAGCCACATTTTGATGATTTCTGTAGTTGATAATTACCATTTGAACTTTTGGACCCTGACCCCATGCGGATGATTGTCAAAGATGGTAATGTTCTGTGTACCATACATAAGAACTGTAGATCTCCCTCCTTTCCCCTCTTTTAGCTTTCCCAGATTCAGGGGTGTAATGTGCTGGGATTATATTTTTAAATTTTGCCGCTCTTTGGACTGGAGAGGTGAACTGATGAAATAGTTTCCGATACTCGTTTATTCAGGAAAGCAACGTGCAAAAGCTTTGGAATATTAAGTCCGTGAGTATGTTATGGTCCATCGTATTACCTGAATTATCACTTCAGATTAGAGACTGACATTACTGACAGAAGGAAATTGCTAAAGATTGTGGAAATAGCTCGCCGGGTTGTTTCTTCATTTGAAGTCAACGGTTTCCGCAATTCTGTAGTTAAGTCCATCCAGGCTTGTACATTTTGCTGAGGTAAATTTGACAATTTATGAAAACTGAGATCTTGTATCGTAGTTCAAGAAATACCATATATAGGAACGAATGTATTTGTATGCGGTGCACGCCGGTTGGTCCTGAGTCCTGCTATGTTGCTATGTTAATACCCCCTTCAGTAAAAAAAAAATTGTTTTAGATGTTGACATGGTTCTTAAAATATAACTTTACCACTAAGTTTTATTATAATAAATTTATAAAACCTAATAAAATTATATTTTTATGCAAGTTCTTTTCGGGACAAATCTATACGTATCATTTTTATGTGTTCAATCTAAATTTTGAAAAATATATCGATAGCTAAAGTTTAGAATGTATAATTGTACACTCAAAACGATATTCTTTTGCGGCCAGAAGAGTAATGAATAAATGGCTATCCTTGGAATTCAGCTTACTTTGAATTAGTAATAGAATGTTTTTAATATTGAATGCAAAATAGCAAAAGTTAGTTTGCCTTTTTTTTTTTTGCAATCTTGCATTCAGAACATAAATAAACGGACAACTAAATGTGTTTGCAGCAAAAATTATTCTGACACTCGAATATCAAGTTTTCCATTGCAAAAAAAATCGCACTTGATATTTATTACTACTTATGCGTATGTCACATCAATTCAACAATGACCTACTGTCGGACCCCAAGTTTACTAATCTGGAATCTTCTGTGATAACACTGCATTATTCCCTGAATCAGTAGATAATGCTCACAGATACAACGCTGCATCATTTCATACACGATAAATTCATACATTACATTACCAGAGTTCAAATAGACCACGTCGAGCCAGGGATTACAATAGAGCCGTCAGGCCAAATGTCTTGCATTACATAAAGAGTGAAAGCGGAAGCGTACATAGCGTAGGGGGCACAACTCACCACAGGCAAGCGACTGGGATAACCCGAGTACCAACGCTATTAACCAGGGACCTGGCTAATAACGAAGGCACCCGCCAAAACTAGCCTGGTCAACTTTACTGAGGCGAGAGGCAAGACTACCGAGGCCTATTCTAATAACCATCATCTTCATTTCCTTCGGCATCTTGATCCTCATGATAAGTGTAGTGCTCTTGATTCACATCTTCTGAAAGGGGGTTAAGAGCGAGGTTGAGCACAAACAAGCGTGCTCATGAGCCAACACAGTAATGCATATATTTATAGATGCAGGGCTATTCAAGGGTGGCTCGGGTTCTTTTATTTGCATAAAGCGACACTTGGAATTACCATAATTTAAAATTTCTATGACCTAGCATTTTTCAAGAACTTATGATTTATATAAATACTAAAAGTGTGCAATAAACGGAGTAGTTTCCAGTTCCAAATTTTATGGTTACATCCACCATATTTTATGGTTACATCCACCATATTTTATGGTTACATCCACCAATGCCTAACATTTTTGCATAGCAGGTTACTTCCACCTTAATACCAACACTGGAGTACATCCCTCCAGGACAAATTACCAAAGCCAGGTTACATCCGCCTGACAGTTTTCTCCCCACCACAATAGTTTTTAAACAGAACTAACTCGAGGAAGATTTCCATGTCTGCCCTTGACCGTGGGCACGGCTATTCGAATAGTTTGTGTATGTTCTCTGCAGAGACTGTACATCTTTACCCACAAGAGATAATCGTCCCGATGGTTCTACATGATTCCTTTGACATGCAGATCGAGAAAATATCACGAGGCCTTTACAATACTTCACACTCTAGCATTTCACTCCTATGGGGTTACGTCCATAGGTTGTGCGGGATATCCACCATAGGTTAGCGCAGTCGGACTCCACTCTCCACATACGCTATCCTAGGCAACGTCACCTACATCCGGTGTCCCATTCCAAGTGGGGCTTTCATTACCCACCTACACACGTTCTCCGTGAAATGACTAGAGAGTTCAGTAAATTATTTAGCCCAGCCTACAATATGTCAGCTTGTGGTTGTACTGTTATACACGGAGGGTCCACACAGGATTAAGTCCTTAGGTCGTCTGGACGGTCCATTCCACATTCCTTGTGTTACATCCACACCAGCTATTCTTACCATCTGTCCAAACAGGTTTAGCAGATTTTTAGGGTTTTGAGAAGCATAACATAAATCCACATAATTATCCAGCCATGTACATCCCATGACTATCTCAAATCTAGTGTTCATGATTGAAGAGTGATTATCAGGGTTACTAGAACCCTGGACTTGACAAATTTAGCATGTCAATAATAAAACGTATAGCTACCAGATCTAGCATTTACATCTAGGGCGACAAATGATCATGGGAGTTCAAACGTTACTGGTGGTGTATTGTATTATTAGGTGGACATAAGGTTGTTATCTACCTTAAGACTTACATACTTTTAGCACATAAAATAACGCATGCAATTTTCATAGTTTAAACGAACATAGTTTCACATAAAATGTAGGCGCAAAATGATCAAAGTATTGACTCGCCTGGATCGAAAGCTTGGGGGTCTTGTGCTGCTTCAGGCGGGGGCTCGTTCGCGTCTTCGGACTCTACTCGGGAGATCGTACCGGAAAAACAACACAAACGAGAACGGAAGCAAATAAATACCAAATAAAATAAAACAAAGCTCAAATGAACTCAAAACTGAATCAAACCAGAACCATTAGACAGGTCTTGATTTTAGAAAAATTTAGAAGTTGGTTTCGTTAAATTCGGAGTTAGGGTTAGAAAGTTATAGTGCTTCAAAGTTTTAATTGCTGGAAAATCCGAAAAAAATAGAAAAGGGGAGGGTGTGTGTGCTGTTGACAAGTGGGACCCGAGAGAGAGTGAGTGGGGCTCGGTTCATTGCCGCTGACAGGCGGGCCCATACTTAATGAGCCTCACTAACCCCCTTATACTTGGTCGGTTTATTACAGTGTTTATTTAGCGTCATTAGTGTGTGGGTGTCCTCTGCTCTGGCTCCTCACGACCGCAAGGAGGGCAGAGCCGGCCGGCGGCGGTGGGGGCACGGAGGCGCGGCGCCGGCCGAAACAGTTGCCCGACCGGTGCGCGCCTCGGGGAGGGAGGCATCGGCCGGGGTCGGCCGGATTTGGCCGGGCGGCGGGTGGCGGCGGTAAGGCGGCGGCGGAGACAGGGGAGGAGGACGTCGCGGCTCGAGCCATAAAAATCCGATTGCTCGGCGACGAAGCATCCTCAAGCTCTCGTGAACTTACCTAGGGCGTTGGCCGGGGCCGAGGTGGAGCAGGGCGGTCCGGCGGCGTGAGGGGACTCGGCGGCGAGGATGAAGGCGACAGCGGCTCGCTGGGGAGGGCGGCGGGGTCCGGCGAGGTGGTGGGGGTGTTCACAGGGTCCCAGGGAAGCTCCACGAGCAAGGAATCAGCTTACGGCGCGACGGTTCTCCGAGAGGACCCGACGCCGGAGGTGGAGGGGAGGGACGTCGCCGGCGGCCTGCGAAATGAGAGAGAGGGTGATTAGGCCAGGGAGAAGGGAGAGAAGGCAGTGGCGAACATGGGGGAAGGCTCAGAAGGTTCCGGCGTTGACCGGTGACACTTGGCGACGGGGTTTGCCGGCGGCGCACGTACTGCAGAGGAGGCGGCCGAGTGTGGCGTTCGGCGAGCTTCTGCGAGGGTGTGTGGCGCGATAGTGGTGCCGCTTATAGAGGCCGGGGCGGGCTCGTCGGGGGGAGACAAGATGGCAGGGAGCCGTGCAAGCAGTCTGCACGCGAAGATGACTGGTGGCAGAGGAGTACCCTGGCAGCCATTGCCGTAGGGAAATGGCGCACGACCGGCGCATGCCTAAGCATTCGAGGACGCGAGAGAGGTGACAGGAGGCGCTGCCACTGCTGGGCGCTGATGGCGAGGAGGGGTGCTGAAGACGAGGGCTGACAGCGCATTCAATCGCCGACGAAGTTGGTGGCGAATGGCGACAAAATAGGGAGGCACTCACGGTGTGAACGGAGGAAGAATGGAAGGGTGCTGCTGCCAGGAAGAAGAAGAAATGAGTGGCTGTGATGGGAAGGGGAGAAAGAAGGGATGGCCAAGATCGAGAGGGGTTTTGCATATATTTTCCTCCTCTTTTAGAATATTGAACATAAAATCTTAATCTCTTGATTATGCTAATTTGTGAAGTACATTTCAAGTTCTAGAATTCAAAGGATTGATTTGATTTACTTCTTAGAGATAAGACAAGATTTTCAAATTAAATTATTTAAGCTCAACTTGAATTTTATTTTTGGAAACCAAAAGGAATAGCCAACGGGGAATAAAAGCTTTTACATTTTCATTAACATACATTTGGAATTACATCAGGCCAGATTTTGAAAATGGGGTGTTACACCTACGTGCCAGGACGTAGGGGTGATCGCGAAGGCACGGTCGTATGGCTAAGTGAATTTGATGGAGCCATTGCTGCCCAAGGGCTTCCCGCCGTTCACCAGGTAGGCGCCGCTGTCCCGGCGGAACGCTGATGGGTCGATGGGTGTGTTGCTGCTGAAGCCATCGGTCTTGACATGTACGTTGCTCACTGTGCAAGCACACTTGTTTACTGTCTCCACGGTCCACCTCAAAGGTGAAGTCCATGCCGTCTGCATTTCCCAGGTTCACTTGGTTTAAGCACACAGGAAGAAGAGGCGACGGCACCGGTGGGGGAAAAGAAGGCAAGGCGATGAGTGCAAGAGCTGTAGGGGTTAGGAGGAGACTCACCAAGTAGTCCATGCGGGTGGAGATGTTCTAGAGGAGGCCGGCGACGGAAGCTGGAGCGGCGCGGTCGGGTTGTTGTGGAGGGGACACTAAGGCGAAGGGGAGCTTCAGTCAGTGGTTGGGGAAAACTCAGGGTGCCAAGGAGGTGCCCCTGGAGCATGGGATCAAAGAAAGGAACTCTGGAGGGTGGTCGGCGGTGATGGAAGCGACTTTGGCCGAAAATAGGGGAGATGCTAGGAACTTGCGCTTGGGAAAGTGGAACACATTGTGACATGGTTGGTTCGTAGGGGAGACGGCCAGAGCGGCGGGAATGGCGAGCGGGTCACAGCAGTCAGCTGGTGTGTACGACGGGAGCGAGCGCCAGGATGAAGAAGAAATGGGGGAAGCAAAAGGCAGGTGTGGCCATTTATATAGCCAAGGCACGCAGCGGAATGCTATTGAGCCACAAGGAGAGGTATCACCGCACTGGGCTAGCATAGGGAGAGGAGGCCGGGCGACGTGGCGTGCCGGGCGGGTGTGGGTTGGGCGACGGGCACGACCAGCGTGCACGACGGGCACGGGGCACAGGTGGCGTGCACGCGAGGTGCAGCACGTGGTGTGGGCTCACGTGGGTGCAAGCGCAATGCAAGCACCGCGACTGTGTCGAGCGTGCATGAGTCGGCTCGGCCAGGAGGCAACACAGAAGGGGGAAGGAAAAAGAGAGGAAGAAAAGGTGGCTAGGCTATCAGAGAAAGAAAGGAATAAGAGAAAGAGGAAGAATGGCTGGCTGGATTTGGAAATCTTGATTTTTGCTTTGAAAATTTAGTTTTGAGATTTAAATTTGAATTTGGAAATCAAATTCAAAATCTTGACTTAGATGAAAAAGATACGAAGTTTAATGCTAGCTTTGCTTTTGATTTTGGTTTGAACTCAAATTTAAACTTTTGCTTAAAAAGAAATTTTATTTTCAATGTTTGAATTGTTAGGCAAAACCAACTCGAGATTCTCAAAGCACCGAAAATTTTGAAAAGCATTGAGAAGCAATGAAAAGATTTTAAATTTTAACAAATACAATATTTCCCACATTTGGGATGTTACAAATCCTACGACCCTTAAAATGAATCTCAACCCCGAGATTCCGGTAGAATAGAAAGAAAAAGGTGGTGGGGCTAACTGTCCAGCAGTAGGTTTCAGGGTTCTGCTTGACGAGTTGCCTTTCCTTGGAGCAATCGAGAGAGAAGAAATTTGCACAAAAGCGGGTTATCACTTGGAGAAGAAGGCACACAGGCGAAAACCTTGTTCTTCCAGATTAGGTCGTAGTTGCCTTCACTTCATCGTATATCGCTTGTTCTTTCCGATGCTTGTTGTTCATCAATGTTGTCTTCAGGACAACCAAGAATTTTCCTTCATGCTAGAGTGGTAGTAGTGGCACATCACGATGGTGTTTCGATACTTCCTATTTATTCTGGCTACGCCTTTAAAATAATGGGTGGCCAATACTAGTTGCCTTAGCCAACTCCTGGCATAACAAGTCTTATGGTAGTTTGGAGGCTTATTCGTTGTGTCTCGGTTGCCTTGGTCAGCAACAGGCTCATGGAACAGTGTTTGGGAAAGTGGTCTTGTCCTTCGTAGAGGAAACATGTGACTTTGCTCATTGGGTATTCTCTAGGTTGGTGGTCTTTATCACAATTAGGGCAGTTTACAGAGCACTGATCTGCTTGATGTCCTTTTTCTCCATAGCGCCTACATGCCACTAGGTTCTTGAGGCAGCCCTCTAGTTGATGTTTTTCCTTGCAGTGGGAGTAGTAGGGGATTGGGCACTCGTAGTAGTAGTAGTGTCTTGTTTATCGGTAGGTAAAGCATGAGCCTCTTACAACTTGTCGTAGTAGAGGGCATGATTGGGCGTCATGTTCTGTCTTACCGCATTCGAAGCATGCAATATTGGTAAAGCTTCTAGGCCTAGTAGTAGAACTTTGGCAGGCGCAATTTGTTTCTTGATAGGGGCACCTGAAGCTGATACTTCCTTCTTTGCCGAGGCTGGGGTTGGTGGCAATGCATCCTTCGCTTATTCTTCTATCTTCCATTGGGGACATCTATTTGCATAGTGCCCTATGTTGCTGCAATGGAAGCATTTGGCTCCCTTGCTGTGTTTCCTCTACGGGCACTTGCTGGCGTAGTGTCCGGTATTTCTGCAATGAAAGCAAATGACATCCTTCAAGGTCAGCCTAAGGTAGTGGGGTGGTTGTCTTCAACGTGATGACATCTTCTTGGTAATCCTTGTGGAGTGAAGTTGGGCGAAGGCTTGTACGAGTGGTAAAGGCCAAGGCGAGTTGAAACTACTAGTTCCTTTTTCTTGCTTTCACCAAGGGCAGTTTCTAGCCATTGTGTCTGCTTGACAATGACTTGATCAGCGGGTCTACTGCAAGGTAAAGAGAAGAGGAAGGCAAGACAGGAACTCGAGTCTTGATTCTTGTGCGGGTTGAGGATTCAGAGTCATTGTCTTTTTCGAAGATGTTGTTTCTTCTAAATTTCAGGGCCTTGATTGTCTTGGCTATTTGTCACTTCACGCATATAGATCTGGTGAGGTTTTTAGCTAAAGGATCGGAAATGGCAACAGAGGGGGGGGGGTGAATGGTGCCTATAAAATTTGCCCCCAAAGTATCCACTCAAAAATCACTTCTCCGATAGCTACAAAAGCTATGAAGAATGAAAGCTCATGCCCACTGGAAAATCAGAGAAAGAACGGCAAATAAATTGATGAAATGAAGCATGCAGCAATATTTGGATCAGAGGAACCATGCCAGGCCGGTCTGACCGCAGTTCAAAGGTCGGCCAGCCCACCTACATACCGCCAGTCAGACCGCTTGGCCCTAGCCGGTCAGACCGCAATTGATCGGCCGGTCTGACCGCTAGGGTTAGCGGTCTGACCGCCATGAGCACCCCGGTTTGACCGCCAAATATAATTCGGTCTGACCAGATGCAGTTTTTGCAGGGCAGACAGAAAAACCCGAGAGCAGCAGACTGAACAGGAAAACTGAAAATACAGAAACTTAGCTAAATCCAAAGAAACCTGAGAAATGCTGATATCCTCCTCACCCCAAAGGAGCAAGACCTTGTTCTAAACAACACCAAGGCCTTAGGAATCAAAGAAATTCATCAAGAGAGCAAGGAATCAAGTTTTTTTTTTGACAAAAAACTGAAATCTAGAGCAGATTTCCAAATTTCTTTCCAAACTCTGATTCTTTGCTCATGAGGCCTTGTATTTTAGTATGACATGATCTCAGGACAAGAAGACACAAAACTCAAGCCATCTCTTGGAGAGAAATCAAAGTTCCACACATCCCCTGACTATAAACCCTAATTTCAAGCAAACAGAGGAAATGTGACGAAGCACAAAGAGATGACATAAATCAATGAATCTTCCTTTTGCTCTTGGGAATGGAATGGCCAAATGGCCTTGAGTATTTTCCCATCACAGAGCAACCAAGAACCAACCATTTAAGCTAAAGATTCAACTCAAATTCATTTCTAGCAGAGAAGAACAGAGAGAATGCAGAAACTAAAATACATCACAGAGAAGGAGAAACAAGACTAGAACTCTCAAATAAATTCATTCCCATGAATGATTACAAGAGGAAACAACACTACATCCCCATACGCAATTGGAAATGAGAACACACACTACATGCTTACACTGCTTGAGCTCATACACGAGAGCAACACACACTGTCTCTGCCCACTCTCAATGCTTGCACTCCAGAGCTCACTCCTTTTTAACAACCAGGGCACACCCTCAAGGAGAAATACAAGAAGTGGCATACTACCTCCACTCACTTTCCTCACATCCACATGAGGCAATAGGAAGTCAAACCACTCTCAACCAGATTTTGGAGGGAGAACCACCCACTCCACTCATTTGCTTGAGTTAATTTACCAAATTGCCCTCAAGCACCTTCCTGGAAGCGTCCTGCAACCGGTACTTTGACCGTCTGGACCTCGACTCCTCCCTGAGTCTAGTCCAGGTCCGTTCCGCTGCACACGACCGCACCCGGCATCCTGACCGTATGGACCTCCGACTTCTCCCTGAGCCTAGTCCCGATCCACTCACCGCTGCCCGTCGTGTCCACCCGACATCGACCGAGACCTCCGACTCCACCTGAGTCTAGTCTTGGTCTGTTCCGTCGCACACGACCGCAACCGACATCCAACCATCTGGACCTCCGACTCCTCCCTGAGCCTAGTCCCGGTTCGCTCGTCGTTGCCCGTCGTGTCCACCACCGGTAGCTCCCACTCCGGTTCCTCGTCTCCCGACTCGCAACCACCTCAGCAGCCTCGATCATCTTCGGCATCACCGACCGTCTGGACCTCAACACCTCCTGTGCCTAGTCCCGGTCCTCCTCGCCTCACCATGACCTAGCTCCGAAGTCCTGCAGTCACACAGACAAGCAAACCGTCACATAGCACCGCACGAAACAGCATATCAACAATAGCATAAGTAAAAGGTACTCAAACCTAGAATACCCAAAACAAACTCAAACTCTCTAACACAACCGTCAATTACTCATCATAAACCTGGGGATACCTCCACATGGTCTCTCATTAGCAATAAGGTGAGGGGGAAATAACATGAGATATGGGAAATAAATCATGGAGATAAGGCAATCTAAACCCATTCTAAATTTTTAAAAGAGCACACCCAGAAAGCTGGGGTGGCACACAAACCACACAAGCTTTTGAAAGCAAACTTTTTTCTGTGACTAGATTATGAAATACAGTGCCCGAGGGCAAGAAGGCAGTGCACATGGTCCAAATAAAACCTTACGATACTGCAACATCTATGCGTGGAGACACACACAAGAGGGTGCAGGGTTCGGAACACAAATCCTGTCTAGAACAAGGCCATATAATCTTCGCAACCATCATTGACATCCCTAAGCTTAAGTTTTTGAAGTAAGCAAAAGGAAAGGGAAAACCAATTTCCTTTTTTATTAGAGGTAGAGAAAGGAAAGCGTTGAGAGGTGATTTGGCAGCAAGGCCCAAACCTCTTATTACTATTTTGAAAATGGAGCATCCTAGAAAATGGCTTTCTGAAATACCACCACTACTATAAAACAAGCTATACTGGACAGCTCATCACACACAGTTTATAAGGAACCGTCTATGCTATAATTATCACAGACGGTTTTCCAAGCGTGATGGTGTACCGTTTGTGATATGCAACTATCACATATGGTTCTTGTTAATAACCATCTGTGATAGTTCACAGATAGTTATTAATACAAACTATCTATGATAATTGCAGAGACACATGTGGTTTTTAATTAGAACCATATGTGATAGTTCACAGACAATTATTAATAAGAACTATCTGTGATAGTTGCATATCACAGACGGCTTGTGGTTGAAACTGTCTGTGATATGTATTTGTACGCATGAATGGCACTTCATCTCCCCGATGCGCGCCTCTTCGATCGTTTTGGCTCCCCGATGCGTCGCTTCATGTCACACGCTGGATGTATTCCTTATTGTATAAAAATGATCGTCTGCCACCAGAGATTAATCCCCACATCGTTGATCCTGTACGAGCACCTCGCAGGCTGCTCGCTTATCTTTCTTGTCACTCAAGAACAAATAAATGGCTCCCTACTCTTCCTTGTTGCTGGCATTGATGGCTAACCTAGCCATACTATACAAGCACCTCACCGACTGTACGCTAGTGAATACTGTGGAAGGACACTATGCCAATAGTGTCCTCCCTTCTATGTCTGAGAATTTATCAAAGCAGTTGAAGGCCAACTTCCGTCGTCTTAACATCCTCCTCCGCCGCGTCTTTCGGTTGATCTCCCCTTCCAGCGAGCTAATTTCGCCATCGATGTGGCCCTCTACAACGATGTTACATGTCTCCAGGAGGCTTACCGTCTGAGAGACCATGTGGAGGTATCCCCATGTTTGTGATGAGTAATTGACGCTTGAGTTAGAGAGTTTGAGTTTGTTTTAGGTATTTCATGCTTGAGTACCTTTCACTAATGCTAATGTATGTTTATACTGTTTGAGCGGTGCCATGTGATGTTTGCTTGTCTGTGATGGCTGTAGGACTTTGAGGCTAGGTCATGGCGAGGCATGGGATGACCAGACTAGGCACGGGTGGTGCTGAGGTCAAAGCGGTCGAGAGATGCCGAAGACGGCGAGGACTCGAAGTGGTTGCGAGGCGTGGACAGCAGGAAAAAAGGAAGCTTCCAGGAAGGTGCGGCAGGGACATTAGGTAAAATGTGCAAGTGTAAGGACCCAGATTTTAACATCCGGCATCCTCTGTGATTCAACCGCACTATTCCCTGGATCAGTAGATAGTGCTCACAGGTTACAGTTCTGAACATCAAAGTACATATCATGCGGAAGCGTAAATTTAATAGTAGACTTACACATGGGCCGATTAGGCCAAAATCCATAAAATGCAGCAGCGGAAACGAAGCACGTAGGTAGGACCTTCAGGACATGCTCACAGGCAGCCAACTGGAGGTTCGCGACCTAGCTCTTGACATCTTCATCTTCTTTGCCATCATGACCAGGAGTGTTGATGAAGCGTAGTGATCTAAATCTGGCTTCTGGATTTGTTGTGAGAGCGAGTGTGAGCACAAACCACCGTGCTCCGCGAGCCAATACACAGAATGCAAATAAATAGTATGTATGGCTTATCAAAGGAGAGGCTCGGGTTATTTTATTTGCCATAAATCACTTTTAGTAGTAGTATTATTATTTAATCATAGTGTTATTGTTGCTGCCTAAAACTCCACACAACGATTGTCATAATTGACTTGATCCACCGAAGATACACTTTCTTTATTGATTGCTGTCTAGACTCCAAACAACGAATATCATCATTTACTTAATCCACCAAACACACACACTTTCTATATTGAGTGCTGTCTAAAACTCCAAACAGCGAATGACATCATTTAATTAATCCACCGATCATACTCTTGCTATATTGATTGCTGTCTAAGACTCCAAACAGCGAGTGACATCATTTAAATAATCCACCTGATCATACACTTTCTATATTGATTGATGTCTAAAACTCCAAACAGCGAGTGACATTATTTAAGTAATCCACCGATCATACACTTTCTATATTGAATGATGTCTAAAACTCCAAACAGCGAGTGACATCATTTATTTTAGATCCACCAATATCATTTATATCAGGACTCTCTAACAATTCAATCATTTTTGTTATTGATCTAAAACCATTATTTGCTCTTCCAACAATCAACCTTATTTAATATTATCCATCTCTAACTAATTCACTAGTATACATCCACCAGGAATATCATTGATAAAGTTTACATTCTAATTATCATATCTCCAAATTCCCATAAATTCAATCCATCCACTCTAGTATTTGATCAAATCCTATTAATCCCATTATCGCCAACATCTCTCAAGAATTCATATTATATATCAGCGTTGTAATCCAGCAATTACCTTTGCACTCCCTAATTCTCCAAAAATCATTTATATCATCTTTCTAGTCTATCTATTCATTTAGTCTCCACCAATTTATTTCTCTCAGAATCGTCACTATCGTTTCCTTTTTTTGATCGACATGAATCCACCAATATCTTTATGTGTTTACCATAAACAATCATCTTCTTTTTTTACGACTCTATTTATTCTTCCTGACATTTTATTTGGTGAGAAGTATTATTATTTAAAAATATAATACATAAAAATTTCCTGAGACCTAGCAGTTTTGAACAAAAACATAATGTGTAAGAGAATGCAATAATAATATCGATCCAGATTCCATCTACCATTACATGGTCTCTGCACCATATGCTAGACCTTCAGCATTATAGCCGCTTACATTATCACTGGGACAACACCCAGGGCAACACAAATCCGGGCTTTCCACTGCCCTCCACTTTTCCATTCCCACCCACAAAGTTTTTGAAGTAGAACTATATCTGGTTAAGTTCCCATGTCCGCCCTTGACCGTGGGCACAGCTATTCGAATAGTTTTGGCTCTGCAGAGTTTGCACATTTTACCCACAAGAGATAGTTTACTCGTTGCCCCGCACGATTCCTTAGTAGTGCGGTTGAGCAAACCATCACAGTAACCGTTCAAAGTACCTCGCCCCTTCCATCATCTCACCCTATAGGCCGTTCCCACTTGCGGTGGGTCCCATACGTTGTGCGGGATGTTCTCCTTCTGAATGCCTAGCAGCTGGCTACCCACACTGCTAGCACGCCACAGCAGAACCTCACCCTCTGTGGATGTCCCATTCAAGCCTGCCACACAGGCCGCCACTTGCACCACTTCACCCCTCCACCGATGATGATGACTTTCAGGGTCCGGTAAATTTACTAGGCCAAGTTGTACTTTACAGACTTGTAGTTGTACTTGTTTTACACGGGAGGTCATGATAAAATTCAGTCCTTAGGGTTATCTGGGTGGTTCTACCACAAACCACACTCTCATGCACCCCTGCACCATACCCCCGAACCATCCGCCCAGATAATTAAGCAAATTGAGGTTTTTGGAAGTATAAAATAACCATATCCAACATACACCAGTCATTACCACCATGACTGCACAACCAAATTTTCTCATGATTAAAAGTGATGCTTGGGCGCTCTTGCACCCGCAAGTATCTAAGCAAAACTAAGCATGGCATATAATTACGGACTTATTTTCAAAAGGTTGCTATTATAATTTTGCTAGGGCGACAAGGTTCGCATATTCAAATGTTCCAAAGGAGGTGTAATATTAATCAAGTTAAATAATGGGCATATAACTATAATCTTAAATTAAACGTGGGTTTGCATATAAAATAACAGTATGCAATTTGATAATTTAAACAAAAGTAATTTGCAAAAAATGTAGGTTCAATATGATCAAAGTATTGACTCGCCTTGCGCGGTTTACCGCGGTCTTGAGCTCACTCGAAGCTGTCTTATGCGATGGTTCTTTAGTCCCTGGTCTTCGCCCTTACTTTGACCTTGCTCTCGATTAGCCCTTAGAATCTTCAGGACTCCAGTTTCTAATTACGCGCTAACGACTGAACACAAGCAAAAGCAAATAACTCAAAAGACCCAAATAAATTTAATTAAACTTAATTTAGCTTTATTATGAGTTAGTAGGTGATTTGGGGTGACTCGAGAAAGGGTTGATGGGGTGCGGAGCGTTGACGGAGTCAAAGTGGTTGGAGTGAAGTGGGAATTGGCAGGGAACATGTCGAAATGGGGTTCAAGGATGGGTCATGATAAAGGTATATTCATGAGATTATTTTATTTACAAATGACCTAGGGTCACTTTATTATAATTGCCATATATATATATATATATATATATATATATATATATATATATATATATATATATATATATATATATATATATATATATATATACACACACACACACACACACACACACATTTTTTTTCTAACATGACATTTCTGCTTAAAACATCCTTCTGATTAAAAGTTGTTATCAATTTATGTATCTTTAGTTGTTGTTTGGTGCAAATTAAGTTTTAAAGAAAAGATCGTATATATGTACATTAGGTGATGGCCTGGCTGGCTATTTATAGTTACATTTCACTATTGTTATCAACTAGTCCTACAGCTAAGGTTCAATTTACCGATGGCATGCTAAATGTTAGGGCTTATATTATAATTGGGTAATCTTTAATTTAAGTCCTTATATTTATAGTCAAATATGGTATCAAATTTATTTTCCCTAACTTTAACTTGGATGTCTTTTTGATTGGGTGTTTATTAATTTTAGAACCCTCTTTTATTATTGCCTTCACTTAATATTTAGATTAAGATAAATAATAAAGACACATTAATTATGCATATATGGTAATTAACCAATATTAAATCTTAAACAATTTCATTTACATCCTAATAAGATTTGTTGGCTTCCATGGACTAATTTCATATTTTACCTTAATTGAAATGGAGTAAGGAAATAAAAACACAAAAATTAAGAATGAAAAGAGTGGGAGACGGGGGGAAATGGGAGTCGAACCCGGGACTGGTCCGAGGAGTAGCGCACGCCTTTCGGCTAGCTAATCGCCATCCATCGGTCTTCGCAACCGATTAGCGGGGGGTATTGATGAAGAAGCGAGCGGTGTTGGGGGGGGGCTAGAATAGAGTAGAGCGGCGCCGACGGGGAGGAGCCTTGCCGGCGGCGAGCGACGGCCGGAGGGGGTTGGGGGACCATCAAAATGGGTCGCTGGGAAGGTGTGTAGGCCAAGGGGGCGGTGGTGGAAGCCGGGAAGAGGCAAGGCGGCTCGAGCGGCGATTTGAGCGGCCGACGGTGAGGGTGGAAGTGATGCGCCAGCGGTTGGGAAGGAGAGGGGAGAGGATAGCGCGCGCATGAGCGGGAGGGAGGCGGACGGAGGTCAGTGGCAGCCGGAGTTGAAGAAGATGGCCGAATCGGGGGCTCCGGCGCACGGATCTTCAATTAAACTGGCGGGGAAGCAGGTGGGGCATAGGGGCTCGATGGGACGCGCTTGGTTTTTGGGGGGCTCGCCGGAGAGCGTAATACGGTGAGGAGGCGGTGGCGGCTGGTGCATACGGGGGTAGCTCGAGCTGCGCTCGGCTCGAAGGAAGGAGGGAGCAAGAGGAAAGGGCGAGCCCAGGGCTACTTAAAGGTGGAATGAGGGAGGCAAGCGCACGCTCAGGGAAGGGTATGGGCGACGGCATGGCTGCGGGTCCAGCGGTAAGGGCGCACACTACGGGGAAGTGATGGCCGATGCGACGGAGGCACAGGGCATGACGCGATGGCGGCAGGTGCGGCGACGTGGCGTGAGGGGATGGGGGTGGTTGGCTGACGCCGTGCCGACGCAGGAGCGCAGGCGAGGACGTGCGGTGACGCGAGCCGGACGGACAGGATGACGAAGCTTCTGCGTGGGAGCGGTGGGTGTAGCGAGGAGACAGAGAAAAGAAAGAAGAAATCGAGTGGAGGAGGAGGAGAAGAAAAGGGGGGGGGGGAGGGGCCACTGGCAGAGAAAGGTAGGGAGGAGATAAAGAAAGGGAGGGAAACAAATGCCCAGCAACTAAAGTTTGGATTCTTGTCAGACTCAATATTTAAATTTTTAAATCTTGATTTGAAATCAAGGGCTCGACTCAGATCATTTGGAAGGTAAATTTAAATATTGTTTTGATTTTAATTTCCAATTATTTTGATCATCGGTCTGAGTTTAAAATTTCAATTCTATTTTGGATTAAAGTGTAATTTAAAATTAGTTTTTGAATTCATAATTTATTGTTTTATATTATTCCCAGATCTTTTATTAACACTATTATCATTATTACTTGGATATTATTTCTCTTCTTTATTCATTTGCATGTCACAAAATTCAAAAGATTTCAAATAAATATTCAAAACAGATTTTGAACATCCGCAAAATGCAAGAAAAGTTTTAAAAACTCTGTATTTTTGAATTCTTGAATTTTAGGATGTTACAGCAAGGCTGCAAAATGGAAGTGGATCTTGATGGGTAAAGCGGGTTGGAGACGCGGTAGTGAAAGGGTATAAATAGAGGAGGTTAGGGTTTGGAGTGGATAGCTTGAAATCCTGGTTCCCACCTCTCTTATGCATGTAAGTGTTTTTGGCTCTTTGCCTCTTTTGTGTGTGAGTTTGGTAGTGAGACGTGGCTGCCAATTCTTGATTTCCCATTTGTGGGTGTGAGCTCTGGTGGCTGAGAGTGTATTTCTTGACTTCCTTCTCGTGTGTGTGTGTGTATAGGAAGATGTATGGAATGGGGTAGACACTCAATCATGTAATCATTCGTCTCTATGAAATCATTCATGGTAATGAATCCATTTGAGAAACCATGTGTTTGAGATGTGTTGAGTTCTTGCATCTCTCTGTGACTCTGTCTTGGCGTTCTTGTATTCTTAAATATTTTCTGAAGTTTATGGTCTGGTGTGAGTTATTGCTTATGCTGCTTTGAAATTTTCTTTGTCCCCAATCTGGGATTAGTTCTCTAGGCTATCATGGCCAGTTATGTCCCGAGAGCAAATAATCTGATTTGGCTCTGTGGTAAAACAACATTAGTCTCTGATTGCATCAGTTCTTGATTCACCCATATCATCTGATGTAGTTAGAGTAGAGAAGTCTTGTGGTCTCAATCCTAATCATCTGATGTAGTTAGAGTAGAGAAGTCTTGTGGTCTCAATCCTTTCTCATTTCTTGAGTTCTTGCTATGCGTTAAGTCTCTTGATCAAAAGAGGGCAGAATCTCATGTATTGCTAGAGTCAGATTTATGTTAGCGCATTCCTCTGTTTTCGGTTTGGCTAGGGTTTACTATTTTGGCAAACAGAGGATTTGTGGTTTCTTGGTTATCTCGGCAAAAGAGAGCTTGAGCCTTATGTTTTCTTCTCTGAGATCATTTCTCTGCTAAATCAAGAGTCTCATGAGTAAGAAAAACACAAATCATTTGGGCTTCGGTATCGATTTCATTTTCGGTTCAGTGCTCAGATTTTTGTCAAGTTCTTGGTTCATTGCCTTTTGGTCTGTATTTTCTTGATTCTTAAGACCGAGCTGATGTTTAAATCAAAGCCCCGAGCATTTGACCAGAGAAGAACAGCATATGATTGTCTGCTGTTTCTGTTTTCAGAGTTCATCAGCACTTCTGTACCGACAACAAACATTTCTGCAGTTTCTATTTTCAGTCAAGTCACTGCGGCAGTTTCAATTTTCAGTCAAGGCTCTGCAGCCACTGCTTCTCTCTTTTTATGAACCTCCTTTTGATTCAATCTGTTTTGGCCAAGTTCTGTTTCTCTACTTGCTGGGTCTACAGAAATGAAAAATCAAAACCGAACTGCGCCTCTGCATGCAATCCCTTGCTGTTCAGGTTTCAGAGATTCAAACATTGCAGTCAGACCTCCCTCTTTTCTTGGCAAACAAATCGGTAGTGCCATTGCAGTAGTATTTGCCGAACAGATCGGCTGTAGGATCTTTGTTCTGTTTTTGATCTAGTAGCTTGCAACCTGTTCTCCTCTGTGTTCGGTCAAGATACTACTGCAACTCCTATTTTCAGCATTCAGTATGTTTGCTTTGTTTCTTTATTGTCTGTTTTTTGGTCGAAGTGTTCTTTTGGATCTGAACTTTTCCTCCTTGAAATCAGTCAGCTGTTTTGCTTCAGTTTTATAGTAGTTACCGTGCTTCCTGTTTTCGGCTGATACTTCAGTGCTTCAGTCTTCGAGTAAGTTTGAAGTTTCTTCACTTACTTTTTCGGTTAGGTCTATTCTGTTCAGGTCTTGGGCGGCAATTTGCTTTTTAGTTTTGACTGTTTGTTTTTCAAAAGTTCATTTCTTGCAAGCTAATTGATGTCTCTTCTATGTTGTCGGGGTGTTATCGGTTCACTGTTTTTGCAGGTCAGGTGATCTTCTGAGTCTCGGCAGTGTTTAAATCTTCAGAGTTTCAGTCGAACTCTGTTTCTAAGTCTGTTCTTCAGAGTAGATTATGATTGGTCTGGTTTTGCTTCTTCTATGAATTTCTTCGGTCATTAGGCAAAACTTAAGCCTTTTCGGTCAATCGACAAAAATGTTTTCGGCTTCCAGTGGGCGAATCTCTTCTATCTTCATAGCTGCTATAACCATCAGAGAAGAAGATTTTGTGGATATTTTGGGGCAATTTTGATGGCACCATTCACCCCCCTTTGTTGCCATTTCCAATCTTACAATTGGTATCAGAGCCGGTTAGCTCTTCTCGATAGATCTTAACCAGTCTGTGAGCCATGGCAACGGACAAGTATTCCACCAAGCCCCCTATCTTCGATGGGATCGACTATCCCTTCTGGAAGAGTAGGATGGAGTCTTACATACAGGCTCAGGGCTATGCGATCTAGCGGAAAGTCAAAACTCGCTTTCTTGTTCCTACCGATGAGAACATCAATGTGGCAAACATGTCCGATGTTGAGGCGAATGCTAAGGCAAGGAACATCATAATCGAAGGACTGAGTCAAAGTGAATTTGATCGCATTTCTCATCTTACGTCGGCCTATGACATCTGGGTGACCCTCGATGCATACCATGAGGGCAACACCCAGATCAAGAAGGTACGATAGGACCAGTACAAGCGAGATTACAACAAGTAGTTTAGTATATATGAGAATGCATTTATGTATATATGAGAATTTGCATTTCTCGAGGCTAGCCGAAAACCTGATATGTTGTATACAGAAGGAACTATCACAAGTAGTTTAGTGGCATAAACCGTATGTGATATATGTATCACAGACAGTTCCATAATAGAACCATTTGTGATATGTACACCATCATAGATGGTTCCATAATAGAACCATACATGATAAGCTACAACATCACAGATGGTTCCAAAATAAAATCGTCTATGATATAATACCACATCATAGATGATTCTATAACATTATGGAACCATATTTATATCACAGACAGTTATTTAATAGAACCATCTGTGATAATTCTTCTATAAGTAGGGTCCCCTGTAGAGTTTGCGCTCTTACTCCTCACTTGCGTACCCCTCCATCTCCTCATCCCCCACCACCACCACTACCGCCTGAGAACCCGACGTCTTCATCGTCTTCTTCCTCACCTGGCGTGGTGGCCCCGTCACCTCTTGTCCCGCGCCGCCTCTCCTCCCTATCGCTTCTCCTTTCAAAGGTATGGATCCCAAATCCCACTTCTTTACCTCATGTGTGATACCCCATCACCTCTCTTCCCGATGGTATGGATCCCAAATACCACTTTTTACCTCATGTGTGTTCCATCCATCCATATCGGTTAGTGTCTTTTTTTTATGTAGAACCCAAAATGGAATAGGGGAAATCGATATGGGAGGGAAGGTGAGCTGTAGGGACCCAGATATTAATATCCGGATTCCTCTGTGATTACTGCACTATTCCCTGGATCAGTAGATAGTGCTCACGATTCTGATAATGAATATCAAAATACATATCATGCGGAAGCGTAAAATTTAATAGTAGACTTACTCATGGGCGATTAGGCGAAATCATTAAATTGCAGCAGCGGAAGAACGGCAGCACGGATGGGACCTTGGGACATGCCCACAAGCACCAACCGGAGGTTCGCGACCTAGCTCTTGACATCTTCATCTTCTCTGCCAGCTTGTCCAATCTTGTTGCTGCGGTGCAGTGACTTGATTCCTGATTCTAAATTTTGCCGCAAAAGCGAGCGTGAGCACTCCGACCCCGTGCTCCGCGAGCCAATACACAGAATGCAAATAAATAGTATGCATAGCTTAACAAAGGAGAGGCTCGGGCTATTTTATTTTGCGTAGAGTGCTTTTGAATACAATTAATTAAAGAGTCCTATGACTTAGCAATTTTGGAACAAATCATAATGTACAAGGAAATGCATTATTAATATCGATTCAGATTCCATCCACCGTTACATGGCATCTGCACCATATAGCAATTTCTTCAGCGTTATAGCCACTTAACTTACCACTGGGGCGACACCTGGACAATTCCAAACTGTAGGTCCTTCGCCCTTCACTTTTCTATTCCACCCACAAAACATTTTTAAATAGAACTATATCCGGTTAAGTTCCCATGTCCGCCCTTGACCGTGGGCACGGCTATTCGAATAGTTTTGACTCTGCAGAGTTTGTACACTTTCACCACAAGAGACAATCAACTCATTGCCCCACACGATTCCTTAGAAGTGTGGTTGAGCAGACCATCACAGTAACCATTCAAAGTACCTCGCCCCTTCCATCATTTCACCCTATGGGGCACTCCCACTTGCGGTGGGTCCCATACGTTGTGCGGGATGTTCTCCTTCGAACGTCTAGCAGTGGACACCCCACGCTAGCCCGCCACAGTGAGAACTTCACTCCTACGAGTGTCCCATTCAAGCCGTCTCACCGATCGCCACTTGCACTACTCCACACCTCTCCGGAAGGATGACTTTCGGTCCCAGACATCTACTAAGCCAAGCTATACTTTACAGACTTGTGGTTGTACTGTTTTACACAGGAGGTCATGACAAGATTCAGTCCTTAGAATTATCTGGGCGGTCTACCACAAACCACACTCTCGTGCACCCCTGCACCATACCCCCGAACCATCCGCCCAGATAAATAAGCAATTTGAGGTTTTTGGGAGTATAAAATAATTATATCCAACATATACCAGTCATTACCACCATGACTGTTCAACCAAATTTTCTCATGATTAAAAGTGATGCTTGGGACAATTTCTTGCCCCGGGTTCCTAGTCAATGCTAAGCATGGCATACAATTAAGGACTTATTTTTGAAATGTTACTGTTATATTTTTGCTAGGGCGACAATGTTCACACATTTAAATATTCCAAAGGAGGGGTAATATTATTCAAGATAAACAATGGGCACATAACTAGAATATTAAATTAAGCATGTATTTGCATATAAATTAACAGCATGCAATTTGATAATTTAAAGCAAAGTAATTTGCAGAAAACATAGGATCAACATGATCAAAGTATTGACTCGCCTGGCGCGGTTTTATCGCGGTCTTGAGCTCACGCAATTCTTCCTTCTGAGCTTCTGGTCTCTATCTTCACTTCGAGCTTAATCTTGCCGTGTCCACTGAATCTTTGCGACTCCCAATTTCTAATTACGCGACAAGCGACTGAATCCAAACAAAAGCAAATAACTCAAAAGATCCAAATAAATCCGAATAAATTCAATTTAGTTTATTATGAGTTAATGGGTGATTTGGGTTGTTTGAGGTAAGGTCGACGGTGGAATGCAATGACTTGATCTTGTTATTAATAATCGCTTTCATTATTGCTTTAGACCTATGAATTGGGGTGCAAGTCTAGTGGGTATCATTTTGTCGGCGTTGATTTTTAGGGCATGTGATATACATATATAGGTAATATTTGCAAGTTTTAGCTTATCAAGTTAATCTTATAGTCTATGTTTTTTTTAACATTAGGTGATATGATATTTTATGTACCTCCCTTTTGTCGCTAGACTATGTTTAATTTGAATTAGGGCTTAATTATTCGGGTTCTAGCTTGCTATATATGCAATTAGGCTCAATATTACTATGCACTAAAGCTAGTGTTAACATTTGGTTAATGGCACTATTTTTATCCTACTTATACTTTAGCTACTATTAGGCTTAGTCTCATCTCAAATCTTAGTCTACATCTAGCTATCTTAGCAAGGCTTGGTTTGTATAACTTTATGTGACCTTAATTACCCATGTTAGTGGTTACATGTTCAATTTAGAATATTTAAGTTTGTGAGATTATTTTGAATCTTGACGACCTAGGGCTATTATATTAAAATATGTCATTAGGGTTTGTTTAATGGTGGCATGACAAATATTGGGCACATATGTTTACATGTTGATTAAGGGCCAGCTTTATTAAGTATATATATTTATCCAAAGGCTACTTCTCCTAATTAATGCCTTAATATGTGACTAGATTTGCAATGTAAACATTAAAGTTACACTAATTATCTGTCATGACATCTAATCCGAATTTAAATCATACATAAACTCTCTCAAGCCTTATTTAAATTTTATTAGCTTCCTAATTCTTGTTTCTAAGTTTTCCTTTAGTTCAGAGTAGATTTAAAATATATGCTTTAGGCTTACTAATCATCTGAACACGATATTGACTAATCCATGATTAAATATTTATTAACTTCATGTATATCCTAATAAATTTTGTGCCTTCCATGGATATATTAGAATTTTTATTCACCTTGGGTTTTAAGCTAAACCATACGCTATTCATATCTTTAATTAGTAATTAAACCTCCATTGATTACTTAAGCTATTTTAGATATTCATTTAGCCATTTTAATTTACATTCCAAGATTCATTCTATTTACTTGCTCAGATTTGAACAGAGGTATTTAGTATATATGCTCATATGTGCACACATGGATATGTGTATATATATGTATATATACACAACGTTTCATGGCCCAAGCTAGCTGTTCATGCTAAAGTATTTAGTATTCACCCCTAACAACTCTTGTATTACTCATCAATTAATTTATCAAATTTTCTATGGAATTTTCCTTTCATCGCTTCTACTCCTACTCGCAAAAATATTAGCTAAAACCTAATCTAAACATCACACAGAGGGAATCGAACTCAGGTGCGTGGGACGGGAGCAGGCAGCGCTAGCCACCAGGCCCCTGGGTCTTACTTGACTGGGATGAGGCGGAAGACTATTTGAGTTGAGGTAGAAACCGGAGCAGAGGGGAAACTCGGTGGCGGCGGCGCCGGCGGCGAGGGACGACCGGAATGGAGTCGGGGGCGGCCAAAATGGAACCACGAGGTCTCGAGGAAGCCGTCGGTGGGGCCGGCGGCGGGCGGAAGGCGCCGGAGTAGGGCCGGCGGCGTGCGGTGGCGGCGGCCCAGGGAGGAGTTCGACGCCGGCGAGCTACAGTGCCGGAGAGGCTCGGCCGAACGCTTGGTTGACTTCATGACATAATGGAGAGAGTGTAGGTGATAGGAATCAAGAAATGGTGGGGCGGTGAAGGAGATGGCTCGGCGGCGGACTTGGGGAAGAGGGGATTCGGTGAGGATAGGAGAAGGAGGCCGATTGCTCGGAGAGGAGTGAAAGGGAGTGCGGGAAGGGATTTGTGGGCTTGGCTGCCTTTGTATCTGCACGGTTGGAGCTAACACCGGAGGCTCGCCGCCCGTCTGTCGGCAACCGGCGGAGCAGCAGAGGTGCGAGCGAGGGCATGATGGCAAGGGCGGCGCGCGCGGTGGCGAGAGGTCGAGCTGCGCGCACGAGAGGATGGCTCGGCAGAGCGGGAGGAAAAAGAGAGGAGCGGCAGCAGCGGGGAAGAAAAAGAGGGTGGTGCGAGCCTTGGCGCGCTGGACCAATGGATGGAGGTAACGTCGTCCATCGTTTCCAAGGCGGCGGAGGAAAGGAGGCGCGACGGGAAGAGGCGACGTGGAGCTAGCTTGCGCGCAGCGGGGAAGAGAAGGGTGGAGGAAGAAGAAAACAGCGCCGAGGGGAGGCGCGGGTAAGGAACGAGGGAGAGGAGGTGGGCTGCGCGGCGCCAAGGGAAAAAGAGGTGGGGGCTGGGCTGGGCCGAATCGGCCTGGTCTGGCTCCCTCACATTTTTTTTGTTTTCTTATTACTATTATCAACACTTGTACATGGATGTATACACATACACTTAGGGATGTATTTGGTGGTAAATATACATTCTTTTTATTCTCTCTTTCCTGGTTTATTTGTTGGGTACATTTATGAATATATATATATATGTTCATAAAGGTTGACCTTCCTAATTGCTTGCTCCTAGCTATTCATATCCTTTTCTTTGTAGATGACATTTTATGCTTAATTAAAATCCTATCCTTATATTTTATGGATCATCTTTTCAGATTCTTAATTTAGATTTTTAAATCTCTACTATTCAAACACATATGTTTCTCATTGGATCCTTTTAACTCCTAAACCCTTTTACCAAATTTTAGGAAAATACCATAAAATCCAAATTCCAATAGAATATACTGCAAAAATAATTCGAGAAACTCATATTTTAAATTTTAAATTTTTCAGGATGTTACAAATCTACCCCCCTTAAATGAATCTCGACCCCGAGATTCCGGTAGAGCAGAAAGAAGCAAGTGGGGTCAAATTGGTTAGCAATAGGTTTGCTTGCTGCAAATTTATCAGTCTGATCTGCTTAGATCTAATACAGCATCATTGCACCTCCAAAATAGTCATACATCAGTTCGACACTTCCAAAAGTACTTATACACCATAGTAGTCTCCCGACTTTCTTGTCTATTTTTGCTACCCCCCTTAAAATAGGCGACGTCTGATATTAGTTTTCCTTTCCAACTTCAGGCCTGACAAGTCTTGCTCTACCACATTCTACCATATGTTATTTAAGGAGGCTTCCGGGTCGGGTGGCGGCACTTTTGTAGTTGCAGCTTGTTCCTCTTTGAAGTCAAGAGGGTTTCCTTTGGCAGAGTTGAAGCTACGGGTGACAGCATCCATCTTTTGCTTGTTCGATTTCCGTTGAGGGCAGTCTCTCACATAATGTCCTGGGTCACTGCATATGAAACAGTTGAACCCATGACCCGGCTTCTTCTGAGGGCCTTGATTGGTGGTGATAGCATCCCCGGCTAATCTTTCTAGATTCCTTTTCTCAGGGCACCTACACATATCATGTCCTTTTTCTCCGCAATGGTAGCAGATGGTATTCTTTCAGGGTCCGCCTAATGTAGTGGTGCGGTTGCCCATCATGCGGCGACTTGTTCGTAGTTGTCTTTGTGAAGTGGATCTGATCGAATACTTGGACGAGCGGTAGGGACCATAGTGAGTAAAAACCATTGGTTCCCGCTTCTTGCTTTTAGCCTTGTTCTTGGTCATTGAGGATGCCTTGACGATGACTGGAATAGTGAGTCTACCGCGGAACAGAGACTTGAGTCTTGATCCTCTTGCAGGCTAAGGCTTCTTAGTTGTTATCCTTTTCTGAGATGTTGCCTCTTTCCACTTCAGAGCTTCAAGTGTGTTGACTTGGTTATCTGCTATCTCTTGCCTGCAGACCTGACTAGGTTTTCAGCAATAGGGTGAGGGGGAATTAGCATGGGGTGAGTATTAATCGTAGAGATAAGATATTCTAAACCCATTCATATTTTCAAGAGAATATACCCCGGAAGCTGGGGTGATATACAATCACGCAAACTTTTAAAGCAAGCTCTTCCTGTGACTGCGAAATAGAACGCCTGAGGGTGAAAAGGCAGTGCGCAGGACCCAATGAAAACCTAGCGGCAGTACAACGTCTACTCGGGAAAGCACACACAAAAGGGCGCATGGTTTATCGGCATAGTCCGTTTTAGAACGGAACCACCTTATCTTCATGAACATCTTCAACGTTCCTAACCTTAAATTTTTGGAGTAATGGTAAGAGAAGGGAAACCAAAAGTTTCCTTTTTGAAATCGATGGAAAGATAGAAAAGTACTCAGAGGTAATTTGATATATATCAGTACTCATTCTTGTATTATATTTATTTTATTTTTTTGTTCTGTAATACAAAACCTTATAATACCCTTTTTGTCAAAGTATGCTAATCTCTTCCAATGTTCAAATCAATGAATTGACTCACTCCCATACGACTTTTATACATAAGGCTTAGAATCCAACGGCCTTAATAGTTTAACCTCCACTTTCACAAAGTGCACCTAGACTATCCTCCTTTTTTTATTATTATTATTTAGTCACGGTATTATTGCTGTCTAAAACTCCAGTCAGCAAGTGCCATCATTTATTTGTTCCACCGACCATACTCTTTTGCATTGTGTCATTCACCATTTCATTAATCCAGCCATGGTTATCTAATTCTCGCCTAACTCTGTACTTCCAACATAAATTTGTGAATTAAATCTCGTATTTCACCATGTATGTATAATCCCAATCTCGGATTCATTATTTGTCAACTTGTCAACTCTACAATCTATTGAAAACCCAATAACCTTACTCTGGACCCACCAATCAAATAATAATTTTTAAATTTTTTTTTGCCTCTCCCAATTTTTTCCCCTAACCATGGGTAATAAAACCAAATGGGGAATTTATGTTTTTACCAAATTAACTCTTTTGAGAAGCAGCACCTCAAGGTTTACCCTTAGGCTTTTAATTTTGAAACACAAGGTCCTCTTTAGGGAAGTGTTTCCGACAAATAATTTTTTTTAACTATTTGAGGATCCAAACTGAATTTTTGGAAGAAATTTTTGGCAAGTAGTTGGACTTATGAAAATTTCCTCGGAAGGTTAGGTTTGTCAAAACGAATGAGTTTGAAAACTGAATTTTTGTAAACAATTGTATAATCGATCCTCCCAAGGATAAAATAAATTTTTTTTTTGGAAATGACTTTTCAAATTTAAGCTTTTGTGACTTTGGCCAAAAGTATGTTTGCGATGGGGGTTTACAAGGTGAGCACTAGATTTTTTTTTATCATTTTGAATTCAGGATAAGAGAGCTTTAGAAGTATAAATGGCTAGGGCAAAATACAGATGAGAGGGATTCATCTAAGACAGATGAGAATGAGCAGTATAACTTATATTTTTGGAACTAATATTTTGAAGAAATATTTCTAGTCATGAAACTAACGGCCAGGCTAACTAGGTCACGACCTGCAGTCGATATGCTCTGATACCATCGCTGTAGGGACCCAGATATTAATATCCGGATTCCTCTGTGATTACTGCACTATTCCCTGGATCAGTAGATAGTGCTCACAGTTACAGTAATGAATATCAAAATACATATCATGCGGAAGCGTAAAATTTAATAGTAGACTTACTCATGGGCGATTAGGCGAAATCATTAAATTGCAGCGGCGGAAGAACGAAGCACAGATGGGACCTTCAGGACATGCCCACAAGCAGCCAACTGGAGGTTCGCGACCTAGCTCTTGACATCTTCATCTTCTCTGCCAGCTTGTCCAATCTTGTTGCTGCGGTGCAGTGACTTGATTCCTGATTCTAAATTTTGCCGCAAAAGCGAGCGTGAGCACTCCGACCCCGTGCTCCGCGAGCCAATACACAGAATGCAAATAAATAGTATGCATAGCTTAACAAAGGAGAGGCTCGGGCTATTTTATTTTATGAGAGTGCTTTTGAATACAATTAATTAAAGAGTCCTATGACTTAGCAATTTTGGAACAAATCATAATGTACAAGGAAATGCATTATTAATATCGATTCAGATTCCATCCACCGTTACATGGCATCTGCACCATATAGCAATTTCTTCAGCGTTATAGCCACTTAACTTACCACTGGGACGACACCCAGGACAATTCCAAACCAGGGCAGTCCTTCGCCCTTCACTTTTCTATTCCCACCCACAAAACATTTTTAAATAGAACTATATCTGGTTAAGTTCCCATGTCCGCCCTTGACCGTGGGCACGGCTATTCGAATAGTTTTGACTCTGCAGAGTTTGTACACTTTCACCACAAGAGACAATCAACTCATTGCCCCACACGATTCCTTAGAAGTGTGGTTGAGCAGACCATCACAGTAACCATTCAAAGTACCTCGCCCCTTCCATCATTTCACCCTATGGGGCACTCCCACTTGCGGTGGGTCCCATACGTTGTGCGGGATGTTCTCCTTACGAACGCGTCTAGCAGTGGACACCCCGCTAGCCCCCGCCACGCAGAACTTCACTCCTACGAGTGTCCCATTCAAGCCGTCTCACCGATCGCCACTTGCACTACTCCACACCCTCTCCTGGAAGGATGACTTTCGGGGTCCGGTACATCTACTAAGCCAAGCTATACTTTACAGACTTGTGGTTGTACTGTTTTACACAGGAGGTCATGACAAGATTCAGTCCTTAGAATTATCTGGGCGGTCTACCACAAACCACACTCTCGTGCACCCCTGCACCATACCCCCGAACCATCCGCCCAGATAAATAAGCAATTTGAGGTTTTTGGGAGTATAAAATAATTATATCCAACATATACCAGTCATTACCACCATGACTGTTCAACCAAATTTTCTCATGATTAAAAGTGATGCTTGGGACAATTTCTTGCCCCGGGTTCCTAGTCAATGCTAAGCATGGCATACAATTAAGGACTTATTTTTGAAATGTTACTGTTATATTTTTGCTAGGGCGACAATGTTCACACATTTAAATATTCCAAAGGAGGGGTAATATTATTCAAGATAAACAATGGGCACATAACTAGAATATTAAATTAAGCATGTATTTGCATATAAATTAACAGCATGCAATTTGATAATTTAAAGCAAAGTAATTTGCAGAAAACATAGGATCAACATGATCAAAGTATTGACTCGCCTGGCGCGGTTTTATCGCGGTCTTGAGCTCACGCAATTCTTCCTTCTGAGCTTCTGGTCTCTATCTTCACTTCGAGCTTAATCTCGCCGTGTCCACTGAATCTTTGCGACTCCCAATTTCTAATTACGCGACAAGCGACTGAATCCAAACAAAAGCAAATAACTCAAAAGATCCAAATAAATCCGAATAAATTCAATTTAGTTTATTATGAGTTAATGGGTGATTTGGGTTGTTTGAGGTAAGGTCGACGGTGTAATGCAATGACTTGATCTTGTTATTAATAATCGCTTTCATTATTGCTTTAGACCTATGAATTGGGGTGCAAGTCTAGCTGGGTATCATTTTGTCGAGCGTTGATTTTTAGGGCATGTGATATACATATATAGGTAATATTTGCAAGTTTTAGCTTATCAAGTTAATCTTATAGTCTATGTTTTTTTTAACATTAGGTGATATGATATTTTATGTACCTCCCTTTTGTCGCTAGACTATGTTTAATTTGAATTAGGGCTTAATTATTCGGGTTCTAGCTTGCTATATATGCAATTAGGCTCAATATTACTATGCACTAAAGCTAGTGTTAACATTTGGTTAATGGCACTATTTTTATCCTACTTATACTTTAGCTACTATTAGGCTTAGTCTCATCTCAAATCTTAGTCTACATCTAGCTATCTTAGCAAGGCTTGGTTTGTATAACTTTATGTGACCTTAATTACCCATGTTAGTGGTTACATGTTCAATTTAGAATATTTAAGTTTGTGAGATTATTTTGAATCTTGACGACCTAGGGCTATTATATTAAAATATGTCATTAGGGTTTGTTTAATGGTGGCATGACAAATATTGGGCACATATGTTTACATGCTGATTAAGGGCCAGCTTTATTAAGTATATATATTTATCCAAAGGCTACTTCTCCTAATTAATGCCTTAATATGTGACTAGATTTGCAATGTAAACATTAAAGTTACACTAATTATCTGTCATGACATCTAATCCGAATTTAAATCATACATAAACTCTCTCAAGCCTTATTTAAATTTTATTAGCTTCCCTAATTCTTGTTTCTAAGTTTTTCCTTTAGTTCAGGAGTAGATTTAAAATATATGCTTTAGGCTTACTAATCATACAGACACGATATTGACTAATCCATGATTAAATATTTATTAACTTCATGTATATCCTAATAAATTTTGTGCCTTCCATGGATATATTAGAATTTTTATTCACCTTGGGTTTTAAGCTAAACCATACGCTATTCATATCTTTAATTAGTAATTAAACCTCCATTGATTACTTAAGCTATTTTAGATATTCATTTAGCCATTTTAATTTACATTCCAGCATTCATTCTATTTACTTGCTACAGATTTGAACAGAGGTATTTAGTATATATGCTCATATGTGCACACATGGATATGTGTATATATATGTATATATACACAACGTTTCATGGCCCAAGCTAGCTGTTCATGCTAAAGTATTTAGTATTCACCCCTAACAACTCTTGTATTACTCATCAATTAATTTATCAAATTTTCTATGGAATTTTCCCTTTACTGCTTCTACTCCTACTCGGCAAAAATATTAGCTAAAACCTAATCTAAACATCACACAGAGGGAATCGAACTCAGGTGCGTGGGACGGGAGCAGGCAGCGCTAGCCACCAGGCCCCTGGGTCTTACTTGACTGGGATGAGGCGGAAGACTATTTGAGTTGAGGTAGAAACCGAGCGAGGGAAACTCGGTGGCGGCGGCGCGGCGCGAGGACGCACCGAATGGAGTCGGGGCGGCAAAATGGAACCACGAGGTCTCGAGGAAGCCGTCGGTGGGGCCGGCGGCGGGCGGAAGGCGCCGGAGTAGGGCCGGCGGCGTGCGGTGGCGGCGGCCCAGGGAGGAGTTCGACGCCGGCGAGCTACAGTGCCGGAGAGGCTCGGCCGAACGCTTGGTTGACTTCACGACATAATGGAGAGAGTGTAGGTGATAGGAATCAAGAAATGGTGGGGCGGTGAAGGAGATGGCTCGGCGGCCGGACTTGGGGAAGAGGGGGGGATTCCGGTGAGGATAGGAGAAGGGAGGCCGATTGCTCTGGAGAGGAGTGAAAGGGGAGTGCGGGGAAGGGATTTGTGGGCTTGGCTGCCTTTGTATCTGCACGGTTGGAGCTAACACCGGGAGGCTCGCCCGCCCCGTCCTGTCGGCAACCGGCGGAGCAGCAGAGGTGCGAGCGAGGGCATGATGGCAAGGGCGACGCGCGCGCAGTGGCGCGAGAGGCCGAGCTGCGCAAGACGAGGGGATGGCTCGGCAGAGCGGGAGGAAAAAGAGAGGAGCGGGCAGCAGCGGGGAAGAAAAAGAGGGTGGTGCGAGCCTTGGCGGCTGGACCAATGGATGGAGGTAACGTCGTCCATCGTTTCCAAGGCGGCGGAGGAAAGGAGGCGCGACGGGAAGAGGCGACGTGGAGCTAGCTTGGCGCGCAGCAAGGAAGAGAAGGGTGGAGGAAGAAGAAAAACAGCGCCGAGGGGGAGGCGCTGGGTAAGGAACGAGGGAGAGGAGGTGGGCTGCGCGCGCCAAGGGAAAAGAGGTGGGGGTGGGTGGGCGAATCGGCCTGGTCCAGCTCCCTCACATTTTTTTTGTTTTCTTATTACTATTATCAACACTTGTACATGGATGTATACACATACACTTAGGGATGTATTTGGTGGTAAATATACATTCTTTTTATTCTCTCTTTCCTGGTTTATTTGTTGGGTACATTTATGAATATATATATATATGTTCATAAAGGTTGACCTTCCTAATTGCTTGCTCCTAGCTATTCATATCCTTTTCTTTGTAGATGACATTTTATGCTTAATTAAAATCCTATCCTTATATTTTATGGATCATCTTTTCAGATTCTTAATTTAGATTTTTAAATCTCTACTATTCAAACACATATGTTTCTCATTGGATCCTTTTAACTCCTAAACCCTTTTACCAAATTTTAGGAAAATACCATAAAATCCAAATTCCAATAGAATATACTGCAAAAATAATTCGAGAAACTCATATTTTAAATTTTAAATTTTTCAGGATGTTACATGAGCCTACTTATGTCGGGTTGAAAGTGGTAAGGTTGTTGGGGGTGGTCTCAGTGTGGTCCTTTCTTATCACTAAGAGATGAAATAGCTAGAGAATGAATTTAGAGATAAATTGTTGAATGTTCTTATTTCTTGTAGCAATAATATACGTCGTCAGATGTTCTTATTTCTTGTAAGATCAACCATGTGCCAATGTTTACACGCAGCTCACTATAATTAGTTTTTTCTTGTAAGAGAGATGATGTCATCGTTATCACCATCGATGTCATCTAATGGGTCTGATGCTCTGAAGATTGGGATAACTAAGCGTGGAAAAGAAGTATCGAAAATGCTAGAGGGCCAAATGACCATCACGGAGGTCTCTCTGGATGGACTCCCTCTGTAACCAAAGAAAGCAGCGGTAGCATTCTGGACTATATGTGGGATATTTGGAAGGAAACGGATCCTCATCCCCATAGCAAACTAGAAAACTTTGACAAAAGACGATAAAAGTTAGTTGTGGGTGGAAATTTCAAACTCGTTCGAGATCTCAAAAGAAGTCCAGGGACTCATGCAATGGTAGACGCTCTTCACGATGGCAAAAGTGTGGAAGACCTTGAAGAGCACGCTTGTCACGTAGTACGTGACTAAGGATCGTACACCCTTAATGAGGTATCCTTTCTTATCACCGGAAGTATGGGAGGCCTTTGTGCGAATGAAGACGACGACCAAATTTCAACAACAAAGTGCGCTGCACAAGGCTCTCCAGGCACAAAACACTCACTCGCACAGACTCGGCACCACTGGATATGCAAAGAAAATCCCACAATAGAGGATGTAGGAAGAGGTCGCAATCTGATCGGAGGCTTCCCTGCCATTTGCCGAGATCACAAACAAGCACGTCCGAAATTGGTTAAGAACGAGGTCATTAAACACGTCTTTGGGCGTCTCCTCTTTCAAAAACCCGGTAGATGAGTAAGTCTCCCAATGTCTGGTAAGATATATTAAATTACCTAGTTGTTAATAGGTTCATAACTTCATAGGGTCTAAAATAAAATTATTGCCTCTTACAAGAAGCATTGACTACCAAATATTCCGAAGGCTCCTTCGAAGCAGTCAGGGAGAAGGATATATTATCCATGGCTCTAGGAAACAAGGCGCACCCAGGCACACGCGAGGCCTAGGGGTTTATGTACCTTGGAGGCACAGATTCCCAAACGACTCCGAGGCATATAGGAGTAGGAAGAGATCCAAGGCCAAGCACGAGGAACAAATAAAACAGGAGCTTTGTGCACAACTTGCGGAACAGCTATCTGCCTTATTTCGATAGAACATAACTGCCTCACTTCGAGGAGAGATAGATTCATTGCGGGAAGAACTGAGAAAAGTCTGCCACCACTTGCTAGCCAGCCCTGTTATTGCGAAATCTAGTCCCTCTCAACGTTGGAGTAGCTGCACGTCCACTTCAGTTTCTGAACATAACAACACCCACTTACTTATCGATGACATCTGGGTAACGTACCTTTGTAGAATGCTACACAGATAGACTTGGTGGACGCTTTAACTTATAATGTATCGTTATGTAGGAGCCTACGTTGTGCATCCTTAGAGTCAGGGTTGGCTCCATTACCATTGAGGCTAAGCAGGGGATGGTGTTTTCATGCCTGCCAGGGATGCAGGTGCACGGTGCTCTGCTAGGGACCAGTTTCGTGAAGGTCCAGGTCAACATGATTAATGACCTTTTCAGGGCCGTCCCGCTGGAGAAGCTCCTAAACGAAGAGATCATGACACTAGGGGATACCATCCACACATTCATCCAGTAGCCCAAGAGGGATATCTCCCTAGACCCTTCCGTTCTGCGATCTCCACACAACCATGCCTGTCAAATAGAACCTTCTATGACTCCACCTTAAGCACTAAGGGTGAAAACGGATCGGATTCGGACGGATATTGCTGTTACCATATCCTAACCCATATTTTTTCTCCGGATTCGGTATCAATCGGATTCGGTACCAATCGGATTCGGTGTCGGATCGGTCGGGATTAACCCAATTCGTTTGCACCTCTACTTGTTTGTAAGGAATGCTAAGGAATGCATACAGTGCAGTAAATGGAGTAGGACGCACTGACTTGATGTTACTATTTAATAGCTGACGTGGAATATTTTATTTTACCATTACAAAAGAAAATGAAACGTCAAATAGTAGCACTAACCTGAAATCATACTTGAAGACGTATCGGATTCGGACGGATATTCGGATTCGGACGGATATTGCTGTTACCATATCCTAACCCATATTTTTTCTCCGGATTCGGTACTAGTCGGATTCGGTACCAATCGGATTCGGTACCGGATCGGTCGGGATTAACCCGACCTGTTTTCACCCCTATTAAGCACCACTTCAGAAGGCCATTGCATCAGCTCCTGTGGAGATGACGCCAAAGATGTATCACAAGTGAGATGCTAAGGCCCAACCGAAGAAGATTAAGGCACCTGCTGGGCTATGGAAGTACAAGCTCGGAGTGTTGTTAGTTCTTGAGTCACAATTACCCAGCCTTGGACTGGTTTGTAGGACTTTGCATGCCTGGTACATGCAGAGGTCCAATAGGAAGCCAAACCTGCAAAGTGCATTCACCATGAAATACACGAAGATGCATTTCCTCCATGATTCAGGCTATTTCTTCATGACCTTCGAAGACTTATTCTTGCTATTCAACCTCAACAAACTCGATGCCTCACTTCTATGATGCTGGACACTGTAGGTGTACTGCACAATCAAAGTTCTATATTCATGTAATACTGATATATGTCATAACTCATTGCTTATGTATAGATCCATAATCTAACAAGTTCGGTGACGGCGAGAATCGGTGGGTTTTCTCAACCCACACATGGTCTCTGAGCATTCCATCAACAAAAACGCATCCTTCGTTGAAGATTATATAACAATGGTATTGCTTACTCAGAGTGCTTCACTAGTACCCTTCAACCAGAGGTTAGTGCTTCACTAGTTGCCATACAAGTTTTATTTATACTTTTATACGCAACATGAATTTAGGATTAATCACTATTGCAATATACATGACTAGGTCTAACTAGATTCTGATTATGATTGTACCAAAGTGGAGTAAGATAATATACCTTAATTCCCTACTTAGGAGCAACCACGACTTCACCTATGTGCAACAAGCAATTGACAGGTAAATTCATTTCCTCTATACGTAACTCTATTATAGTATTCCCTTTATTTGCAATGGCCGAGGCTAATCTTTTTGAGTCATGTGGTCGTTAAATGCTTACGTTGCCCAAGAAGGGAGACACAAGAAATCCAGCACCACACTGTGACACAGGACATAATTTTCAGTACCCACTACAACACAATAATCATATATCACACTTCATAATAATGCCTTTAGAACTGATAATATCTATGTATGTAATTCTATTTTTGTAGTGCCACTAGCAGCTACAGGGCAATACATGTGGATTTTACATTTGCCGCCATATGTAGGAAATCATAGCCACTAAGATGAATGACCTAAATGTTTGTCAACCTACTAATAACTATTTCATGATTATCAATTTATATATATATATATATATATATATATATATATATATATATATATATATATATATATATATATATATATATATATATATATATATATATATATATATATATATATATATATATATATGTATGTATGTATGTATGTATGCATGTATGTATGTATATGTGTGTGTGTGTGTATATGCTAATGACTTTAACACTCCTAGCGACAGAGCGAGCAATTCGATGAAAGTGCATTCGATCTTGAAAAACTCACTGAACTTCGAGAAAAGCTCTCCGAATTCTTAATGGTGGAGGTCATTCACCCAAATGGAGAGTTCAACCTCGGCGCTGATGATTAGATGTTCAAACATTTGATTTAATTGTAATTCACTCAGTTGCACGCGTTTAATCAAACAATTAATTCAATTGTACTTCATTCAGTTATTTAATTCATTTGTGAGGTTTGTGTAATGATTGTCCACTATATATGTGATCTGCTTGCTTGTCTTCAAAGGGCATGGCAAGCATTTTCTGAGGCTAGCCGAAAAATAAAAAATAATTTAGCTATTCAAATAGTTATTACAGATGGTTTGTAACATCAAACCGTCTGTGACATTGATATATCATAGACGGTTTTTGGTATTATATGTCTGTGATATGTAAGATATCATAAACGACTATATTTAAGAACTGTCTGTGATATATGACATATCATAAACGATTTTTGGTATTAGCCATTCTTCATATGTCAAATATCACAGATATTTATGTTTAAGAACTGTCTATGATATCTGACATATCACAAATGATTTTTGGTATTAGCCGTATGTAATATATAAGATATCACAAACAGCTATGTTTAAGAATTGTCTGTATTTTTTAAAAAACTATCTGTATTAACTTATCATAAACGATTTGAGAACCATCTGTGATAACCACATTTTATCATAGACACATAAATTCAGACGGTTTAGAAACCATCAATGATGACGGTTTTGAACTGTCTGTGATGACCCTTTCTGTTGCAGTACAAGTTTGAAACACACTCGTTTTTAAGAAGAAAGTCTCACCAATAGTTTGCAAAGTGAGTAGATCCCCAGATTAGTTTTAAAAGCAAGTTCTTGGGATTAGGTTTTGGATTTGCAAATACTGGGGCTAAGTTTCATGGGTAACTTTGAAATCAAGTTTCTTGCAAAGGATAATTACATAGCTTCTGGAAATAGAGCTCTATGGTGAGAAAGATTTTCCAATAGTGAATTTGGAACATTGCGCTAGTTGTTAGGGAACTTCCATGTTCCCGCTGCGCTAGTCGTTAGGGGAACTTTCTGCACAACTATGAGTCCTTTGGAATGGATAAACTCATTGGTCGAGATGATGAAGGGGAAATGTATTGCAAAAGCCTCATGGTGATCTTCTTAATCTGCTTGTCTAAGGAAAATGTGGAATATAACGAGTTGATTGTCTCTTGTGGGTAAAGCGTACAATATCTATAGAGTGAAATTGCTTGAACAACCGTGCCCACGGTCATGGGTGGGCATGAAAACTTACTCAAGTTAGTGTCTATTTATAAACCTTTGTGGGTAGGATGAAAACTTGTCGGATGGATGTAACCCTGAATTGATTTCCCTTGGACAAATGTAACCCAGTGATTATAATGGGTAGGCGTAGCCTTGGTAAGCAAACTAGCATGCGGCGGAGGTAACCATGCACTGTAATAGGTGGATGTAACCTGCACTACTATTATTATTGCATTCTCTCAAATAATTTTAGAAAATCTGGTTTAGTTAAAAACTACTAAGTCTCAAGGAATTTCCTAATTATTATAATTTCTAAAATGATGCCTTTAGACAATAAAAGAATCTCATGCCTCCAATTGATAACCTTGCATCTATTATTACTGCATTCTATGTGGTGGCTTGCTGAGTACCTTTTTATTCATTCTTGCTCACTTACCATCATTCAGCAAATAAGGAGGAGAAAGTCAAGCCATGCGTCATCTAAAGGTGTCGATAGAGCTAAAAGACGTTGAGACCAAGAATTAGGTCATGAACCTCAGTTGGTTGCCTGTAGCCATGTCCTGAGGGTCCTATTTGTGTGAAATTTCTGTTTTTGTTGCTACTTTTTATTTATTTTGGTCCAACCAACCCATGAGTAAGTTCACCATTACATTTACGCTTTCGCAAGATATAAAATTCATATACAGTAATGCATCTGTGAGCACTATCTACTAATTTAAAGAATAGTGCGGTGAAATCACAGAGAATTTTGGATTGAAAAAATCCGGGTGCAACAAGAGGAAGGTGGATGTGGATATTGACGTGGGTGCCGTAATTGAAACTTGTCCATGTAGAGAGGGTAAAGTGAATGGTACTGATAGTTGAGTTGGGTCTAATACCTGATTTTGTAGTTTATGGTTAATTTCTAGACTTTTGGAAGAATTTAGGGGTCATATGGACTAATATTAGGCCCTACCATCACGTTAGCAATATTTAATCATTGGTAGATTAATCCCTAGAAAGTACTCTTTTCGTTCTTTTTTACTTGACGTTTTTTATTTTTTTAAGTCTTAAAGATACGATTTTGACCGCTACTTTTTATAACTTTATATTAAGATATACTGATAAAATTATAATATTATGAAAGTATTTTTAATAATAAATTTAATGATATAATTTTTGTATAGCCAATATAGATAGTTTTGAACCTATGGTACGGATTCTAGGAGGTCAAATGAAAAAAACTGAGGGAGTATTACAAAGTCAGAAGCACAGGAACTGTTATAATCATCTAGTTCACATTCGTCTTACGTATTTACATTTTAATATTTTTCAGCAGTGTATTAATTACCTAAACTGGGATTCAAAGCATATTCAAGTGAATCCCTATGGTATGGTACCTTAGAAGGTAAAGAGGCCACACAGTCCCGTGCACTTGTGGGTCATCAAACTGCTAGGAAAAAGGCTCGCCAGGGCAAATCCACCAGAGGACCTCGAGGCCTCCTTTTGAGCTATAGGTTTCTGAGTACCACAGTCAGGGAAGAACAGCGTCGGCAAAGACAGATTGTCGCAAAAACTTCCAATAGCAGAGGATGCCAGTGAGGAGCTTGGAGACGAAGTAATCCTCTTCCTCTTGACCAGGATAATGAAGGATCTGTTGGAGTTCGATAAGAGTTGGAAAAGATCCCAAATCATAGAGACCCTAGTGAGGAATCCACCAATCCGGTAGAGCTGCGGTCCACAAACCAGCTAGGTCCCATCGACGACGGAGGAGAAAGCTAGAGTGGGAGAAAAATCCATTTCAGGTGTTGCCGCTACAGGGAAAAAAGGAAAATCTACTGTTGCCCGTTCGGGTGTCCTCACATGCCGTCGACGAGGTCACCTGTCGCTATAGTTAGGAGAGAGGTGAGCGGGCTGATGGGGACGGGGTCCCGATCTTCCAACAGGTTCTGGATATGTTCGATTTGGTGGAGGCGCGACACAAATCGATCCGGCTTCCGAACGACACGTTCCGAACCCCGCAATCGCAGCACCACGTCTCCTCAGGTTATCAACCATGCGCAGCCCGGTTGACCTCGCCAAGAAGGCCAATCCTCGCCTGCGAATCGAAGAACACAAGCAAGAACAAGGAAGAACACAACTGAATTGCGGATGAATTGATGTAGCACTCGAAAGTTGGGGTCTCACAAACCGATGAACGGCGAAACTGTTCAAAGACAGAATTAATCTAAGCAAAACCTAACCCTAATGGTGGGGGTGGTGGCTAGATATAAAGAAGTGAGGGGCATGCAAAACCTGAGGAGAGCAAAACCTAATGGTGACCGAAATTGTTCTTTTTTGTGTCTTGTTAATTTTATTTTTTTCACAGAGCAGAGCACAAAAATAGGAACCACACAAAGTTTCAACTCAATCTGATGTAAGGTGTGGCCTACAGAAAATAATGAATGTGCTGGAAATTCGGTGAATCAATTTCGGAGCTTGAGTACTGCACTTTCCAGGCCGAATTTGGGGAAAATAAAATTGCCGAACCCAACAAAGTTGGGGAGTATCGGATGTAAAATTTTATTTCACCCAATTTCAAAAAATAAATCGTCTGATTTCGAGTCCGTATGCGAAAGTTATGGCCGTTTGAAGAAGGGGCTCCGAGTTATGGTTTCTGTGGAGGCCGAAACGAAATCGGGTGGAGGAAATTGATGGAAATTGGTGGCGGAAGCTCGGGAAAAGGTGGGGGATGGTGCTGTGTGATCACGAGATGCGAAGGAAGACTCAAACAGAGGGCGGGATATGGGTGGGAAAAACAAAAACAGAGGGTGGAATACGCGATGGATGACGGCTAGGGTTTGTATGAGAGGTAGTGGAAGCAAGATAACCCGAAACAAAACACGATCTAAACCAGCAACACAACTCGACTAAGGACACAAACTCAACACTACGGACTCTGGAATCAAATTGTGCAAAAGGCTAAATGAGATCTAGGACAGGAAACAACCTACGACTACAATATTTTTTTTGTAGGGCTTTTTCGTGGACTCTAGGATAAAACCGAAAACAACAAAGGAGGGTAACGCGAACCTGAAGGAACACCTGAAGCTCTGATACCACTTGGTGGGGATGGGGTCCCGATCTTCCAACAGGTTCTGGATATGTTCGATTTGGTGGAGGCGCGACACAAATCGATTCGGCTTCCGAACGACACGTTCCGAACCCCGCAATCGCAGCACCACGTCTCCTCAGGTTATCAACCATGCGCAGCCCGGTTGACCTCGCCAAGAAGGCTAATCCTCGCCTGCGAATCAAAGAACACAAGCAAGAACAAGGAAGAACACAACTGAATTGCGGATGAATTGATGTAGCACTCGAAAGTTGGGGTCTCACAAACCGATGAACAGCGAAACTGTTCAAAGACAGAATTTATCTAAGCAAAACCCAACCCTAATGGTGGGGGTGGCGGCTGGATATAAAGGAGTGAGGGGCGTGCAAAACCCCTGGACGCGCCCCTAATGGGCTCCAACACGATACAAAGCCGAACGGCCCAAAAGACGGTGGCGCAGCACCCTGACAGATTCTGAACATCCACTTGTTTCGATGATTCCTGTTGACTCAGAAGGAATTTTGACATGGGACCAGAGCCATTGGAAAGGTCTTCTTCTTAGCTTTCCATACATATGTAGAGCGTCCAAAACGAAGTCCGGCTGCGATCTGGGCGTCCATTTTAGTGCGGCCTGGTTCTGGACTCCGAATTGGATTCGAAGTCGGCTTGAGTTGGGCCTCCAACTTGATTCGACCGCCCTTGCTGGACTTGTGCGCCCCGTAGCCCTTCTCCAAGTACTTCCAGGTCCTCTCCATGGTTCCTAATCATAATTAAATCATTAGGTAGCAATCTATTCTCAAATGAACAAAAAGAAGTACTTAGGAACGAGCTCACCTGTAAATTCAATTGTCGGGCGCGAGCTCTAGTGATTGGTCCTTGAATGTCAAGTGGAGGAGTGTTGTGTGTATCCAAAGAAGTGATGTCCTCATCACGGGCTGTTCTTTATGGATTTTAAAACCGGCTTTTAATTTTTTGCTACAGTATTTAAGTTTTGAATTTTTAAATGGAGTATTTTTTTAAGAGGATGTCTACAATTTAATTGTAGTACATGATAAAAGTCTAACCTCTGTATTAGCCAAAATCATAAGCGAGTATCTCTCTTCGTAATCTCGGTCACAAATAGCCAAAAGTTAAAAAATTTCAAATAAAATCCATAAGTCCCAGCCATAAATAAATAAAAAGACCCGATGTCTGCACGATAAAAGGGGTGAAGTTACTAGGAAGAGGCGCAGAATCCAAAAGTAAAGCACTTGGTGTGACGACCCGCGTTATTACCATGGGGTAATAATGCTAGTCAGTGGATTATTATTCGTTTTAGCCGATAAGACATCACTTTAACGAATAATAAGCCAATCAGAGTGTTGCAATAGAACAATCATTAGAGATAGAAGATTACATACATTCACATTGCCACGCAAGGCTAAAATATTATACAACTTATTCATTTCAGAACTTACAATACTAGAAAGAGTAGTCAGAATTCTAATTATACAGCAGAAATATACAACTACAATACACTAATATCACAGGTACCCTATGGGTCGAGTCCGAGCTGCTCCTATGTCTCTAATAGTCCTAGTCCTCGTATATGGAGTGACCCTCAGACGGCTCGTCCTCGATACCACCTCCCTCCCCTGGGGAGTAAGGCTCCTCTGTACAGGTCTCATCAATGCCCGAGTACAGCTGGCTATCCTCTAAACAAAGGAAATAATTGTTGTATTTGAGAGGGGCCTTTTGGGAATTTCCCAATTGAAAAAAGAATGGAAGAAAACCTAAAAGGTGGGGTCCACCGGTCGGTGGCAGGTGGAAAGGGATTAGGGTGAGGAGACTTAGTCTCCTCCCCGAGTCGGCCCTTGGCTGTTGCGGCGCCTCTCTCCCGTGCGGCGGTTTTGATCCCCTCTCCCAGATCCGGGATCTTCGGTGCTTGAGGGGAGATGGCGAGTAGTGGGGCAGCGGCGGAGGCGGGGGCTGGCCCGGGTTCTTCGGAGTCGGCCGTTCACGCCACCCCACAGCCGTGTCTCACCTATTCTTCAAAAGGAGAGGCGCAGCCCGACGGTTTGAATGGATCTCTTCCATCTCTGGTTGCCTCTCTTGACTGATTCTCCTCTCTGTTCTTCGGTTGGCGGAGACTTGGTCTTCAGGCCATCTCCGATTGAGGCCTTGCTTCCGGTTCTGTGTGTGAACCCTAATCTGGGTTTGTGCATCTCGGGAGCTTGAGGGGTCTAGCCAAGGAAGAAGGAGGTGCCGCATACTCCCTGCTGTGTTTGATTGCTCTCGGCCAGAGCAGTCTCGTGATCTTGTGCAGCATCTCTGGACCTCGGCTTCTTCTTTGGCTTTCGACTGAGAGAAGAAGTGCGGCATTGTATCTCCATGAATCATCTACCTGCTAGCGACAATGGGTTGATATATTTTCTGGGACAGCGAGTTCTTCGTGCCTTGCCCAATTGTTTGAGTTCTTTGGTTATTTTCTTCTGGACAGTTTGGATTACTGTCTGCTCAGTGAGTATATCTATTTCTTTGCCATTTACAACAGAAAATCTTGATCCATATTTTTTTTAATCAAGTTATTGAGGGCTGCTGCGAATGATTGTGGGCGCATTAGTTTGCTCTGTGATGATTTTAGTCATATACTGAATTGATCTAGACAACTATTTTCAGGCTTGAGCTCTAGGGTTTGTTTCTGCTTACCGTACTGTAGATGTTTGTATCACTGTCAGATCTGATTACCTGCAATAGAAATTATGATTAGTGCAGTGATTTGTTAAATCTGGTTAGATTGTATAGTTGGTGCAGCATTCATCTTATTTCAGTCCTGTTTTGACTTGTGTTATTGCTGTCTATATACAATTCGGTTTGCTGCTAATTGCCTGAATATCTAAGATCACTGTCTATTAGTTCATTGCCTGTAATCATATAGCAATACAGATTTTGAACAGAGATCTGTTCTCTGTTTATTCGGTCTGTTGGCAGTCAAATAATTAGAGCTCAAGTCTTTTCTCCCAGTTGTTGGATCAATTATGAAGAGTTATGACATGTGCATGAGAAGGCCAAAATCTATTATTTTGCGCAACTCTGTTCTGAGAGCAACAATGAAACAATTAATTTGTTATATGCTGGAATTAATTGTTTCACTGCTGTTAAGACTGTTTTTCATGTTGTTTTCAGCAGCATTGAAGTTATATTCTTTGAATATATATGTGGAGATGAATGGCAAGATAGAATTTCATGTTTATATGCTATTTATGTCATTCTTCTTATGCTAGAAATACACTGTTTATATGATGATTTTGGCTGGAATTAAATGTGTAAATTTACTCATACCGCAATATTTACAATAATAATAACAAGGGTGAGTATAGAGTACTCAGCAAAGGAACAGCTGGCTCCTCTGTGGTTCTGAGTACCACAGTCAAGGAAGAACAGCGTCGGCAAAGACAGATTGTCGCAACAACTTCCAATAGCAGAGGATGCCAGTGAGGAGCTTGGAGATGAAGTGATCCTCTTCCGCTTGAGCAGGATAAGGAAGGATCCGCTGGAGTTTGATAAGAGTTGGAAAAGATCCCAAATCATAGAGCCCCTAGTGAGGAATCCACCGATCCGGTAGAGCTGCGGTCCACAAACAAGCTAGGTCCCATCGACGACGAAGAAGAAAGCTAGAGTGGGAGAAAAACCCAATTCAGATGTTGCCGTTACAGGGAAAATAGGAAAATCTACTCTTGCCCGTCCGGGTGGGTCTCCCTCCTCACATGCTGTTGACGAGGTCACCTATCGCCATAGTTAGGAGAGAGGCAAGCATGCTGTTCTTTCAGGGTTTTAAAACCAGCTTTTAATTTTTGCTACAGTATTTAATTTTCTCACTTTTAAACAGAGTATTTTTTAGATAGAGTCTAAAATTTAATTGTAGTATATGTTAAAAACCTAATATTTGTATCAATCAAAATCACAAGCAAATATCTCTCCGTAATCTCTGTCGTGAACATACAAAAATTCGAAATTTTCAATCAAAATTCATAAGTCTCAACCATAAATAAAAAAACAGGCCCGCTGTCTCCACGACAAAAGGGTTGAAGTTACTAGGAAGAGGCGCATAATCCAAAAGTAACGCACTTGGGTTCTAATTTGTAATATTCCAATAGGAAATTGATTTTTAGGCTATTCGTAAGAGAGAGTATAGAGTTATAGAAACTCGCGTATAATTTTGGGAAGTCGATACAGTGTGTACTACAATTAATTTGTAGACTCCACCTTGAAAAAATACTCTGTTTGAAAGTTAGTTACTGTAGAAAACCGAAAAACAACTTTTAGAAGTTAAAAAGAAGGGACCCAAACCGAAAAACAAATTTTAGAAGCTAAAAAGAAGAGACCCCACCTAACTCTGGTTTTTAAATGCAATGATTTTCATCTGATATGGGTCCTATATGTCCACAATTTGTGTAATTTGAGTAAATTAAATGGAAATAGAAAGTTGATGAGTGCAACTACATAAGATAATTTGCTTGAGTTTTTCTCCTCCTTGTTCCTTCACTGACCAGCCCATCCCTTCAATAGCCCCAACAAAGATTGGTGATTTATGTCGTTCTCCGATGGAGGGGTACATCGACAATAACAGTGATCTGTGCAAGAACAAAGGAGGTGAGCGGCAGTGGGAAGCAGCGACGATAGATGCATCATCCAACTAGATATCAGTGGACATTTTGATTGCGGCAAGTGACACTCCCCTCTCTTTCAAGGCAACCGAGATAACTGGTGGTCGAGACGACACAAGCAGTAGCTAGGTTTTGTTCGGTTGGGCTTCAGCTTTTAGCTTCCGACTTATTTTTCACTATTAATAAATTTCGTCCTTTTCTGAACTTTTGGCTTTTTGTTGAGCTTTTTTGCCGGTTCTTTTTCCCGTATTTGTTTGTATTATATGTAATTGGCTAACATATTTTATATATTTTTTTAATTATACTAAATAAGTCTCTGTCAGCTACAGTGTTTTTTTAGTCAGCTACAGTGCTTTTCAGCCGTAAGCCACCAAAAATAAGTCCAAATGATCACCACCTTAAAAGGCTAATTTCTAATCAGAATTAATGGGTTGGGTTTTTAGCCCATCCAAGTAAGAGCATCTCCGAGAGATGCCCAATAAATTCACACCCTAAATCTCTTTTTACAGATCCTAACCACGATATAAGGTCCCAAAATAATCATTCCCTCCAACAGATACCCTAAACCAGAAAAACAGTATTGGGAGCCTAGATCATTCTCTATAAGTAGGGAGCGAGAGCTCATTTTTTGGGTGTGTTCTATTTTTAGGAGTCTATTTGGGAATCTGTTGGAGCTACTTCTTACCCTTCAACTCTAAAATTTAAATATTAAGAGCCATATAGAGTATCTCTTGGAGATGCTCTAAGCCCTTAGGAGGACTTCAGGAGGAAGACGTCGACATGGTGGGATGGCGTGAGCGTGGGAACATGAAAATTGACTACTACTGTTGAGAAGATAAACTCACTCCCTTCTGGATTTTGTGAGATTCTAACAAGATTTGAAATCCTCCAAACAAGCCCATAGCGTGATCACACTGATTTGTTTACTATAAAAACTATAAACTAGTCGGGATCATCAGTAACAAAAACAAAAAGAGACTTTGCACTCTGTTCTTTTCAGATATGACTAATGGTTTTTGATTACGACCGATGGTTTTTTGTTGTGCTTTTTGAGACATGCGCGAATGAGATGATGCGTGTGCCGATAGGCTCGAGAAGTCAAGAGCCTCTTGAAGAGGTTATCCTGTTTATTTCAATTTCTACAGGAACAAAAACCAAAAATCGGAGCAACAAAAAAAAATCAGAGCCGTGATTCGAAAACTAGTCCTTGAGCTGTAAAACAGGTAAGAAAATAAGGGGTGCCAGGCCCCACCGTCAGCCTCTCTTACCGGCTCTGGCCGCCCCTTGGTTGAGTCCAACCCGAACACGGCATGACGCGACGCTCTTCTTCTCTCTCCCCTCCTTCCCCCAATTCCCCTCTTCTGTCCTCCTCCTCCTCTCGCTCTCGTCGCCGAGACAACGATCCGGTACGGATTCCGCTCCTTTTTGTCGCGATTACGGCAGATTCGCGCTCCCCGCTACCCCGATCGCGATCTCTCCCGCGGCGGAACCACTGATTTTGACCCGGATTCGCGTCTCTTGGCCGTGGGTTGGTTGGGTTGGGGTTAAGGGAGATCCGGGGATTCTTGGGCGGCCGCTGGGTATTTTAGGCGCAACGATTCTATCTTTCCTTGCTTGTTTTTCGTTGGGCGGGAGATTTCTCCCCAAACACTGTAGCTTGCGGGATTGCATTATTTTACCCTGCTGGTTGCTTCTGTTGGTAATTCAAGTGCTTATAGTTTGTTTTCTTCGGTTGCAGGTGGTGCTGAGACTGATGCTCGTTTGATGGATGATGACTGTTCCGATGGATAGTGCTGCCGCCCCGCCCTCGCGGGACCTCGCGCAGCGCCTCTTCAAGAAGGTGAGGTCTCTTGTCTTTCTTTATATACGTTACAGCTAGTACTTTACATGGTTTGCTTGTTGGGTTGGGTTTGATGTAAACTTTCTGCTGTATCTCGCAGCCTTATGTGCGATGCATGAATGTATAAATTTTGCTAGTTACTCTAATTAGTCATGTCTTGTCAATGCTGAAGTAGTAACCGTACTGCTTTGCGTTCTCGGATAGGCCAATTTATTTTTAATGAGCGGGTCTACATTGAGTGTTGGACTGCCGACCGTTGATTGTTTCTAAAACCAAAAAAAAAAAAGAGTTAATGGTTTGGGGAATACTAATTTTCATGCCTTTTTTGGGTTTGGGTTTCCCGAGTGATAAAAGAGATCCAATAGATAAATTCAGTCCATGTGAGGCTTTTAGATGTAATGACAATAATGTGATGTTATTTGTGTAGAATGCCGAACTCAAAAGTCATCTTGAGAAGTCATCACAGTCCAAAGTCCCAGCAGATCCCAACATATGGCTTCAGATGCGCGAGAATTTTGAGAAGATAATTCTTGCAGATCATGACTTCTCTGAAAAGCATGAGATAGAGTATCTCTTGTGGCAGTTGCACTACAAAAGAATTGATGATTTCAGGCACCACATTAATTCAGCGAGCTCAGCTGCATCTCAGAGTGGGAAGGACAATGGCAGCACAGATCGAATCAAGAGAATTAAATCAGCCTTCAGAAGCTTCCTTTCAGAAGCAACTAGCTTCTATCATGACTTGATGTTGAAGATCAAATCAAATTATGGCCTTCCTCTGGGTAACTTCTCCGAGTGCCCAGAGAATGCAAACAACCCTGCAAAAGATGATAAGAAAATAGCCGAAGTGAAGAAAGCCCTGATGTCATGCCACCGTTGTCTGATATATCTGGGGGACCTGGCCCGTTACAGGGGTATGTTTGGTGATTCTGATTCTACGAATCATGAATACGCTGCGGCTTCTAGTTACTACAAGGAGGCAGCTTCAATCTTCCCTTCCAGCGGCAACCCACACCATCAGGTATAATCGCATTACTATATTTGGTCAAATGTTTATATATTCTCTATCCATTTATCTAGTGATGACCTTCTGATCGGATTTTTCAGCTTGCGATATTAGCATCTTACTCAAGCAATGAGGTAGTGGCTATCTATAGGTATTTTCGAAGCTTAGCTGCAGATGCCCCTTTTTCTACAGCACGGGACAACTTGATTCTTGCTTTTGAGAAGGTACCATTTTATGTTCTTCCTTAACTCATTTGCATAGTACTGTACTACTGTTTCTGTCATGTTCTTTCTCTTTTAGTTTGTTACCTGCTGTAGAATTTTTGAATTTGTGTACCCCTTTATCATATTTGTATTATTTCACATGGAAGAGCTTATCTGTACTACTATGTGAATTGCGAGTAGTGCATTCTACTTTGCTCCCCATTTATCTACCAATGTTTTTCTTGTTCATCTGATATTTGAACAGATTTTCCAAACTCAGTTGGATCTCTTTTTGCCTTTTTTCGGTGAGCAGTGAGCTCAATGGATTATAGTTGTGGATCTGATATATCTGATGATCAGTATTGCTACATGGATTTGACCCCAATTGTCGTGACTTATTTGCACCCCTGGCACTTACTTTCTGTAGCATTACTGATTTAGCATATAGTATGAATGTTCCACAATTGCACTTATTTTACATGTTTACACTGACTCATCCTTGATGGAAAATGATTTTGGAGTTCAATTTTATTTCTTTTCTCAATATTTGTGCTTCTATGTTCTCTATTACAAGTTTTATATGCTTGTAATTTCTGGAGTGTTTTTTGGTTTGCTTTTCCATTCCTTCCGTACCATCCAATAGTGCACATTTCCATCATTTTGTCTTATGTGGCAATGCTATCAGGTTTCCTGTTCATTAGCTTGATAACCTGTTTGTTAGAGAGGCACTATGCTACTAATTTTTAAAAAATCATTAAATGTTTTATACGACCTCACAAAAATTGGCATGATTAATTGACTATGATAATGACATATGTTGCTGCAGTTGCTCACTTAATAGTAAAGAAATATAAATGTATTGGATATGATGGGATCTAGATTGATTAGCTAGTGATAGGGATGTTTGTAAGATTGCATGAGTTCTATGACCACCTGTAACAAATTGTTTTCCTATCTCATAGCATTTTGCGTTCTTCTTAAGTATGCTATGTTTTGCTAATTATCGATTGGGTCCATGTAACTACTTGTCCCCCTCACTACATGAAGTTCAGCTTGCTTGCAGCTTATCATCATTTGGTTATATGTTGTTCTTGATGCTTTCTAGTTTCTGCTATCCTGTTAGCATCATATTCATGCCATAAGGAAAAACTAAATTACTTTTGAATCAGAAATAAAGTCTAATTCCTGGAAGAGAGCAGTATAATTTTAGCTGGTGGGTGGTTGTGTTATCAGGAACTAGCTTTGTAATATTAGCAATACTGGAAGTGTTCTAATAATCAAATTGACATATCTTTTCAGACCTGCACTGTGAAATTAGTATATTTCTGACAGTAAAACCTATGCAGAATCGCCAAAGCTATGCACAGCTGCGAAGCAACAATAAAGTTGCCATTGCTAGGACATTACCCCCACGATCAGTTGGGAAGGGCAGAGGACGAGGGGAAACAAGGTTTCAGACCAAAGATGCTAATACCAAATCAGCTTCAAAAGAACGCGAGCACAGTATTCCAGACACACTGAAGTCCTTCTATGTACAGTTTGTTAGACTCAATGGAATACTTTTCACAAGGACTAGGTACTTTCCAATCTCTTATCTTCTGGGTGTTCTTCAAAAAATCCTCTCTCTCTCTCTCATAATTTTTTTTTAATCTCTTTGACAGTTTGGAAACATTTGGGGAGCTGTTTGCTTCAGTCAGCAATGATTTGAAAATTCTCCTTTCTTCCGGTCCCAATGAGGAGCATAATTTTGGTTCTAATGCTGCAGAAAATGCATTAGCTATAGTTAGACTCATTGCCATCCTTATATTCACAGTGCACAATGTGAAGAAAGAACCCGATAGCCAATCAGATGCTGAAATTGTGCAATGCAGGGTACTTCTTCAGAACGCATTTACAGCTGCTTTCGAGTTTGTTGGACATATTCTCAAAAGGTGCTCAGAGCTTCATGACATTGCATCAAGTTTCTATCTTCCAGCCATTGTGGTCTACATCGAGTGGCTGGCATGCCATCCGGAGTTAGCTGCTGATTCTGATATGGAGGAAAATCATGCAAATGCTCGATCTTTCTTCTGGAATCAGTGTGTCTCATTTATGAATAAGCTCATCCTTACAGACCTTGCATCTATTGATGGTGATGATGATGAGGCTTGCTTTTTTGAAATGGGCATGTATGAAGAGGGTGAAACTGGCAATAGACTTGCACTGTGGGAAGATTTCGAATTAAGGGGATTTTCACCTGTGGTGCCGGCACAGATTATCTTGGATTTCTCAGGCAAGCACACATTTGAAAATGATGGAAGCACCACGGAGATGAAAGCACGGGTTCAGCGGATTCTTGCTGCAGGGAAGGCTCTACTGAATTTTGTTCGGATTGATCAACTGAGAATATATTTTGATCCATCTTCTAGAAAGTTTGTTATGGCCAAGGAGCTGCCTGTTTTAGAAGCTGCCATCTCTACTCATGGATCTTCCAATGCACTTGAAACAAATACAATTGAGCTGGAACATGAAGTTGCAAGCAGATTCGATTCAGTGGCAGCTAATCTGGGAGTACTGCAGTCGAAAGTACAGTTGTCTCCTGAAGGGGAAGAAGATGAAGAAATTGTTTTCAAGCCTACAGCTTCTGAAAAGTTCCCAAAAGTTCTTTCAGAACTACCCATTAATGGATACATCCAGCCTTTACAAATGTCTACCACTGGTTGGCCAACCAATGGTGGGTCAGTTGCTATTCAGAGCACTGCATCTGTATCAGCTGCCAGTAATTATAACATTAACCAGTCACTTCCCATGACTTCTATTGGTTGGGCTGCCAATGGTGGGCAAGAGGTGATTCCTAGCATTGCTCCAAGGTTGACTACTTATGAATTTGTGCAGCCTGTTGAGATGCCTACTTCCAGCTGGGCAAGTAATAGTGCACCACTTGTTGGCCCTGAGAACACTATTCAAGCTTTCCCAGGTGTTATTTCTGATCCACGTGTGTCCGCATCAATGGTTCCACATTTCAGTAGGCCAGATTATCCAAAATTGCTTCTTGAACAAGAAAAACTCTTAATGAGTGGACTGAAGAATGTTAACATAGCTGGAAATGGATTTCTTGAGCAGAGATTGCAGGGTGGATTGAGTGGACTACAGTCTATGGGATGTTCACCTCAGGTATCTGTTGAATCTGGTCATATCAATGCAAATTTGATTCATAATCAGGTGAAAGCTACTGAGGAGACTATCCCATCTACTTTTGATTCAGTTGTACCGTCAGTTGCATCATCTGATGGTGCGACAATGAAGTTCACTGAAGCACCGGTAGCTGTGTCAAAGAAGAACCCTATCAGTTGTCCATCAAGGCCTGTTGGTCCTCCTCCAGGATTTAACCACATCACCCCAAAGCGTCAGGATGATTTTATGTCAGTTGAGAAACTGCAGCACCCACAGGTTGATGATTACAGCTGGCTGGATGGCTACCAGCCATCAGTGGATCATGTTCATAACTTAAGAACTATTTATCCTGATGTTACCGCTACTAGCAGTGCATTCACCACTCCCTTCCCTTTCCCTGGGAAACAGCAGGTTTCTGGGGTGCACACCCAAGGGATCAATGAGAAAACATGGCAAGATTTCCACCTTTTTGAGCCTGCAGAACAGAATATAGTTCAAAACTACCAGCAAAGAAATCAACAAATTGGTCAAGTGGCTGAACAAGAGCCAGCAAAACCTATCCTGTCTGGCCGCTATCTTGTGTGATTCAGTAGCTTGTACCAGGATGATTACTGCTAATCATCTTTCTTCCTGTAAGTTGAGAAATTAGACATTAGACATGAGTTTTGGTTTCATTACTTGTCTTAGCATGTAAGAGTCTGTATGGCACTGTTTCACATTTTCTTTTTTTGAAGCAAAATTTAATCGACATATCTGAAGAAGTTAACAGTGCTCATTTATATGTTGTTTTGTTTCATGTGCATAGGAGTTGCTGACGTGTTGGAGTAAGTGGCACAGCTTGACACCTATTGAGTTTGGCCCCATACCTGCAGCCCTTTCATAGTCTTAAATTTCTTTTGGAGAATGGTGGTCTTGGAAGCATAGCAAGTGCTGTTGTTAGGTTTGGTAAGTTTGATGCATAGCTTTTATGCCTGCATTTTGCCTCGCTAGATCTTTTTCCTCAATGTCCTGGTGCACATCTTGTTCAGATGTGCATTTTATTATGTTTTCTTCTGTCATGGCATTCCCCTTTTTCTTTTGAGATGGTTGAATTGGAGTTGGCTCACAACATGAAACTATGTTGAACGTTCGGTTCAATATTCCTGTAAATTATTTTATTTGGATCATTTAGTTGCTATTAGATGCAGTTGTGAAATGCACCTAGATTTTTTTAGTGCATTTTCTTATAGTACCAAGTGATTCTCTCCTGTTATATTGCTATTACTTGCTGTTCCTTTATATGTGGTGCTGGCATTTTAACATGAATTGCTTTAGTTAATGCCATTTTTTATTTGATTTGAAACAGTTTTGTGACTAGTTCAATGAATTGTGATTCATTTATTGCCCACAATAGATATACTACATTTTGAAGAGGGGTGGTTTGTATAATTGCTGATCTTTTTTAAAGAATCTATTTTTTCCAGTACTGCATGTACTCATAGGTTTTACTGAATATGATAACACTGCAACTTGTAATTTCAATCTGTAGGAGAACTATTGTGGCCTTGAAGTTTCAAATAGGTTTTACTTTTTGATGGTTCTGATTTTGATTAATTAGTTTCTCTTGACTGAACCTTGTTTGCCTTCTACTTGTTTGCCAACTTCTATTGTACTAAGATCACCAATCACCTTTAGTCATGTGTTGTGAACTTTCCTGGTTAGGATGTTTACCTGCTGTGTAGACCCTTCACATTGTTTGGTCTGGTATTTGCAGGGTGTGCCAGGTGTTCCCAGGTCAGAGGGGAGGGTGGAGGATGATTGATCTGTCGACAGTCTGATGGGATGAATTGTATGGAGAACACTTATTTGCTCAGACACGAATTCGAATCCAGTCATTATATGCACGCACTATGTGCTTCATCTCTCATTGGACGACTACCACCGCGAGAATGGCCCGAATGGATGGTTGCTGCTGGGCAAGCTAAAAGGCCATTCGATGTGGATGCCTGTTCGTGGTGCTGCCAATGCCCATCTATGGCTACTATGAATAAAGTTGAGGAACAACTAGCTTGGTGGCAAGTCGTTTCTCGAAGTACACTGCATCTAGTTATCCTGCTTCGTTTGTGCTTGTTGGCAACAGCATGTTATAGTCGTGGTTTTGCAAGTCTACTTCAGTGTTACCCACTATGAACAATTTGTCTTTGGTATTGGTGTGGTTCTTATGCCCTGAATTGTATGGACCTTATTACGTTGTCCTATGCAATGTCCGACTGAATACCATCTGGTTTCTGTTAGAGCTTGTAGTGTGCGACGTTTTCCATGGTCTGCTGAAGGGTGGTTCATGTTTTCCAGATTCGGCTGAACATTTGTTGAATAAAAGTATTGCTTACCCTATTATCCCGCATTATAACTGTCATATGAAACTGTTGAATATAAGTTGAGGTCAGATATCAAAATTGGCAACCTGAAATTGCACCCTTAAGCCCCATCCACCATGGCCATCTTTGGCCAAAGGATCCGTCAACCTCGACTAGCCGGGGTAGATTGATCGATGGGACCAGCCGCGGATCACCAACTGAAATTGTTGGTGCCTGGGTTGAGCAAACAACCTTAGGCAAGCGCACAATGACCGTCGTGGATAAGAGTGGGAACGAGTAAAATGAGGATGTTTAGATCTAGGAATTTCACGGAAAACATTTTTGTATATCCTATGTATTCTTTTAAGGTATCAAAAGAATTTACAGTCGGTTTCACCAAATATTTTCTCATGTCATGGCTGTTTTGTCACATGAATAATATCAAAAGAATTTATAGTCGGTTTCACTAAATATTCTCTCTCATGTTATGATTGTTTTGTCGCATGAACAACCACGATGTGTTCCTGACAGTCGGGTGGATTCAGGAAACCGTCCTGTATGAAATACTACGTATTTATTGGTTGAAGGGTACGTAAAAGTTGATCATTCGTAGTAGCATAGTTACATAAGATCGATGTTATAACTCTGGTAGACTGCTAAAAGTAGAGAGAATACACGGCAAAAGTACAGACAGAATACACGTTATATTTGTCAAATTTTTTAATCCAAAATTCTTTCAGACGAACTGTTATGTACCTTAGTTCATAGCAATAAACACCACCAAGAGTCCAAGAGAATAGCCGGGTGTTGGCGGCGTGGTTGGGAGAGAGAGGAGGCTATAAATGAGAATAACTTTGTTATTTCTTGCTTGCTTCCAATTGCATGCGGTAGCCCCCTTATATAGACGGAGCTAATCTTAACCATATTTCTGACAAATAGAAACTAATGTCATATCCCTAATCATATCTTTAACAAATAGAAATTAAAATTTAACTTCCTAATAATGAATGGATGGGCCCAATGTCCACACCTATGACATTACACCCCTCTCGGACATTCAGCTCATCCTCGAGCTGCTAGACGGTGACCATGGTTGCCATTCCATGTGGACAAAATATAGCGCTTTTGGCTAAACGGTGCCTACAAAAGAAGACATGTTTCTATTTTTTCTTTTCTTTTCTTCCTTTCTTTTTTTCCTTTTTGTGGAATAAATAGTACTAGAGTTAAAAGAACTCACAGGTGTTCACGCCCAGAGCACTCATGGGAGTTTAAGAAAACAGAAAACCTCACGCCTAGAGCAAACAGCGATGACTCCGGACAAACAGGCGATGGCTGAACCTTGGCCGAAGCAGGCGGCGGCCGGCGTGAGCTCGGCTCAGCCCGACAAAAGACGTCCTGGCGGCGGCGTCCAGCGGCGGTCAGCAGCTTCAGTCAGAAGGCGGTGGACCTCGGGTGACCCAATACAGGTGACGACCGGTGTGAGCTCGGCTCAGCCCGATGGAAGATGTCCAGGCAGCGGCGGCCGGCGCGGGGCAACAACAGATGAGGCGGCCTGAAGGAGACGCCGGCGGATCGATCCAAGAGCCTACAGATCGGCGGTCGGCTTCACCAGGCGGACGAAGATGAAGCGAGGCGGCAGCGACGGGATCCAGCGGCGGATGGAGGCGGTCAGGCGAATCCAACAGGAACCAGGCCGGTGGGGTCTGAATCTCACGGATTCGAGGTGTGGGCATGGAGACAGCAAGGGGAGACAACTGATGGCAGCCTAATATGGGCATGGGCCACGAGGATTCGAGCGGTGAGCGTAGGGGTGGAGAAAAACTTATTAGTGGGGCTCATTGGCTCGGTTCAAAATTACTTTATTTATACTTGTTAATTGGTTAAACATTAAAATGAGTTGATTTCAAATGAATTTGAATTTTGCTCTAGCTCGGCTCGGCTCGTTAGCTCGTTTCTAAAAATACTTTCAAATTATATGTAAAGTGATATTAAATCAAGCTATGTCAATTTTAGGAAAAGCTCGATAAGATGAGGAGTTGGCTCGATATCCACCCCTAGGTGAGCATCCGATCCGCTCCGACGAGTGTGCCAGTGACGGCGGCGCAGGAAGAGGCAACCCAGCGGTGGAGAGCACCGGATCTGTCGACGGCAACCATAGGATGGGCTGCGGTCCAAGACGATGGCGGCGGAATCCAGCGGTGGATGAAGGTGCAAAGCCCCGTGGCAGCTTTGGCGGTGATGCATTCAGCGTTGGTAGCCGTGGGCTGGGCGAGGTAGACGACGGGTAGGGATGGCAATTGGGCGCGGCGGGTACGGGTAGTGCTCGCCTATACCCATACCCGCGACCCTGATTTACGCCCACGGGCATACCCGTGAAGGACGACGGGTAAAGAATCTCGCCCATACCTGTCGCCCGCGGGCATACCCGTTTACCCGCGAACTGAGTCACCATATTATATTGCATAATATAAAATAAACAGCAATACAAGACTAACATCTTGACCACATATGCCCAGATTAATCATTCGATTCAACCAAAAAGTATTGAGACAGTAACTCTAAAAGGGATTTGCTGTTCAATTAATACCACAACAGATAGCCATGTAGCAGCAAGCTACTTTCACATAAGAACACAACGAAATTGCAGTCAAATTGTATGAAACAACGAAGAGGTGGTGTCAGCTAGTTTCACATAACACATAAGAAAATTTCCATTCAAATTATATGAATCAGCTAAGTGATAGTGCCATATATCAGGCTTTGTCAGCCAAATTTCCTGCTTTTAACATAAAAAGAAGCAGCAACACCAATACAAGGGTAAATCACGACAATTGCATTTGCTTTTCCACCACCATCGCATTCAAACAAGGCCTAGAACATAAGGTAACTAAAGTGACATCACACTACCAGACTGGTCTCATGTAAGTTGTAACTTCTAAGAATCCCACATTGCATTGCAAGTTTGCAATAAAAGAACACAGTAGTAACAAGAAAAGCTCTTATATATATACCTTTAAGAGGAGGGTATCTCGACCTTGCCGTCGGTGATCTCCTGCTGCAGATCCTTGGGGTCCTTCCCATCAACGGTGCACCCGACGTTGACGCAAGTCCCGAGGATTTCCTTGACGGTCCCGGACATCTCCTTGGCCTTGACGGTCTCGGAAGAGGCAACCGGCGGCTGGGTGGGGGTGGAGGAGGCGGCCGGCGGCCAGGTACGATGGTGGACCTGGGCGAGGCGGATGTGTTGAGGGCTGAGACGGATGAAGGAGAAGAAGGAGGCCGGCGGCCGGGTGGGGGGCGGAGGAGGAGGCCGACGGCCGGGTGGGGGCAGAGGAGGAGGAGAAGGCGGCAGATCTGGGGCGGAGGAGGAGGCCAGCGGCCGGGTGGGGGCGGAGGAGGAGGAGTGATGCGGGGGGATTGCCCGATCTTCACGGCGTAGGATCAATGGAGATAATTTGGATCTGTGCAACTTGACGAACCAATGGCGCCAACCACTGTTAGAATAACAACCTGCGACAAAAGAATTCGCCCAACCACACACTCGTGATCCCGTCTACCCGATCACCAAGTAGACGCGTCGTCGCTCTGGCAAATCACAAGGAATCACAAGAACGACGGGGAAGAACGCCCGATTCCCCTCTAGGTTGCAATCATATGCTAAACCCTAGGAAGGACAAATGTATAACTCTTTGAAAATAATAGATTAATTTTATGTGGTCTCCAGAATACAAAGAGATACTAGAGTATTTAAGAGCTCCATCCCAAGTCTCACGCACGCACAAGCCAGTTTAGTTTCGGTCCAGGGGATCGAAACGGACTCAACCAACACAACTAAAAGCGTACAGCCGATTCGAATTATCATCCAGATTTTTTTTCTCCACGTGTAGCCGATTTGCAATTGAGACTCCTTTCTTGATTCTGTTTGTTGAGACGTAGGCCATCCGGTTAGCATGTCCAAAACGTGGCTCACACCTATTAGATAACAATAGTCTCTTTGCTTCCTTTTTTCCCGTAGCCCCATGCATGCATGAACAGTTAATGACTAGAAGTGTTGCCTTCATGAGTTGTGCATGGTTTTTGTGTTTGGAATAGTAGCTTCTCTCTCTAGTGCATGTATATCTTAACTAGATAAATCTTTCCATTGCTTTAATCCCGTATGAAGCATGCATGCATGCATTTTTTTTTCTTGGCTCACATGCACATGCATGATTTTCTTGTTCAGCGGATTTCTTCTGGCTTCGGCATCTCAACATCTCCTCATGCACAAACCTTTTGATTAATATTTCTAGCTTGTACTCGCATAATCAGTCCAGTGATGTCCTCATCATCTTGTACATTTGAAATGATGGACGATGCACTAGTGTCGATGAGACCTTCTAAACGCATCACTTTAGGCTTGTACAGATCGAGTATGGGCCTGTATATAATTAAATAAAATAGTAGTAACTCTGTATCTCTAAATATAATAGTTAAAGACTCAATTAAATTAGAGTTCACCTGATAATATTTAATGCGGCTCAATAATTCCTTCCAGTTAAATAATATATTTAACTGAGAAGTACAAGACATGAGCGTATCCGCGTTAAGAAGGAGGATCTGGGTGCGGATGGAGGAGGAGGAGGAGGCGGATCTGGACTTCTGGAGGTGGGAGATGCGAGAGGGGCCAAGGGGACGGCGGGCGAGAGGGGCCGAGGGGGGCAGCGGGCGAGTTATTTGGGCGGGCGGCGGGAGTGCGAGAGGGGGGCGGAGATGCGAGAGGGGCCGAGGGGGGCGGCGGGCGAGAGGGGCTAAGGGGGGCCGACTGGTAGTGAGAGTGCGAGAGGGGGCGGAGATGCAAGAGGGGCCGAGGGGAGCGGCAGGAGTCTAGGGTTTATTATTTTAGGATGGCCCACCTGTCAGTTTATTTCACGGGTAAACGGGCGAGACGGTTACGGGTAGAGCTAACCTATACCCGTACCCGTTTACCCGATGGGCAGAGATTTCCTCCATTTTCATACCCGTGGGCAAAGAATACATCCCATACCCGAATCCATTAGGGTATTTACCCACGGGCACATAGGTAAACGGGCACAATTGCCATCCCTAACGACGGGCGCGTTGGGGACCTACTGCCATGCCTTGTCGATGTTGAGGTGGAGTGTGACGTCGTGCCTTCGGAGGTTGCTGACGCAGATCACCGGCGAGAGGAGCACGATGCAGGGGGAGTACATCACCAGGATCTTGTACGCCTCCTCCTCCCCTCGATGTCGCCATTTGGCGACAGCTGTTGCTAGTTCAGGTGCAGCATTCGCACGATCAAATCGGGCTGCTACTTGTAGAGGCTGAGCGCCGTGGCGATGCACCGACGTGGATCGGATCTGGGACAGAGAAACACTAGTAGCTAGCGGGGAAAGCTCTTCCTTTGCCATGTTGCTCGCCTCTCGCTGCATTAACTTCTCCTTAATAGCCTCCAATCCAGTAAGAAAGTTGGCTTCAAACGTTTTGAGGTGGTCCTCCCATGTCTTCATTGTGAAAGGCATTGAAAGTAACTTGATCGCAAGCAAGTTGACAGCAACTGTTGTAGATGTTCTGGCCTTGCAACTTCGTGAAAACCTTTTCCACAGCATGGTCTGCACCATATGTGATGAGGGCTACAACCCCTGATCTTCCTGGAAGTATTTTCATGTTTTCCACAACTCCATAAGGATTGAAGACTTGATGAAGCACAATCTCCGTCATAGGATAGAGAACATGATGATTGTGACGCGGAGTATCCTTCTTGACATCTCCTTGGCAGCGAAAGTTATAATGAGTGGCTCTGATACCAAATACCTTAGTTCATAGGGGTAAACACCGCCGAGAGGATAGCCGGACGATGGCGGCGTGGTTAGGAGAGAGAGGAGACTATAAATGAGAATGACTTTGTTATTTCTTGCTTGCTTCCAATAGCGTGCGACAACCCCCTTATATAGATGGAGCTCCCCCTAACAGATAGAATCTAATCTTAACCATATCTCTAACAAATAGAAACTAATATCATATCCCTAATCATATGTCTAACAAATAGAAACTAATCTCTAACTTCCTAATAATAAACGAGTGGGCCCAAGACCCACGCCCATGACACGAACTGTGCGCTTTAGATGTCCGACAGTATGTTTTCCCTGCTCTAACTAGCTTATAAGTCGTGCCTTCTGGCTTTTTTCACCGTAGCGGCTGTTAGCTTTTTCCGAGTAATTAATTTTTTTAAAAATGAAAAAACGTTATATCATCACAGACAATACAAAGAAATAAGAGAAAAAAAGAAAAAGCAAAACAACCAAAAAAGACAATTAAGAAGCCAGAAGCCAAAAGTTGAAGCCATTTGGAGCGAGGTTAAACTTTTGTAGTAAAAACTTGCATGTCTGTGTAATTTAAATTTTCTCTTGGCTCAGTGTGTTGTAGGCTGCTATGTATATCTAGGTGTGAAGATGCCTTACAAAATTCTCATTCCACCACAAAATCACTTTGTCAGGGAGGAAAATATATAGTTAAGTGGTATATTGTCCCTTTACTAAATCAAAGAGAGAAAGGTATGGAAGTGGAGAGGTAGGTGAGCAATGCTTAGGGTTTCCCCCATGCCCTGTATCGCATATATATATCCACATAGGGAGTGCATTTACAATTATACCCTTACATTCAAGTATCCCTTTCAGGGGTATTTACGTCATTATACATGTCCCATTTTGGGCCTTACATCCTTCTAACAGGCCTGCTGGGCTTAGGTGGGGGCCACCCCTACAACAGGAGCCTCTTGTGGTGAAGGGCTTCACGGGCCGAAGCCATGTTGCCGAGCCCTTTGGCCCCCTCCGTCCCTGCGGCCTGTGAGCTTCTGTATTGTTGGATGGAGTCTCATTGCCTAGTGCAGTCCCACCTTACGCCGAGGATACAACGTCGGACGGGTTGCCGAAGTCATCGTTGGCCACGGGGCTCTTGGGCATCGGAGTCGAAGTTTAAGCGGAGACAGGCTCGTGCCGCGGACACCCCTGGCGCTTGGCAGGCTAGGCTCCCGTGCATAGCTTCGGGGAGTTGACTGGGGGGCTTCACCTGCTCTGGCGCCGACATGTCCCGACAGCTTCGCGGTCCGGAGATGCCTCCGTGCATAGCGCGGGGAAGCCGGGTGCCTGGGTCTTCGCTTGGTCCATAGTCGTCATGGCCTGACAGCTGCACGGTCCGAAGATGGCATCTTAATGGTGGCGCGAATCACGTCGACCCCTGGAATGTTAGGGGCAGGCTGCTGCCGCCGTACGCGCTATCTCGATGGGGAGGTGCACGTGGCACGACGCGACTGGCGCGTCGTGGGCTATCAGAGGTCGCACGACCACGGCCGCGCGCCCCTTCCCAAGAGAGGCGGGACGCATGGCGGGACACTACTGGCGCGTCGTGCGCTGTCTGGCAGCCCGCCACCGCGCTCCCCCGGCCGTCAGCGGTTGCACTTCCCGATCGAGGGGAGCCGAACCGCTGGGCTCCCGCCGGTTGCGTTTCGATAGTGGGGGAGGTAAGGGGGCTTTATAAAGCGTTGCCAGTGGCATGCGAACGCTGCGCTGCTCTTTGCTAGTCATTTGTCGTTGCTTTGCCCTCTTTCTCCTCGTTCTTCCATGCGATCTGCCCTTGCTCTTGCTCCTTCAACCTTCTACTGTAGAGGAGGATGGCGCATCGCAAAAATCCCACTCGTCATCTTAGCAGCAGTGCCTTGTCAAGCCAGCGCGGTTTGACACCGCCATCGACGGAAAACCGCCTGGTGGCTCGCAAGCCGCCGCAGGTCGACAAGCGGTGGGAGGCGCTGGAGAATTCAGGAGGCCGCTGCTCCAGCGTACTAGGGCAAAGTCGTGTTACGAAGGAGACGATTCAGACTCTCCTTCGAGAGGGCAAGATCGAGGATGCTGCGGGGCTCGGCTGCTTGCCCGAGACGAGACGGAGCCGCACCCAGAGGAGTCGGAGGTGATTGTTTTTGTCGTGTTTTTTGAGGCCGACCTCCGGTAGCTCGCCTAGCTGTTCACTCCTGGGCAGCGCGAACAAAAGGGGCTCATGCTAGTGCGAACCTATTCGCCTTTCTTCATGACGCGCGCTGCCAGCCGAAGAAGATCGAGGGGGGCAGTGTCGAACTTCGGCAGCGTCAACTTCGTGCTCAGGTCGCAATGCACGAAGCTGTTCCCCTCGCTGGCGACGCGCGGGAAGTGGGAGTCTGGCTGGATGCGACGGTGGTTCTACTACCACGTGCCGAGCACCAGTGGTCTTTTGTGCCGAGGGCGGCCGATATCTTTCAACAGCTGTCCCGGGGTGAGGCCGAAAGGCAACGACGAATAGCAGGCACAGAGGCTTGCCGGTACCGCCCTTCGGTTCATCATGCGCGACCTCGCCGAGAAGTTTACCATGTACGGGGTGTCTCCTCTTTCCGCCCGGTGGAAGTACGCGCGAGTTCGCTCCCGGCGGGATGACATCCACCCACAGTATCTCCTCTTCAGAAACCCTCCGGTCCTCGTAAGTACTTCGGCCGTAGGCTGCCTATATACATGTAACCTTTTGTGAACAAAGTACCTTTTTCGCTTGTAGTGCTCTCATTGGAGGATGCGGAGCACGCGGTAGTCACGTTCCTTGGGCCGTACACGGCGAAGGAGCACGCATAGCGTGAAGCCGCGACCGCCCCTGCGAAGCTGGGGCGGATAAATCAGGTATGCAAGGCCCTAGGCCTCCCCGTGCCAGCACGTGTGGTGCCGGCGCCCACTCCGACTCATCACCGCGGTGGCAACGGCAGGGTGGGGGCGTCTCCTAGTCGGCGGATAGCTCAGCTCGATGCCGCCATATCTGGCTCGCCGGCCGCATCTTCGGTAGGTACCATCGGGGGGGCGTGACGGGCACTGGGCCGAGCACGCCGGGTCGGGGGAGCACACTGCCCCCAGCTCGGAGGCCTTAGGCGGCAGTGAGGCGGGCCTTGGTACCGACAACCCCAAGGACGAGGCCTTGTCGCCTGCAACGGCCACCGAGGACCTGCCGCCTACGCCCTTGTTGCCTGTAGCGGCCACTGGGGATCTGCCGCCTACGCCAGTCCTTACGGCCACTGGAGCGGCTGAGGAAGCGTCACCCCAATCTCCGAGGGCGAAGCACCCCCGGATACGTCGCCCCCGCCCTCGAGGGGGCGGTTCAATGTGGCGGGCGTGGTCACCGGGGTACTAGAGTCCGACGAGGAAGCCGTTGAGGCTGAGGAGGAAGTCATCGCTCCCCGGGCCGGTGAAGCCCCCGCACCCCAGATGGGGGCTGAGCGAACACCCCCCATGCTTTGATGGAGGGTGTCGAAGGTAGGCGCGATTCCTTTTCCCCCCGCAACTTCGCGAAGCTCTCTCCAATTTGCTTGCTCATTCCGTCGTCGACATCAGGTGAGACAAGGTCTCCCAAATGCGGTCAAGGATCAAGCAACGGAGGCGTCCGTGAAGTCCCCGGCCTTGTTGCACAGGACGCGACATGGGCGTTTGGTGCTGCTGAAGCCGCTGGCGTAGAGGGGCCGAGGTCTGCTGTCTCCAATTTCATTCCTCGACTGGAGATGCTTCGCGTCCTTCACGAGGTTGTAGAGAACGCTGGCGGTAGCCTGGATCGATGGGTGCTGTCAACGTGCGGGGGAGATCTCCTGGCGCTCACTCTGGGTGCCTCGGAGATGCCTCGGAGATGAGGGTAAGTGCCTAGGTTTGCGACCTACGCCACTGTCGAGCACATAGCTAACACTCATTTTTTTTGTAGACTCTTGCTCTCAACCAAGCCCTCGAGGAGACTTTCATCCGCGAGCGGAGGGTGCTGGAGGGCCAGCTTCGTGCTGCCAACGAGGCTCACGCCGCCAAGGACGAGCGTATTCGCATGCTGGAGGCGAAAAACGCAAGGGTGGTTTCCGACGCTCAAATGCTTACCGCGAATTCGGCGAACGCAGTGGCTTGCTTCAGCAAATTTCCGTGCTGGAAGAGGAGGAGGCCCGACTCGCCACGTCCCTTGAGGAACGGAACCGAACCTTGGGTGATGCGTCAGTGGCGGCGTGGAGGGCGATGGGATCTTTGGAGCGGGCCCTCCAAGACCTTTCTGTTGACGTATTGGATGCTACGCATAGCCCCGCGGACCTGGCGCAGACACTTGATTGGATCGAAGAGGGCTCGAGGCTCGCCCTCCGCGGTGCCAGAGCCTTTGGCGACCACTGCGGCTCCGCCAGCGCTTGTCTCGCCTTCGCCATGCTTCACACCCGGGGGTGTGGACACATCAACAAGCTGGCAGACCCTCAGCTGGATCTGCCTGCCGAGGCCGGGACGATGTCCCGTGGTGTCCGCACCACTCTGCCCGCTCTCTCGACTTTCTATAATCGGATCTGGGGCTACATCGGGGAGGACGCGGCCAAGGTCATGCTGCGGCGAACGCTGCGCCGGGAAGGGAACTTCATCCAGTGGCTCGAAGAGGTTCCCCGGCTGGGCGAAGATGACGCGGACCCACCGGTGTGATGCCAGGATCCGGTTATGTTATGTATTGCCTTATGGCATCCTTTTTGTATGAATGAAACTACTGTTGGCCGTGGTGTTTTGTCGTTACGTGTTATCCCTGCTCCAGATAGACGTGTGATGTAAAGGCTGGCCTCTTGCGCCCGACTTCACTTTATGGTCATAGCGCTTCCAAGTCGAGATAGGTGCGCGAGCGCCCATCCTCTACCCTTCGAAGTGGTGGCAGTGGAGCTGGCGCCTAATCGAAGTAGGCGCGCGAGCTCTCCGTCCCCTATCCTTCGAAGTGGTGGCAGCAGAGCTGGCGCCTAGTCGAAGTAGGCGTGCGAGCGCTCCGTCCCCTACCCTTCGAAGTGGTGGCAGCGGATGTCTGTTCGTGGTGCTGCTAATGCCCATCTATGGTTTGTGGTGCTGCTAATGCCCATCTATGGCTACTATGAATAAAGTTGAGGAACAACTAGCTTGTTGGCAAGTCGTTTCTTGAAGTACACTGCATCTAGTTATCTTGCTTTGTTTGTGCTTGTTGGCAACAGCATGTTATAGTCGTGGTTTTGCAAGTCATTGCAAGTCTACTTCAATGTTACCCACTATGAACAATTTGTCTTTGGTATTTGTGTGGTTCTTATGCCCTGAATTGTATGGTTCTTTGCCAAGCCACTCAGAATGAGAAGCAACCTCATGATAAGTGCTAGGCTCAATGACAGAGAGAACATTAGCGGTTGAAGTAAAATCAAGACGATTAGGAGGTCGAAGGGATGTCCGGTTACGAAGGGCATAATGAGGAGCATCATAAGAGGAATTAGACGTTGATGTCGGCAAAATACCAGAAGATGAGTCTGGTGAAGGATTAGAACGTTTAGAGTAGTGCACCCCAGAGAAACGAAACGGTGGTGCAGAAGGCAACACAAGAGGTAAAGGTACAGAAGGAACCACTGGAGACCTGCTGGAGGAAGGTTGTGAAAGAGGAGAAATGGGTGAAGAGTCAGGGAGAGACAACCAGCAGATCATCTCAATGGTGGAAGCGGGACAAGGAGCTGAATCTCGATAGAAGAAAGGTTGAGATTTGTCAAAGACAACGTCTCATGAGATCATAATCCGTCGAGTAGAAGGATCATAGCAGTGATAACCCTTATGCTCATAACTGTATCCAAGGAATAGACACTCAACTGACTGGGCTGACAGTTTGGCGCGCTCACAAGGCTGCAGCAGGACAAAACAGGTGCAGGCAAAAATACGAAGGTAATTGTACTGGGGGACTCTAGAGTAGAGACGCTCTATAAGACTGACATCCTTAAAAGCAGTGGAAGGCTGCATATTGATAAGATATGCAGCCGTAGAAACAACCTCTGCCCAGAACTGTGGTAGAACGTGAGAAAGAAGAAGAGTGCGAGCAGTCTCAAGCATATGACGATGCTTGCATTCAGTCACCCCATTCTGAACATGGGCACCAGAACAAGAAGACTGGTAAAGAGTGCTCTGCTTAGAAAGAAATTGTCTAAAAACATCAGAACAGTACTCTCCAGTAGAATCACAGTGAAAAGTACGGATAGAGGACTCAAACTGAGTACGAACCATTATGGCAAAGTTACGATAGATCGCAAGAAACTGACCACGATTAGACATAGGAAAAGCCAAGTGAAACAGGAATAATCATTAATGAAAATTACATAGAATTTATGCATGCCTTTTGAGATAATAGGCGCAGCTCCTTATACATTTGAATGAACTAAATCAAAAAGACGAGAAGACATAGATTCACTAGAATGATAAGGAAGTTGTAGCTGCTTACTCAGCTTACAACCCTGACAAAACATTAACGTGTCAATAGTAACACGTCCAAGAACACCCTGACGAACTAATGAAGAAAGACAGGACCCACACAGGTGTCCTAAACGATGATGCCACTGCGCAAAAGCTCCAGAGGTGGTGGCAGCAGTGGTGGTAGAGGCAGACGTAGCAGGAGCAACTTAAGTGAACGGAAGGTGGAGGCAGTCGAGAATGTAGAGACCTTGACGATCCCTATGGCGCCGACCAGTCCCAAGTACCGTCCCTGTCTGTTTGGCAGAGCTGCTGAACAAAGTCACCTTTTTGAGCAGAAACTGATGAGCTAGTCTGTCCTCCTATGAAGGAAAGACCTCCCTGCCCCCCTTTTGTCGCCCACCCCCACATGCCTTGTTCCATTTTTTCTGCACCGCACAACTCTGCTAGTCGTCCCCAACCTCCAATTGGTGCAAGAACAGGAGTGGAGACAGGCACCTGGAGAGTGGTCGTAGTCGAAGTAGATATTAGTGTCGTAGTCGGAGAAGAGGCAACAAGCATAGTCGGAACAGATTGTGTTGCTAACCTGAGACGAAGCTCTTTAGCCCGAAGCGTCAAAAGGGCCTCTGTAACGGTCGACCATGGAGAGTGGCTCAGTAGCTGAGCTCTGATAGGCTCAAACTCTGGGTGAAGGTGGCAAACGAAGTCATAAAGGTGAAGGCGATCATGATCCGCCTTTTGCACTTTGTGACACTCCTGACAAATTGGAGAGGCCAGCTTATATATATCTGGCACCAGAGACTTGCTAGGGCCCGAAAGAAGTCGTCAACAGAAGAATCTCTTTGGCGAAGCGTCTCCAACTCACACTAAAACTCACCAGCGCTCGAAAGCGTCAATGACATACTGAAAAGCCTCATCAGTAGCGTCAACAGCAACCTTTGCCTCTTTCTTGGCGGCCTTATCTGCTGGAGGAGGTGCAGAAGTAGACTACCTAGGAGGAGGCTGAACCAGCGTTGGCGGAGAAGGGAGTGCATCGGTGACATGTCCCTAAAGGCGAAGACCATCAAGCGTGATCTCCATGAGAGAAGACCATAATCTGTAGTTCGTTCCATGAAGCTTTGTTCTTGAGAATGGGATCGCAGCAGATGGAATGGAATATGTCATATACAGATAAGAAAACCAAGGTATATAAGGAATCAAATAACAATCCTATTCTATCCTTAACATTAATAAGCTTTATGATTTAAGTTCAGAAAAAGAAAAAGGAAGCTTTATGATTTGATTGCTGAAGTAAGCATGTGAGTGCTTAATATAAAGTAGCATCTGAGTAAGTAGCATAAAAAAATCAATGTCACAATTGCAACTTTGTGCGAGCTGACTTTGCTAAATAGTATGGAGATACAAATTAAGGACACTAGCATTGATCCCATATCTTGCTGTAAAGGGAAACCGGTTATAACAAAAGCTGGACTTGGAATTTATGTGCCATTCAAGCTGCCCTTCTTTTTTTTTTTTTTACATTCAAGCTTCGGTGATCAAATTGAATTATCAATGATTTAGTTACAAAGGAAGGAACAAATAGATAATTGTAGTGTATTGAACACACATGTTACCTTACTGCTCTTTCTGTCTACCGTTTTATTTTCTTTTTCTTGTCTCTCTGTCTTCCTTGCTTTCTTCTTTCATACAGCTCGATCCAATTTAGATTCTTAGGTCTTCAAGGGGGGGGGGGCACTTTCAATTTCGTGCTGCTATTGGAGTGAGGTACCGTTTGGAACATGGGGCTTTTTTCTCAGATTTCTGTGGGGCTTGAACTATTCCTTAATATGCCTGTATTCTAAACAAGCCCTAAGTATAGCAGCTCTTGCTAACCCATCTTGACAAAGGGAAGGGCAAATATTTGGAGTTTCATATGTTATACTTAGGGCAAACTGTTATCACCATAAGCTTTTTGGACTTTCTTCTCAATTTGGTGCAAGGTATGGGTGAATTGGAAGAACAAAGATAAACTCAAGGATAAAAAACCCGATACCGGCCTAAATCCCGGTGGAGACTGGTACTGGTTCCCGGCCGGTAAGCGGAAAAACCGGGGAAAACCCGATCAAATTTCAAGTTTTGAAATTTAAATTTGAAACCGGGAACCTGAAAAAACGGCTGGTTATCGCCCAAAAAACTGGAGAAACCGCTAAAAAAAACCAAAAAACCACTAAAAACCAGAAAAACACAAAAAAAATTGAATTGGGATGTTTCGAAGCATATTTAGCTCATATAATAGGTAATCTAACATAAAAGGTCTAAATCAACTTAGAAGGTGCATTATGCAGTCACAAAAGACTCATAAATATAAGTGCATTTTAGAAAAACCCGACTGTTTTTTATTTCTTGGTACCTACTGGGAAATCTGGTTACCGATTGGTAACCGTCCGAAACCTATTCTCCTTAATTTTTTAACCCCGACGGATTCTTGTATTAGCCTACGTATTGTTTTAGCACTATATTAGAATTAACATACCCACCAAAAATGAGTGCATACGCTCACTACGTTATAAAGTAGATATTCATGCCCAAAATGTGTCCTTCACAAATGCAGGAAGCCAACATTGTCTATTATCGTATAGAACTTTGAAGCCATTCATTGCCAGCTAGATAGGGGTGCAAACGGGTCGGGTTAATCCTGACCGATCCGGCACCGAATCCGATTGGTACCGAATCCGATTGATACCGAATCCGGAGAAAAAATATGGGTTAGGATATGGTAACAGCAATATCCGTCCGAATCCGATATGTCTTCAAGTTTGATTTCAGGTTAGTGCTACTATTTGACGTTTCATTTTCTTTTGCAATGGTAAAATAAAATCTTCCACATCAGCTATTAAGTAGTAACATCAAGTTCTTGACAGTACGTCCCCTACTCCATTTGCTGTACTACATGCATTCCTTACAAACGGGTTAATCCCGACCGATCCGGCATCGAATCCAATTGGTACCGAATCCGGAGAAAAAATATGGGTTAGGATATGGTAACAACAATATCCGTCCGAATCCGACCCGTTTGCACCCCTACAGCTAGATAATACATGTCGACCATCTCGTTCCAAGTGTCGTCAAATTATGTACCTATCGGTGAATCAAAAACAAACATTCTTTTCCCAAGTAACCAAATAGTTTGCCCTCAAAAACATAGTTTTATTAGCGTCAATCATTTTTTTGCGGGGTTAATCATATTACTAGCCAGTAAAACATTTTTTTACTCTATTGTACAGCCTTTTGGTGGGACCCATAGGGACGGAGCTTAAGCAAAATCTCAAGAGGGGTCAAGGCCAAAGGCCAATGCATGCCAATACATAGTTGTTTGAGTGCTGAAGACAAGGTAGAACTCGTAGCCTTTGAAGAATTGTAGATCCATCTTGTCCACGTTTGGGTTGCATCTTACAAAATACATGTTTTAGCGAGATATATGTGTAAACTGCGCTGAAAAAAAAGGAACAAAGTATCAGAATCTGTAGTGCAAACCGACCACTACTAAGAATTTATCATGTAACTATCAGATGCCCAAATTAAGATCGATGTGACGCACTGAGGCATGAGCAGAACGCTACAAGAACAGGAGGAAAGGCAAGAATAACCATTTACTAGGGAAGCACTTCAGGAGGAACTTGGAAGGGACGTCCGACAGCGGCAGCGCTGCTTCTTCTTGGGCATCAAATTGACTGCTAGTCGATCTTGTGCCTTGCCGCTTACGTTTCACCACAGCGCGCGAGCGAAGGGCGACGCCGATGAACAAGGAGGCTTGGAGCAAAGAGTACTCGATATATTGGATGAATAAGTGCTTAAGAGCATCTCTTGTCTAATATTTTAGAGGCGTCTTCTGAACCCTCTCCTCCTTTTTCCTCTCGATGCCCACTTTATCAAAATTTTTTTTTGCAAGGACACTTTATAAAAAATATTAGAAATGCTTTGACGTTTTGGTCCGATGTATCCATCTAAACATTGGCAGAAGCTCTAAAGTAGAAAATTTTTCCATGTAATGCTAGATAAAAGATAGCATAGCTGTTTTAAATATGCTGATTAGATTAGATTGTCCAACTGAATTATAGGCTATCTTATTTGGTTTTTCACCCTGTTTTTTATTTTGACTCTTTTCAGTCATCACTATTTATTAAAGTTAGTAAATTATTATTAAAAGTTATGAATCATAGCTTAAAGGAACACCTCATAGCGGATAGTAGCAAAACAAACATACGCAGGCAGAGATGATAAATAGGCAACCACGTTGACTGCTGACTGACTCGCCCGTGATGCGATGATGGAAAAGATGGATCCTCGTGGTCATTCGCTGGCTCTCGACGAAGCGGAATAGAAAATCCCCACGGCCTCTCGCCTCGCCTCGCCTCCCCTCCCCTCGTGCTCGTGACCCGCGTCCTCGCAAAACCCTAGCCGCCTCCTGCCCTCCACATGCACCGCTCCGGCGACCCCTCCGGCCCCGCGGGCGGCTCTCGCGGCGGCGGGGACGGCCGATTAGCGCGCGGCCCCTCGCGCTGGTCCGGCGGCGGTAGCCCACCCCACCGCTTCTCCTCCCGCAGTGGGGGCGGGGGCGACGGCGACGGCGGCGGAGGTGGAGGCGGGAGGTTCCACCCGTACCGTGGTTCGTCTGACTACTCCGGCGGCGGAGGTGGAGGGTATAGAGGCGGCGTCGGCGACTTCGGCGAACCGGCCTGCGGGCCGAGGCACCGCTACGGCGGTGGCGGCGGAGGCCGTGGAGACTACTCAGGTTTGGTCCAGTATCTTGGGTTTCGGCGCTTTGGTTTTGTTAGGTTTTGCTGTGCTCTGCTGTCTCAAGGTGGGGAACTTTAGCTTGCTTACGCATGACGACGGTTTTGGCGCTGCGAGGGAGAGGTGATGGCTTGCATCTTACTTGACTTCTGGAAAATATCAACTCAAATTCAATCAGCTGTTGTCGAGAACATTGGCAAAACTGGGCAGTCATTGTTGGGATTTGACAAATTTGGCTGTCTGTCAGTGTGCGTACAAGTATACAGTTGCATAATACGCCGCTAGCATGTATCCCAGGGTGGCAAAAAAACCACCCAACTTTTTGCACGGAGGATGGACTTTTGGCATTCAGTTTTGAACCGTTTAGCTAAATGTTGTGTGTTTCTTCTTCAATGCAGTGTACTTTCCAATTCAAAGCCATCCAGTGAGTTATATTTGTTGGAATTATGGTATAATGATTTCAATGTTAGAAATAGCATCTGGCTGTACTGTTGTATCTGAATGAACTTCGGAGAAATATTTAAGCTTAGGCTTACACCCTTTCATCAGAAACTTATTTGATATTCCTGCTGAAAATTCCTGCAGATCATGATAACAGAAGCAATTATGTTAAACTATTTATCGGGTCAGTTCCGAGGACAGCGACTGAAGATGATGTGAGTGTTACTTCCACACTTGACAAGAGTATCTGCCCTTTCTTACCTAGTAAATACTTTATGTTTTCCTAGCGCTTTTATTCTTCTTGACCTGATGATATAATTTGTCTGGACATAAAATCAGAAGGCTGCTTAGGTGGTACTTTTATATGAGGTTGTTGCATCCCAGCTTATTGCTATTCATGAAACCACATTGAAGTTTGCAGCTTAGATTATAAAAGTTATCAGCTAATAAACTATCTACGTCTTAGAGAAAGATCTCGCTTAAAAGCTAGCTAAAGCTGCCTCTAGCCAGTTATGGCTTACTCTCATAAGTCAAATTTCTGATCTCAGCTCCACTGGGAGCATCACATTTAGCCTTAAACTTGTTTGGTCACAAAGTTGAAGATTAAGCTAGGTCAACCATTTTCTTCTTTTTCTGTCTTTTGCTCTTTGGCCTTCTTTTAATCTGCTATCTAGTTTTCTTGTTGTGTCATTCTGTTTGTGAAAGATCTTTCTTCTGTCTTCAGGTCCGACCTTTATTTGAGGACCATGGAGATGTTGTTGAAGTTGCTTTGATCAAGGATAGGAAGACTGGTGAACAGCAAGGTGTGCAAAAACTGCTTTTTTCTTCTTATATTATCACTATACATGTATCTCTTTCTTTTTCAGGTTCTGAGAGTTATTAGGAGCAACAAGGTTGCATCTTCTCTCAGTTAGATTTGGGGATTGTTGATTTTCGTTTCCTGCGTTTCCATTCTGTTTATCTCCTGTGGGTTCAGTAGGAGACAAGAATGGAAGCAACTAACTGTTGGCTGATTGCTGCAATCTAACTAGTCTCCATTCTACTGCTAGACAAGGCACCAGATTTGGTACCAACAACTTTGTTTAGGTTATATCAATCTTGTGCATGTCCTGTGTTGTTGTACCCATAACTAAGGGTGCAGTTTAACTTTTGCATTTGTTTGTTTTGAATTTCATGCAAAAGAACAGAGAACCTTCTAATGAATCAAGACCAAACTTTTCTTTCTTTGCCTTTCATGGTTTCAGATTTTTATTTATTCTTGTCACCATGAACTGCATTGTATGGAATCCCTCAATGCTGTGGTTGAATCACTCAATACGTAAATGGTTGCCTGGTTGGATGATGCAGTGTAGTGTTGTCCTGGTTGATCTAAACTGATACAGTTTTATTCATTCTCGTTTTTGTGTTGGGCAATTGTAGTTGCATGTTATGTGCATCGCCAATCTAGAGCTGTGGTTGGTTGGACCATAGTCACCAGATTCACGACAACTCCCTGCGTACCGCGTACCAGATTCATCGACCCGGGTATGATTCGTGGGACGTGGTACAACATTCCAATGAAATTCAAAAGGAAAAGTGGCGTACTGTGTCGTACGACCCCATTCCTCGACTCGGTTGACCCACGTTCCTGGTGACTATGGGATGGACGATAATGTTTTCTCGTCTGTTCAGTTCAACTATACATGATTGCCATGTCATGAGTGGCGCAGACCTCTTGGTTGATATGAAAATAATGTATCTTGTGAATTCTGGTTGTTTGATTGTGCTACGCTGTGACTGTAAGCAATTTGTGGATGTTTGTGTGCCACAGCTGTTAATTTTGGATCCACTTAGTGGGAATGTCATTTCTGGACAGAATGTGATCTTGCTGGACTCGATGGCTGTCATGGTTTATGTATTTCATTCACGTGGCGACTTTCGCTCCAAACTATTTGACTCACTGATTCACGCTGCATGTAACTGCTGTTAATTATGAAGGGGTCGTGAGTTTAGGACATTCTGAATCATATCATTTTCCAAGCAACTTGTAAGAATGCCCTGTGGAAGTCCTTGCATTGAACTTCGGTGTTGTTTTTTAATTTTTTTTGTGAAATGATTGGTGAAGCATATGTTTTAATCATAGGGAAAATTGAACTTGAACCCTGATTCTAGACCCATTTACTTTGTGATATGTCAACACTCTAGCTACTGGAGTTGTAAGGCTGTGCAAGGAGATGTGGTCTGAGCTATGATCTTGTGGATATATTTTGATTATCATGCATGGTTGCCATTTTTAGCGTGTGTCACCTGGCAGTTATGAGTACATAAGTGTTCGTTGCTCATGACTATTAATGTCCTGCAACATAGCTTTGGTGGATTGTACCATAGTGTTTAGCATGTAGTAATATATTCTAGGCCATCTGTTGTGACAGATTCTTACTATTATTCAATGGATCAACTTGGTACAATATACCAAGAGGGCTACGATCATGCAACCTGTCAGATGTTCAGTGCATTGACATCTTTAAGTCTAGATGTGGCTGTTTTTTTAACTTGCTCATTGTGTGTCAGTGAGCTGAATTGCATTTCCAAGACAATTTGAGCCTGTGGTGAAGTTTCATTCATGTCCCTTTCTCAAAAAATGATACCATTGGCTCCTGCTGTTGGCTAACTCCACTATGTTTTTATTACATATACATTAGATCAAATTGAAATATACAGAAAATTACAATGGTTTATAATCAAATCCATATATTTGCATTTGCAGGCTGCTGTTTTGTTAAATATGCTACTTCTGAAGAGGCTGAGAGAGCCATCAGAGTTCTGCATAACCAGTACACTTTACCTGGGGTAACTAATCTATTTGTTGACCATTTGTTTAGCATCAGTCTTTTGTCTGTGAGTTATTGACTGTGCATCTGTTTTGCCAGGCAATGGGCCCTATTCAAGTTAGGTATGCTGATGGTGAAAGGGAGCGCCATGGTAATCTTCGAAGTACTTTTGTTACATATTAGCTTGACTATTAGTAGGCAATTTATGCTTCATAATGATACTGGTCTTTGATGCAATTGTGTCGCTTACCTCATAATTTTCTTCCCACAAAATTATTGTGTTTGTTTTCTGTGCTTTTTTTTTTATATATGTTTCTCTGAACTTTAAAAACTTTTGACAGATGGCAGCTTGTAGGCCAAATTCAGCTGCACTAAGATATGATGATATACCTGTATATGCCTGTTGTCTCAGTAGTCACCTTTGATGGTTATACAGGATGTGCAGATGACTTCTCATATTCCTGTTTTTCATCTAATTCCTAATAGTAGTGATTCCTGTCCTGGTTTTTCATTTGTTCCAAATTTGCACATTGTTCCTGTGCTCTTCTGGCAAATAGTACTTCACTTCTAACTCTTAATTGTTCTGTTCTGAGTTAGGATAAATTAAAATATTGAGAGAAGTGAGATATGCTTGACTTGTTAAATGAAATCCATTTTCTTCAGATCTTTTTCTTTATTATACTTATTGGGTGATTGCATTGTTTTCTCAACTAATTTGCTAGGGGCAATTGAGCACAAATTGTTTGTTGCATCACTCAATAAGCAGGCAACTGCAAAGGAGATTGAAGAGGTAAGGGGCTGTTATGTTTTTTAATTTAATTGAAATTTTCTTATTTGAAAGAATTTTGTGGGTGGAGAAACTTCTTATCTATCCATAACCAACATATAGTACTGCATACTTATGTATGATGCTTTTTTTAATTTGATGATAAATTCACTCTTAGTTCAGAAACATGTAGCAATTATGCACTAAATCATATATGTGTTTAATATATTTTATAGATTTTTGCTCCATATGGTTATGTGGAAGATGTTTACATCATGAAAGATGGCATGAGACAGAGCCGAGGTTTGTTATATTATATACCTTTTTGGTTCATTTCTTCAATCTACTCTTTTCTTTCAAACTTTTGTCGTAACATATGTAATAATATTAAGGTTGCGGCTTTGTCAAATTCTCATCAAGAGAGCCGGCGCTGGCAGCAATGAATGCTCTTAACGGGACTTATGTAATGAGGGTAAAATTTTGTGCCAAGCTGACTAGTTCTGTGTATTTCCTTCCTGAATACTTATAGTGTATCTGTTGTGTTGCTAGGGATGCGAGCAACCATTAGTAGTTCGATTCGCTGATCCTAAGAGGCCTAGACCTGGAGAATCAAGGTGGTTAAGAATTCTTTGACTGTATTTTTCTTTTCTGATATCCTAACTCTGCACTAATTTAGCTGCAGGGCATATTTATTATTTTACCTTAGTTAAGTGTAATTATCCCCATTACTGCTGTCTGAATTGCCTTGTTTGGTTAGGGGTGGCCCTGCATTTGGAGGTCCAGGTTTCAGTCCTCGATCTGATGCAGCACTTGTTATTAGGTTTGATTACTTCTTTTTTGAACAATTATGTTTTTGTAAGAGGACAATTAGTATTGATTGTTAAGTGAGAAGAACTGCGTATGGTTTGTGCCTGGCTCCTTGCATATTCAGAGTTGCTGACTTTGGGGGCTTGCACTTTTCATTCTGCAACTTATAATCTTCGAGAAAAATTTTGTTTCACCACCGGTGGAACCTCTAATCTCCTTTTTGCCGCCCAAAAAAAGCCTCTCTCTTTTGCCACAACTCCTATGCCATTTTTCTTTTTTGGCACTCCAGCCTGGCCAACACAGTTTGACTGTTAAGCAAAATCACCAGAAAATTATATAAAATTCAGAAGATACAAGAAAATTCATACAAAAGAAAATACCAGAAAATGTAAAACATTTTGGGGGTAACTATTGAACGATAGTTTCATTTTTTGAAAAATTTAAGCTAGGGAAAATGTTTCAATCTTCCTCGTCTTTTATGTAACACCAGGAAAAATTTTCACGTAGTATTTTTTGGTGAAAATTTAAAATTTCAAGCAAAAGTGATCTCTAAAATTTTCTGGTATTTATATAATCTTTTCCGAATTTTCCATATTTTTTGGGTTTTCTTGATTTTTCTTAATGGTAAAACAATGTTGACCACATGGGAGTGGACAAAAAAAAGGACACAAACAGAGTAGTGGCAAAAGAAAGAAGGTTTTTTTTGGGTGGCAGAAAGATTTTCCATCAGTGGCAAAAGATTTTTTTCCTCATAATCTTATTATAGACTAGTAAGGGTTAATGGTTTTGCCTGAAGTGCATCTGTCAAAAGAATTTGACAAAAGAATACTTGCAGTAATTTCAGAAAAATTACATGCAGTACATGATATGTATGGATGGATAAGATTTAATGTTATAAACAGACAGTCTGGGTGTTATAGAATTGTCAGTTCATGTTCTCTTTTCTTTTTTGACTGACTCTCTAGTGGTTTATTAAACTAAGCAGCAAGCATCTTCCTACTTGAGAAGTGTTATAACTTTAACCGAGTCCACTCATTGCTAATCATTTTTCCTACTCAGGCCAACAGCCAATCTTGATGAGCCAAGGGGTCGACATATGCCTCCCGACTCTTGGCATCCGTCAAGCCCAAGGTCAATGGCACCTCATCAGTTTAATAACTTTGGATCTGACAATCCTATGGCTCAAAAGGGTGGCACTGTTACATCATCTGCAGATACTGTACGATTCAAGTCAAATCCTTTATTACAGTGTTACTTTTTCTTAGATCCATTTACTTACCTTCGATTCTGCAACAACATAGGCTGGTTTTCGACCTCAGATGTTCCCTGGGAATGGCTCCTTGTCAAGTCAGACAACTGTTCCAATTTCATCTCATATGGTACACTCACATATTATGACTTCTGTTCATGATTTGCCTTCGATGGAAAGTGTTCCAAGTCCTTGGTCATGACGCCTTTTACTTTGTAGGGCATAAGCCCTCCCATGGCACAAGGGCATCATCTGGGGGGCCAGCAGATTCCACCCTTGCAAAAGCCACCTGGGCCACCACAGAATTTCTCTGTACAATTGCAGAATTCTCAGCAAGGACAACCATTGCAGGGGCCTGTTCAACAGATTGGGCAGCTTCAGGTCCCACAATCCATGGGGCCTGGTTCTTTTGGCCTGAACATACCATCTATGCAATTACCTGGTCAGCTTCCTGCGTCACAGCAATTGATGCAACAAAATGCCTCTGCAGGCGCTTTACAGGCGCCTTCAGCTGTACAGTCCAATCCCATGCAAGTTGTTCCTGGCCAACAGCAACTTCCCTCCAATGTTGCACCGCAAATGCTTCAACAGCCAATGCAGCAGATGCCGTCACACGCACCACAGTTGCTACTCCAACAGCAGGCAGCTTTGCAGTCCAGTTATCAATCTTCACAGCAAGCAATTTTTCAGCTTCAGCAACAGCTGCAGCTAATGCAGCAACAGCAGCAGCAGCCGCAGCAATCTAACCTAAATCAGCAACCACCTTCACAGGTTCCTAAACAACAGGTAATTTCCTAGCAACTATCTACATGAGAAGACACTTATTTTAATATCGGAGATCACTCTGCATACACCATTCCGTTTTGCTGCCTTTCCCTGCCATCATTTATATGTTTCTCAGTTTGTCTTTGGCTGTATTATGTATATTACAGTTGAAACAAATTCAAAGATTTTGTGAGCGATTTGTCACCATTTCAGTCTCCATTGCAGGGACAGCCGGTGCAATCCAGTACCCTTGGTGCTTCAGCTGCCATTATTCCAACAAACATTAATGCAATTCCACAGCAGGTTACTTCGCCTGCAGTTTCTTTAACCTGCAATTGGACGGAACATACCTCCCCTGAAGGTTTTAAATACTACTACAATAGCATTACTCGAGAGAGTAAGGTGAAGAATGGATACTTTTCACCCATCATGTTGAAATTTGAAACCTTTGGGGTTCTATTCTTATGAGCTATTGTGTTGCAGTGGGAGAAGCCTGAAGAGTATGTACTGTACGAGCAGCAGCAACAGCAACACCAGAAACTTCTTTTGCTTCAACAGCACCAACAAAAGCTTGCTGTGCAGCAACTTCAGTCACCACCTCAGGCTCAGACGCTTCCATCTATGCAACCTACCCAACAACTTCCTCAGGCACAGCAAGGACAAACACAAATGCAGATGAAACAGCAGGTGCACATGCAGTTTCTTCAGCCATAATTTCAGTTTGTGAACTTAAGGTTTTGTTCCAGTTTGCATGATCTATAGTTCTATATTAGTTTTATTGTTTTTTGTAATACAAATACAGTGTTATAGAGATCATTTTTGTCTCTTGGACAAACGAAGAAAATTTATCCAAACGAACAAGTTTCTTTGTAGCTTTGCATTTTTATTGCATGTACTTTACCTATGGATTTGAGTAGCTTTCTTTTGAACTACTTGCGATTTTTTGTTTGCATATTTTCTATCAGCATTCAGCTCTTTTGATGCAACAGAGGATATATCAGCTTATAGAGACTGGCGATCTATATATATAATCTTTTTGGACGCATGTATGATTACAAAGCACTTTATGATAACGATGAAAGAAAACAGAGAGTGAAGATTCAAAATTTGCAATCTCTATCTTTTGCTTTTGTCATTTTTTACTACAGTTGAATAAGATCTGAATTTTTAATTCTCAAAAATTCTATACAGGAGTTGAATTATACTCCGTTACAGGCAGCTGGCTCTATTGATCCCAGTAGGATTCAGCAGGTAGTCTATTGCATTATAGACCTCTCAATAGCATCGGTTCATTTTAGTCAACTTCACTTACCTTGGTGACTTTATGTAGGGAATTCAAGCTGCACAAGAGCGTGCTTGGAAAAGTTGAGACTGCAGGTGAGCAACATTACCAATGTTTCCTTACCTGACGTTTGTCACCCTACCCTTGATTTGAAACTTCTAATGCATTCATTTGGGAGGCTAGTTAATTGCATTCTTTGTGGACTATCTAATGCGAAATTACCGATCAGCGGCCCCAACTTGATGTTCTGTCATTTGAAATGCACTGTAATATAAAACAATTGGTATTGGCGGCCATGTATCTAAAAAAAGAAAAGTCAACAGTGATTTGCATTGAATCTTGGCATGCTATGCTGAGTGAAGATAGTTTTAATTGATGAGAAAAAAATGTACAGATCTCAAGGGATTTTAGCTATTTTGTTCCGCTTACCAAATATTCCTTTCTGTACTTGAGACTTGAGAGGGTATTGTGCTGAAGCAATGGGATTATGTTATCGGTCCCTGAGGTGCTTATATGTCGCACGGATTTTCTGCCTTTTTCAGGTGAATGATGTAGCGGCAGTCAAGACTCGGAAATGAGCTCCACTCAGCCCTGCTGCTTCCATCTGTAACTGTGGTTTGCTTTAGTGCCTGCGTGGCGGCCAGGCAGCCATTCCGATCACTGTAACTCCGGATTTAGCTTAGATTAATGTCTAGATTGTAGATCTTATCTGTGTAAAATGTTTGCAGTCTAGGCCTAGTATCGCTGTAACATCGCTGAGTAGAATGATCATCTTGGGGATAGTATCCCTACACCGGAACTGCGAGAGGTTCTATTTTTGGGTAACAGAGGTTTGCTTGCCCTTTTTTCCAGGCATGTTATTTCTTGCGTATGCAGTTTTTTTTGTGTGATATCGGCACGGAGATGGACATAATGCGCCCTTTGGTTGGAAAAATTGACGCTCTGATCGTGTTGGGAGGGATAATTTTGCTCCACTAACACTAACGGGCCTGCTATACAGAAGACATATAGATCAAGGAATTATAGTCATGCTTATAAAGGATAACTTGTAATACCTTGGCTCAGCCCAGCCTAGCCCGGCCCATCCTGCAGCCCTATAAATGAGAGAGCCAGGTGGAGGAGGAAGCAAAAATCATTTTCGCTTGCCTGCCTTGTGCTCTCCCGATTGCTGCTGCTCCCCTTGCGCTTGCTGCCGTTGCTCTTCCTCTTGCGCCTGTTGTCGCCGCTTGCGTAACCGTTGGCGCTGCCACCGCTAGCCCGTCGCGCCGTTGCTCGCCAACCTTGGCGCCGACGCTCGTCGCCTTCGGCAGCCGCCGCCGTCCTTCCCTGCGCGCGCCGTCTTTGATTAGCCGCCGGTGCCACCGCTCCTGCTGCCGCTTGTAGCCGCCCTTACTAACCCTGCCTGCGCGCCGCCGCTTCACCCTACAGCTAGCCGTCGTCCCTTAGCCCCACCAGCCGTGCGCCGTTGTTGCCTTTTCAGCCGCATGCCGCGCAAGAGGGAGGCAAGGGGAGAGTCGGGTGCCGGCCGGGATCGAGCTGAGGAAGGAGGAGCGGGAGGAGCCAGCTGACAGCGAAGAAAAGAAGAGGAAGGAAGCGGCCGGGCGTGAATAGAAGAAAAGGAAGCGTCGGCTGGAAGGAAGAAAAAAGAAAAGAAAGAAGAGAGCGTCGGCCGAAGGAAAAGGAAAGGAAAAAAAGAAAGAAAGAAAAGAAAAGGAGAGATAGAAGGAAGAGAGGAAAAGAAAGAAAGAAAAAGAAAAGAGGAAGAAAAGAGAAGGAAAAAAAGAGGAAGGAGAAGAGGGGAGGCTGATCTGCGGCTAGATCTGCCCGATCCAGATCCAGTCGTTGGGGCTAAGGTAACACCTTGAAAACCCTTCTCCCTGTTTATTTGCCGAGTCGGGCATAAGTTAATATATCGATCATTAGAATTGATGCATGTTGTCGATTGACGAGAGAGATTAAGTGGGTAAAATTCGATCTACGAGTATAAATGATGAAATCGCTAAATGTTCGAATTGATTAAGCACCGAGACAATGGGATGTTGCCTGGTGGGACAGGAATAGGTTATATCGAATTAGGCGTTAGAGCGATGTCATTTACTCGTACTTGAATGTATTGCATGATTGATGAATTGAAATAGTTAATGCTTGTTCAGGTGGCGGTTCGAGTCTGGTGCCGTCCACGCACCGTCCGCCAGGTTAACAGGTAAGTGCATGGTAGAATAGTAAAATGTGGCGAATGTTTGTTATCCGTATTTCCATGCCATGATTTACAGTATTTATGAGATGATGCATATGAATTATGCTAATCATACCCTGATGAGTACCGTTTATGATTAGACATCTATATTTGAGGCATATTGCATCATGCAAATGTATAAGAGCCAGGTCGGTGAGAAAGTCATATGGCTAGTCCGGAGTGCTCTTGAATAAGACCTACAAAGGTAGGCACTCCACGGGAGTGGAGGTTAAGACATCGTATGATAGAGGACGAGGCGAATGAGTGGTCCATCGACGGGTGGACACTCCGCTATACCGGTATAGGCTACAAATACAGAGCATACAGATGCATTGCATGTTATTGCATTGCATGAAAGTGACAGAGAGTGATACAGTTACAGACAGTTGTGATTTACAGTTTATAGTTATAGATTGGATTTACAGTTTACAGTTACAGATTTGACTTACAGTTTACAGTTACAGATTTGATTTACAGCTCACAGTCGTAGAATTGATTTACAATTTATAGACATAGACTTGATTTACAATATACAGTCATAGAATTGATTTACAGTTTACAGACATAGAATGAATTTACAGTATACAGTTACATACTGAATTTACAGTTTACAGTCATAGAGTGGGTTTACAACTTACAGTTTGTGAAATTGATTGAATTGCTAAAGTGATGTTACTGTTTTATCGTGTGCTTGCTGAGTCTTCGGACTCACCCTTGCTTTGTCGTTGTTTTTAGGTGAATGATGATGACATGCATGGAATGGGGATAGTTCTTTTGGCACTACACATGTAAAATAACAGCTTAGCCTTACACTGCACGTTTATGTTTAATATAGTGTTAAAGTTCTTGTAGTTCGTTGTTTGGTGTACTTTGCTTGCGATCCATGATGGCCGGTCTCCATGGTCGTGGAGCCCAAAGTTTCTATTTATGTTATGGTTTGTGAAATATGAAGTTAGTTGTTTTTGCAATTATCCTACAGTTATTTGTGGTTTGCTCCCTGTGGGTAATCAGATAAAAATAACAGAGGAGGTGCTGCTAAAAGTTGAATTAGCAACACTTTTGAAATGGGTAAGGGTGTGGTGGTAGCATCTTGGACCCTGCGGAGGGTCGGGGTGTTACATAACTATACTCCTTGTTTATACCTGAGAGGTATTTCTATCATTTATATAGGTGTAAGAGTATAAATACGCATATATCTTATTTGTGAGGGGTAACTCTCTTGAGCAATAAAAAACATACTCAAATTGGTGGTCTCTTGGGAGCTTCCTCTTTGGAGGTAATCCCATTGGCTCATCGATAGGAGTAGGACAGTCATGTTGGACCTCGAACTTGTATAAATTCCCGTGTCATTTTTACTCTCGTGGTAGATGGCTTGTCAGGCGGTTGATGTCCACCCTCTCACTTGTGTTTGGATTTCACACCTTCAACATTGGCGTTGGACGGCTAATGTTCACCAACTCACTTGTGTTTGGGTTTTACACCTTCAACATTAGCGCCATCTGTGGGGGACTGTAGCAAATTGATGAAAGGCTATGGCTCTTACCAAGAAATACTTTTAAGTCCATGAAGCCTCCTCTAGAAGTGCAACATGCTCATGGACGACTTGTTCGCTCTCAGATGAAGCCCTAGGTGTGCGCCTTCGTCAGATATCAGGCCCATCCAGAGGACTAAGGGTTTGGGGCTAACAATCACCCCGGGACATATAACGTCGCAAACTGTATGGCGATCAAAGCTAGCTACGAGAGCTTCCCCTAACATGCTACTGTTAGAGGACAATTCTGACCTACAAATCTCATTGTCTTGTTTGAGCTCTCGAGACACTTTCTCTGCATAGGATTTCATTCTTGTGGTGCATAGGGCGCACGACCTTCATGGTCTCCTCTAGCTTGGGTGTCCGCTGCCTCCACCATGGTGGCTCGCATCTTACTGGACCTAGGGCATGGGCGACAACTTAGGCCCAATGCCCAAATTGATGGATGTGTTGAGGACTCATCGCCCTTAGACTGTAGGCTATGTGCTGAATAACCTTCGGGTCACTGCACGCCTGGCTCCGTTGCTTGGCAAAGGTTAACTATTTTCATGCATTCCCGATCACTAGGGAAAAACTCCCACCTACAGGGTAAAAGGGCTCCAGAGCCCTCATATTTTTGGTGCACTATGACTTAGTTCGTAGGCATACCTCTGGTGTACCCATGATTTAGTTTCATGGGCATACCTCTAAGGTGCCCATGAGTTAGCCTCATGGGCGCCTCCAAGCCCATTAGGAGGTCTAGTGGCCATTCAGTGCCCTACAACTTAGTCTCATGGGCACCCCTCCGGTGTGCCTGTGACTTAGTATCGTGAGCACATCTTCAAGGTGCCCGTGAGTTAGCCTCATAGGCACCTGCAAGCCCATTGGGGCTACCACACCTAGTAGTTGTTCGGTGCCTCAAGTCTTAGCCTCGTGGGCACCCTTTCGATGTGTCGGTGACTTGCTATCGTGAGAACACCTCCAAGGTGCCTGTGGGTTAGCCTCATAGACGTCTCCAAGTCCACTGGCGGCTACCACCCCTAGTGGCCATTCGGTGCCCAATGGTTTGGTATCGTGGATACCCCTCTGGTGTGCTCGTAGCTTAGTGTCATGGGCACACTTTCGAGGTGCTCGTGAGTTAGTCTCATGGGTGTCTCTAAGCCCACCGGGGGCTATGTAACATCCCAAAATTTGGATATTCGAAATATGGAGTTTTTAAAAATCTTTTCTTGCACTTTTCTGGCATTCAAATTTATTCTGAATATTTATTTGAAGTTTTCTGAGTTTCATGCTATGCAAACTAATAGCCCAAGAATAATTCCAAGTGCAAATGATGATCATGTAAATAATAAAAATAGAATATGACATTACAGATCATGAATCCAAAATACCAAAAATTTAAAATTCAAATTCGAGTCAATAAAATAAAATCGAAAGAATATTAGACTTTATTTCTAAATAAGTAAAGCAAAAATTCTTTCTTTTAAAATTCAATTAGCATACAAAACCTAAGGTTGGACATTCAATATATATATATATATATATATATATATATATATATATATATATATATATATATATATATATATACACACACAATTCATAACAAAATTAAATAAAATAAAAAATAGAGGACTATTATATTTTGTATCTAGATAACTGAATGAAGACTTGAATTAAAATTTCAAAAAAATTGGAATCAATAATCTTGAATAGGAAATAGAAGTTCAAATTACAAATTTAAAAATCCAAAAGCTTCTCATTTTCTCTCATTCTTTTCCAATTTTCCTCTCACTTACATGTGGGCCCCACTCATTTCTCTCTCTCCTTCTTTTTCTTTCTCCCCTCCCACTTCCTTTCTCTACCCAACGGGCTTGACTCCTGCGTGCCCCTTCTTCTTATTCCTTCTCTCTCCTCCCTTCATTTTCTTGTGGCCAAGCTCCCGTCCTCGTTGCCTCTTTTCTTTCTCTTTCCATTGCTCTCTGCCTCGCTTCCCCATGGCAGCCATGCGAGCTTGGCCTCTGTCATCATCCATCAAGGCCACACGCCTGCCCTGTCTCGTCGCGCAAATCATCGAATCACTCTCGTCACGTCCCCTCCGCTTGGCCCTGCCACGCTACTGTACGCCCGTGCGTCGCCGTCGCCCACAGTTCTCCTGCGCCGCCCACAGCTCTCTAGTTGTCGCCCACGGTTCTCTCTCGCCGCCTACAGTCTCCACGGTGACACCCTTTGGCCATAAGTAGCTCACGCGCCGCTCCTTTTCCTCCCCTGTCTCTTCTCTCGCCTAGTGCCCGTGAGCCGCCGTTGCCGCCTCCTTGCCATTCCAGCCTTCCAGCGAAGCCCCCACCAATCCAACTGCTTCACGGCGTGTCCCCGCTCTCCCTCTACTTCCCCTCTGGCCTAATTGGAAAATCTTGTGCCGAGCTCACCGGAATACCTCTCTTCCCCATTGCCGGCCAAAGCTACCGCTGCCAGCGCCGCTCCCTCCTCGGTGACCCCCAGCTTGATTCCTCACTCTGGAAGCATCACCTCGGTGCCCCGATGGTCGGCTGACGCTCTCCCCCGCCGGTGTGACCCCTCCACATGATCCTCCTCGCACTGCCCACGGCTTCCATCGCCGGCGCGCCTCGCCATCTCCCCGGCCAAGCTATCGCTACCGGTGAGTTCCTCATGGCTTGCACCTGCTCTTTCTCCCCTATCTCGCTCCCTCCTTCCACTCCGGCGGTACTGTCCCATTCCACCCTCGCCGCCGGCTGCTTCAAGCTGCCGCTCGCCCACCTTGCCGTCGCCCTGACCAATGCGCCACCTCCTGTGGATTGCTTACCTCCCTCGCAACTCATTTTGGTGGTCACCAACGCCCTTCCGATCACCGCTCGTTGCCGGCAAGGCTACTCTGCGTCGGCGCGGCTTTGCTCTGTTTTGAGCATAGCTGCCACCCAGCATAACTCATTTGCTGTGCCTTCTCTGTCAGCCCAGGGCTCCCACCCATTTGGCTAGACCAAGTGCACGTTAACACTCCTAGGCCTTCAGGTCCCGAGTTCGATTCCGCAGGTTGCACCCTTTTTCCTCAAATTTTTATTCCATTTTTTGTAATCCATTTTAATTAAGAAAAATTAAGGAAAATTAGAAAATAAACTAGGGAAGCTAATAAATTTAACTAGGGTGTAAATGAGATTATTTAAGATTTAAATTTGGATTAGTTCATGTATGCATAATTAATATGGTTTGAGTAATTATCTAAAAGGCTAATTATTAATTAAAAGCAATAATAAAGAAAAATTACTTTGGTTAAATGCCCAAATTTAATGAAGATGACCCTTAATTATAAATACATATGTCCTAACATTTAACATGCCACCATTAAATAAATCTTAGTGGTAGATTTTGCTAAATAGCAAATATTGAAATATGACCCCGTATATATAGCATATGCCCTGAATATTAACGCACGACAAAATAATGCTCAGCTAATCTCGTACACTAATTCATAGATCTATCCTGACTCATGGAATTTCCTTGATAAATACAAAAATAATAAAAGAAGCCATTAATAAGATGATCGTGTCATCGTATTCTGCCATCAGCTATACCTAGCTATCTCTGGGTACTAAACAGAAATAATCTCATGAATATACCTGTATCATGACCCATCCTTTGACCTCCATTTTGATAGGTTTCCCTGCCATTTCCCACTTCACTCCTACCACTAGGACATCGACAATACTCCACGCTAATCAACCTTGTCTCAAATCACCTATTTAATCATAATAAAAATTAATCAAGTTCAATTGGATGTATTTGGACCTTTTTGAGTTATTTAGATTTATTTGGATTCAGTTTTTTAGCACGGAATTAGAAAATTGGAGTCCTGAAGAATCAAGGGATCAAGGAGATCAAGAGCGAAGAGAAGATAAAGACCAGAAGCTCAATGTGACATCCCAAATTTTCCTTTATTTTAATTCCTTTTTCTGGAATTTTTTAAGTACCCTTATTGTTTTTGCCTTGTTTTAAAAGTTAGTGAGTTTGGGAGAATTTGTGAACAAAATAAGTTTAAATGCTCTTATTTGGGTTCCTTGCATTTTTCTAGATTTATAGGATTTTTCTGGGATTTATTTGGATTTTTCTGCTATTTCCTAAGCTTAAAAGTCTTTATTCGGATTTTTAGAAAATCAAAAAGGAAATTAAAAACCAGCCCTCCCCTCCGGCCGACACGTGGACGGCCAGATGCCGCCCACGTCGCCACCTCCATCCCGCCTCCCTTCCCTCCCCGCGCGCCATGCGTGCGGCCCAGATAGCGGCCACGCCGCCCCGGCCCATCTCGGCCACCCCCGCCTCCATCCTGGCCGTCCATTCATTTTCGCCCGTGTGATCTCAGCCGTCTCCGCTCACTTAAATCCCCGCACCCATCCGCCGCCGTCCGATCTCCCCGCCCCGCGATCTCACCGCTCCCGCCTCTCTCTCTCCCGCCCCACTTGTCATCCCCGACTTATCCTTCACGCGGCGCCGCGCGCTTGGCCGTTGGCGCTCCGCCCTAACCGCCCTCCCCTTATCTCTCCGCACGCCGCCTCTCCTTCGTGCGCGCGCAAGCCGCGCCCGCCTTCCCCGTTTTCGCGCACGACGCCACGCCTCCCACGCGGCACTCGGCCACTTCGCTGCAACCGCCGCCACCTCCCGCTTTCTTGGCGAAGAATCCCGCCGCGCTCCACCCCGTCGGCCCTATAAAGCCACCCCGAGCACCACCCTTCCCACTCCACCTCGCTCCACCTCCCATTTGCATCTTCCGGCGCCGAGCTCCCACCGCGGCGTCTTCGCTCCGCGCGCGCTTTCTCCTCCGGCGAGGAATCGCCGGCGAAGAGAGCCGCTGAGCCGCCGAGGCCGCCCCGAGCTCCGCCGCCTCACGCCGAGCCTCCTCCGCCCTTTCTCGTGCCCGAAGCTCCGCGGAGAGCCCCGCCACGGAACCCGATCACTTCGCCGCCTCCACTCGTCGCCGGCCACCTCCGCCCACCGCCGAAGCCACGGAGGTATAGGCTCGCTCCCGTGTGCCCTCTCCCGCTCCGCCGCTGCCTCCTCCGTGGCCGCGCCCCGGCGACCCTAGGCACCGTGCACTCCGCCGGTGGCCGAGCCACATCAGCCGACCAGCCCGCGTGGTGTCCACGCCGGCGCCACCCGCGCACCAAAGCCGTCCGTCGCCGCCACCCGCACCCCCATGCCACACGCCGCCACCATCCTTCCGTGGACCGGCCCATGGACCAAGGCCCACATGTCGGTCGGCCCAACTCCAGATGACGTCATGCCGACGCAAAACTCGTGTTTTCCGTAGAAAATTAATTCGGCGAAAATGATTTTTGGTGCTGACGTCATAATCCTCAATTTCCTATACAAAATAATTCCAAAATTCCTTTTATTCTTTTTCCTGAATTTAAACTTCCGAGTCTGTTCTCCTTCGTTCTAACTCGATTTAACCCAAACAAATTTCTAAATTCATCAAAAATTCCCTTCTACCCATTCCTAGCCTCAATTTGAATTTTTGAGTTTATTTGAATTTGATTTGAATTTATTTTGAGTTTGGAGGGTTATTTTCATGTGTAGATTACGACGATTCTGAAGATTTCCTCGACGACGGATCTCACCAATTCAAGAGCAAGGCAAGTCACCCTCCTTGATCATGTTGATCCTGAATTGCAAATAAAATTATGTTGATTTAAATTATATTGCATGCAAATTTCTATTCAATGTATTTCAATTCAGTTTTAAATTTAGTTATTGCCTACTTGTTAATTCCTCTTTGATTTTGAAATCCTCGATACTTTGTAACCCTAGATTAAAACTCTGGTTAGTTCAATAGAATGGCTAGAGAAAACTTTATAGTTTATGCTTAGCCTTGCATAGATAAAACTTGGGTTGGGGACACCTTTTCACATAAAATGTCAAGCTTTTGGATAGTATTCTTGACTTCGGAGAGTCAAGGAGGTTTGCAAAACTATTTCAAAACAAAATATAAAATCTGGTTTACACTTAGGTTAATGGTTAGAGTGGTGGGTGCAGGCATGCCCTGTTGGTTGGAGCCGCAGTGGTTGACTGTCGTGCACGGGGGTATGTGGTTGAGCCTAAGTCAATTAAGGACCGGTCTTTGAGCTCATTGCTAAAGCCTTAACGCACTACCACATGGTGGTATGGGACACCCTGCCAAATAATTTGCAGAGTTCAAACTCGAGTCAAGTCGTAGGTTGAAAGTGGGCGTGGTTGGTGCCATGCGAAGTCCCACTTGGGTGAGCGTGGTTGTAGCCATGAGAAGTCTCACCTAGGCTCAAGAGGGGTCCGGTGCAGTGGATTCCTTCGGGTGAAACCTTAGAGTTGGTTTGGCCGAGTTGACGGCCGCATTGTAAAGGCCTTGTTATGATTACTCACGCACGCCTAAGGAAGCGTGTATTGGCCGACATTATGAGGACATCATATCTTGTGGGTAAAGCTGTACAACCTCTGCAGAGTGTTTAATCTATCCTGGATAGCCGTGCCCACGGTCACGGGCATGCTAAGCAAAAGTTTTTCATAGATTAGACTTGGTTTTACAAAAATGTTTTCAAAAAACTTATGGATGGATGGAGTCCATGAGCGTATGGTTAATGTGTGGACGGATGGAATTCACATGGATTGTTTTTGGGAAATTGGTCCGGGAGGGATTCCCGTGGTTAGGTTGGTGTATGGTCGGAGCCTGCACTAACGGTATAAATTTTATTCAAGCATATTGTTTTTACTTACTATATTAAATTCAACAATTTCAAACTATCAATTGTATTTCACAATGCTGTTTTCGCAAACTAACCCTATAAGCCCTCCATTGAAGCCTTTATCATTATGTTGCATTTTCCCGGGTGATTTGCGAAGTACAAGTCTGTACTCACCTTGCTGCATCTTAACAGAGGAGGATGTCTACGACTACGGTGAGGACCAGGACGAGTAGGACGTGTCTTGCGCCGTCCGCACTGGGAGGCGGTTGGGCTTCGCGCTTATCTTTTATTTCATTTGTTATTTCCCTTTCATTTGATTTATCAATGTAAGACTTGGCCATAAGGCCGTACCCATTTGCTTAATATATTTGGTCATTTGTGTTCGATATGTATCTTTGTTTGGCTGTGTGCACTAGCTGTTCCTGGACTAGTACGATTTACACAGAGGGCTTCGGAGTCGTTACTCCGGGATCCGACAAAGGTGGTATCAGAGCCGCGATGACTCCAAGACGCGACCGTAGGTAGAATAGAATGGGAACCAATAAGGACATAATTTCTTTAAAATCATATTTGAAAGATCTTGTAAAATCTTGTCTGTTCTCTTCCTTTACTCAACATCCTTCCACTCGTTTTCTAACTCCTTCCCTTCTTCAAATTGTAGATGTCCGAGACCCCTACCCAAGTCACTTTTGGCACCAAAGCCGGTCACTTAGCCTCCTGCCTTCAGAGTCTTCTGCAAGAGATAGGCTTCCAAGGCCGCCCAATTTATCAGGGATAGCAGCAGACCATCGGAGAGCAAGAGTACTGGCGTGTCGAGGTTCGGATTTTCGCCAACGTGGGAGATACAGCCGCCTTCCACATCTTTGATGCCCCACAGAGGCGAGACACCTTCCTTGCTGGTATCCAGGATGCAGCACGGGAGGCCATCCGACGATTGAGAGAGATGTATTCACCCGAGCTCAAGGACTCCGCATTCCGGTACTATCCCCGCAGATACCCGGCGAGTTCACGCAGCATCTACGCATCCACCGAGACCGAAGACGACTCCCGGCTCAAGCAGCAGGTAGAGCTCACTCAGGCTTTGGATGGAGCTTATGAGATGGCCATGGATGAGTTGAGCTACCTCGCCTACAAGCTTCGGAGGGCAGAAGAAGAGCTAGCCATGTTCCGAGGGGCAGAAGATTGCGCTTCTTCACGGCGGGATTAGCGTTGAGTCTGCACCTAAGAGGCGTCGCACCGCATCAAGAAGCATTACTTAGCCTGGTTCAAGCCACCTAGTAGGAGGTTCTTTAGAATTAGGCCTTAGGCTAAATTAGAACGCATTTGTGAGTGTATTTCCTTGTCATCACCACAAAATTATCGGGATGAAATAAATTAATAAAGGAAGTGTTTTGTTGTTTTCTTTGGAAAGTTTTGCCTTATTTGCTTGTCTTTGTGTGTGGGATGGAACAAATAGAACCCCTAGTAATCTCTCTTCTCTTCTAAAACCTTGGAGGCAAACAGATGGTGAGCACAAGGAGCAACAGCAATGGCAATCTCAATGGGACGCAAGAGAGGCAGACCACTCCGCCACCCCGCCACCAATGAGACCGATCGACTCAATTGATGGCAAACCAAAACCAACTGATTCAGCTGCTGGTCCAGACTGTCTCCAACCCTGCGACATCAGCTCCTCAGCTGCAGCCAGCTCAGGCACCTCAGTCCCGCCTGTCAGAGTTCATGAGGATGCGCCCACCGACCTTTTCAAGCAGTCCCGAGCCTATGGATGCTGACGACTGGCTTTGAGGGATCGGCAAGAAACTGGACTTACTGCAGTGCACTGATCGGGAGTGAGTCCTCTTTGCCTCCTACCAGCTGCATGGACCTGCCGCAGAGTGGTGGGATGTTTTCATCACCTCGCAACCTGATGCTCAAGCTGTCACCTGGAAAGAGTTCTCTCGGCAATTTCGCAAGGCCCATGTCCCAACTGGTCTTGTCACTTTGAAGAAGAAAGAGTTTCGAGCTCTGCGATAGGGAGGTCGTACTGTGAGTGAGTACCTCTAGAAGTTCAATCAGCTGGCACGTTATGCACCTGAGGACGTTGCCACGGATGAGGCTAAGCAGGAAAGGTTTTTGGAGGGCCTCAACGACAACCTCTCTGTTCAACTCCTCTCGAGTGACTATTCCGACTTCCACCAGTTGGTCAGTAAGGCGATCCGCCAAGAGGGCAAGTACGTAGAGATGGAGAATCGCAAGCGGAGGATGGCTACCCGGAGGGCCAATACTGGAGGATTCCCTAAGCCTCGCCACACCCAGCCATCCCCTGGCAGTTTCAAGCCAACTTTTCAGTGCCCAGTTTTCCAAGCTAATCACCCTTCATCGCAGCCAGTAAGGACTCCTGTTTCCGGTGGATCGGCCTGAGAGGACCCCGCTCGGCCGATGGGATGACTTGCTTCTATTGCAAGGAGGCAGGGCACTTTGCCCGGCAGTGCCCCAAGAAGATTCAAACCAATGCCAGTGCAGGGGGACAGAACTCAGGAGCAGCTTTTAAGAAGCCTCAAGGTTTTATCAAGGGCAGAGTGAACCACATTACTGCAGAAGAAGCCCAAGCCTCACCGGATGTTGTCCTGGGTAAGTTTTTGTAAACTCAATCCCAAAGATCTGCTTTGTTCGATTCCGGAGCTTCCCATTCGTTCATTTCTGAAACTTTTGTGGTTCAAAATGGGATGAAACCTGTTCCCCTTAGTATTCCCATGATAGTCCAGTCCCCTGGAATAGAAATGAGAGCCAGTACCCTATGCCCGAGAGTGGAGTTACTCGTGGAAGGAGTACCATTTCTAGCTGAGTTGATTGTCCTAGACTCTCACGGGTTGGACGTCATCCTTGGTATGGATTGGTTGTCCAAGAATAAAGGCAAGATAGATTGTGCTTCCCGGTCCATCACCATCACCAATGATCGAGGAGTAAAGGTGGACTTTGTACCCAAGATACCCAACATGAACCAGTGTACCCTTTCTCACCTTCAAGTCTTGGAAGAAGTGCCAATAGTGCGAGAATACCCGGATGTGTTTCCGGAGGATCTACCTGGGATGCCCCCGGACAGGGAAGTTGAATTTGTAATTGACTTAGTCCCTGGTACCGCCCCTATCTCCAAGAGGCCGTACCGAATGCCCGCTAATGAGTTAGCTGAACTTAAGAAGCAGATTCAGGAGTTGGAAGATAAGGGCTATGTTCGGCCTAGCTCATCACCGTGGGGTGCACCCGTCCTTTTCGTCAAAAAGAAGGATGGTAGCATGACGATGTGTGTGGACTATAGAGCACTTAATGAAGCCACTATCAAGAATAAGTATCCATTACCTAGGATCGACGATCTCTTTGATCAGTTGAAAGGAGCAAGAGTTTTCTCTAAGATAGATATGAGATCCGGGTACCATCAACTGAAGATCCGAGAAGAGGACATACCCAAAACTGCCTTCACGACTCGTTATGGTCAATATGAGTTTACAGTCATGTCGTTTGGGTTGACAAATGCCCCGGCATATTTCATGACCATGATGAACAAGGTGTTTCTAAAGTATTTGGATAAGTTTGTGGTAATCTTCATTGATGACATTCTCATCTACTCCAAAAGCGAGAAAGACCATGAAGAACATCTCAGGATAATCCTAGGGGAGTTAAGAGCCCACCAACTTTATGCCAAGTTTAGTAAATGCGAATTTTGGCTAAAGGAGGTAGCTTTCCTTGGTCATGTTGTGACAGCTGAAGGAATCGCCGTGGATCCCTGTAAGGTTGAAGCAGTAATGGATTGGAAGCGACCTCTGACACAGAATGTAAATCGAAGTTTTCTTGGACTTGCTGGATATTATTGTCGCTTCATACCGGAGTTCTCCAAGCTAGCCAGACCCATGACCCAGCTTCTAAAGAAAGAAAAGAAGTTTGAATGGACAAAGGCTTGTGAGCAGAACTTCCAGATACTCAAGAACAAATTAGTGTCAGCTCCGGTACTCACACTACCAGATATTCGTAAGGACTTTGAGGTGTACTGTGATGCATCCCGGCAAGGACTTGGTTGTGTGTTAATGCAAGAGGGAAGAGTGGTAGCTTATGCATCTCGCCAGTTAAGGCCTCATGAAGGAAATTACCCCACTCATGACCTAGAGTTAGCCGCGGTGGTTCATGCATTGAAGATCTGGCGGCACTACCTCATCGGTAACCGTTGTGAGATATACACGGACCATAAGAGTTTAAAGTATATTTTCACCCAGGCAGAGCTCAATCTGAGGTAGCGACGATGGTTAGAGTTGATCAAGGATTATAACCTTGGAATTCATTACCATCCAGGCCTTAAGTAGAAAGGTTTATGCAAACTGCACTTTGTCAGCAGAGGTTCAGACCCGACTACAAGAGGGAATAGCCCGTCTCAGTTTGGAACCCAAGAACCAGGGTAACCTCATGACTTTGGAAATTCAGCCCACCCTACCTGAGCTAATCAAGGAGGCTCAGAAGGTTGACGAGGAAATTCATGAGATAAAGAAGAACATGAGAAGAAGCAAGGCCCCTGGATTCAGCGAGGATGAACGTGGAGTCGTTTGGAATGGGAGTCGTATCTGTGTACCGAACAATAAAGAGATCAAGGATATGATTCTGAAAGAAGCCCACGACACCCCATACTCCATACACCCCGGTCGTACTAAGATGTATCAAGACCTCCGGGAAAAGTATTGGTGGGTCAGTATGAAGAGAGAAATTGCTGAGTACATTGATGCCTGTGACACCTGTCATAGGGTCAAGGCGGAATATCAGAAACCTGCTGGACTTTTGCAACCCTTACCTATACTCGATTGGAAGTGGGAAGAGATCGGCATGGACTTCATCACCGGACTACCCAGGACTCAGTCCGGATATGACTCTATATGGGTAATAATAGACCGTTTGACCAAGGTTGCACATTTCGTACCGGTCAAGACTACCTATACTGGAAGTAAGTTGGCAGAATTGTACATGTCTCAGATTGTGTGTCTCCATGGAGTTCCCAAGAAGATTGTGTCAGACCGGGGGAGCCAGTTCACTTCTCGCTTCTGGCAGAAGTTACACGAAGAGTTAGGGAGTAAGCTAAATTTCAGCACGGCTTATCATCCCCAAACTGATGGCCAAACGGAGCGGATCAATCAAGTGTTAGAGGACATGTTGAGAGCCTGTGCTTTAGACCTCGGTGACAGTTGGGATCGAGCCCTACCTTATGCGGAGTTCTCCTACAATAACAAATATCAATCCACCTGCAGATGGCCCCTTTGAAGCCTTGTATGGAAGAAAGTGCAGAACACCGCTGTTCTGGGATCAACCAGAGGATCCTCAAGACCCCAGGCCCACACTCCTGCAAGACGCCGAAGAGAAGGTCAGAAAGATCAAAGAAAGACTAAAGATAGCTCAGTCTCGACAGAAGAGTTACGCGGATAATCGTCGACGAGACCTGGCCTTCGCAGTGGATGATTATGTGTACCTGAGAGTGTCCCCGCTTAGAGGAGTCAAGAGGTTCCAAACCAAGGGAAAGCTTGCACCAAGGTTCATGGGACCCTTTAAGATCTTGAGTCGCAGAGGCGAGGTAGCATACCAGTTGGAATTACCATCCACCATGGTTGGGATCCACGATGTTTTCCATGTCTCCCAGTTGAAGAAATGCCTTCGAGTACCCACTGAGCAGGCAGCACTTGAGACTCTTGATCTTCAAGAAGACCTCACCTATAGAGAGCAGCCAATTAAGATCCTTGAGACAGCAGAACGTCAGACTAGAAGGATGACCATCCGTTTCTGCCGAGTGCAATGGAGCAACCATACGGAGGATGAAGCCACCTGGGAAAGAGAGGAAGAATTGAAGGCCAATCACCCCACCTCTTTTGTTAGCCTGCTCAATCTCGGGTCGAGATTCCCTTAAGGGGGTAGGTTTGTGACATCCCAAATTTTCCTTTATTTTAATTCCTTTTCCTGGAATTTTTTAAGTCCCCTTTTTGTTTTTGCCTTGTTTTAAAAGTTAGTGAGTTTGGGAGAATTTGTGAACAAAATAAGTTTAAATGCTCTTATTTGGGTTCCTTGCATTTTTCTAGATTTATAGGATTTTTCTGGATTTATTTGGATTTTTCTCGCTATTTCCTAAGCTTAAAAGTCTTTATTCGGTTTTTAGAAAATCAAAAGGAAATTAAAACGAGCCCTCCTCCGGCCGACACGTGGGCGGCGGATGCCGCCCACGCCGCCACCTCCATCCCGCCTCCTTCCTCCCCGCGCCACGCGTGCGGCCCGAGATAGCGCCACGCCGCCCCGCCCATCTCGCCACCCCGCCCACTTAACCCCGCCTCCATCCTCGCCGTCCATTCATTTTCGCCCGTGCGATCACAGCTGTCTCCGCTCACTTAAATCCCCGCACCCATCCGTCGCCGTTCGATCTCCCGCCCCGCCTTCTCTCTCGCCCCCCACTTGTCATCCCCGACTTCATCCTTCACGCGGCGCGCGCCATGGCCGCTGGCCGGCTCCGCCCTAACCGGCCCCCTCCCCCTTATCTCCTCCGCACGCCGCCTCTCCCTTCGTGCGCCGCAAGCCGCGCCCCGTCTTCCCACGTTTTCCGTGCACGATGCCCACGTCTCCCACGCGGCACTCGGCCACTTCCGTTGCAACCGCCGCCCACCTCCCCGCTTTCTTCGGCGAAGAATCCCGCCGCGCCTCCACCCCGTCGGCCCTATAAAAGCCACCCCCGAGCACCACCCTTCCCCACTCCACCTCGCTCCACCTCCCATTTGCATCTTCCGGCGCCCGAGAGCTCCCCCACCGTGCGTCTTCGCTCCGCCACGCCGCCTTCTCCTCCGGCGAGGAATCGCCGGCGAAGGAGAGCCGCCTGAGCTTCACCGAGGCCGCCCCGAGCTCCGCTGCCTCACGCCGAGCCTCCTCCGCCTTTTCCCCATGCCCGAGCACCGCCGGAGAGCCCTGCCCGCCGGAACCCGATCACTTCGCCGCCTCCACCTCGTCGCCGGTCACCTCCGCCCACCGCCGAAGCCACGGGAGGTATAGGCTCGCTCCCATGCGCCTCTCTCGTTCCCGCCTCGCTGTCCTCCGCCATGGCCGCCGCCGCCGGCGACCTAGGCACCGTGCACTCCGCCGGTGGCCGAGCCACATCACCAGCCCAGTTCGCGTGGCGCCCACGCCGCGCCACCGCGCACTGTGCCGCCCCGCCGCCACCCGCACCCCCATGCCACGCCGGCCACCATCCTTCCGTGGACCGGCCCATGGACCAAGGCCCACATGTTAGTCGGCCCAACTCCATATGACGCCATGCCGACGCAAAACTCGTGTTTTCCGTAGAAAATTAATTCGGCCAAAATGATTTTTGGTGCTGACGTCATAATCCTCAATTTCCTATACAAAAATAATTCCAAAAATTCCTTTTATTCTTTTTCCTGAATTTAAACTTCCTGAGCCTGCTTCTCCTTCGTTCTAACTCCGATTTAACCCAAACAAATTTCTAAATTCATCAAAATTCCTTCTACCCATTCCTAGCCTCAATTTGAATTTTTGAGTTTATTTGAATGTGATTTGAATTTATTTTGAGTTTGGAGGGTTATTTTCACGTGTAGATTACTTACGATTCAAGATTTCTCGACGACGGATCTCACCAATTCGAAGAGCAAGGCAAGTCACCCTCCTTGATCATGTTGATCCCAGAATTGCAAATAAAATTATGTTGATTTAAATTATATTGCATGCAAATTTCTATTCAATGTATTTCAATTCAGTTTTAAATTTAGTTATTGCCTACTTGTTAATTCCTCTTTGATTTTGAAATCCTCGATACTTTGTAACCCTAGATTAAAACTCTGGTTAGTTCAATAGAATGGGTAGAGAAAACTTTATAGTTTATGCTTAGCCTTGCATAGATGAAACTTGGGTTGGGGACACCTTTTCACATAAAATGTCAAGCTTTTGGATAGTATTCTTGACTTCGGAGAGTCAAGGAGGTTTGCAAAACTATTTCAAAACAAAATATAAAATCTGGTTTACACTTAGGTTAATGGTTAGAGTGGTGGAGTGCAGCATGCCCGTTGGTTGGAGCCGCAGGGTTGACCGTCGTGCACGGGGTATGTGGTTGAGCCTAAGTTAATTAAGGACCGGTCTTTGAGCTATCATAAAGCCTTAACGTACTACCACATGGCTGGTATGGGACAGCCTTGGCCAAATAATTTGCAGAGTTCAAACTCGAGTCAAGTCGTAGGTTGAAAGTGGGCGTGGTTGGTGCCATGCGAAGTCCCACTTGGGTGAGCGTGGTTGTAGCCATGAGAAGTCTCACTTTGGCTCAAGAGGGGGTCCCGGTCTGGTGGATTCCTTACTGGGGTGAAACCTTAGAGTTGGCTTGGCCGAGTTGACGGCTTCGCATTGTAAAGGCCTTGTTATGATTACTCAGTCGCACGCCTAAGGAAGCGTGTATTGGCCGACATTATGAGGACATCATATCTTGTGGGTAAAGCTGTACAACCTCTGCAGAGTGTTTAATCTATCCTGGATAGCCGTGCCCACGGTCACGGGCATGCTAAGCAAAAGTTTTTCATAGATTAGACTTGATTTTACAAAAATGTTTTCAAAAACCTTATGGATGGATGGAGTCCATGAGCGTATGGTTAATGTGTGGACGGATGGAATTCACATGGATTGTTTTTGGGAAATTGGTCCGGGAGGGATTCCCGTGGTTAGGTTGGTGTATGGTCGGAGCCTGCACTAACGGTATGAATTTTATTCAAGCATATTGTTTTTACTTACTGTATTAAATTCAGCAATTTCAAACTATCTATTGTATTTCACAATGCTGTTTTCGCAAACTAACCCTATAAGCCCTCCATTGAAGCCTTTATCATTATGTTGTATTTTCCCGGGTGATTTGCGAAGTACAAGTTTGTACTCACCTTGCTGCATCTTAACAGAGGAGGATGTCTACGACTACGGTGAGGACCAGGACGAGTAGGACGTGTCTTGCAGTCGTCTGCCTGTGGGGAGGCAGTTGGGCTTCGCCAGTTATCTTTTTATTTTCTGCTGTTATTTCCCTTTCATTTGATTTATCAATGTAAGACTTGGCCATAAGGCCGTACCCATTTGCTTAATATATTTGGTCATTTGTGTTCGATATGTATCTTTGTTTGGCTGTGTGCACTAGCTGTTCCTGGACTAGTGCGATTTACACAGAGGGTTTCGGAGTCATTATTCCGGGATCCGACACTCAAGCCCATCAAATGAGAAAGCATTGAGTGAGCTCACGACCGCGGTAAACCGTGTAAGGCGAGTCAATACTTGGATCATGTTGAACCTACATTTTCTGCAAATTATTTCTGTTTTAAATTATCAAATTGCATGCTGTCATTTCATATGTAAATATATGTCTGTTTTATGAAATCTAGTTACTTGCCCACTTATTTAACTTGTTAGTATTACACTCCTTTGGAACATTTGAATAATTGAGCCTTGTCATCCTAGCAAAATTATAATGGTAACTTTTTAAAAATAAGTCCTTAATTATACGCCATGCTTAGCACTGCTTAGATAGTCGGGGGCACCAAAATGCCCCACACATCACTTTTAATCATGAGAAACTGATTTGGGCAGTCATGGTGGGAATGACTGGTATATTTTGACATGATTATTTTATGCTCCCAAAAATCCCAACTTGCTTAAATATCTGGGCGGATGGTAAGGGGGCTGATGAGGTGCAGTGGAAGCATGGTGTGTGGATTGTGGTAGAACCACCCAGATACCCCTAAGGATTGAATCTTGTCGTAACCTCCTGTGTAAAACAGTACAACCACAAGTCTACAAATTGCAATTTGGCTAAGTAAATCTATCGAAACCCCCGGACTTGTCTCACCGGTAGTGGATAGGAGAGGATATTGCAAGGGCAAGGGGTGGCCTAAAGGGACACCGAGTGGAGGGTAAAGTAACTAGCCGTGCTAGCGTTGTGGGGAGTGGAGCCCAAATGCACTAGTAGCCGTGGTTACATCTCTGCAATGTATGGGACTCACCGCAAGTGGGAGCAGCCCATAGAGTCAGATGATAAAAGGGGTTAGATATTTTTGAAAAGTTACTGTGTTGGTTTACTCAACCACATGACTAAGGAATCGGTAGAGCAACGAGCGAATTGTCTCTTGTGGTGAAAATGTACAAACTCTGCAGAGTCAAAACTATTCAAATAGCCGTGCCCACGGTCAAGGGCGTGCATGGAAACTTGATGAGGACATCACTTCCATGCATACATCCAATGGATCTGAACCTATACACTTGTAAGGTCCAATCACACGAGCTCGCGCACAACAATTGAACTATCAGAAATTTAGGAGCTGGTCATGAAGACACATGTGCGATTCAATTCGGCTTCCGAAGACAACACCAACTTCAAACATGCATAACTTTCACATACGGAGTCAGTTTGAGGCCCATAAGTACTCGATGGAAAGCTTTTCTTGTCCTATTTCCAATGGATCTAGCCTCATGTTCAAATTCCTAACACACACGTTGCAATCACTCAAAGAAGGTGTTACATCACCTGTTTGGGCCAACTTGGGCCTTGTAATGCTTGGGCCCCAGGAGAAGTCGCCCCCTCTCTAGGCCCGTACTGTTCACGGCTGCACTATTCACATGAACAGTACCATGAATAGTACCACCTCTTATTTCTTAGTTTTGTGCGGCCTTCCCTATCCTATTTAAGGAGGCCACACCCTTCTAGTTTTCTCAGATTTCGTTTGCTTAGTTTTTCCGTTGTGAATACTCTTGTTCTTCGCTTGTGTCAACTAAACCATCCGTAAAGAACCTCTACGGAATCCCACCTTTTGAACTCAATTTATATATTTGCAATTTCAGATTGCTTGTGATCTTGTTCTTGCGTGTTCTTTGGTTGCATACAGGAATAGACCTTCGTGGTCAGGTCAACCGTGCTCTTGGCATGGTTGATAATGACTTGGTGATTAGTTCAACGATTGCTTGGTTCGTACGCGATGCGTTCGTAGCCTGGATCGTGAGAGTTGATCATCGCCAATCGAAATTATCCTTCTCATCGAAAGATCGGGACAAAAATAGCACATTAGAACTTAACCAGATATAGTTCTATTTCAAAAACTTTGTGGGTGGAACTGGAAAAGTGGTGGGCAGTGTGAAGCCCTGATTTGTGTTGCCCTGGATGTCGCTCCAGTGATAAAGTAAGTGGTTATAACGCTGAAAGGTTAGCATATGGTGCAGAAGCCATGTAACAGTGGTTGGAATATGGATCATTATTATTATTGCATTCTTTCACATATTATGTTTCAGTTTAAATTGTTAAGTCTCAGGAAATTTCTATGTATCATATTTTAAATGCAATTCATGGCAAATAAAATAACTCGAGCCTCTCCTTTGATAAGCCACGCATATTATCCAATTGCATCATGTGTATTGGACAAACCACCGTGCTCCATGAGCCAATACTTTGATCATGTTGAACCTACATTTTCTGTAAATTTACTTTTGTTTAAAATTATCAAATTGCATGCTGTTATTTCATATGCAAATATATGTTTGTTTGAAATTTCTAGGTACATACCAACTATTCGACTTGCTAGTGTTATACCTCCTTTGAAATATTTGAATATCTGAGCCTTGTCACCCTAGCAAAAATTATAATGGTAACCTTTCGAAAAATAAGTCCGTAAGTATACGTCATGCTTAGTACTGCTTAGATAATCGGGGGCACCAAAAATGCCCTAAAGCATCACTTTGAATCATGAGAAATTGGTTTGGGCAGTCATGGTGGAAATGACTGGTATATTTGGTTATGGATATTTTATGCTCCCCAAAACCTCAAGTTGCTTAATTATCTGAGCGGATGGTTCGAGTGTGTGTGTGGTGCAGTGGAAGCACAAAGTGGATAGTGGTAGAACCACCCAGATAACCCTAAGGACTGAATCTCGTGATGACCCCCCAGTGTACAACAGTACAACCACAAGCTGGCAAAGTGTAGGCAGGGTTAACTAATTTGTGTGGCTCTAAGGTGGTTACGTGAAGGTGTGAGCATGAGCAAAGGGATGGATGGTCACATCCCCGCCTTTGCCCGTGATGGCTCACGGGGGACCCTTCTCGAGGGATGCACGCATCCTACAGAAGGCAGAACCTAGCGGGCGTAACCACAGTAGGGCTATGCATTGCAAAGGCCTTGTGATAGACTACTCAACCGCATGGCTAAGGAATCATGTGGGACAACGAGCATATTTATCTCTTGTGGGTAAAGTGTACAAACTCTGCAGAGTGTAAAACTATTCGAATAGCCGTGCCTATGGTCAAGGGCGGACATGGGAACCTGACTAGATATAGTTCTATTTCAAAAACTTGTGGGTGGAAATGGTAAAATGGAGGGCAGAGAAAGGGCCTGATTTGTGTTGTCCTGGGTGTCGCCCCAGTGGTAATGTAAGCGGCTATAACGCTGAAGATATAGCATATAGTGCAGAGACCATGTAATGGTGGATGGTCTCTGGATCATTAATGGTAAATCATTCTTTTACACACAACATGTTTCAGCTCAAAATGCTAGGTCATAGGCAATTCCTAAGTATTATATTTAAAAGCAATTTCTAGCAAATAAAATAACCCGAGCTTTCCTTTGATAAGCCATGCATAATACCTATTTGCATCCTGTGTATTGGCTCGCTGAGCACGGTGGTTGGTGCTCACACTCGTATTACCCAAAACCAGATTCAGGGACCCAAGGCCATTATGCATATGAAGATGCCCCTGCTACCGAAGGAGGAAACAACGCTGGGAACTAGGATGTCCCCTGCGCTCTTGTGTCCTAGGCAATCAGACTATGGTGATGTGTGCCTATAAATATTGCTTAAGCTTAAGTAATATGCATATGGCACATATTTACCCCCAGTCAACTGCCTGTGGATTAAAGGCCTTACCTTGCTTTTTTTGCTTCCGCTGTTATGCTTTGTAATGTGAACATTTGGCCTAATCGGCCCTTATGTAAAACTGTTGCCCGATGCGGCATAATTCAAACTTAGTTATGTATTATAACGAGTTGATGTAATTCATGCGATGTATGAAATGATGCAGCAATATACCTGTGAGCATTATCTACTGATCCAGAGAATAGTGTGGTTGTTTCACAGGAGATTCTGGATTAAAAAATCCGGGTCTGACAGCGCTAGTATCAGAGCATACGACTATAGGGTAAAAGCCTTAGAATGGTCGTTAGAAGGGATTTAGGACTATAATTTTAGAAAACTTATAAAAAAGAACTTCTAAAAATATAGCGTATAACTTCTTTCCGTATCCCTCTTAGATCTGTTCTGCTCCACCTTTCATTGTTATTTTAAAAAGATACTCACGCAAGTGTTGTGTAATGTGAGCACTGAACCCCGTAGTAGTAAGGTGTTGTGAGTAGCTCCCCAGTCCTGTAGTAGCAACTATTATGAACCTTAAGCGTTTAGTTGTAACCGTGAAGTCCAGTGTGGTCTAAGGACTATAAAAGCTGGCTATGTGATGTATTGTTTGTATTTAATAAATGGCCTTATGTTTGAAAACTGTTTTGTCGTTTATCTTATTTGATCTGGTTCTTTTTATGTAATTACTTCGGGTTGATGTTTTCCCACATAGCTAGTACTAGCCTCTAAATTATAAAGTTATACCTGCAGATGGCTAGTCAAAGGATTACTCGTGCTGTGTCGTGCGAACCCCGACATGCAAAGTCAAGTCGGCTACCAAGAGACGCAGCATGTAGGTCGGGGAAGAGGCCCAAGTCATGGGGTAGATCCCCCGCCCCCGCCGGCCAACCCATCTATGGCGCAAGTGATGGCACAACAGACCCAAATCCTACAAGCCATCTATGCGGGCCAACAGTCCAGCGCCAGCACTGACAGCTCCGACCTAGGCGACTTCTTGAGGACGCGACACTTACTTTCGCTGTGGCAGATGAGCCCCTTGAAGCAGAAGATTGGCTGCGGGACACAGAGAGGAAACTCCGCTTGGCCAAGTCGGCGGAGAATGACCAAGTGATTTTTGCTACCCACCAACTTCAGGGAGCCACAGCTGCTTGGTGGGAAAATTATCTGGCTGCTAAGGGATACGAGGACACCCCCACTGGAGCTGGCTCAGAGATGATATCATGGGCCGAGTTTAAGGCAGCTTTCAAGGCCAATTTCATCCCGGCCGGTGTAATGCGGATGAAAAAGAATGAGTTCTGCACACTGAAACAAGGGAGCATGTCAGTCAGTGAATACCTCACCAAGTTTAATTAGCTAGCCCGCTACGCCCCAAAGGATGTGGCAGAGGAAGAAGAGAAGATTGACAGGTTCTTTGTAGGGATGAACGTACAAGACTTCACCAGTTTTCATCAGCTGGTGAATAATACTTTGATCCTGGAGAACGAGAGGAGAATCCTGGAAGCCAGCCGCAAGCACAAGCAAGTGGCTCAGCGACCCCAAGGGAGGTTTATTCAGAGGCTCTTCAACAACCCCTCCTTCTCGGGAGCAACCCAACCTAATAGTCCAGCTCCAAAGACTCGCACGAGTGGCGCTCTTTCCTGCACCCCATCCTCAGGCCACCGTGGAACAAATCCTCGCCGCTCTCTCAATCAAGCATACCAGCGGAGAAAAGGGCCATTTCGCCCATCGTTGCCCGCAGCGGCAGAATTCTCCAGTGAAATTCAACCTAGGGCCACCCCTATCTGAGGCCAAGTGTCAACGCTAGCAAGGGAAACCAGACCCCTCAAGCCAACAAGTCGACCTCAACCCCCAACTGCGGCCGAGTCAATCATATCACCGTGGAGGAGGCTAAGGAGGCCGTTGGAGTTTTGATGGGTACGTTCTCTGTCAAGTCCATACCAGCACAAGTTCTTTTTAATTCTGGGGCTTCACACTCATTTATAGCAAGGAGATTTGTGGATAAGCTTGGGCTGCCCACCTACCCTTTAAAGAAACTATTGGCACTTAGCTCGCCCACTGGGGTCATTAATGCTACCTTAGTATGCCCTAGGGTAGAGGTTACCATGGAAAGATGTGAGTTCCTAGCAGATTTAATAGTTTTGCCCTCCTAGACCCTGGATATTATACTAGGAATGGACTGGCTTGCAAGGCATCAGGGGATCATAGACTGTGCCACTAGGAGAGTAAGGCTAACCAAATGCCCGGGATTAACAATAGAAGTGAAGGTGAACCGCCCGTACCGATGGGGTCGTGCAATATATCATTTTGAGGATGTACCGCTGGAAGGAATGCTGGTGGTACAAGATTACCCTGAAGTATTTCCCGAAGAGCTACCAGGCATGCCGCCAGACAGAGACCTAGAGTTTGTCATCAACCTAAAGCCCGGTGCTGCCCCCATCTCTAAGAGACCATACAAGATGATTGTGGATGAATTAGAAGAGTTAAAAAAGCAACTCCATGAGCTACAATACAAAGGATTTATCAGGCCGAGTTTCTCACCTTGGGGATCCCCGGTGATCTTTGTGAAGAAGGATGGCACCGCTCGGATGTGTGTGGATTATCGGTCCTTAAATGAAGTGACCATCAAAAACAAGTACCCTCTGCCTAGGATTGATGACCTATTTGACCAACTTGGAGGAGCCACTATATTCTCCAAAATTGACTTAAGGTCAGGTTATCATCAGTTGAAGATTAGGCCGGAGGATATTCCAAAAACTGCTTTCACCACTTGATATGGACTGTACGAGTTTACGGTCATGTCTTGTGGTTTGACCAATGCCCTAGACTATTTCATGAATATCATGAATAAGGTCTTCATGGAGTACTTGGATAAGTTTGTGGTGGTGTTCATCGACGATATTCTTATCTACTCCAAGACCGCAGAAGAGCATGCTGAACATTTATGTTTGGTGCTGGAAAAGCTAAAGGAACACCAGCTTTACGCCAAATTCAACAAGTGTGAGTTATCTTGACAAAAAAAGCATTTTAAAGTTTTGTACTTCAAAACCACTACAAAAAAATCCATTTTTGCCACAAAGTTTCATTGAAAAAAGGTAATAGGAAAGTGAGTACCGATGTCCATCAAATTACCTCTGAATATTTTCCTCCTCCTCCTACTGATTTCAAAAGGAAAATTTTGTTCTCCTTCTCTTACCTTTACTCCAAAATTTTTTTAGGAACGTTGAAGACGTTCATGAAGATAAGATGGTCTCGTTTTAAACGGACTATGTAGATGATCCATGTGCCCTCTTATGTGTGCTACCCTGAATAGACGTTGTATTGTCGCAAGATTTTATTTGGGCCCTGTGCACGGCCTTCTTGCCCACGGGGGTTATATTTCGTAGTCATAGGAAAAGATTATTTTAAAAGTGATTTGTGTGCCACCCCAGCTCCCGGGGTGTACTCTTTTGAAGTTACAATGGGTTTAGATTACCTTATCCCTGCAATTCTGTTCGTATCTCATGCTGTTCCTTCTCACCTTTTTCTGAAACCCTACTAGGTTCAACGATTGAAGTTGTTGCTACAATTGCCTGCCCTGTCGAACCCAGATTTTACAATCTGGAATCCTCTGTAATTCCACTGCACTATTTCCTGGATAGTGCTCACAGATACAGTACTGAACATCAAAATACATATCATGCAAAAGCGTAAATACAATAGTAGACTTACTCTTGGACCGGTTAGGTCAAAATCAATTAAATGCAGCAGCGAAAATGAAGCACACAGGTGGGGCCCTCAGGATGTGCCCACAAGCAGCCAATTGGGGGTTCGCGACCTAGCTCTTGACCTCTTCATCTTCTTCGCCATTTTGATCAGGTGTATTGCTGAAGCATAGTGATCTGACTCCTGATTCTAGATTAATGGTGAGCGAGGGTGAGCACAAACCACCGTGCTCCGCGAGCCAATACACAGGATGCAATTGGATAATATGTATGGCTTATCAAAGGAGAGGCTCGGGTTATTTTATTTGCCATAAATTGCATTTAAATATGATACATAGAAATTTCCTGAGACTTAACAATTTAAACTGAAACATAATGTGTGAAAGAATGCAATAATAATAATGATCCAGATTCCAACCACTGTTACATCGCTTCTGCACTATATGCTAACCTTTCAGCGTTATAACCCCTTACTTTATAACTGGGGCAACATCCAGGGCAAGACAGATCAGGGCTTCAGACTACCCACCACTTTTCCAGTTCCATCTACAAAGTTTTTGAAATAGAACTATATCTGTTTAAGTTCCCATGCCTGCCCTTGACCGTGGGTACGGCTATTTGAATAGTTTTGACTCTACAGAGTTTGTACACTTTCACCACAAGAGACAATCCGCTTGTTGCTCCACATGATTCCTTAGTCATGTGGTTGAGTAGACCATCACAGTAACTTTTCAAAATATCTAGCCCCTTTGGTCATCTCACTCTATGGGCTGCTCCCACTTGCAGTGGGTCCCATACGTTGCACGGGATGTAGCCACGTCTACTAGCGCATTCGGGCTCCACTCCCCACAATGCTAGCACGCTTGTTACTTCACCCTCCACTCGGTGTCCCTTTAGGCCACCCCTTGCCTTGCAGTATCCACTCCTATCCACTACCGGTGAGACGACTCCGGAGGTTTCGATAGATTTACTTAGCCAAATTGCAATTTGCAGACTTGTGGTTGTACTGTTTTACACAGGAGGTCATGACAAGATTCAGTCCTTAGGGGTATCTGGACAGTTCTCCCACAATCCACACACCGTACTTCCACTACACCTCACCAGCCCCCTTACCATCTATAACATCCCGAAAATTTGAATTTGAAAATATAAAGTTTTTGGAATTGTTTTTACAAGGTGTTTCATTTGAATTTGGAGTTTATGGGATTTATCTGAAAAAATGTGGTGAAGGTTCCAAACAGTTAAAAGGATCAAGAGGAAAACAAGCATATTTAAATAATAGAAAATTTAAAATTTAAGCAAGAATCTGAAAAGATGATCCATAAAAGGAAGGGAGAAAATTTGGTTTAAACATAGAACCCCCATTTTTAAATAATGGCATGAATAACAATGGAAGCAAATAAATTAAATACCAACATTAGTTGGAAATATTTTTGTTAAGTCCAAAATATCATCAGGAACTTCTGGGAATTTTCCTGGAATTTTTGGATGTACTTTCATGTTTTTCTGAGCTTATTGGGATTTTTTGGCAATTTCTAAAAAGCTAAAATCAAAATCAGGAAAAATAAAACCCCAACCCACTCCTCTGGCCGCCACTTGGACGGCCAGGATCAGCCCACATCGCCCGGCCGATCCCGCCTCTCCCCTTCCCCTGCTCGCCAAGTGGGCGGCCGCGATTCCCCCTTCCCCGCGCCCCGGCCCATCTGGCCCATCCGCCCCACTTAACCGCACCCGCCGCCCGATCAGCCTCCCCCGCCACGCGGCTTCATCCAGGCCGTCGCGCTTTTCCATCCCCTCTCCCGCTGACCGGTGGACCCGCCTTGTCAGAGGCGTCTCCTTCCTCCCCCGTCTCCTTCTCTCTGCGCGGGGGCAGCCCCTTTCTTCCCCGTGGCACGCATGCGCCCGGGAGCGGCCGCCCGCTGCCTGACGCATCCTCTCGCTTGCGCGGCACAAAAGGCTGCCCGGGAGCACCACGCGCGCCAGGAATCCCGCTGCTGCCCCGCCGCCTGCCATCGCCGCCTGCCCCGACACGACCGCTCGAGCGGGAGCGCCGTTGCCAGCTCTCTCCGCCCCTCTATAAGAACCCATAAAGCTCCCATCGTCTTCCCCGCGCTCTTAGCTCTCTCCCCCTCCAGGTAATCGTGCTGTAAACCCCTCTCCACCGCCGGCGAGCCATTCTCTCCCAACTCCGGCGACCCAGCTCCCCACCGTTCCACTGCACTAGAGCCCAATTCCTCTCGCCTGAACCACCTCCGGAGCGTCGCGAAGCTCTCCCGACCCTCTCCCGAGCTCCCCATCGCCTGTGGTTCGCCGTCACCGAGCACCTCCCCGACCCACCACCACCGCACGCCGACGACCCCTCTCCGGCACTCTCCGTTCCTCATCAACCTCACCGTCGAGATCCTCACCACCCCAGCAACGCATTTTGGACGTCACCTCTGACCCTTCGGCCATCCCTCGCCGCCGGCGCCACCGCCTTCTTCTACCTCTGCTCGGCCTCTCCCCAGACCCACCTTAAGAGGTAAAACCGCTCCTATATGTGTGAGATAAGCCCGAGCGCTCCCCTGGATAGCAGCACGGTCTCTTCCTCCCCCAGCTCCCTCGGCGCATGTTCGAGCCCCCGGCTCCGCAGCGCTGAGGTTGAGCCTTTCTTTTATTTTCCGCACTGACAGCTAGGCCCCGCTCGTCAGCCACTGTGGCCCGTGGGCCGGTTGACATCCGGGCCCCGCATGTCAGTGCTACCCACTGACATGTGGGCCCCGAGCCCCCAGGGTCCCACATGACAGAGGCCAAATGGAGGAGTCTCACTGCCAGTAGGCCCCACATGTCAGAGACACAGTACTTAAAGAGATAAAATAAAAAGAAAATGAATTAAAAACTCCAGTGGGACCCACGTGTCAGAATGTTTCATTTTCTGGCATTTCACTGAACTGAGATTTTCAAATGGGCATAACTTATTCTAACTCCAATTAAGTGAAACAAATTTCTAAATTTGTCTACATTCAAGATCTATCCAATGAAACCCGAACCATGATTTTTGGAGTTCATTTGAATTTTTGATGATATTTTGAGTGATTGGTTGCTTTTCTTTTATTTGGGTATTTCACACGATTAAATAGCATACGAGGCTCAAGAAGAGAAGGTTGAGGCAGCCAGCTTAGAAGCTTCAGAAGACCAAGATTAAGATCCCCGTGAACCAGGCGAGTTAACACTTTGACCATTTTGAACCTATGATTTTGCAAAGTTAATTTCTTTTAAATTATCAACATGCATGCTGTTATTTTATGTGGTAAAATATGTCCATTTACAGAAATGGTAGCTATACACCTAATATACTGCTTGCTAATAATGATCCGTTGAAATGCTTGGACATGTGAACCTTGTCGCCTTAGCAAAATATATAATAACATAGCTTTTACCAGTAAGTCCAAATAAATATTGCGTTGCTTAGTATTGCTAGATAAAACGGGGGTTCCTAGCAGCCCCAAAAACAACACTTGCAAAGTATGATATGTTTTGGGGACAGTCATGGATGGAATGACTGTAGTAAGTGGACACAATATTTTCTATCTCTGAAAATCCTAAAATTGCTTAAATACCTGGATGGATGGTTTGGGGGCTGACATGTGGTGCAGTGGATGCACAAAATATGAAATGTGGTAGAACCATCCAGGTAACCCTAAGGACTGAATCTTGTAATGTCAACCCATGTAAAACAGTGCAACCACAAGTCTGTAAAATATAACTTGACTAAGTAATTTTATCAAAACTCTCGGAAACATCTCACTGGAAGTGGATTGGTGAGGATATGCAAGGGCAAAGGGAGGCCTAAAGGGACACCGAGTGGAGGGTGACGTTTCCCAGTCATGCTAGTGTTGAGGGGAGTGGAGCCCGAATAGCACTAGCAGCCGTGGGAAACATCCCGTGCAACGTATGGAACCCACCGCAAGTGGGAATGGCCCATAGAGTGAGATGACGAAAGGAACTAGATATTTTGAAAAGTCACTGTGATAGTCTGCTCAACCACATGTCTAAGGCATCATGTGGGGCAACGAGTTGATTGTCTCTTGTGGTGAAAGTGTAGGAACTTTGCAGAGTCAAAACTATTCGAATAGCCGTGCCCACGGTCAAGGGAGGACATGAGAACTTAACTAGATATAGCTCTATTTCAAAAATCTTGGTGGGTGATAATGGGAATGTGAAAGGACTACTGATGGTCCTGGTTTGGAATTGTCCTGGGTGTTGACCCAGTGGTAAGTTAAGCGGCTATAACGCTGAAATATGTTATATGATACAGATGCCATGTAATGGTGGATGGAATCTATGTCAATTATAAGATCAACTTACTTTACCAATATAAGTCTTGACTTTAAAATTGCTAGGTCTTAAGGAATTTTTAAGTAATTGTATTCAAAAGCACTCTTCGCAAAATAAAATAAGCCCGAGCCATCCTTTGACAAGCCATACATGTTAAATATTGCATTCTGTGTGTTGACTCGCGAGCACGGTGGTTTGTGCTTATATTCGCAATATCAAAACAGAAACAGGAACTCAAGAACATTACGCCTATGAGGAGGCCCCTACCAACGTTGGCGAAAGCAAAGGCGATAACTAAGGTGTAGGCCACGATGGTTAGACATAGACAAGTGGACTCCTGGCTTTGTGTGCACATATGTTACCAGTTCTCCGGTGACATATACTGTACACATTACCCTACTGGTCGCTTGCCTGTGGATTTTGGGTTTACTTTTGCTACTATTTCCGCTGTATTTATGTAATGAAGACATTTGGCCAAAGTGGCCCTTTTGTAAACATTCACCCGATGTGGTGTATTTCAAACTCTGTAATATTATTATGCGATGTATGACATGTTCCAACAATGTACCTGTGTGCACTAACTACTAATCCAGGGATTAGTGCAGTGAAACATAGTAGATTCCGGATTGAAAAATCTGGGTCTGACAGCGCTGGTATCAGAGCATACGACCGTAGGGTAAAAGCCTTAGATGGGTTAGAACCACAATATTTCTAAAACTTATAAAAATGATTTCGAAAAATATAGCATACTATCCCTTTCTGTACCCTTCTTAGATCTGTTCTATTCCACCATTCTTTAAAATATTTTGAGAGTTACTAACACTAGTAATTTAATTTACAGATGGCAGGAGAGGAAGGTAAGTGGGATTACCTCGCCCATGGTGTCTACGAGGGAGAGTTCGCGAGTATCCTGCGCAAGCTCCTTCACTACTTGGTGTACCCAGAGCAGCCCATTTACCGTGGGCGCCATTCATCGGTAGCTGTAGCTTGGCCGGGGAGATGGCGAGGCGCGCTGACGACGGAAGCCATGGGCGGCGTGAGCTACTTATGGCCAGAGGGTGTCACCGTGGAGACTGTGGGTGGTGAGAGAGAACCGTGGGCGATAGCTGGAGAGCTGTGGGCGGTGCGGGAGAACTATCGGCGACGGCGACGCACATGCATGCAGTAGCGTGGCAGGGCTTGGCGGAGGGGATGTGACGGGAGTGATTCGGCGATTTGCGCGACGTGACGGGGCAGGCGTGCGGCCATTATGGATGATGACAGAGGCGAAGCTCGCATGGCTGCCACGGGAAAGCGAGGTAGATAGCAACGGAAAGAGAAAGAAAAGAGGCGACACGGACAGGAGCTCGGCCACAAGAAAATAAAGCGAGGAGGGAGAAGGAAAAAGAAGAAGGAGCGCGCAGGAGTCAGGCCCACTGGGCAGAGAAAGGAAGTGGAAGGGGAGAAAGAAAAAGAAGGAGAGAGAAAAAGGAGTGGGTCCACATGTAAGTGAGAGGAATTTTGGAAGAGAATGAGAGAAAATGAGAAGCTTTTGGATTTTTAAATCTGTAGTTTGAACTTCTATTTCCTATTCAAGATTATTGATTTCAATTTTTTTGAAATTTTAATTCAAGTCTTTATTCAATTATCTAGATACAAAATATAATAGTCCTCTATTTTTTATTTTATTTAATTTTGTTATGAATTGTATATATACATTTTTGAATGCCAACCTTGGGTTTTGTATGCTAATTGAATTTTAAAAGAAAGAATTTTTGGTTTACTTATTTAGAAATAAAGTCTAATATTCTTTCAGTTTTATTTTATTGACTTGAATTTGAATTCCGAATTTTTGGTATTTTGGATTCATGATCTTTAATGTCATATTCTATTTTTATTATTTACATGATCGTCATTTGCACTTGGAATTATCCTGGGGCTATTAGTTTGCATAGCATGAAACTCAGATAACTTCAAATAAATTATTTGGTATTTTGTTAACTTTTCAAGGTATCAAAGATATAGTTCCTTTCCGAATGGATATAACCTTGACCATTAGTAATTACTATTGTGAAATTAGGGTCACATTGACGATGATCAAGCACTTAACTTACAAACAAAAGTAGACAACAACACGAGATACAGCCTTGCAACCTTCTCTCCACTTTATTCACAAACAAAAGTATACAAGAACACAAGATATAGCCTCATAACCTTCTCTCCACTTTATTGATACCGTGGGACGTAGATGTGTGTATAATGAGTATAGCTCTGCCCCGGTATTAATAGGGGGCCAGAGAGAAGTAATCTACTAGAACTTTAGGCTACAAGAAAGGAATATGACTACAATCCCTTTCTAGGTAAGTATCCACACAACAAGGATTTTCCTACAATACTCCCTCTTAGACACTTGCCAATGCCATGCTCGCAACTCGTTAAGACCTCAATTCAGAAAACCTAGTGGGAAAAGAATCGGTAAGAAGAAAAGAATATATATCTTGCGTATCTTGCCATTGTACATGTTGTCTCATTAAAAACCATCAACTGAGAAAACTATCGGGACAAAACTTAATTAAGAGAAAAAGAGTACATATTTCATTTGGTGATGATTGTTCATGAAGATTATATACCTCCCTGTAGACAATAACTCTTTGTGTCGCTTCATACCTATGCCACGAATATACATCTCAAAAGTAGAAGTTGGTAAGGCCTTAGTAAATAAACCACAAGATTCTCATTTGTCTAGATTATTGTTATTCCTATATTCTCATTCTCCCGCTATTCATGGGATAGAAATACTTGGGAGCTATATGCTTTTTGTAGTCATTTTGATATAACTATTCATCATTGTGCAATGCAAACAACCTTATCCTCATAGATGACGGTGGAAGATTTATCAACCTCTACATCATATGATTCTTGGATATGATGAATCAATCTTCTAATTCATATGCACTCATGAATAGTCTAAAAAAGTGTTGCTTTCTCAAAATGATTAGTGGATGTAGCAACAATTGATTGTTTTATAGACCTCCAAGAGATGGTTGTACAACTACTTTGAAAGACATATCTCAACATGGCATTGTGGGGATTACAAAGATGGCCATCATCTGAGTAAGCATTTATCTATGTATCTTCACTCATGGGATAAAAGAGTTCAAGATCACTTGTGCCTTGTAGGTATCTAAGGACTCCTTTAATTCCGTCCCAATACCTATTCGTAGACTCATATTTATGTCTTACCAAACAATTTATTGCAAAAGCCAAGCTTGATATAATTGGCAAGGTAAATAATGGTCCCATAACAGTTAAGTACATAGTTTTGGGTCCTAAGACATCCTCATTCTAGTTCTCCAATAGCACTTATGTAGTTTTGGGCCCTAAAACATCCTCATTCTCTCAACTAGACTCATATGGATCTTTCTCCACTTTCAATGACCTAACAATCATGGGTGTACCTAGCGAATGATATTTATCCAAATAGAATCTCCTTAGTACTTCCTTGGTATAGGTGGTCTAATGCAAGAATATACCACCAGACAGATGTTCAATCTGCGAATCGAGATAATATTTGGCCTCATCCAAATCCTTCATCTTGAATTTTGTCATTAATTATGAGCTTGCTTTGAGAATATCTTCCACGGTTCTAATGATGTTAAAATCATCAACATACACAGGTATATTCATGGACTTCTTTATGAACACACAGGAACATACCTTGTTGTTCGTGTATCCTTTTTTGTAAAAAGAATTCACTTAGTCAGTTGTACCATATACAACATAACTTTTTCAATCCATATAGCGACCTTCGCAATTTAACAATATAAGCATTGTGATCTTCATATTTGCTCATACGTGGGACCTTTAATCCTTTTGGAATCTTTATGTAGATTTAAGAATCAAGTGACCCATATAAATATGTAATCACAACATCCACGAGTTTCATCTTCATTTCTGCTGGAAGTGATATCAAATAAAGAAACGTTATGACATCTATTACAGGAAAGAAGTTTCATCGAAATCATTATTGGGTCTCTGGGTGAACCTTGGCATTTGAACAAAATCCATAATTTCATTCCTAATTTCATAGTTTTGCATGGTGGATAATATTTAGCAATAAAAGCATTAGCACATTCCAACCAAGTTTTAATACTACCATTAGGCGACGAAATTAACCAAGTTCTCGCTTTTCCTTTTAGAGAGTATAGGAACAATTTTAACATGGTAACATCGGGTGGTATATCCTTAATCTTAAAAATGCAAATATGGATTTTTCATGTTCTTTCCCATCTTAATTCTAAGGTTTTTCATAATAAAGCCATGATTAATTTCATAGCTATCTTTCTTAATCTCAGGATAGATTATCTAAGATTTTATAATTTTGGGGATGGAATAGCAAATTTACTAAGCTTAGGCTCCCTTCTTGAAGTTGAAGATCTGGATATAGTCAGTCTTGAAAATAGTTCAGAGAATTCTAGTGAATCGGGAGATAATGGTTGCATTGATGCGCCCAAAATGGCACATCATTTTCTTGCTATTATTGCATGTATTTCGCTGATTCTTTCTTAATTGCTTAGATAATCATTAATTAATTACCAAATGTATAAGATATGCATTAGTTGTTGTTATCTACAGGATCCAAGGTACTCACGCACTTTAAGACGATGGAACAGAAACATATCATCAGGAGGAAGGAAATCAAACTTGGTGCACCACTTACTAACCCTCCAAAAGAGAATACAGGTTGGGGTACGGTCATCTTAGGGTAGATAGCTTCGCCCAGTCAAACAGAGGAGGGCTCGTGAAGGGATCGAGGCGGTATTAGGCTCGCTATTGATGTAAACCCCTTGTAGTGCTAAAACCCTAGAATATCACTATATAAAGGAGCCAGATTGCATCTATAGTGGGGGATGTGGAGAAAAACACCAAGGGAGACCCACCACATCCAGAACACCATCTCCACCATATTTTCCACCATTATTCATCCATTTTCTATCCTACCTTGTAATCATTCACCCATCGATATATCAGAACATTGGCAACATCTTATTTAATATATCCATATTATTTTCATATTGTTGTCATCATATTCTTGTTTATTTATCTGTTGTTCTTGGTCACTATGATAATGCGCGAGTAGTTCCATAAGGACTACGGGTTGTAAGTAGCCATGTAGCACTAGAGATTATGGGGATGATTTAACATTCACACATGCTTTTGTATTTATCTTCGATGCTAGTGTTTGTCTATCTTTCCTCAACACTAGGACTTGAAAGGCCCCAATGTTCCATAGGTTGGTGCAAAGCAAGGTATAGGAGCAAGTGGTGCGTGAAAGATTGACCGGCGAAGTCGATGATGGCCGAATGCCCTACAAGTGCACGATATTGTTGCCAATAGCTATTTCGAGTGAGTAAGAGTATTGTATCCACGAGTAGTGGTAGGCTTCCTAATGCAAATGTCTAGTCTTAATAATAAATGAAGAATAATTCAATGGCTAATAATAATAAATCACTGAAATATAAATGGCACGATATATTATAATTAAAGGCCTTCTTGAGGCGTCGGTTCTCGACTAGTAGAGTTTAGAGAGTCGATGGGCTCCACTATGGTTTTCGTACTATCTTGATGAGAGTGGAATTGAAGATGAATATGCCTATCAAACACATCCCTTATGACCCTTTCCCAAGTACTACGACAACAATATGAGACGGATTTAAGAAAGGCCTTGTCATGGACTCCAAGCTCCAGCCTTAGGTGGATGGCTCTCTATGATTCCCCCGCACCAACAATATAAGGAATTAGGTATAGCCTGCCACCCTTCTACCTTTCATCCTCATCTCGTCTAGCAGTGCTATCCTCTATGTCCTACAAGGGCAAATTGTGCACAGTCGACATTCATACAACCATCATGAAGAACATCATCACAACAATATACTAGATCACATTGGATCCCTAATCTATCTCATGATGTCTACGTTGCCATTAAGCATAAGGTGTTGGCTCGGTGGTAAGCAGTGGTGATGCAATAATTCCTTAATTACGAGTGTGACGTGCATTGTGTGTACACATGAGAAGGATAATTACCACCCCTTCTTGTTATTTAATTGTCCACGTTTCGATACTAAACCTTGGAATACTCCGAGGGAAAGTGCTACCAATTATTCTGTGCACTTTCGGGTCATCAATGGTTCAGTTAATTCCAAATGTGGGTGTTGTGGTTACAGGCCAAACACAGAGAGAGAGTATGGTAGTGGAGAGTTAAGTGAGTAAATGGCTTAGGTTTTCTCCCCATGGCCTGTGTTGTATATATACATCCATATGGGGAGTGCTTTTACAATTATACCCTTACATCTGAGTATTCCCCTCAGGGGTACTCATGTCATTATACATGTCCCATTCTGGGCCTTACATTCCTCTAATAGGCCTGCTGGGTTTAGGTGGGGGCCACCCCTACAACAGGAGCCTCTCATGGTGAAGGGCTTCATGGGCCGAAGCCATGTTGCCGAGCCCTTTGGCCCCCTCCGTCCCTACGGCCTGTGAGCTTTTTCAATGTCGAAGTGTAGTGTTTGCCCTGTCGCGAAGGTATGGCGCCAGAAAGCTTGGCGAAGCCTTCGGCATCCACAGAGTCCTGCTGCGGTGGGGTCGGGGTTGCCGTCCGGGGCGAAGGTCGAAGTCGAGGTCGGCGTCAAGACCGAGGGCCGATGTTGACGTAGGGGGCGGAATCGGGGCCGAAGTCGCCTCCGATTTGGCGGGGTCGATGGTTGCCCGGACTAGGCTGGAGGTGTTGGCGAAGTCCGATGCGTCAGCATAGGTAGGAGGGCTGGCCCCATGTTGCAACGTTCCTTCTTCTGGCCGTCCACGTGGCAAAATGTGCTTGGCGCGGCGCTGGTCTTGAAGCGTCGTGGCCGTACGATGCGGCGACGCTCCTCCGCCGGTTAGACTTCTCTTCCACTGGCTGGGCTCCTGCCGGTTGGGCTTCTGCCGGTTGGCTTCCCCTCTGATGGGGTATATAAATCGTGTTGGTGCGGCATTGTACCTGCATTGTGCGCTTGGATAGATGTTGCTCCCCTAAAATGGGCCTCTTCAGTGCATCCACATTCCATAGTGGCATTACGCGGCTTGGAGGATGTTGATGTACTGATGGAGGCCTGTTTTTCTTGGGAGCTTGGTTAGCGTCTGTTATCGGTAGCTGGTCGCACTTCCTATTTTTGTGCTGTGTTTCTGCATATAACAGCAAGTTTTGCCCTGTTCTCCTAGACAGGCCCACCTTCAGTCGGGTTTTCTGATCAAGCCCATCCGCATTACTTTGAAAAGGATGCTGATGCACTAAAGGTGGCCTGTTTATGAGAACAAGCCAAAACTTGGCGTGACGTGACCCCCGCCTGTACCATCTGTGGGGAATGCCGATGGACGAGTCCTGCGCGCGAGTCCGCTCCTCGAAGCTGAAGTCGAGGTCGAAACTGTGGCGCGTTGGTGGGGTATGCTCTGCCGTGAGTTTGTTGGGCGGCAGGGCCGAAGTTGGTGCGAGGATCGACGCGACGCCAGCGGTGTTCCTTGGGCGCGGGGTGATTGCGGCCCTGCGGTAGTTCGCCTTGATGGCTCCGGGTATCGTGCCGACCCCTGGGCTGGCACGAACAGGCCACTGTAGTCGCACGTGCTTGTCCACTCGGGGTGCACACGCGGCAGGCCATGGTTGGTGCGTCACGGGCTGTCAGCGGTCGCATGACCGCGGCCGTTTGCCCTTTCCGAGAGGGGCGGGGTACGTGGCGCGGTGTTGTAGGCGTCCCCAGCTGCTAGCGGTTGTGCTTTTTGCCGACCTTCAGTTGCCTTTGTCACGCAGATCTGCGGCTGTCCCTCGTATAGGGTGGCGAAGTCTTCGCCCCACGGTATCGGGGGTAAGGTTGCCTCCTGGGCGTATGGCCGAAGCCGAGGTCGACGCCAAGGCCGGAGCCCGAATTGGTGTGGGAGGCTAAGGCGGGGCTGGAGCCGCAGCCGGAGTGGGGGATACTTCGTATTCCAAACTCCGCCCCAAGTGGTCCAGTAGTGCGCTGCTGTCCTCCCGCGGGCGCGATCATGTGGCGGAGTGACATGTCTCAGTTGGAGCGGCTTCTGGCGCCTTCGCAGCGGTGTCTCTTCGGGCAAGTGCAGCCAAGGTGGGGTGGGCGTAGACCCCGTTTGGACTATTGCGGTTGGAGGGTCCGAAGAACCACGCCGACGCGTGTCGGAAGTCATGCCGGGTCGTGCAGCCTGCATTTATTCCCTACGCTGACCGACATGCGGTGGGACGCTAATGGCGCGTCGTGCGATGATAGGACTCTGTACGACCACAGTCATATGTGGGCTACGTGTGCCCCTGCGACTCTTCGGCTTCGCACGTGGGGAGGTGAGCGGTTGGCGTTTGCCGTTTGCGCTTACTGACGGTGAGAGGTGAGGGGGCTTTAAATACCCCCCGTGGTACTGTGCCTGCGCCTCCTCCATACGCTTTCTGGTTGTTCATGCTGCCTCCTATACTTGCTCATCTTGCTCCTGCGTTCCTCTTCGCCGTTGAGTACCCCGTGGACATCAATGGCGACTTGCGACGAGTGTGCTCCGGTGGGTGGCTACGCCATCCGCCGGCGGTCCTCGCCGCTTGAGGTGAAATACGCGCTCGAGGAGCGCGATCCGGCGGCGGCAGATAAGTGGTGGGTGGCGAAGAAGAGGGAAGGTCCGTACTCCGGCGACTTGGGCCGGACGCTCGTGACGGAGGACACGATCTGGTCATTGTTGCGCGAGGGGAGGCTATCGGACCGTCGAGCGGTACGGTTGCCCGCCGATGATGAGACGGAGCCACGCCCTGAGAAATCAGAGGCGATCGTCTTCGTCGCCTACTTCGACGCCGGACTTCGCATCCCGTCCGCAGCGATTGTTGGGGACGTGCTGCGGACCTTCAAGCTGGAGTTGTCACAACTGACTCCGAACGCGGTGGCTCGCCTTGCCGTGTACAGCTGGGCCCTGTGCTCGGAAGCATGTTGGCCCAGCGCCTCCTTGTTCGCATATTTGCACGAAGCCCGGTGCCAACCGAAGGAGCGGAAGGACGGGACAGTATCGAAGTTTGGCAGTGTCAACTTTGTTCTGCGGGCAACGTGCGGAAGGCTCTTCCCCGTGAACTCAACATGAGGGAAATGGGAGTCCAACTGGATGAGGTGGTGGTTCTACCACCGTGTGGCGAGTGGTAGCCGCCTTGAGTGCACGGGCGGGCCGATTGCATTCAAGACCACACCCGGCCTAACACTTGACTAGGAAGATAGGCGAAGGGTGCGAAGACTTGTGAGAGTCACCGCTCGCTTCAATATGCGCGACCTCGCCGAGGAGTACATAATGTACGGTGCGATGCCACTCGCCCGCGATTGGTGCTTCACGGCCGGGGAACGTCGGGACGACAATGTTCAACCGTCCGTTTGCTCGCTGCCCGTGCCAACTGGTCTTCGTAAGCCTCGACCGTGACCTCCCCTCCGTTCGTATGTCTTTCCTCGTGTGTAACTGTGCTTTCTGCCCCTCGCAGGAATCCGCCTGGAGGACGCGGAGCACGCAGCGCACGTGTTTCTTGGGCCATACACCGCTAGAGAGCACGGGCAACGCACGGCTGCGACTGTGGAGGCGAGATTAGGGCGGATAAACCGCGTGCGCGAGGCCTTAGGGCTTCCCGTGCCAGAGCGCACCCCTCCGGACTCGCAACATCAGGACGACGATGCCGCGAGGACGAAAGTGTCATGCCGCAAGAGGACCCGGACCAATGCGACCACGCCTTGTACGGCGATTGCCGCTGCACCTGCCGGCCCGGCGAGCCCGGAGTCGGATTCGGCGAAGTACGCCGACTCAGACTTGGAGGGCGCGGGCACAGAGGGCGAAGGTGCCAGGGGCGAAAGGCGCGCCGCGGGTTACCGGGAGAGGGAGGTCTCGTCACCCGCGACAGTCGCCGAGGCGGAGGTGGTGTTGGCAGGCGGCACCAGTGCGAAGTCCCCATCTGCGGCCCCGGTCGTGGCGGGGCTGCCCCCCGCGGGAGTATGTGGAGCGCCGTCTTCGCCAACAGCGGCGGCCGAGGCGGAGGTGGTGTTGGCAGGCGGCACCGGTGCGAAGTCCCCGTCTGCAGCCCCGGCCATGGCGGGGCTGCCCTCCGCGGGAGTATGTGGGCCCTGTCTTCGCCACCAGCGGCGGCCGCCGTCGTTGTAGCTGTGGAGATCCCTTCGGTGAATATTGTTGCCGCAGAGGCTCCTGTTGTAGCGGTTACCGAGGTGGGGCCTTCTCCTCCGGCAAAGCGGCCACGCCTGTGATCTCCCCTTCGGCGGACTTCACGAGGGTTTGCCGTGGCGACCGGTGTTGGGAGCTTGTGGGACTCCACGTCGAGCACCGAAGCTCCCCTACCCTGCACCCTCCCAACCCCTCGGGCTGCAGTGGCGCAGGATCGGTTGACGCTGGGTCCCAACTCAAAGATCCCTCAGCCCCGTGGGCCAGCACCGTCCGTCGGGGCCGAAGTTGGTGCGGCCCCGCACGGGGCTAGGGAGGCATCCCAGCGAAGTCCCCCATCTGCCACCGAGGGTAGGCTAGGACGGCATGCCTTATTTACTTGAGTCTCGTACGATAAACTTATACTTCCTCTTGCAGCGGCACTTATCCCGGAGGAGGAGCCATGCTTTGAGCGTGGGGGTCCTGGAGCTGGCGACACAGAGGCCGCGCGCCCGAGCCCAGCGGACTTTGTCCCTCCGTCCGATGCGCTGAGGGCATGGGGCGAGATTGTGGATGACGCAGCCGCCAGCATCGGCCAGCAGGCGATGCAGACCTATGGGTCAGGGCGCCTTGGGGATGCATTGGAAGTATCGGGAGTGAGGGTAAGCGTATGTCCTTTAGGCCAATTCGCAGCCGTTTAGCGCTTGCTAACCCCTCCGCTGCGCAGACACTCGTGCTGGCCCAGACCCTGCAAGCTGCTCACGCTCGTGAGCAAGGAGCGCTGCGGAGTAGGCTGCAGGCCGCCGAAGAGGAGCTGCGGCGAGCTACAGGGGCGCGCTCTGCCCAGGACGCTCGCATACGCCGCTTGGAAGCGGAGTGCGCGGAGATGAAGACGCGCACCGAGGAACTCGTCGTCGTAGCGCGAGAATCGGCCGCCGAAGTGGTGCGGCAAGAAGCTGCTGCGGAGCGAGATGGCTTACTGCACCAACTCGCTGCGCTGGAGAGGGAGAACAGCGAGCTTGCCGCCTCCCTAGCGGAGCGGGATCGAGCCTTGGGCGACGCTTCGGTAGCTGCTTGGGACGCTGTGTTGGCCCTGGAAGACATCCTTAAGGGGTTTATCGCCGAAGTGCCGGCACGCTCCTTTGGGCCCGAGGACCTGTCGCGATCGCTTCGGTGGATCAGGGACGCAGCCGTCATTGCCCGCGGCGCCGCGATGACCTTTGGCAACCACTGCGCCTACGTGGCGTCGTGCTTGGCATGCGCGCTCCTGCGACTCCACGGTTGTGAACATGTTGCCAGGCTAGCTGATCCTCGACTGGAGATGCCCGCCGGAGGCGGGGTAATGTCTGGCGCCGTGCGCGCCGTTCACCGTGCCATGAAGTTCTTCCATGAGCTGATATGGGAGTACTGCGGGGAGGCTGCAGCCATGGTCAAGCTACAGAATAACCTGCACGGCGAGGGAAACCTTGGCCAGTTTCTGAACGAGGTCCCGCGGTGTGACGAAGATGGCACTGCGTCCCCGAAAGACGCTGCGAACCCACAGGTGTGACGGCAGGTTGTCACATATTGGCGTGCGTTGTAACCGATGTCGTTTCTTTTTTGAATAAAGCCCGAAGTTGCTTCGCCGCTGCTCTGATCTTTGCTCCCTTGTTCCGAGCAGCTACACAGCCGGGCACGGCTGCTAATTTCTGACCTTGCGACCCGACGACGTCTTCGGTGCTGGCGAAGGGCCGAGGAAGCGCTGGATTTTTGGGCGGGTCGAGCGTCTTTGAGCGGAGCCCCGGCATAGATGCGTGTTAAGGATGAACCCGTCGAGTAGCAGCCTCGTGCGTCGGAGGCGTTTGTACGTCTTTGTAATTCGCCTTTGTAAGCGTCCTTGACGATGCACAGGGTTAAGCTTGGTTAGAACTTGCGAAGTGCGTCTCTGCCCCGTTGGCTACACTGTCCCATGGTGAACTCGGAAGGTTACTGCACTTGCCCGTACACGACGATTTGCGCCTCGGGAGGGTAGGGTGGTAGAGCCGGACGCGTAGCTGAAACAAAACGCACAAGTGCTCCGTCCCTTACGCCATCGAAGTGGTGACAGCGGAGCTGGCGCCTTAGATGAGGTAGGCACGTGGGCGCTCCGTCCCCTTCCTTCAAGTGGTGGCGCGAGCCGCGCTAGTCGGCGTAGACGCATGAGCGCTCCGTCCCTACCCTTCGGTGGTGGCGGTGGGCCGGCGCCTGTCGGCGCAGACGCGCGCGCGCTCCATCCCCTACCCTTCGGCGTGGTGGCGGTGGGCCGGCGCCTGTCGGCGCAGACGCGCGAGCGCTCCGTCCCCTACCCTTCGAAGTGGTGGCAACGGAGCTGGCGCCTTAGACGAGGTAGGCGCGTGGGTGCTCCGTCCCCTTCCCATCGAAGTGGTGGCAGTGGAGCTGGCGCTTAGTCGGAGTAGACGCGTGAGCGCTCCATCCCCACCGTTCGAAGTGGTGGCGGCGGCCGCGCCTGGTCGGCAGACGCGCGAGGGCTCCGCCCCTACCTTCGGTGGTGGCGGCGAGCCGGCACCTGGTCGGTAGACGCGCGGCGCTCGCCCCTACCCTTCCGAGTGGTGGCGCGGCCGGCGCTGGTCGGCGCAGACGCGCGAGCGCTCCATCCCCTACCCCGAGTGGTGGCAGCGGGCCGGCGCCTTAGACGAGGTAGGCACGTGGGCGCCTGTCCTCTTCCTTCGGTGGTGGCGCGGCCGGCGCCTGGTCGGCGTAGCGCGGCGCTCGTCCCCTACCTTCAGTGGTGGCGGCGAGCCGGCGCCTGTCAAAAGACGCGCGAGCGCCCGCCCCTACCCTTCGAGTGGTGGCGGCGGGCTGGCGCCTTAGACGAGGTAGGCGCATGGGCGCTCCATCCCTTCCCATCGAGTGGTGGCGCGAGCCGGCGCTTAGTCGGCGAGATGCACGAGCGCTCCGTCCCTACCTTTGAAGTGGTCGCAGCGGCGGGCGCCTGGTCGGCGAGCGCCGAGCGCTCCGTCCCATACCTTCGAGTGGTGGCAGCGAGCTGGCGCCTGGTCGGCAGACGCGCGGCGCTCGCCCCTACCCTCGAGTGGTGGCGGCGGCCTGGCGCCTAGTCAAAGTAGACGCGCGAGCGCTCCATCCCCTACCCTTCGAAGTGGTGGCAGCGGAGCTGGCGCTTTAGACGAGGTAGGCGCATGGGCGCCCCGTCCCCTTCCCTTCGAAGTGGTGGCAGCGGAGCTGGCGCTTAGTTGAAGTAGACGTGTGGGCGCACCGTGGAAGCCAGCCTCTAATGCGTCTCATCGGGATGCCCGGCACGAAAATCCTGGACCACGCGCTGTTCATGCTGTATGAGGCCCGTGTGAGGAGCATTTACGCACGTGCGGGAGTCTTCACGCATTGGTTATACGCCATGTATTGCGCATAGAGAGCTCATGCATGCGCGAGAACACCCGCGTTTTGTTTATACTCCGTGGAGTGCGTGGGACAATCAATCACGCTTTGTTTATACTCAGTAGAGTACACATGGGGATAACCACATGCATGCGCGGGAGCGTCCGCGTCTTGTTTATACTCCGTGGAATGCATGGGACAATCAACCACGCTTTGTTTATACTCAGCAGAGTACACATGGAGATAACCCCATGCGTGCGCGGGAGCATCCGTGTCTTGTTTATACTCAGTAGAGTGCGCAGGGACAACATTTGCGTCTTGTTGCGTGCAGAGGCGGACCTCGATGCTACGTCTTATTTAGAGTCCGTGGACTGCGCGCGGAGGCGAGCCTCCGTGCGTTGCGGGCGGTGAAGTTGCGTGCGGAGGCGGACCTCGATGCTATGTCTTATTTATACTCCGTGGAGTGCGTGCGGAGGTGGACCTTGACGCTACATCTTATTTAGAGTCCGTGGACTGCGCGCGGAGGCGAGCCTCCGTGCGTTGCGGGCGGTGAAGTTGCGTGCGGAGGCGGACCTCGACGCTACGTCTTATTTATACTCCATGGAGTGCGCGCGGAGGCGTCCCCCCATGCGTCTTTGTTTATACTCATGCCCGTGTTTTTCACGGAGAGTGCGCGCGTTCAGGAAACAAGAAAATTTGTGCAAACGGTGAACTTTATTAAACTCCCGTTTGCGCGGGTGGGCAGTTACAAAGAAGAGGGGAGGATATCGACCACTGATCGCTTAAGGATGGGGGCAGGCGCTAATGAGCCTCTGCTACTGGGGTAAGTTGTGTACGGGGAGTGCGGGACGCTCTCCGTGGTCGCCCAGGGTCTTTGCGTCTGCACCCCCGGCCTAGGTGCCTTGGCGAGCCATGTGGCATGGACCCCTGGCGCCAAGCTCTATGCGCCGAGCCATGTCCTGGTCGCCACGAACGATGATGATGGCCCACGGTCCGGGAAGCTTCACGCTTAGGAAGCCGTGGTGCGGAACTGCCCCGAGAGTGTTTAGGAGCGGCCGCCCCAATATGGCGTTGTAGGGGTATGCAATGTCGACCACGTCGAAGATGGTGTCTTCACTCCTCACGTTGTCGTTTTGGCCGAAGGAGACTTGGAGGCATATCTGGCCCAAAGTGCGCAAAGGTTGCCCTCCAAAGCCTTGCAACGGGATGCCTGAAGGGCCCAACCGACTCCGAGGGATGCCCATCTGGTCGAAGGCCGGGGCGAACAGGATGTTCGCGGAGCTTCCTCCATCGACCAGGACGCGCCTGACCTCGCATCCTGCTACGAGGACTCGGACAACCAGAGGGTCTTGGTGGGGAATTCCACGCCTTCCGCGTCAGCGGGCGTGAATATGACTTCGTATTGTGCCCACTCTTGCGGTGTCTGCGCTGGGTATGCCGCGACGTGCTGCAGCCTCCTCGTGTAGGCCTTCCGTTGTCGCGCCGAGGCGAACTCCAACGAGGATCCTCCGGAAATGACGTTTATAACCCTGCGTTGGGCTCCTTCTGGGGCTTGTAACTGCAGGAGGCCCTCCCGAGGTTGCTGCACATGGGTCTGAATTCGCAGGAGGCCTTCTTGAGGCTGCATTCCTTGGTCTTGGGGGTGTTGGACGTGGGCCACGACAGGCGTGCGTGCCTCCGGGTTTTTATCCCTGGCGACGCTCTGCCGAAGTGCTGCGATAGTGGTGCACGTGCGCGTGTCATGGTTGCCTCGGTCGTGGACTTCGCACCACTGCCTGTGGTGCTGGTCGTTGTATTCTTTGCGGGTTTTGTCGTCGTGACCCCACCCACGCCCCCGTCCTCGACCCCAACGCCCTCTGCCTCCGTGACCTGCGGAGGCATTATCTTCGGAGCCACCCTCAATGTCAAAGACGTAACGAGGTTTCCTGGACTTGCGTTGGTCGCGCTTGGGCCTATCGCCTGTCGAGTCGTTGTGTTGGGCATCTTTGCGTTCAGAGACGCCCTTCGACTGCTCCTGCTTGCGTTTGCCTTTCGAGGAGCCTTGCTTCGGCGAGCCTTCGTTCTTTGCCGAGCCCTCCGCCTTGTTGGTGTCGGAGTCCTCGCCGTGTCACCGCCACGCGTCCTCTTTCGCTCTGGCGTATTCTTCCATCTTGTCAAAGAGCTTCACGACCGTCTTAATGGGCTTGCGCGCGTTGTACTCGGCCATCGGTCCCGGGCGAAGGCTTTGTACCGCTGTGTTGATAGTTGTTGTTTCGTTGACATCCTTGACCTGGCAACGTACCTTCGCGAAGCGTTTGAAGTAATCCCGGAGCCTCTCCTCAGGTTTTTGTTTGACTGCGAAGAGCTGGTCCGCGTCGACACGCTCGACGTAGTTTCCCTGAAAGTTGTTGTAGAGTCAATCGCGAATCTGCTCCCACGCATATATGGACTGTGGTTCGATGGTGAAGAACCAGGACAACGCCACCCCTTGTAACGCGAGAGGGAGCCCTTTTGCCTTCGTGGTGTCGTCTCCGCCAGCGGCTTCGATAGCGGTCTCATACACGCGCACGAATTCTTGCGGGTCGGAGTCACCCTTGTACGCCTCGATGACGCTCGGGAACTTGAAGTCCTCCGGCCATGCCGCCTGCTGCAGGCCCGCGGAGAGCGGGGACTCCGGGTCTACGCGCCGTAATGGGACGTGACTAGACGTAGGGGCGTCGCGGCTGTCCGCCCTCTCCAGAGCGGGTTCCGACGCCACCGCCGGGGGGCGTGTTGGCTCCGGGCCTCTTGCATGTCGCGCACAACTTCGCGGAGGTCTGTTAGCTCCTGCTGAAACGCGCTGAGGGCCGCCTACAGGGCGGTTTCCACCGCGGACATGGCTGGGGCCGTCGGTGCACCCGGCGTCATGATCGGCACGGCGGTGGCCACGGCCTGCGCGCCCAAGCCGCCCGCCGCGTTGTCCTGGGGAACCCTGGAGCTGGGACGAGACCCACGTCGTCGTCAGGACCGCTCACCTCTCCTGCGCTGGGTGGGAAAGCGGACGTGCCTGGGTTGCCACCATCGGGGTTGGCGGCGGGGTCGGGCGGCGCGGTGACAGTGGTGGGGTCGGGCGTTGTGTCGCTGGTGGCGGGGTTGCTTGTCGCGGCGGCGGCGGGGTTGGGCGTCGCATCGTGACCGCCGGTGCTCATAGTCGTCACCTCTGCATCGCCACCCATACTTGCAGCTGCTAAAGCCGAAGCCCTAGTATTGACGGGAGATTTCGCCGCTTCTGCCTTCTTCTTCTTCGCCGCCGATGGTGAAGCTTTCTTTGGTGCCATCCTCCTTCGGGTCTGGGGGCTTGCTCTTGTCCTCTCCACAGACGGCGCCAACTGTTGTGGTTACAGACCAAACAGAGAGAGAGTATGGTAGTGGAGAGTTAAGTGAGTAAATGGCTTAGGTTTTCTCCCCATGGCCTGTGCTATATATATACATCCATATAGGGAGTGCTTTTACAATTATACCCTTACATCTGAGTATTCCCCTCAGGGGTACTCATGTCATTGTACATGTCCCATTCTGGGCCTTACATTCCTCTAACAGGCCTGCTGGGTTTATGTGGGGGCCACCCTTACAACAGTGGGTATTCAAACAAATGTAGTCTGCTCAACTGAATCATGTAAATAAAAGAGCAATTCTAATTAAAAGAAATTAAATGAAAAAATAAATAATAAAAACTAAATAAAAGAAAGTGCTATACTCCTCGGCAGTGGTGCCAAAAAAATGCTTGATGGCTTGCAAGTGTATAGGAGCACCCAATACTTTCCCTTGGAGTATTCCAAAGGATTATCAAACCGAAAAGAACAAAGGAATGCTAGTTCCCCTTTAATACAATTATACTTGCCACTAGTAATAAATTCAAAAAATAAAGAAGGATAATTTAGAATTGCAAATAATATCTAAAACTATTACTAAATAACAAAGATGGCTGAAATAAAATAAATGACCCTGCAACAATAATAAAGATTCGGCATTGGATATTTTGGTTGGAGGCATAGTGGTAGATAGCATTTTATAGTCTTAGGCTGGTAAATTAACTTCCATTTTCATGGTTTACTAGGCAAGTTATCCTTGTACCATCCTTCCTTTGCTCATGTAATTCCAGGCTTTACCGTCCACCTCCTAGTCTAACCGTAGCGAGTACCATTTCAGTATTAATGTCATAAGACCATTAACACACTAGGCTTCATGATATTTGGGCTCTTCAGACTGCAACAACTCTTCATTGCTACCCACGCCTGTCGCCTTATAGGCTATCGAATTGTTGAGACAATTTGTGATTATCCTGAAAATTGAAACTATTGTTCTATAATCATGTTATTTGGTGCCTTAAATTATATAACACGCATAAGTACAGTAAGTATACTTAATGTCCCCAATGTAACTAAATGTGTCTACCATTTGTATTGAAAGCACTATTGTAGATCTCCTTATTCTACCAATTCCTTGCATCTCCTCCGCCTAAATGGACTATTCACACAGATTAAGGGATCAAAATAGTAAATAAGCATTATAAAAATAAAAGAAAGACACCTTTCTCATTGATTACGAATAGTTGATGATATGGAATAGAGTCTCCAATTGATAATGATGAAGGATTACACACAAACTTGGACTTGAATGCAGTTTAGATAAAAGAAATGATGGAGAACAAGTCCTCCACCTCTCTAACCTAATCTACAAATCATGTACACATGAGGATGGACAACAAAGCCTCGATGGAAATCTAGAGAAGAAGACTCCTCTCAAATGGTGATCGATTCCCTAATTTCCCTTGATAGACTCTACGTGGCGAATGCAACTTGATGCTGAAGGATATAGGCACCTCTCCTTATATGAAGTAGGCTTGGTTTCATGAGACAGCTTTGTTGGAGCCTGGTACAGGCTGGCAGTACTTTGTCAACCTACAACCATCCACTACTCTTCATGGTTCTACTCTTGTTGAGTGTCTCTATTGTAGGTCTTCTTAGTATATTCACCTTCATGTTTTTTTACTACATCTGCTATGTTCTTCTTTCACCCTATGAGCACACGAAGCTAACTACTCAATCAATTGAGTGTGTTTTCCTTGGCTGTAGTGCTAAGCACAATGGTTATCACTATTATGACACTGGTGCTCGTCAGATGTGCATTTCGTGCTGTCACTTTTGATGAGTCTTGACCTTACTATCATCGTGTCACAACTTGTAGTATGGACTCTCTTGCTGAATCGACCTCTTTGCTGACTTCCTTGATCCTCAGCTCTCCACTCCTATTGTTTCACTTCTGTCTACTCCAAGGATCCACTAATTCCACCAATTTCACCTTCAGCTCCTTCCCCTTCGGCTCCTTCCCCACCGGAGGACCCTTCTAGCTCTTTTGTTAAGGTCTCTCTCTTTCTACTTCACTACACTCATCATCCTCATTCTGGTCCTTTCCCTTCAGCTCTATCCTTTTTTGGTTCTGCTCCAGTGCCTTCTTCTCCCTCCTTGTTATGTCCTACTCCATCATCTCCTACGATGTATGCTCTTTGTGATCAGAGTGTAATCCCACATCTTCATCTATAATTAAGCATATCTCTTATCGTGATGCTGCCTCACATCCTAAGTGGCTGGTTACTATGGCCTAGGAGATTGCTGCTTTAAGGCCTATTAATATTGGTTATAGCTGATGGCTTTTGGTCCTGTTCTTTTTGGTTTTTGGCTTTTGGCTAGTCTGGAAGCCAAAATAAATAGGATGGCTTCTCCAAGTGGCTTCTTGAAGTAGCTTCTCCGAATGGCTTCTTGAGCCCAAAATTGTGTGCATTATCTTCGTCGGAGTCTCCAAGGTCCACTGCCGTCTCAAATAGCACAGGCAAAAGCCATTAGCCATAGCCCAAAAGAACATGGCCTTTGGCTGTGGCTGATGGCTTTTAGCTGAAAATAAATAGTAGTGGCTAAAAGAAGTGGTTTTTAGAAGGAGGACATGAGCGGTGGGGAAAGTGAGGGAGAGATGCGTGCACGAGACGGGAACGAGAGGAGTTAGATATGTGATGTGCTTATGGCCCTCTGCCTTATCTCTAGAGAGATGAGTGCGAGAGAAGTGGGAAAGCAGCTTCAAGAAACTGTCATATTGGCTTCTATCTTCTCCTAGCAGAAGTAGAAGCCAATATGAATAGACACTTAGAACGTATTAGCACTTGAGACCTTGTTCCACTTCCTACTCACATTACTCCTATCATATGCAAGTGGTTTATATGATCATGACTCATTCGAATAGTACCATTGAGCGCTACAAGGCGTGTCTTGTTGCACCTGGTTTTTAGTAGGAGTATGGTGCAACTATGAGGACTTTTGCCCCTGTTGCTCATATGACCACTATTCACACTCTTGTTGCTATTGTCTCTATTCGATAGTAGGCCATCTCCTAGCTTGATGTCAAAAATGCCTTTCTAAATTGTGAGTTGTGCAAGGAGGTCTACATGAAGCAACCTCCTGGATATTTTGTTCTCAACAGTCAGGTTTGTCACCTTCATCGTTCTCCTTATGCTTGGTTTGACCGTTTCACCTCTGTTGTCACTAATGTTGGCTTATTTGCCAGTGATCACGACCCTGCTCATTTTGTCCACATCTTTTCTCTTGGTCAGACGTTTCTTCTTCTCTATGTGAATGGCATGCTCATCACTAGAGATGACTCTAATCATGAAGAAGCGTTTTAGTGAGCAGTTCTACATATCTGATCTAGGTCCTCTTTACTACTTCCTTGGAATTAAGGAGATCACCTCCACGCCTCATGGCTACTACCTCTCCCAGCAGAAGTACATCTAGAATCTTCTTGATCACGCTTGTCTAACTGATCAGTGCACGGTGGACACTCCTATATAGATTCACCATTAGCTTGTCCTAGTGATGGTACCCTCTTGGGGATCCCACTCGCTATCGCCACTTTGTTGGTAGCTTGATTTACCTTGGCATCACTTGTCCCGACATCTCTTATACTATTCACATTCTGAGTCAATTCATTTATGCTCAGCTCTCTTATAGTCACCTCCTTTAGGTTTTGTGATCCTTTAGGTTTTGTGATAACTTCGTGGGATCATCACTTGGTGCCTTTTCTTCCCTCGCTCTAGCTCCTTGCATCTTCAGGCGTACTCTGATGTGATCTGAACTAGTGGTCCTTCTAATCATCGGTCCCTCTCTGCTTATGTGTTATCCTTTGTTCTTCCTTGATTACTGAGAGACCATGTGGAGGCCATCCCATGTGTGTGATGAGTAATTGACATCGGTTTAGGAAAGTCGAGTTTGATTTGGTTAGTTCGGTCCTTGACGTTGCGTGGTGCAATCGGGCTCGGTCGGACTTGGTCAAACCTGGTCAAAATGGTTAGGATGCATATTATGTTGACTTGTCAGGTTTGGGCTATTTCATTAATGCATTTATGCTTACATGTATCGAGCGGTGCTGTTTGACGTGTTTCTTGTTTGTGTTGGCTGCAGGACGTCGAGGCGGAGTCGTGGCGAGACACAAGGGACCGGACTAGACACGGGCAGTGTCAAGGTCAGAACGGTCGAGATGTGTCGAAGACGGCAGAGACTCGAGGTGGTTGCGAGGCTTGGACGACAAGGAGTGCGGAAGCTTCCTGGAAGGTGCAGGAGGGGCGAAATGGTAATTTCGCGAGGTGCCTAGCGGGAGCGGAGCGGCCCGTTCGGGTTTAGCGGGCGTAACGGGGTGGAGACCCGTTAGCCAAGGGCTATATAAAGGAGGGAGTGGCTGCATGCCCCCTCATGGCTTTGGGAGAGAGTTAGGGTTTTGTGAGTCAAAAGAGGCTTTGGGAGGTGGTTTTACCTTTTGAGCTTTAGTTGTTGAGAGTGGGTGAAATGGGCAGAGTGTTGTCTATGTGTTGTCTCCCGTAGTTCTCTCCTCCCTGTGTATGTTCATGTGTTCTTGAGCTTGTGTTCTTGAGATGGAGAGGGAGAGGTAGAGGAGATCCTTTGTAATCATTCCGCTTGTTCTAATGTCCATACATATCGGGACTCCTCTGTAATCCACTTTTGTTGGAATGAAATCTCTGAAGATTTTCTCCTGTGCTCCTGTGTTCTTCGTTCATACTCTCTGATGATTTCTTGACTTTCTTGATTTCTTGTTGTTTGTTGCTGGGGAGTGCCAAAATGGGTTGCTATGACATGGGAGATGCTCAAAAGCCATTTGGCTAGTTGATCCTAGGAGCAAACTAAGTTTAATTTTAGTTCCTCCCTTTGGAGCCTTCTCTGTTCTTCATCTGCATTTCTAGGGTTTTGGTGTGTTCTTGATTCTCTTCGTGTGATGGCTTGAAACTTGGTTTCTAGAGTCCTGAGGCTATCAATTAGCTTCCCTCAAAGTTTCATGCCCAGAGGATCAAAGATTTGTGAGGAATTTGGATTTTGGTGAAGCCTCTGTAGTTGTTCAGGTTTTTACATTTCTAGGGTTTTGATGTGTATCTTTATTCCCTTCATGAGATGGCCTGATTTTTGGTCTTGGAGTGTCCTGTGGCTATTGCTAATATATCTGCAAAGTATCTTGGCCATAGGATCAAAGACTTGGTGGGAATTTGAGTTTTTGTCAATGCTCTCTGTAATTTTCAGATTTAGGCTCAAATCTGAAATTACTTGTCTTGAGTTGTTTTCTCTTGGTGCTTTTTGTCCCTCTTGCTATTTTGGTGGTTTCCCTTCAGTTCTAGGCAAAGAAATCTAGAGGAACTTACTCAATTTTTGCTGTTGTGCGGAGTTCCAAAATTCTGCTGTCTGAAAATCTGCATTTCAGATTGCTGCTCCTGAGGGGCGGTCAGACCGGCCGTTTAAGGGCGGTCAGACCGGTCTGACCGGCCGGCAGTTGGCGGTCTGACCGGCTGAGTGGTCTGACCGGCCGGCAATTGGTGGTCTGACCAGCTGAGCGGTCTGACCGGCCGTCCTTCACCGGTCTGACCGGTCATGGCAGACTGGATGCAGTCCTGTGGTTTCGTTTATGTTTTTCCAGCTACCTTTCCTCATTTGTTTCTTATGTCTTGCCTCTTCTGTGTTTTGCTGTGGTTACCAGTGAGGTTGAATGCTTCTTTATAGCTTTCCATAGCTATTGGAGGAGAGTTTTCAAAGTGAGTACTTGAGGGGGTTAGTTTTAAAAAGTCGACATTCACCCCCCCTCTGTCGCCAACTTCGGTCCAACAATTACCTTGAAGACTAGGAAGCAGGCTATAGTTCCTTATTCGAGTGCTGAAGCTGAGCTAAGGGCTATGGCATCTATGATAGCTGAGGTCACCTGGCTATGATGACGCCTCAAGATGATCTTTCGGTTCCTATTTCGACTACGTTACTGTTAGACAGTATTGGTGCGATCAGTATAGCTCGAATCCGATGAAGCATGAGCTCACCAAGTATATTGGGGTTGATGCTTCCTACATACGGTCACAGGTGCAGTAGTAGGTTGTTACTCTTTAGAGATTTAACAATTTGACTCAATGTTGTTAATCCACTATGGATTTGATGGGGCTGTTAGGAGTACATGTACTTAGCTGTTCTAACTTCTTGTATAGGGTGTTTTCTATTTATTTCATGCATATAAATAAATTATATTGGCCACTTGGCCCATGGAATAGATTCAAGTTCCATTGCAACACTTTCACCATTAATCAGAGCTCCAGCCGCCGATGACCACCTTGGGCAGTACCGACTAGTTCCCTCCTCTCCCCGTCGGTATCCCTAGGCTGTTGTGCATTGTAACACCCCCATTTCTGGGAGTGTTGTGAATCCCTCGCAACTGCCCAGAACCGTTCAACAGCGAGTTACATCAATCGAGTGTACAATATTGCTAACACATGCTTACGAACAAAAGCCAACTTTATTACAATATAAAGGCTTAAAGCCAAGTTTTACAGTAGGGCAAATGGCCCTTAGGTACATTACAGCAAAAGGATGCCACAGGCACGCCTGAGCAAAAGACGACCCTAATTCCACGCATCATCTATCTCGTAGAACTCCACTTCCTCGCCTTCCTCGGCTTCATCGTTGCAGGCTATTTCTGTTGATGTTTTTAGCAAGTATGAGTACAACTACCGTACTCAACAAGTCACACGGAGATTACTATTAACTACATGCAGGGTACATCATATGATGGGAAAAAGGTCTATTATTTTATGTGGATGCAGTTTTAGTTGTAAGCAGGTTTAAGTATAAAATCATAGCCTTCTATAAACATTGGGGGTTTTCAAACTTTGACTACCAGATTATCAGTATTACCAAATCATTCCCAATCTACTTATGCTTTATTGTTGGATTCACCCATTAAACACAACTTCATTTACCGGAAGCACGGCGTATTCGAATATCATTCTGTCATGACTTTGCAAAGCTGCCCTACTTTACCCACAAGATCTCTTAACTCCCGCAACAGAGTTAAGAAAACAAGATTGTTCACTGCTCAATTCTTTATATAGCCTCCACCTAGTAGGCTTCCCTAACAAGCTCAGGTGACCCCTTAGATCTACCCAACTTATCTCAGCCTATAATTGTGTGGATAACTGACAATCAATAAAAATAATAACCACCTTCCATACGACCCTTCTTAATCCCTTTCGTATGGACTCACACTTGGCCTCCAGCTACCCATGTAGAGGTTCAATCGAATTTGAGCAGCTACTAGACCAGGTTTGACGTATCAATGCTTGTAGTTGGGCGATCACTATGTTCTTTACTCAACATAAGGGTCTAGTCCTTATATTTTCACTAAGGCAACCTCCTCCCACAAACCCATGTTCAGTGCCTCTACACTGCCATCAATTTGTAATCCTTGCCTCCACCCTAGGTTAACATCATGGGATCCAGCCTACTTTTAAGGCCACCAGCAATCCTCGCTTACCCTAGAACCACTTTCCAAAATCCACCAACAAGTACCAAATCTTTTAATAACAGAGGATTTTGTTGATTTCTAAACTACCATGATTACATTATTATATTATATTTAATATTACTATGCCTTATCAAGGTGAATATGGCCATCAAATTAAACTATCATGCCATTCTAAACATTTATTGTACATAAAATAACGGTGCGCAAATAACATAATGAAAGTATTGATAAATAGATAAATAAGGGAATGTAGGTTCAAACATGATCAAAATATATGCGACTTGCTTTGCGGGTCTACGATTTCACCTAGTTCGAACTCCTCGGTGGATTGGGCTTGAGCTTGGGCTTCTCCTTCTAGCTCCTGGGAAACTTCGACGTCGAGAACTAACGCAAAAACAATCAAAACAAATTAATTCTATGCCCGAAAGATTGAGCTAGAAATAAAGAAATAAAATGGAAAAAAGAAAATTCAAAAAAATCAAATAAAATAGTGCTTTGGGCTTTTAGGAGGGTCCAAATGGTAAAATGGGCCTGAGAAATGGGTCGATGGGCTCAAAATGGTCAAAATGGGTATAAATATGTATTTTGGGTTTCGGGTGAACAGTAACGGGTTGGGTTTACTGTTCATTGCGGGTTGGTACTGTTCATTGCGGGTTCAGGTGTGTGGATCCGATACTGTTCACACGGATTTGGGCTTCACCGGCGTCGGACCCGAGCGCTACAGTGTGCTCGCTTGCGCACCTGCATGCTCGCTCGCCCGGTCGCTACAGTGGTTAGCGGCCCGGTCCGCTCGGTTAATTCAGGCCGACACTGTGCGGCCCAAAGTGCACAGTGTCGTCGTCTACCTCTCGCCCGTGCACGCGTGCCAAAATAGAGCAGGGAAGCAGCGGCGTCTGGCGTGGCTAGGGTATTTTGCGACGGGTTTTGAGACTGTGGCTGGGTTGCTAACGGTGCTAGGGTTCCATTTTGGGGGTCAGTTGGGACGGGAGAGCCGACGATCGCCGGCGGCGAGCCTTTTTCTTCCGTGGCCAATTTAGAAATTGTGGGTGGATGGGGGTTTCTCTGGGCGATTGGGTTGGTGTCTGAGCATCAGTGGGGTTTGAGTAAGCTGTGGAAGAGTCAGTTGGGCTGAGGAAGTCAGAGCTAGGCCTGCCATGGTGAGGTGTTCAGCCGTTGCGTGGTTCTCGGCGCCGGGGAAGAGGGGTGGTTAGGGAGCTAAGGCGATGGTTGGGATGTGTTCCTGAGAGCTCAGGGAGGGTACAGACGAGGTTAATCGGAGAATGCTGGTCTGGAGAAGTGACATTGGGTTAGGGCTCACTTTTGGGGATTTTTGCAATCGCTGGCAATGGGGAAGATGAGGGAAGCTTCGGGGTGTTTGGTTGGCTTTGAGAGAGTTGATGGCTTTGGATGGAGGCGCTTAGTCGCTTAAATAGGGCCGGGAGGCAGTTTGGCACAGGAGAGGAGGAAACCACAGCGGCGATGGTTTCTTGAGCTCGCAGTTTGCGGTGTGAATGTGGCTGTCTTGGGAGCGAAGATGCAGCGGTCAAGGGGGTGACAGGGTGGCGTCAGGTCGGCCGTGAGAGGAAGACGCGAGAGAGAGCAGGAGCGGTGGGCGGGCGGCAGTGCTGACACACGCTCTGGCCGAGCCAGGGGGCTGTCAGAGTGAGGAGGTCGAGGTGGTATGGAGGCTGACTGAGCTGCAGGGGTGAGGAAGCGCGAGAAGGCGCGGGAAGGCTTGGCGGCGAAGAAAAAACCAGGGCGGCGACAAATATCGACGACGGTGGTGATATTTTCAGACGGGAACAGTAGCCGCGCAATTCTCCTCCGTTCAAGCTTGTGCTGACATGGATTGGGGTGGATTTGTGTTGAGATTAGTGCAGTTTAGGGCTGGGAAGCAAAGGAAACTCAAATCCAACTCAAACTCAATTTTGATTTCAAAATTCGGTTTTGTTTCATGCATCAGCTATTTGGAGCGGTCATCACCTAGAGCAGTTGAGCTATCGCCTTCAGGCCATCGCTGCTCAAATCTAAGTTGCCGCCACAATGTGAGTGGCCACCGTCTAAGCTGGGTCGGTGCTACTTGATCTGGGTCTAGCCACCCAAAGCCGCCACCAAGGTCACTTGACCTTGGTTGCCGCCGCTGATCTCCTCTGCAGCTGTGGAGCTCCACCCAGCTGCTGCAGCTGCTGCTTGGAGCATGGGCTTCTCAATTGATCTGCAGGGGGCCACATTTGCTGCTTGGCTGTGGTCTGTAGTGGCCACCGTTGCCTCTAGTGCTACTTCTTTCTGTGGCAGCAGAGCTTGGTTGACGACGCCAAGGTGATCTCCAGTCACTATATCTATTTTTAATTTGTGCCGAAGGTTTCTTGTCTTGTTGCACCATGCAGCAGCGCATGGTGTGATCCAAGGTGCCAATGTGTCCGAATTTACCCAGTGTATCGCACTTACTATTCGCCGATGACTCTCTAATTTTATTGAAAGTTGATAGCTTTAATGCAATGCAGCTGCAGTCAATCCTTGATGAGTATGAAGCGTGCAGCGGACAAGTTATTAATAGGGAGAAAAGTAGTGTTATGTTCAACATGCCAGAACACCCCAGTATTGGTTAAACAGGAATTCATGCATATTCTACATTGCTAGATCGGATCTTAGCCACATGCCTAGGTCCTATTGGATTTACTCTATGGACCCTAGGTTCAAATGGGACTGAATACAACTAAGCCCAAATGATACGGGGTGCCCGATCTTTATAACGTAGGATCGATGATGATAACTTAGATCCATAAAACCTCATGAATAGATAATGCCAACCACTGTTAGAACAGTAACCTGCAACAAAAGAATTCATCCAACCACACGCTCGTGATCCCGTCCACCCGACTACACAAGTAGACGTGTCAATACTCCTATAAATCATAAGAAAGCACAAGAACAACAGAGTTGAGAACGCCCAATTCACCTTCTAGGTTGCAATCGTATGTCAAATCCTAGAAAGAATAAGTGTATAGCCCTCTAAAATAATAGATTTGTTTTTGGTAGTCTGCCTGTTACAAGGGAGGAGCAATGATATTTAATTCACGCATGCACCGCACTGATAAGATAGACCTAAGGCCGACTTGTCTCTTGCTCGGCTAAGGTAGTCGAGACACAAACCAATTCGGCCTCAAGACCAATTGAAACAATCCATCTGATCTAGTGCTTGACTCAGACTAATTTCTAAACTCAAAGTTCGGACTCAGCAACACACAACAATAAAAACACATGACTTGTTCAGTCAAATGGCTCACATGCCAAATTCTTTTTCTTGTGTCACCAAATGAAAGAAACAACCAGCTCCATGCAGCCTGGACAACACTAGTAAATGCAAGTAGCATGCAGTCTTGGTTGAAACAATTTAATGCTAGTAGCTCTTCTTGTGCTTAGTAGGGGCCCAATAGGGGCTCTGTTCCTTCATGTTGGGGCAGCTGGGTGTCCCATTAACCCTGGGAGGTCACGTCGCGGGTCTTGTCAAGAGTGAAGAGCAGCAACCAACGACACATCTTTGTTTCTAGTCTTGACCGATGCTTTATTTCCATCTTCATTATCCCATGTAAGGCTTTCTTTGGTTCAAACCTGAGAATAATTAAAGAGTAGCTATTAAGTAGTATATTATTCTCAGTAACAGTATTATTTAAATTATTTAGGAATAGATTCACCTATTGGTTAATTGACTTAGTCCGTGCTCGTGTAATCGGTCCAATCGAGATATCCTCATCACCCTCTCTCTCTTGGAAAAGAGTCGTCCTCGACTCTGATTCTTTTGGTCCAAAGAACGGTGATAAATCATCAACATTGAATGTAGAACTCATATCATAATCATCACCTAGAAGCTCTATCTTATATGCATTGTCATTGATATTCTTAAGTACTTTGAATAGATCATCTCCTCGAGACATTAACTTGGACTTACGCTTATCTAGAAAGCGTTCTTTGCATAGATGCATGGAAACCAAGTCAACCGGTTCGAATCACATTTTCTTCCTTAACTTGTTTGTCTTCTCAGCATAGTAATGTGCCTTCCTTTCAATTTCTTCCTTAGTCTTGACATGAACCTTCTTCATATATTCAGCACATTGGACGCCTCCATATTAGCATGTTCATGTAGCGGAAATGGCAGCAAATCAAGTGGCATGATTGGTTTAAATCTATACACCACCTCAAACGGGCACAATTGAGTAGTAGAATGTACCTCCCTATTGTACCAAACTCCACATGAGGCAAGAAATCTTCCCACTCTTTGAGATTCTTCTTGATCATCATTCATAGTAGCATTGAAAGTGTTCGATTCACCACCTCCGTGACAAGTTGTTGAGAGTAACAACTTTGTCCCAAATTTGGCCCACACAGTCTTCCAAAAATAGCTCATGAATTTGACATCACAGTCTGAAACAATTGTCTTTGGCATGCCATGCAATTTTATAATTTCCCCAAAAACAAGTCGGGTACATGCGACGCATCGTCGTTTTTGTGACAGGGAATAAAATATGCCATTTTAGAGAACCTATCCATAACTACAAAACTAAATCCCTCCCTTTCTTAGTCCTAAGCAATCTTAAAACAAAGTCCATACTAATATCCTCCCAAGGTGTACTAGGAACAAGAAGTGGAGTATATAAACTATGGGAATTAAGTTTTGATTTTGATTTGTGGCATGTCACACATCGCTGTACAAACATTTTGACATCACACTGCATTTTAGGCCAATAAAAGTAATTGCTCAATATCATGAAGGTTTTTTCTCTCCTTAAGTGTCCCATCAATCCACCTGCATGAGATTCCTACAATAAAAGCAAACACACGAACTAATCTAGAACATATAATTTGTTAGTATGAAATAAGAATCCATCATGAAAATGAAATTTGTCCCATCCTTTCCCATCTTTCTATTTAAAATATGGTTCTGAAAATTCATGGTTCAAAACATATAAATCTTTCAAACTTTTTCATCTAGGGACTTCTACATCCAATTGAGTTAAGAGCACATTCTTTCTAGATAAAGCATCAGCTACGACATTCCCTTTTCCTTTCTTGTATTTAACAACATATGGGAAAATTTCAATAAATTCTACTCACTTAGCATGTCTACAGTTTAGTTTAGTTTGACTTTTCAAATATTTCAAAGCTTCATGATCCAAGTGAATAGCAAATCCTTTATGCCAAAGATAATGTTGCTAAGTTTCAAGCACACGCACCAAAACATACAATTCTTTATTATACATAAGATAGTTCAGTTGAGCACCTCCTAGTTTCTCACTAAAGTATGCTACGGATTTTCCTTCTTACAATAAAACACCATCAATACATATTCCACTAGCATCATATTCAATTTGAAAAGTCTTAGTGAAATCAGGCAAAGCAAACAATGGTACTTCAATTAATCATTTCTTTATTTCTTGAAAAGCATTTTTCTGTGATGCACCCCATTCAAACACAACAATCATTTTTAGTTAACTTATTTAATGGGGTGGCAATGGTGTTGAAATCTTTAACAAAATAACAATAAAAGCTAGCAAGAGCATGAAAGCTTCTGATTTGACTAACATTCACATTCACAGGTGTAGGCCAATTCTTAATTGCTTCAGTTTTAGATTCATCTACCTCAATGCCTTGTCCAGAAATAGCATAGCCTAAGAACACAACTTTATCAGTGCAAAAAGTGCATTTGTCAAGATTAGTATACCATTTCTCACTTCTAGCACTTGCCTAATATGCTCAATATCTTCATCTATCATCTTGGTATATATCAATATGTCATCAAAAAATACCACAACAAATTTATCAATGAATGCTCTTAAAACATGATTCATCAATCGCATAAATGTACTAAGTGCATTCATTAAACCAAAAGGCATTACTAATCACTCATACAATCCAAATTTTGTTTTAAAAGTAGTCTTTCATTTATCGCCAAGGTTCATTCTAATCTGATGATATCCACTTCTGAAATCAATTTTTGTGAATATAATAGCACACTAAGTTCATTTAGCATATCTAACCTATAAATATGATGACGATATCTAATAGTGATATTGTTAATGGCACAACAATCAACACGCATTCTCTATGTACCATCTTTCTTAAAAGCAAGAATTACATAAACAACGCAAACAGTAAGACTTTTATGTCATACCCTTTCTCAAGTAGCTCTTGCACTTGGCGCTGAATTTCTTTGGTTTCCTCCTGATTGGTACAATATGGTGGATGATTTAAAAGTGATGCGCCAGAAACTAGAATAATTTGATGCTCTATTCCGCACAATGGTAGAAGTCCCGCTAGTACCTCCTCTGGAAACACGTCCTCAAATGCTTGCAAAAAAGAGGAAACACCACTAGGAAGAGAGGTTAAGTAATTAGTTGAAAGTAAAATAGTTGCATCTTTGTACACAAGCACAAAGTTCATTTTTGATGGGTCATTGTTCACATCTCTTGAATCAGAATTTGTTTCTAACATAACGATCCCTCTCTCACTCTTACTTTTCCTCTCATATTTGGCTTGTGGCTCTCACTTACTAATATGTGGAAGTCTCTCTTTCTTTCTTTTTACCATCATTTTCAACAAACTTCTTTTGCTGAAATTTAGCATATATTTGACTAGGTGTCATTGGATTAAGCACTTTTGTGTTTCCCTTCCACTTAAAAGCATATCTATTGGAACAACCATCATGTTGCACACTTCTATCATATTGCTATAGCCTTCCTAACAACAAATGACACACTGTCATAGGCACACATCACACTCAGCGGTGTCCTCATAATGACCAATCTTAAAAGTAACATGCACCATAAACTAAACATTCACATCTCCACATTCGCTAAACCATTGCACATAATATAGACGTGGATGTTTTAACATCTTTAAACCAAGCTTCTCACATAAACTAGCCAAATTATGATAACTACAACCATCAGTAATAAGTTTGATTACCTTGGCTTGTGTTTGAAACAAGTTGAATCATTACGGATGTGCATCTCCTTCTTGTGCAAGCATGCTCAAATTTTTGGTGACTACTAGTGCCTCTCCCGTTTCATAATTCAACACATCAACCTCTTTATGGTCATCTGATGCATCTTCATATCTTTCCTTTTCATGACTAAGCTCAACCTCATTTTCACTTGTAGATTCATACTATCCATTTTCTGTCACAAGTATAACTCGATTGTTAGGACACTCTCTAAAAATATGACCACACCCCAAATACTTGAAGCATTGAATTTTTCTACTGTTTATTGTAGCACCAATTGAGGATGTAGGGGATGGAGTAGCCTTCTTCTCACTTGGTGTAGGTACTGATTTTGCCATTGAGGAAGAACGAGCATTAATATTTGAATTAGTACTGCTAAAAATGTACCTCGCCCTAAATTGAATCGTGCTTTGGTGGCATTAGAGGATGATGATGGAGGTTTCAAATTGAAGGATGTTGTCCTTGGTGTTGATTTTACATCTTCTAATAATTGCTTCTCCTTCTTTGTAGCTTGATGCACTCAATCAACAACAATATTTAGGGCTGATATTGCACAATATGTTTAATGTATTTATTTAGACCAAATAGAAACGCACAAGTTTTTGCTCTTCATCTTTGTGCACATGTGCCCTAATCATAGCTTGCTCCATATTCTTGTAGTATTCCTCCACCGAGCGACCTCTCTATCTCAAATTATGCATTTTATTAAAAATACCATATTTATAAGTGTTAGGAACAAAGCGTGCTCTCAGCTCTTGCTTCATTTCAGTCCATGATGCAATTGGGGGTCCCCCTTTATTTCAATACTTACACCTACCAAATCAACGCATACCCATCAAACTCAAGTGACATCATATGTAGCTTCTTCTACTTCGAATAGTTGTACATCCGGAACATCTTATCTACCTTGAACTCCCATGTGAGATATGCATCTGGATCGAAAGAGCCTTCAAATTTGGGAATCGTGAATTTGAGTTTTCCCCAATTTCCATATGCGGGCCATCATGACGATAGCCATAACATTGATAGTTGTCGTTGAGGTGTAGCCAAAAGTCATTGCCGAAGTCCCCAATATGCACGGCACCACCGTGCCCACGGCCACGCCCATGCCCGTGGCCTCTCCCTTGGCCATGGTCAGCGCCAAAACCACCCCCACACCCAGGAAATGGTGGTCAAACCACGTTGGCAGCGGCTCAATCTGCTTGAGCTTCTCTAGTGAACCGTGCAGCCCTCTCCTCATCGGTCTCGTCAAGATCAACACCTCCTTCATGGACGCCAACTAGACCCCGGTCTTTGTGAGCTCTTCTAGTATCTCTCTTCTCAAAATGCTCATATTGTCATTTAACTGAGTGTTGAAATCATTTGTGAGCTTCTTAAGGTCAGCTTGTATAACAAATGCTTGTTCTTCTTCTTTTCCTACCATAGTTAGTGTAAACAACAAGAAAAGTTATATATGTGGATGTAGAAAGATTTATTTGTGAAATTCACTCAACGTCACCTTCTTTTACCAACCGAAGTTCTTGTGCGTTCTTGATAGAATTGAAGAGCTGCACGCACTTTGATGATGGTAGGCAACACAAGGTGATAAATTAAGCAAATTTAATTGCACAAACACTGTTATAATAATAGCTTATTTGTGGAGCTTGGAAGAAAAAATATTAACCTGTGCAATTTGAAATTTTTGATGTTGTTAAGTTAAGTAATAGTGCAAACTAGAATACTTTGCCCAAGTGTCGATCCTATAGCTTTACAATTTTTTATTTTGTTCCTGATTTACAATATGTTGATGAACTTATTGACCAGGAAATAGGGCCATGGGATACTAGTTTGGTCGAACAAACTTTATTGTCAGATCGGACCCTAGCCATATGCCTAAATCCAATCGGGTTTAGTCTTTGGACCATAGGTCCAAAGGAGCTGAACACAACTAAACCCACGGAATAACAGACTTATAAGTGGTATTAGATCTTCTTCGCCAAAAAGACTAGTTCAATGAGTGAGATCTCTCTCACACTTATAAGTTGTGCTTTTTCTTTTCCTACAACTAATGTGGGAGTATCCTCAACAATCCCTCCCTCACACATTGGTTTTGCACTTCTGCAACCATAAGGTTCAAAGAGATGTTAGACGCCTGGGTTTTGATACCAAATGTCAGATCGCACGCTGGTTGTATGCTTAGGTCCAATCGGGTTTACTCCCCGAGCCACAGGTCTAAATGGGCTGAACACAATTAAGCCCATGGAGCAACAAACAAGTGGTATTCAAAACCACTTTATGCTCAAGGATGTGGCTGTCATCTTATCTATTCCCCTCCAGGAACAAATTGAGGACTTTGTTGCTTGCCATTTTGAACCAAAGGGAGTTTTCACAGTTAAATCTGCGTACAAATTGATGAAGGCCAGAATGCAGCTTGAACAGGGACACACTGGAGCGAGTTCCACCGTTCATCATCCAACAATGGGGAGTTCTTTTCAGTGCAACAAGACTGGTCGGTTGGAATACCAAACAAGGTTCACATGTTCTTATGGAGATTGGCGCACAACAGTCTTCCCATGCGAATGAATATTAGTCGCCGAGGTGCGAATTTGCATACCCTATGCCCACTATGCAACCGACTGGACGAAGATGGAGGCCATCTGTTTTCCCAAGTGCAAGTTCACACGCTGCTGTTGGAGAGTGATGCAGATGGAAGATCACAGACTGCATTTGCTGGAGTGTCTGTCGGCGAACGAAGTGGTAGCATATGTTTTGAAGCAAACACATGAGCCTCAGGTGCATCTTGCGACCTTCCTTTTGTCTACACAGGAGGTATGCGCTCATTCACAGGTGCTTTCTCTGAAATATCTCGAAATCTTGGCCAAAGCCCCGGAAAAACAGCATGTTCCACCTTTTCTGAAGATCAACTGTGAGGGCGCTCTCTTTGAAGATAGAAACTCTGGAGGCTGGGGTTTCTGCATAAGAGATGAAAATGCATGCAGTGGGTCCGTGCAGGAATGGGTAGGTTGATGCTTTACAAGCAGAAACAGAGGCGTGTTTGCCGGGATTAATTAAAGTTTGCAGGCGATCTGGGTGTGGACAAGATCATTGTTGAGACGGATGCCATCAATCTCAAACAAGCACTTAGAGCACTGAAAAAGATATGTCGAGACATTGTGTCCTGTTCGGAGAAGCCAAATAATTGCTCCCATGTAATTTTAGTTTAATGAAAGCTAAGTCTCTCTCTCTCTCTCTCTCTCTCTCTCTCTCTCTCTCTCAAACAAGGAAGACTCTTGTGTTCTTTCTTCACCCATGCATGGGCCTACCCGAAATGCAACAAGAATGGAGATCGGCTATCTTGAAACTTCCAGTATGTTTCCAACGCAACAACCATCGATTTTAATATTAAAAAGAGTGGATGACCTATATAGGAAGGCTTGACTCTGCGCTGTAAACTTATCAATCAAAGTTTGAACGGTACATAAATTAGGGAAATTTCAGGCCACGTGGTTTGTCGTGTCACACTAGATTAGTTGTAAGGCATGATGTATGGAAAGCAACACTTGTGTTTAAAATTTTGAACCGTGAAAAAGATCAGCAAGCGCCCAATAAAATAGGTTGCTCAATGATGATGTTCCAATAATAGATGGGAACCTGATCCGTATAAAAGTTCACTGCTTGATTGAGTGGCTGGCCTGTTGTTATTTTGTGGCACGCGAGTATGTATATCAACTTTCCTATTGCAAATAAACATTCAAGTTCTTTCTTTAGAAGGCAGAAAAATTAGCTAGTGAAGCCATCTTAAGGACCTTAATCTATAGGTCATAGTTTCAATTCTTAGAAAATCGTAGTAGTTAATTCATACAAACAATCTATCGAATATGTGACCGGTGAAAATCAAACTCTGATTATTTAGTCAGAAAGACGATGTGTCACGTAAAAATATATGAAGTGTAACAATGCAACTTTTGCGCCAATGGAACACGTATGAGTACATTTACTCTAAAATTGCAATTACCTAAGTATGACGGAAGCATCAATTATTGCGTGGAATAACTCGCTGTACAAATGTCTATTTCCTCTGTCTATAAATATATGCTATTGTGGGTTCCATATGGTCAGATTTTTTAAGTTTTAACTATTAATATATGTTAAGTATATAGATTAACTACTATTGGATTTATCTTGTAAAATTCTTTTATAATATATATTTATTATTTTTACTAGTATATTATGATAATAAATCATAGTCAAAGTCATATATTGAAGATCTAAAAAATAAAAAATGGTCTACATTTATGGACGGAGGGAATACTAAAGTTGAGCCAAATTCTAACGCAAGTACGTGGCGGATGCAAAACTTCGATCGCTCTACATATCAATATCCAAACTCAAATTGGTCCCTAGTTAGAGATCAAAGTTTCAGTATAGTCCCTCATTTAGGAAAATACATGCAGCTTTTCATACTTCGACGGAAATTGGCATACATACATACATATGTTTCTTTTCCTTAAAGAAAATCTAGTTAGCTTCATTACTGCGTTGAACTTGCTTGTATCAACATTACTGCACGATCATTACTTCTATGAGAGCAAAAGCTAGGGTGGTTTTCTTGTCCTCCGCTGGTGCTTTGGATGCTACTCGAGCAATGGGTTTGTAATGAGAGGTTTAATAGCCGAAGATACATCTTAAAGGGTGTGTATATCTATCTCATAGGAGTTCTGCAAACAATCACCTAAATTTTGAACCATTGGATTCGGTGGAGGGAGGGGAGACCAGCAGGGCCACAGCTCCGCCAATCCTACCATAAGGGCATGTTTGGATGCTAAGGGAGAAAACCCAGGGAAATAAATCCCTTTGGGGATTTCATGGGGCATCAAGCGGCGAGCCGAGTAGATCTTGCCAATTCGGCACCTAGAACAGTGAGGAGCGAAGGTGGCTGGGCCGGCGAGGAGCGAAGCAACGCCGCCATTAAGCGGCTTGTAGAGTGGAGGTGGCCAGGGAGGTGGAGTAGCCAAGCAGGGGAAGCTCGGGCGGCAAGCTGGGGAGGTGGGGAATCTTCGACATCATGCCAAGGAGGTGGGCGAACGAGTGGACGAACGGGGTATAGGAGCCGACACAGGGAGAAATGAGTGGGTGGGGAAAAGTGGAGTGAGACCGAGTATGGTGGGAAAGTTGAGTGAAATGTCCGATAAAATTACTAGGTGCATACGTCTTTATAGTAGCAATTCTGTTATAATAAGGATATTTCAAATCATTACCAACATTTCAGATGGTACGGTACTAATTATCGTATCAACATTTGAGATGGTACGATGCTAATTATCCCGTAATAAAATCACTCGAAAATGACTTTAAAATGGTACGGTATTAATTATTGTACATCATTTGAGATGGTACGGTACTAATTATCCCGTAACTCGATAGTACAGACGGAAGAGATCGACATCACTTTCCCTACTCAAGCCGCACCCGGCCCCACCTGCCAGTGACCAGCGACGCCGCCACCCAGAAGTTACCGGCGCGGCGCCGCCGGTTCACTCCCCCTCCTCCCCCTCCCTCCTTTTCCTTTCAGCTGAGTCGAGGGAGCTGCAAGATATATTTCTTTCCTTCTTTTCTCTCCCCCTCTCCAACTGCTCCATTCTCTCTCTCTCTCTCTCTCTCTCTCTCTCTCTCTCTCTCTCCTCGCTATGCTTTGGCTTCTTCCGATCTGAGCACCACCTAATTGCTCGCTTGGTTGGCCTCACAATTTCAGCTAGATTACTTGGTGCTCTGTTTCTTGCCCCGTTCAGATTAGAATTTGGTTGTCCTCTTCTTCTTGGTGGCCTGCTTGCTTGGTCCAAGCGGTCCAAGGTTTTGTACTGGTTGGTCTTCCTTGATATATTGGTCTTTGTTGGCGTCTAGTTCATTCTGTGTGTAAGGGCTCGATTCTTTCTTCTTTCCACTTGGATAAAATTCGCCTTCATTTTCTCTTCTTGGAGGCAGACTTTGTTCTTTTTGTTGTTTTGGAAGAAAAAGGAGGAGGTAAAATTTGTGAGGTGCTACTACTCTTTGCTTAATGTGCTCGCCTTGTGGCTGCCAAAGATGAGATCCTTGTGCGGTCAAATTCTCGGTAGTATGGCTCTTCTCCCTGCTGTCCTCGTCCTCCTGTCCTCGTCTCTGGCTTTGGCTTCCGTCTCGGAGCCAGCCCTTTCATGGACCTGTGGAGACGACCAAGTTGCCATCTTGGAGACCTCTGATGGCCGTCGCAACCTGTCCGTCAACGGGGTTTTGATGCAGGACCGTGTTCTTGGCTGCGAGAAGCTCCGGTCGTACTTTGGGAGCGGCTGCCTCCGCTGCGGCGAGCGGTTGGAGGCGTGGAGGGGTGCGTGGAAGCAGTACTGCAGCGATGGGAGTGAATTGAGCTATGGTGAGTTGCTTCTTGGATCCTGCTGATTAGTTTCTTGTTTCTAGCTTCAATTGCCCTGTTGATTATTTTCTGGTTTGCCTGGAAATTCCAGTTGAGTATATATGTTATTTTTCAGTGATTCAGATTATCGTTTTTTTGCAAAGTCAGATCAGAATTTGATAACTAAATTAGGTTTCGTTGCAACTTGCAACTGCTATCCTATTGTAATACAATAACTTGGTACATTTAAGTTATCGATAGTTTAGTTTTGAGACTAGTCAGAAAGCTGTGGCCTTGACATATATCTTTGGAACTTTGGCCATTTGGTGTCCAAGTGTATGTTCTGGCATGCACTAAAACAATGGACAAAGGGATTGGTCAAGTCTTCATAATTGTTATCTCCTTCATATCTTTTATGGGTCATGCATTTGAAAATAAAATGAGCTAGTGGGAAGTGGGCTGGTAAGAAATATGAAATCATGCATATTTCTATGTCGCACATGGATATGTTTTTTTTCCTGACAGTGTGGTCATGCTCGATCTAAGTATCATGTACTTTTGAGGTAAGATTATGCTTACAGCACATGAATTGAACTGATCAAAGCAATAGTTTTTGGTACTTCATATAAAACCTGCGTTCAGACATTCTGTACATTATTATTATTTTCTTGTTGTTATGTAGTTGTTAGTTGTTTCTTTTATGGGAGTCCCACTTCTCTTCCATGTCATACAACCTGTTGATGACAAAGATTGTTTGCTAAGTTTCATTTCCTCATATGGCTGTGATGAACCTTAGTTTATCGGGGTAAACACCGCCGGGAGGAAGTCCGGGCGGCGTCGGTTTGATGGGATGAGAGATTTGACTATAGACTAGGATGATAGAATTTGGGAAAAAAAAACTAGATTAATCTATCTTTATTGCTTGATTGATAATAGATATATGTTAACCCTTTTATAGGGATAACTCGACTTAACCTTCAAGAAATAATCTCTATTTACAAGGAAAGCCATCTCTAATAAATGGAATATATCTATAAGGTAGTAAATCTATATAATAAGGAAACTAACTATTTTTATCTCTATCCTAATTCGTCTAATGATGCTAAACACGTCTACTACAGTACCGTGTTACTGTTTACGTGCATAAACAGTGCACGTAAACAGTGATTTTAGCTCGTAACAGCTTCTCCCCTCTTCAGCGACAGCTTGTCCTCGAGCTGTGGTGGTGGTCATGGCTGTAGTCCAAGGAGACCCCAAGTTGATAAGAGACTACGACGTTTACCGATGACCTTGAAGACCGTGGCATCCACGTACAGGTGCAACAACATTGATGACATCTGCTATCGCCACAGCAGACACGGTGCTAACCACGACAACGTGGTGGTAGGCTTCCACGATGCGGTTGCTGCGATAGGCTTCGTCAGGGCCTTGGCAGCGTTCGGCAACACCATGATAGAACACGACAGTTGTGGCGGGCGTCGGTAGTACCGCAACAGGTCATGACAGCGACATGGTTGCCGCGGTAGGCTTCGGCAGCAACACGGCTGCCGAGGCAGGATGCGACAGGGTTGCGGTAGACATTGGTAAAACTGCGCTGCCATGAGATGTTCTGGCGGTGCCATGGCGGCTGTTGGGAACAACGTCGCTGCCACCTCTTGTTGCGCTTTCTTCTGATTCGCGATCTTCTCCAAGATGGCATACATGTTGAGGAAGATGGCCATCATCTTCTTGTCGATGTCATTGTTACTAGTAGCCATCCTGTTGGCGTTAGCCATTATTTTGGCCAACGACTCAGCAATAGGAACAATGGTTGCAGAAGTCATGAGAAGGATCGATTGCTCTAATATCAAATGTAATGAATCGTAGTTTATCGGGGTAAACACCATCAGGAGGAAGACCGGACGACGTCAGCTTGGTGGGATGTGAGATTTAACTGTAGACTAGGATGATAGAATTGAGGGAAGAGACTAGATTAATCTATCTTCATTGCTTGATTGATAATAGATACATGCTAACCCTTTTATAGGAGTAACTCGACTTAACCTTCAAGAAATAATCTCTATATCTATGGAAACCCATCTCTAATAAATAGAATATATCTATAAGGTAGTAAACCCATTTGATAAGGAAACTAACTATTTTTATCTCTATCCTAATTCGTCTAACCATGCCAAACATGTCTGCTACAGTACCATGTAACTGTTCATGTGCATGAACAGTGCACATAAACAGAATATGGGTGCCTTTGGTTGAGCTTTTAAGAGCTGCTTTTGCTTCCAAAAAGCTAAAAGCCAACCAAAGGGGTGGAAACTGTGTGCTTTTGAAGCGATTACTTTTGGGTAGTACAGTTTTGAAAGCACCTTGGACCCTGCTTTTGGCTTTCTGCTTTTTGAAATGGTGAAAATAGAGAGCTGTTTCACAGTTGTTTCAAGGAAAATAGAGATAGGAGGTAAGTTTTATACTTGTTTGAACCAAACAGGTTACAGCTTTTCCACAGCCCACAACCTACAGCATCTTTTCCACAGCCCACAGCTCACAACAGCTTTTTCAGAAGTCACAGCTCAACCAAACACACCCTATATCTATAAGGTAGTAAACCCATTTGATAAGAAAACTAACTATTTTTATCTCTATCCTAATTCGTCTAACCATGCCAAACATGTCTGCTACAGTACCATGTAACTATTCATGTGCATGAACAGTGCACATAAACAGTGATTTCAGCTCATGACAATGGCATTATATAATGTAGTATCTTCAGCTCCAAATATATCAAGGAAGCTTTTGAGGAAGGCCTCAGAGAATGGTGCAAAAATTGAAGATGATCCATGTGGAAACATGGGACTGCATGAAGATAAACAGGATGCCAATGATTCTTTGGAAAAAGAGGATCATCTACTGGCTGTGCCAGGTGTGATTCTCTTATGCTGTGGTCTCATGCTTCCATGCTTTCATGCCAAAAGAAAAGAAGGCAGCAGGCACAACACTACATCCATTCAGCGCAATGCTGGTGAGTCAATGCATGTATTATGTGTATTTAATGATGTCCTTTGTTTTTACCGAAAAGCCAATTCTTGTTGTCATACTGATGGTTATAAACTAAATACAAAGAAATATTGGTTGTCTAGACTAAAATTGGAGCAGGCAAATGTGAGCTAAATGTTTAAAAATTTTCCATCTAGTTCAAGCATTGTACTGTGTACATTGTTAATATCAATACATACATGAGAGTTCGGCTGTGCTATACTAGGAAACGTAACTTTGTGTTGTCCTTTTCTGTCTTACAAAAGTTTACTGCTGCACATTTCCATAGTCTTACAAAAGTTTACTGCTGCACATTTCCATTTTGTCTTTTTTCTCATTTGTATTACATATTACTTTTACCTATATCTTGCAAGAAAATTAAGTCTGATGGCCCCATGGTTGTTTTGAGGGATGGTTCTCATTTGAAATAGGGTGGGCCATGATTTTTGATGAATGTTATTATTTGGTAATTCTGTTCTACAGATCATTTGGTGCAGAAATTTAACATATTACCCCAATTTTATTTGGGTTAGTGTCCATATGTACTCTATGGAACATCAGGGCTATTAACCCACTACTGTTACACAGTTGTCGTTATTTGGATAATACTCACTCCACCTTCCTCAAAACGCACCTAGATTGGTTTTTCTGTGGTATGTTGAGATTAGTGTGCAATGATGATTTGGACCTTTATGGACAAACTCAGTGTCACTGTTGTATGTGTTTGCTAATTTCTAATCCACCTGCTACTTACCAGCCCAGCTACTCCCAAGTCCTAACAACTATTTCCATTTTCGTAGTAGGTCATACCATTTCCAACCTGGTGTGTGAACCTGAGGGAATGACATCTAGTAAGCTTTCAAAATGTTATACAATAGCCCACAACAAATAGGACAAGCTCTGCCCAGTTTGATTAGCTCTCACTGTGTAATGTTGTTTCACTGTTATATAGCTCTTCTCATGTATTGCTGCTCCCTCCGGTCTCATGTACATGCAGTTTCAGCTCTATGCACACAGAACAATGGACAAAATTAACGCCCTAATTTTTTGTACGTATGTTGGCCCTATTAATTTATGTCCATCTCTCTTAACACCAATAGCAATGAGCAAATTAATAGGGTTATTTGGAGTAAAATGTTGCCTAGAAGAACCAAAGGAAGTATTTGCCTATAAAAACCACTTCGCTCAGTATTTTAATGCATTCTATTGTGTGAACTGTCTTAATTCTGATATGCACCTCTGACTGTTAAATTGTTTGCAAGATCAATTTGTTCTGACAGCAGTAGTACAGTGATTCACTGTCAAACTTTGTTGGAATCTTGTCCTTAACAACCAGTTGTTTCTTTCCAGTTGAATCCGTTCTATCCTTTGAAGTAAGCACATCCTCTGAGAAGTTCCCACCAACTCCACATCGAATACCTCCAAGTCCTTCTAGATTCGCACCATCTCCACAAACAGCTAGAGTTGGATCTGTCAACTTAAGCGTCCATCAGATTCTCAGGGCCACTCAGAATTTCTCACCTTCATTTAAGTTAGGCGAAGGAGGATTTGGGACTGTCTACAGGGCTGTATTGCCAGATGGCCATGTTGTTGCAGTCAAGAGAGCTAAAAAGGTAGTGCAATGCTATCTATGTTTTATCTTCTGTTTTTACCGATTATTGATCCCTCATCAAATTGTGTTGGTTGTTGATGTTTTATTCACTATCTTGGGTTCATTACGAAATTTTTTGGATGAATGTAGCGCAGCTATTACAGTTATTCTGAGCATTTTTTAGGCGCCAACTATGGATTAATTTCTTTGGTTTTCTACCTGCGACACATAATGTGTTCTACTATTTTTACAGGATCAATTTTCAGGTCCCACAGATGAGTTCAGCAATGAAGTGGAACTACTTGCTAAGATTGACCACCGGAATTTGGTGAGATTACTGGGTTATACTGATAAAGGAAATGAGCGTATTATTATCACTGAGTATGTTCCAAATGGCACACTGAGAGAGCATCTGGATGGTAAATTGCACCTACTGGTATGTTCTCTTCAGTTCTCATTTTGGAGAGCTTCAATCTTTATCTGTATTTGTTAATTCTGCAGGCCAACATGGTAGAACCCTGGATTTTAATCAGCGCCTGGAAATTGCGATTGATGTTGCTCATGCACTCACTTATCTCCATCTATATGCAGGTACGCAATCTAATTGCTCGGTTGCATAAATACTGATGCGATGTGCTTTGTGCATTTTCATTTCAGTGATGTCCACTGTTGCACTCTCGAGATGTGCGAGCACTGCAGCTTAAATTACAGCTGTCTAGAATAAAACAGCCAATTTTTAGATAAAAATTCAAAAGACTTTATATCTAGTAGCTTTCTAGAATAAAACAGCCAATTTTTAGATAAAAATTCAAATACGTTGACGCAAAATGTTGGACCCAATGAATAATATGATTGAATTATGTTTAGTAAAAGATTGCATAGTTTAGTAAATTATTCGTATTAATTACGCCAATTTTGAACACTTCTATTTTAATTAAAGTTGGAATAATTCTATTTACCTCCCTAAACTATGGTGAGAGTCTAAGTTTCAACCTCAACTGCAAAATCGGGTAATCGACACCCCTTAACTATCAAAACCGGACAACTACCCTGAGACTCTTCCACCTTGGTTTTCAGTCACGTAGTGTTGATATGGCAGTGTTTTTTGGTGACATAGACACTAGTCATTTGAGTTAGCAAATAAAAATAATATTGGTGTTGAATTTACCATTTTGCCCATGAATTGGCTCGACCAGACTGCCCATGGCTCGACCAGACCACGTCCCTCCTGACTCCTTCAACCACATGTCCTCTGTTCTCTCAACTCCGTCTCCCTCTCGACCGCATCTCCCTCTCCCACCGCCATCACCGCAGCATGTGTCAGCCCTTGCCATTGCCCCTGCCCTAGGTAACGCATCTCCGTAGCGCTTCTCGCCTCCCACCTCGGCCTCCACCCCTCCCCACACTCAATGCTGCATCTCGTGCCACCCTCTGCGCCGCGCGCCCCGACCTCGTCTTCCGGCTCCTAGCTTCTCCGCCTCCCCGCTCCCCATCGCCCTCCCTACTCTTGGTCTCTGTCGCCTCCGCTCTCCCCACTGTTGATGCGCCTCCCACGGGCCTCCTTACCCTCGCGCTCCTGCCGTCATGGATGCCATGCCTTCTTTGGTGAGCTCCGATTCAATTGCTCCCTCTCAGAACACCCTTACCTCTCCCACTCCCTTCCCCAACGCCTAATTTGGCCTCTCCTTCCATAGGGCGCTGCCAACACGATGAGCTCCTTGCGCTGCCGTTGGCTCATGTCACCGCCCGCCTCGGTCTTTCCCCGCGCTGTCCGTCTACTCCGGTACATTCCCCTTACGTATTAGATGCTCATGCTCACCTCTTTTCTCTCTTGCTTCCTCTCCAGTGCCGCCGCCCTCTGCCTTCCCCATCCCCGGCCGCCGTGTGCTGCTGCCAGCCCACGTTGTTGCTCGTCTCACCACAACACCACCACCATTGAGTCTACCTCATGGCCTCCACCCTATTTTGGCCATCACCTGAACCCCTTGGCTCTCCTCTGCCCTCGGTGAGCTTGTCCTAAGCACAGCCATGGCCACCACTCGGGGAGAGAGAGAGAGAGAGAGAGAGCAAGCAGAAGGAAAGAAGAGGAAGAGGGATAGGGGCTGACGAGTGGGAGCCACCATCTTTTTTAAATTTATTTGCTACTTCTGCTGAGTTGGTTGCCACGTCAACTGAGAACATGTTATGTGGGCGCCAATATGGCGAAAACCATCGATCAAACTAGTCTAGGGGTGAAAAGTGAATGGTTTTAAGAGTTTGAGTGTGTCACATGTCTGATTTTGTAGTTGAAGGTCAAATTTTAGACCAATGCAATAGTTGAGGAGGCCATATAGACTTATTACATTAAAGTTTGTTTTTGTAAATATTGTTAATGGGACTGAGAACTTCTATGTGTGAACAGAGAAGACAATAATTCATCGTGATGTGAAGTCATCAAACATCCTGCTGACAGACAGCTACCGGGCCAAGGTGTCCGACTTTGGATTTGCTAGAAGTGGCCCCAGTGACACAGAGAAGACACACATCTCAACGAAAGTGAAAGGAACAGCTGGCTACCTGGATCCTGAGTACCTGAGAACATACCAGCTGACTCCTAAAAGTGACGTCTTCTCCTTTGGCATACTGCTTGTAGAAATTCTTTCCGCTCGCCGGCCTGTAGAGCTGAAGCGGGCCGCTGAAGAGAGGATCACTATCAGATGGGTATGTTGAGTGACTTTTTCTTTCACCTCCTTTCTCTTTTAAATGATTAATTCCACATATGTGGACGTGCGGGTTGTTATTACTCCCTCTTTTTAGATGTTTTAGAACGTGTGTGGTCAACTATTTAAAATTTTGACCGCTAATATACACAAAAATATTTGGATTTATCATATGAAAATGATATTACTAGATTCTCCATAAACAATATTTTCATATCATTATAATTTTTTAGTAACATATGATAAAAAAAATAATGGTAAAAGATATGTATTAGAGACTATATCGATGTCTGAAAGGACAAGTAAAAGAGAATAGAGGTAGTATATGACAGTGAATTCCACTCAGTTCTAGTAGAAGGGATGTGCTTCTATGCTATTGTATGAAATAAAATGATCGTGATTTTTTAATGCAACTCTGGGAAAATGAGTGGCTAACATCACACTAGTTTTAGTTCGATATTGTTTTGATCTAATCATAACTGTTATAAAATTTGTGCTCAATTTACAATTTATATGTAATAGCATGGAAACAGAACCTCTAGCTAGAATTACCTGTAATTAAAAAGTAAGATGAACTCTCATTTTGTTCGTTTGTCCATCGTGTGAAATGAGTGCATTTAACTTTGTAATTATGTAGACTTTCAAGAAATTTAATGAAGGGAACATGAGGGCGATATTGGATCCGTTGTTGGAGGATCGTGTGGACGATGAGTTGCTCGAAAAGCTTCTCAGCTTGGCGTTCCAGTGTGCCGCTCCCACACGGGAGGACCGTCCGACCATGAAGGAAGTCGGAGAGCAGCTGTGGGAGATAAGGAAAGAGCATGGAAAGAGCGTCAGGAAAGTGTGAAGATCATGGAGAACATTAGCTTTTTAGGCTTTTCTTCAACCACGACGCAGATTCTTTGCGCCATTTTATACGCATGTGATGGTATGTTTCTGAGCTGACAAATGTGCTCTTGAATAATTGTACACAGAGAGAGAGAGAGAGAGAGAGAGAGAGAGAGAGAACATCACCCGCAATTTGTATCTTCTCTCTACGACTTTGCAGTGTACTGCCTCCATGGAGTTACTGTCCTTTTGGTTAATGTATTAGTCGGAGTTGTTACATTTCTTGTCTGGGCTATTTCTCTGACTCGGAATCAACAAAGATAATGAAATAAAAGTAGGCTCTAGTTGAGCCAAAACCATACGCAGGGCATATTTCCGCACACAACAAGGCCTGTGGATTCAACATACGCAGGGCATATAAGATGCAATGTGATGCCTACCAGATGCTTGGATGTACTATGGGTGAATGGCGATGGGATGCAGTGTGACACACCAGTCCCAACACTCTGCTTAGAATATCACTACTATCCATATTTACTAACACAGCTTAGAATGTCCCTACTATCCATATTTACTCTCAATTTAATCTGCTACGACCGAGTCACAACCACACTTCCCTCTGGTTATACTACTACTTAAAATTAATCAACACCCTAATAACGATTTACGCTATAAACAACTAGCACCGGGACAATAATGACACATGCCTGGAGCATCGCGTCAAGAATGCTTAGGATCTCATGAATTCTTAGAACTAACCGCATTCTACACACACGGCTAACACTGCAATAGAGGTCATACTGGACGGATAATTAAAGACGATTCTATAGACTGTTAGTATTAAGTTGCAACGTAGTTATCTCAGACGGTTTTACTAGCGTGACTGTCTATATTGCAACCGATGGTAAGAACCGTCAGTGATGATTTACTTATCATAGACAGGTTTTTCACAAACCGTCTGTGATTGTATCATAGATGATTTATAATAAAAACCATATATGACAGTAGCACTTATCACAAATGGTTTGTAATAGAAGCCGTCAGTGATACAATCACAAACGGTTTATGTAAAAAATTGACTGTGATCAATACTTATCACAAAAGGGTTGTGAATGAAAGCATCTGTAATATTCACTGCGCTATTAAATACCATTATCCTGACATATACTCTGTCTGTGAGTAGGCGACAGCTTTGAGGCGATTTGATGAAAGGAGACCGGAGATTTGAAAGGGTGCTTATGTACCCATTTGTTCTTGGTGATCTAAGATTAGTAATTGGTACTATATAATGAATGCATTATATTCTAGTTAGATCTGTGCACTTTTTATTTAGAAGGAAAGCTAGATCTAGCTTGGAAAGAAAGAGAGATCTAGAGTGGGTCTTACTCCTATGTACTTTAATTCCTGTTGGATTGGTTTATTAATCATAGCTAGCTATTTTAGATGAAAAATTATGGTGAATAACAATATATGTAAGGGCTAGTGTATGTACATATAATGGCTACCTAGGAGAGTGTTAATCTAATTTAATATTAATTTGTTGTATGGCGGCTTTGGGAAGTTTGGTGAAAGTATACCGTAGATTTGCAAGTGTGATTGTATCACAGACGATTCCATAATAGAGTCATCTGTAATATACTACCTGTTAGATGTATATTATATATCTGTGTATTTACCCCATTGTATAAGGGGTTTCTTGTATATATGTCACCTATACATGTATATATATTGGCTATTTGGCCACATGACGAATACAAGCGTTATTCAACATGGTATCAGAGCCGGTTTCGTCATACCTAGGGTTTTATCATACCTAGGTTTTTGCCGGGTTTGCCGCTTGTCGCCGCACTGCCATCTGCCGTCGTTGTTCGGGCTCCTGTCCAAATCGATCTGATTTGGGTTCCTCCCGGCCGCCGACGTCTCCGCCCAAACAATCTGCTTCTTCGCCCGAGATCTTCCTTGTCGGGGTTGCTGCTTTCTTCGCCGGTGTGCGGCCTCCTTCGCGGGGTCTTCTTCGCCGCCGCCACAACCTGTCTGGTCGTCGACGCCGGGCCGCCGCTCAGATCTACCGCCGGGGTTCGCCGGCGCGCGTGCGGTCTTCTTTGCGGCGTCGGGCCCGCACCTTCCTCGCCAGGGCTGCCGCCTTTCGCCGGTGCGCGCGGCCTCCGCCCGCCACTCCGACTCCCCGCCCTAGGCCACCGCTCTGCCTCCCTGTCCGAAGCAGCGGGATCGGGCTCGCCCGGCCCAGCCACGCCCATTGCTCGAGCTAGCCAGACCGCTGTCCGCCGTCGCCGGAGACCGCCGTCCGCCGTCGCCGCGATTGTCGCCGTCCGCCGTCCACTTTTGTTTCGGTGAAGGTGCGACCGAGTAGACTCAGTTTTGTAGACTGAGTTCTGTAGACTCAGTTTTATAAACCGAGCAAAAAAAAGGAAAAAAAGAAAAAAAAGGAAGAGCCAAAAAAAAGGCAAAAAAATGTCTTCTTTTACATGTACCGTTTCTGTTCCTCGTTGCCCGGTGATCTTCGATGGTCTCAATTATCGGGACTGGTTTCAGCACATGTGCATCCACATGCGTGGTCAGCGCCTTGGGACTTTCTTACTGGCAAGTTTCCTTGCCCGTCTCGTCTTACTCCACCTGTTGAGCCTGTTCTCCCGAGGGATGCTTCCGAAGACGCTCGTATAAAGGTTTTTGAGGATTTTGAGGATGCTATGGAGATTTTTTAGACTCAGTATGCTGCTTACAAGACATGGATTGATGAAGATGCTCGTGCCTATGCTATTTTGGTTGCTAGCATGGAGGTGCATCTCACTGGTGATATTGTTGGATTGGCTTCCGCACATGCGATGTGGACGCATCTACGCAGCCGCTACGAGCCATCTGGTAATTCCTTATACCTTGCTGTTGTGCGATAGGAGCAGTCACTGCAGCAGGGAGATGCCACTGTGGATGAGTTCTATGCTCAGTTGTCTGCAATATGGCGTCAGATCGACTCTTTGGGGCCAGATGTTTGCCGCACCGGTCAACGTTGCCAGCGTCAGCAGTCTCACATGGAGCTTCGTCGCATCTACGACTTTTGACACGCCTCGGCCCGAGTTTGAGCGCACTCGTGCTCGATTCTCGGCTCGTCATCCTCGTGTGACTTTGTTGGAGGCCCTTGCAGCTGTTCGTACCGAGGAGATTCGACTTCGTGGAGCGGGTCTGTTATCATCAGCATCATCACTTCCTTCGGTTTTGATGGCTTCTCCGGCTTCTACACCCGTTGTGCCTTTGTCTCCACCAGTTGTGCCTCCACCAGTGATAGCTGCTGTTGGTAAGGGCCTTCATTGCACCTATTGTAACAAGGATGGACATGTGGAACAGTTTTGCTACAGAAAGAAGAAGGATCTTCGTCGTGGTGCTCGTCCTCCAAGGGGCATTGGAGGCTCCTCTCAGCAGAGTTCTGGTACCCCTGACACTCAGCAGCTTCTCACATTGCTAGGCCGCATGGTTGCTTCTGCATCGTCTGGTTCTGCTGGTTCTGCTGCTCAGTCTTCCAGTGAGAGATCACCTTCTACTTCTCCTTCCTCAGGTACATCACCTTAGATTCTTGATTCTGGTGCTTCTTTTCACATGACATCTAATTCTACCTGTCTTACTTCCATTAGTCCTTTAGCTGCTCCTATTACTGTCCACACAGCAGATGGTACCTCTCTTTTTGTCGCGGCCCGGAACGGCGGCGAGGCGGGTGGGCGGCGGCGCAAAGCGGCCGGCGACGGGGGTGGAACGGGGGCGGTGGCACCAGCGTGGAGGGAGGAGGATTTGGCGGGCGCAGGAGCTAGAGGAGGGTAGGGGAGAACTTACCAGAGGGTTAGCCGGGCTGGAGGTGTGCCGAGGGTAGCTGGCGGCGGAGGCCGGGGTCGGGCGGCGGTGGCGCATGGCGCTGGCGGTGCACCGACGGCAATAGCTCCGGCGGGCCGTCGGAAGATGTTCAGGTCGTTGAGAGGGTGCTCCCTCCGCGGCTAATCGATGGATGGTCAACCGAGGAGGCGGCGGCGGGGGAAATGGCGGCGGCCGGCGATGGGGAAAAGGGGCCGTGCGCGAGCTCCGGCGCACCGGAGTCCGATTAACGCGGTGGGGAGGTACACCGGGAGCAGGGACATACTTTGCCGCACTTGGGGTGGTTGGACGTCGCCGGAAGGCTGGGAACGGCATAGAGGCGCTGCGGCCAGCGCATGAGTAGAGGTGGGAGAAGAGGCAGGGAAGGAAAAGGGTGGCGCGGGAGCTCCTTATGGTCACAGGGGGGATGGAGAAACGGTGGGCAGCACGGGGAAGACCGGGGGCGGCGAGGAGGAATCGGTGGGCGGTACGGGCGCATGCTTGCCACGAGGCGGTAGCGAGCTGCGGAGTCAGAAGAAGTTGAGCACGGGGAGGAAAGAGAGAAGGCGGGGAAGAAGCAGGGAGGGAGGGAGAACACGGGCCAGGCCGGCTGTCAGTGGGGGAATTTGGGAGGGAAGAAGAAAAACAAAGGGAGAAAAGAAAAGAGGAGTGGGGCCTACCTGTAAGTGAGAGAGGAAAATAGAGAAAAGGGAAAGAAAAAGGAAGAGAGGCCCAAGCATTTTTCTGGATTTTGGATTTTTTGTTTTAAATTTTAATTTGCATTAGGTCCTATTGATTTTATTAAATTTTTGCCATAAATTGTATATATAAATTTTTGAATGCCCAAATTTGGGTTTTGTATGCTTTTTATGCTAGTCTTTCCAAAATGAGATTTTATATTTCCGCTCGGTTTTCTCTCTATTTATGCTGGATCATCTTTTCATATTCGTATTTAAAATTTTAGTTTTCTATTATTTGCATATTCCCTTTTTGGCATTACTAATGTTTGTCTTTGTCTTTTATGAATTTATTCAATTTTTGGAATCTCAACCAAATTCAGGAAAACACCATAAAATCCAAATTCAAAATAGAATATATTGCAAAAATAATTTAAAAGCTTCACATATTTCAAATTTAAATTTTCAGGATGCTACAAGCAGAAAGGAGCCGGGAGGAGGGAGAAGGATTGTTGCGTGGGGGTGGGGCCTGCTGGCCAGAGAAAGAGAGCGGGTGGGAGAGGTAGAGTTGGGCCGGGCCGTTTCGGCTGGCCTGGCTTCATCCCCTTTCTTTTTCTTTTTTTCTTTTCTTTTATTTACCCATTTATCTATTGTTTTATTTATATGTGCACATATAAATTTATATATGTATAGGTTCATCTGGCTGTTCCTTTATTTTCATAGTTCTATTTCCTATATTACTAAACTCCCCCTTGCATTTGCACAATTTGTATATATATTTATATATGTTTGTATTTTATTCATTTGCTTCTATTGTTATTTGTGATACTATTTCCATTATTTGCATATTTCCTTGTATGGCATTACTAATAATGATTTTGTTTTTCGAAACTTTCTTCAATTTTTGAAAAACTCAACCAAAATTTAAGAAACACCATAAAAATCCAAACTCAAATAGAATATATTGCAAAAATAATTCAAGAGCTTCACATTTTCAAATTTAAATTTTCGAGATGTTACAATGTAGGAGGAAAGGTGTGGCACAGGGCATGGGCTGTCAGCAGAGAGGAGAAACAACGAGCGTGGTATCAAAATGATGAGCATGGCATCAAAAACTAGTAGCTTATGTTCATGGTTTCTCAGGCTGCTGGCTGGAGGTCAAAGTACTGCAAGTGGGCCACACTCGGTGTGTGTGTGAGAGAGAAAGGGTGAGGTGAGCTAAGAGGTTTGGGCATTTGTTGGACACATCAAAAAATGCATTAAAAAAGTTTAAATTTTTTCTCATTTTTCATTCTCTAGAATTTGGGATGTGTCGTGGGAATTGAATGTTGTGATATTTTTAGTACCGGGACAATAAGGGAGACTGTCCTGTAAAGAGGGAAATGGTAGTTTTGGAAAGCATATAGGAGCATTGTCACGCCCTTGGATGTAGAGGGAGACTGGGGAGGCGGTGGTTCGACAGTGGGCGGCGGCAAAGGGCGGTGGCGGTGGGAGAAACAGGTGAGACGGTGGTGCTATGAATATTAGGTTGAATGGGATAGTGGCGGTCAGGGAGGGGAGATGGCGGCACAACGAGGTGGCAAGATCGCCACTAGCTGCCGGCGGTGGAGGAGGGGCGGGGGAGGCAGAGGAAGGGTGCAGAGTTGCCTACGGCCCTGTTTGTTTCCACTTAGGATTATTATAATCCAGCTTATAGGTGGGGGATTATATAAGCTAGATTATTATAAGCTGGTGGGAAATAAGCTGTCAGGTGTTTGGCAACCTGGATTATTAGAGTTATGGATTGTTGTAATCGAATGTTTAAAGACTACAATGCCCTTGACCTTTTTTGGTGACTTATTTATTCTTTTATGACATGTTTTTTATTAGTTTGGACTTGCAAAACATTAGTAACATACGAATTTGAATACATAAGTGGTAGAAAAGCTTAATTATTCAAATATCCATGATCATATGTTCGTACAAATATGCTCTTACAAACAAATTACTCTCTTCTAGCAAATAAAGCATTAGCAATATTATCACGGAAGGCATTCATGCCCCCCTCTTCATCTCCCAATTGACTTGAACCCACATGAGAGGAAGGCATCGGCATATAGTTTTCATCTCGATCACACCGGTCAAACTCTTCATCACTCAAAGCACTATCCCGAATGAAGTTATGGAGTGTCATGCATGCATGTATTATTTTGGTTTGTTTGAGCATTGGATAACTTGGTAAGTCCAACAAAATTCTCCACTTCATCTTTAACACACCAAAAGATCGCTCAATCACATTACGAAGTGATGAATGCAAGTGGTTGAATACCTCCTTCTTGCCACTAGGCGTGGTCCATTTCAAACTCGTAAATGGTACTTGGTCCTTTGTATGGAGCTAGAAAACCCGGTCGATTTGGATAGCCTGAATCGACAAGGTAAAATTTTCCTACAAAATGTAAACATACACAATGAGATATAGCTACAGTATGCAACTTTTTGAGATATCTAGTCAAAATGTAACTATACCATTTGGAGGATGTGGGAACTGCGTGGCATATTTACGTAAAGCATCATTGAACACCCTCATGTCATGTACTGATCCAGGCCATCCCGCAACAACAAAGGTGAACCTCATGTCGAAGTCACATATCGCCAACACATTTTGAGTGGAATAACCATATCGACCAACATGTTGAACCACTTTTGCCGAAGGCACAACAACCGGTATGTGAGTGCCATCTATTGCACCTATACAGTTATTAAAATGAGGATAAAACCGGGAACCTAGCAGTCTTGGGTGTATCTGTGTGAAGTTTGGATCTCTAGGTTTGATAATATCTGCTGATAGGAGGTAAACACTTTCCAACACTTCATTGAATTTTCTACTAATTGTTTCTTTTGACCTCGCAAATCTGTTTTTCACTTGAGTAAATGACCGAGGAGCCCCAATAGTCCATAGAAACATACCCAAAGCTTCAATAGAAGACATCTTGTTGCTTGACTTCAAACCATAAGGCGTCACCAACAAGTCATGCAATCTATCAAATAGTGGCCTACTCATCCTAAACATATCGTAGCAATCTTTTGGAACTCTAAGAGTTTTCATAACCCAATCATGACCAGACTCATCTGGTTCAATTCTCTCTGATTTGTTCAAATAAGTTTCAGTACAGTACATACCAAATGCACAAGTTACTGCTCCATATTGTTTCATCATGTCAAGTTGATTCCGTGCAACCACAAATGTTTCATCCTCATCACTCTCATACAAGTCAATCTACATACATTGGAACAAATATTGTCAAACAAAGGTCCAACCAAATATTTCATAAACAACTCAAAGTAGATAAGTTCATAGAAACTATATGTTGTCAAACAAAGGTTCAACCAAATATTACATAACCAACTCAAAGTAGATAAGTTCATGCAAATAAATAAATTGACACAAAGTGATTGCAAACATTTGGATTGACTACTACATCAAACCTTCCTTCACACACCACCTCTTCAACCAATCAAGCCTTCCTTCCTTAGTGGAAAATGTTTTGAACATATCACGGTGTTCTGCTTTCACAAATAGTTGGGTAGCCATAAAATGTTCTGCAGTTCCCTCTGCTGCCCCGCACTCCACAGCCAAGTTCATCACTTCTTTAATGGAATTGTACCTCAATTCACCTTGCATCACCTTGTTGGCAATAGCACAATTGTTCTCCAAAGTGTTATGAATACCCTTCATTATCTTAACCATGGGGTTCTTTCCTATCTTTTGTGGGCTAGTAGCAGTGCTACTTAAACCTCTCTTTAATGGATTGGTACCATTTGATTTGCTCCCCAATGATCCATGTCCTACATGTGTTTCTCCAACCCCTTCTCCATGAGCCCCTCCACCTCCTCCTACAGCCCCTGCACCTCCTCCAACAGCCCCTCCTCCAATAAACTCACCAGGTATACAGGAAGATGAACCATCAACTGCAACCATGCCAAACATTTCCTTCAACAATTCTTCACACTCCGGTGGACCATGCTGCAGCTTCTTCCACTCTGAATGTCCCTGAAAAGATGGTAAAAAACATTTGTAAGCACACTTCTTTTTTTCAATTGTACATAAAATGTTGATAGTCAGTTAATTGTTACCTTGGTGACTTTTTTCCAGTAATCATCAGTAGCATCCACTGTACCTTTAGTATCATCCCAACCAAGCCCTGTATCCTTGAGAAGGCTTAGCCAAAAGCTATACAAGCCTTTAAGCAAATCCCATCGGTTCTTCAACTGTGTTCTAGAGTGACGTAAGCCTGTCCTTTGCATGTACTTAACAGCAATATTCTTGTAGCCTCTATTATTCATAACCCCATTAGGCCTATTACCAGCTCGTATTTCTTCGATGCAAATTTCACAAAAAGTCCTAATGTTCGATGCACACCAATCTGCTTTGTCAAACTCCTCCTTCTATTCGATACAACACATACATATGTAAATTTCAATACAACACATACATATGTAAATTTCAATTTTATGTGTAGTTGCATGGATATACACAAAGATGGCTAGGACCAAGTAAAAGCTTAAGTAATTTTACCATGTTGCCGCCATCGGCATGTGCAGGAACGTCGGCATCATCTCCTTCAACAGATCCCCGTCTTCGACGCTGCACCGAAGGTGGGGAGCTACCGTCATCCACACCAAAGGCTCTGAGGTCCTCATCCCCAAGGCCGGTGCTGGAAGCCGCTCCTGAGGAAAATAATAGGCCATGTAATCTCCAGAATACCACAGAGTCAGCTTAAGATTTTCAGCTATAGGCCTGAATATTTCCAGAAAAAGCATTCTGTTGAAAGTTACTACTATCTTGCATCTACAGCATTTTCTAGACAGTGGTTTAGTATGCATCTCTCTATGCAGCACCGGTGGCACGTGGCATGATAAACACAGTGATAAAACAAGGGAAGCGAGAATAGAAAGGAGGATAAAAACAGAGAACTTAGAAGCCAGCTTTTGTGGCAGTTCATACATGAGTTTTAACCCATATATTCTAGCTGTTCTAAGGTTGCACCATGTGCTATTTAAGAAACCACAACCTATACATGAGGATTGCGCAGACCATAAATGGGAGTATATCAAGGTAAATAACTTCTCAAGAAAAGATCCATGTCCTAATTGACTAGTTAAAAACTTAATAGGTGCATATTATACTAATATTTCTAGCTAGTTTATGCTGGAGAATTGTTTGGGTGCATTGGGCAAAACGCACATAAAAGTTACTATCCCAACTAAACTAAAAGGGAGGCATAGGTCAAGAAAAATTAATATACTGTATGTCTTGGAGATTGATTTGCAACAGAAGAATAAGAAGGTTAGGAGATCAGGAGATCGTGTTTATGTGTGTATGAGAGAGAGGGAGAGGATGGATTCTGTTGTCCTCCCTTCCATAAAAATAAAGTAGCATTCTGGTGAAAGTTACTACTATCTTGCATCTACAGCATTTTCTAGAAAGTGGTTTAGTAAATTTTAGCTAACTGTAGCAGTTATTAGTTATTGCTATCTGTAGCATAACAATGTCAAACTTAACAATAGTTGACATTTGACACAATGTGTCACACTAAGAATTTAATTAACCTAACCATCCAAGTCTGAAATCTGACAGCTAATGAACCAGTCAAATCTCAAATAAAGCATTCCTAAATCTTCAAACTTTAGCACACTAGTATGCATCATGCAAAGACTAGGACCAGCTGAGATGTTCAGACTTCAGATAAAGCTGATCAACCAAATTCAGACTAGAAATAGCACATAAGAGTTAATAGCAATAGAATAGCTTACACTGCTGAAACTACATACATATCTAGAAGCAGCACCTTACAGTGCAGAGATTGCAACTTTGCACCAGCATAAATATGCTGTATCTAGTTAACCGGCATAACAATCGAATAACCAGGTACTTCTTGGATTTGGGTTTGTGCTTAAGAGTTTCAAGGGTCTCATCGTTAATAATCAAATGTTCAATTTGGGGCAAATTACAGAGCATAGTCTCTACATATAGTTTGTTACAATCTTTCCAGCATCTCTGCAATGTGTGCTTTACTCAGATTCATACATCAATTTATTGGTCATCAGATCGAGCAAAGTACATACCAAAGCCGAGCACGCCGCCCCTGACGCCGGCGCCTAGGTCTTCGCCCCCGAGGTTGCCGCCCATGCCTAGGCAGCCGGCCACGAGGCCTTCGACTCCGGCGCCCAGGCCGCCGCCGCCAAGGCCACCGCCTGCGACTCGCGGCCTCTCCGCCACCCCGAGGCCGGCGCGCGCGCGCCGTGCCCAGCCCGGTGCCCGAGGCCGATGCCCACACCAAGGCCGCCGCCGACGCCTAGGTCGTCGCCTCCGCGACTCGCGGCCTCTCCGGCACCGCGTCCCCTCCCGACGCCGCCCCGGCCGGCGCCGCCTAGGCCAGCACCGCCCCTCCCAGCGACTTCCTCGGCGACCCCGAGGCTGCGCGCAACGGAATCCCGGTAGGCAAGCGCACGGACAAGGCCGGCCTCCGCATCATCACCATCTTGGGGATCCATCTTCGGGAAGAGAAGAGGAAGGAGGCGCACGGGAGGGAGAGAGAGGCGTTGGGAGGGGAGGCGGCGAGGCGCGTCTGGGAGAGCGGCGCTGGGAGGGGAGGCGTAGAGAACGGCTGGGAGGGGAGGCGCTGGGAGGGGAGGCGGCGAGGCGCGTCTGGGAGGGGAGGCGGCAAGGCGCGTCTGGGAGGGGAGGCGCGTCGAGAGAGGCGCTGGGAGGGGAGGGGAGGGGATGCGTTTGGGAAATATCTCAATGGCAAAGGTGGGTAATTGTTATCAAGTTTTATGGTCATTAAGATAAAGGGGGAGAAATAAGCTGAAATAAGCTCCTTTCTTGAGCTTATTGGATTACAATAATCTGGGCTATTAGATTATAATAAGTTACCTTATAATCTAGGCTGTTTGTTTCCACTTATGATTATAAGCTGGATTATAATAATCTTAAGTGGAAACAAACAGGGCCGTAGGAGAAAAGAGGGGAGGGAGAGTGGCTAGGAGGCTATCTCGTTGGATTAGGGTTCAACGGGATAACGTTTGTAGTTGCTCTCTTTATGAATTCCTCTGGCTGGACACGCTGGAGATGAGGAGGAAGAAGGAATGGATATGTGGATCCCAAGATTTAGAGAGAGAAGGGTGTGGAAGAATGGGGTAATTTGGTATCGTTCAAAGTTTTAAACTACTAATGTGGCACTTTTCTAACTAAATGCATTTAATTAACAGTACTTCTTTTGCAGTGCAAACCAGCAATTGGGTACAATTATGAAAATCATTTCGGTTTAGGCACCAAATCAACATGAAATTTCCTTACTAATTAAGAGCCTAGGACATAATTTGGAGTTCGCATTCCCCATGTGTTTTTTCTGCAGTTGAATATATGTCTAATTTTCCCAATATATATGGAAACAAGTATACTTTTGACCAAAATCAGATTCATGTTCAGAAGAGAAATGACCAAGCATGAACATGCCATCGCAATTAACCAAAAGTACATGTGCAAATAAGTGAAGGCCTAAATATTTGTGGACAGGAGTTGATGTAGAGAGCTGTAGATCTGTCAATCTTCAACACGTCATTTTCTCAAATGTTGCCAATAAAAAATAATTATGAAAAAACCGCATTGAGGCTCATGCATGCATGCCCATGCTGATTCAGAACTTGCTTCGAAAACCACATTGACCTGAACGCTTCTGGATGCTTATGTTTCTCTCTCCAATAAACATCTGTAGCAGAAAGCTGAACCAATTATGAAGCGCCATTTACATATCGAGCTACAGGTATCTGGTTTCGCAAATGAGTCTTATAGCCATGTCCGATTGATCACATTCCGGTTACCACAAGGGTCAAGAAAAAATAAACACAAATATACATCGATAGATCGATTTTCAAACACATGAAGGAAGCACAGAAATTGAAGATGGGATGAAAGGGGGAACATGCATGACATTTCCTCTCTGCCTCCCCTGGGAACACTATGGTGGGTGTGCTTGTGAATTATAGCATAAACATAGAATGACAGCCTGATAGGTTAAGAAAGAGCTAGGGTAGTTCCGTTTCAGATTTATGGTAGAATTAGATGCAGAATGCCATATCTAGGTAGATTAGAAACCAACTAAAAGAACAGGGCATCAGCGCGTCACAAACTTTGTTGAAATTTGGTGCTCACTAATTCACGACAATGAGTACGGCAAAAAAAAAACTACTCTTAGACAAACTATTATTAGACAGTGCTAACATTAGTAATCATAATTTTCCTTGCGCACATTGCACCTCATTGGCCCCAGTGTGCTAACCAGAGGGGCAAAAGGTCCAAAACAGTAGTTTAAAGCCAGCTGAACTTATGCCTTTCAGAGACAAGCCAAAAAAAGGAAACATGGATGGCCATGGCTGGGTGGCACCCTGATACTGCCCAAAAAGTGTGTGGCTTCCCTTGGGCTCCCACCCCATCCTAGCCCGACTCCATTCTCGTAGCATGCTTCCTCATGCTTTGCTTTGCCATTCGCTCCATTCCTTCTTCCAGCATTTTCGTTTCCTTCTACTGTTTTCTCTCTCGACAAATTTTGGAAAACTCTCATCAATTGCCCCTCCATTTCGTGTATCATTCTCTTTGTGCATCCACAATGGATTTGCCAGGGTAGGGTAAGGTTTCCATTTGCATGGGGAAGAGGGAGGTGCAAATCCTTGTAGCCTAATCTCTCTTTCCCATATCCATCGATTTCTTTCTTGTTCCCATTGCAAATTTATCTTAGAAGACGAGCAAAAGATTACACCGTTTGTTGATCCGGGAAGGCAAGAAAAGGTGCCGGAGAAAAAAATTCAAGTGTGTATCATTCGAGTCAATCCTTGATTTAGGAGAAGGGAAGGCTTGCGAAATCTGAAGCATGGGGAAGACACCAAGAAAGAAGGAACTAAGCGAACCAGGATCAAAGAATGGCGAAAGCAGCTCGAGCAACAGCAGGTGCAACTCGAGGAGCAGCAGATGCAGCGGCGAACAAACTCCCAAGGCCGCGGTGGACGAGGATGACGCCGTCTTTATCGGGCTGGCTATGGAATTGAAGGAGGAGGGGACGAGGCTATTCCAGAGGAGGGACTATGAGGGGGCAGCCCTCAAGTTTGATAAGGCAATAAAGCTCTTGCCGAAGGAGCACGATGACATCGCCTTCCTCCACTGCAACATTGCAGCATGTCACATGCACATGAATCCTGAGGAGTATCACCGTGCAATTGATGAGTGCAATTTGGCATTGGAGGCAGCCCCAAAGTATACTAATGCATTATTGAAAAGGGCACGATGCTTCGAAGCACTGGATAGGCTAGATCTAGCTTGTAGGGATGTGCAAGAGGTATTGAGCTTGGAACCAAACAATGTGAACGCATTGGAGCTCTCCGAGAGTATTAGGGAGGAGAAGGATGCTTTGTTGGAGAAACAGGTTGTGTCACCAGAGGAGCCTACGACCATTTTCGCAAAAGAGAAGATCAAGAGGAAAGTTTCCCGCAGATTTAGGAATTCCATAGTCGAGGAGGAGGTGTGGGAGATGATTCATGATGAGGAGATGCTAGAGAACGATGAAGATGGCAAGGCAGAAGAGTGCAATGAAGATAACCATATGGGGAATGATTTAAGCAAGGAAGAAAATGGCACTGAGGACATGCAGTTGAAGCAAAATCGGGGCGAGGATGAAAAGTATACTGAAGAAATCCAAGTGAAGCATGGCCAGTACAAACGAGGAGCAAGCGATCAAGTGCAGGATATGGAAGAAAGAACTCAAGAAACGCACCTCAAACAGAAGCATGGTCAAGACAAGCATGAAAAGTGTTTCAAAGAGATACAGATAAAAGGTGGTCAGCATGAGCAGGAAATGCATACAAAGCAAAATCAAGTCTGCAGTGTGGACAAGCGTCAAAAGGATATTGAGGAGATACAAATCACTAATCATAGCAAGCAAGAAAAGCATACCACGGAAAAGTATGAAAGGTGTACTAATGGCAACCAAGAAAAGAATTCTCTACAGAGGCACATTAGTCGTGGTGAGGACAAGCAGGAAAAGCGCACTTCCATCAAACCAGAAAGTCATGGTAGAGACAAGCATCAAAAACACACTGGGGAGAATCACACAGATGTTAACAAAGGAACAATGAGTGTAAAGTTTGTTTTTGGAGATGACATAAGGTTTGTCGTAATTCCAGAAAATTGTAGTCTAATGCAATTGATGGACATAGCTCGGTTTAAGTACAATCCCCACCTGAAAGCAATGCTTCTCAAATTTAAGGACAAAGAGGGTGATTTGGTGACAATTACCTCAAGTGAAGAACTAAGGTGGGTTCAGGAACTAAATCCGAAAGGGCCAGTACGGTTGTATATAAAAGAGGTAAGTCCTGAGCTTGAGATCACTAGGGATCTGGTCTTGCCCAGTACATCTTTTGCAGAGTTAGAAAGAAATCATCCTGAAAGTGGAAGCTCTAGGCACGACGTTGAAAAGAACTCTTACGGTGATGACTGGATGGTGCAGTTTGCTCGTCTATTCAAGAACCATGTTGGCTTTGATTCTGATGCATATGTGGATCTCCGTGACCTTGGTATGCGACTGTACTATGAAGCAATGGAAGACACCATCACAAGTGAAGAAGCCCAGGAGATATTTCAAGCCGCAGAGGCAAAGTTTCAGGAAATGGCAGCTTTAGCGTTGTTTAATTGGGGCAACGTTCACATGTGTCGTGCAAGGAAGCGATTATTTTTATCTGAAGATGCTTCAAAAGAATCTGTACTTTGCCAGGTCAAAAATGCATATCAATGGGCATGCACCGAATATGTCAAAGCTGGGAAGAAGTTTGAAGAGGCTGTGGATGTAAAACCAGACTTCTATGAAGGCCTTATTGCACTTGGACAGCAACAGTTTGAGCAAGCAAAGCTTTCTTGGCGTTATGCGGATTCATGTAAGGTAGACATGGGAACTGAAGTACTAGAACTATTCAACCATGCTGAAGACAATATGGAAAAGGGAATGGAGATGTGGGAAGGAATAGAATATTTGCGTGTGAAAGGACTATCTAAATCAAAAAAGGAGAAGATCCTACTGGATAATTTGGGTTTGAATGGGCATGTAAAAGATTTGCCAGCAGATGAAGCATTTGAACAAGCTTCAAATATGCGATCACAGCTAAACATTTCTTGGGGTACCATTCTTTATGAGCGTTCAGTAGTAGAATTCAAGTTAGGACTTTCTAGCTGGGAGGAAAGTCTCACTGAATCCATTGAAAAATTTAAGACCGGCGGGGCTTCTCTAGCAGATATCAGTGTGATGATAAAGAACCATTGTGCGAATGAGAAAACTCAAGAAGGTATGATGTACTCATTTGTGCCTTTTTCCTGTAAAATTTCTTTCTTTCTGTGTTGCTACATTATCTATTCTAAAACATGTATATTTAAGCTATCTACGCTAGTAGTCATGCATCTTAGAATAATTAGTATGGAAAATATTCATGTCAGCGTTACTGCTTTTACTGTTCAAGTTTCACTACCTCATTCATTACGCAAGATGTTTGCAGGCCACCAGCTTTGAACAGCTTTTTTTCAGAACCACTTGTATTAACTAAAAAAAATGGTACATGGATAGACTTATTAGTATTAGATATAAAACGAGTACTGATTCTCTTAAGCAAAGCACTAGAATGGTACGTTTACATTTATATTACAATTATACAACCACAACTCCAAAATCGTTTACTTTTCGTCCCCCAAACATCAAAACCAGTACAAATCACATCTTGCACCCTAAACCCTGGTTGGGGTGACGTGTCATCCAAGTTGGCATACGAGCTAATGTAGTTTGATGATGCAAAAAAAGTTATGGGACCCGCCGTCAGCCTCCTTTTCCTCTTATTCTCTTTCTCTTCATCTCTCTCAGAACCACTCTTTCAACCGGCGGATTTTTTCAACTGGGATGCCATGTGCCTACTAACATGGTAAAGTTGATGATGTGGTAGCCAACATGGCAAAAACCGCTTACTAAATCAGCCTTGAGACATGATTTGCACCGATTCTAACATCTAAGGTATGAAAAGTAAACTAATTTGAATGATCAAAAGTGGACTGTTTGCTAAATAGTAACATGTTAATTGGGAAACAAAAACATATATAATTTACACTAGTTACTATGTCTATAACAAACAATTGTGCTACAATTTGTGATGCTAGATTTTGGAACTAACATCGGTATAACTTGACAACTATTTATTTGTCAATAAACTCAGATTTCATGGATTGTTCGTGGACAAGTTATACCTCACAACTAGTAAAAAGTACAATCAGTTTCAATGCCAATTGTTGAACTATACCTTTAACAATCTTTTATGCCACAACTTTCAGATGTTATAATCTCTTAACTACCTTTAATGGTGTATATAAGTCGTTAAGAAATTTTCTTTGTTCTGCAGGATTGAGCTTCAAGATTGATGAGATAGTTCAAGCATGGAACGAAATGTACGATGCTAAAAAGTTGATAAATGGTGGTTCTTCTTTCCGTCTTGAACCATTATTTCGAAGGAGGCCCTCGAAGCTGCAAAATTTACTAGAGCACATACACTACACATGAGCTTTTATCTAAAATAGGACTTGGCTGCTAAACATGGATAAGAACGTTGATACTAACTTTCCTGCTGCAACAGGTAATTCCATTCTTTGTTGACAAGTATTGTTGAGCTTATTCTCAAGTCTTTATTTGATGTGATTGTACAAACAATATATGTTTCGTTGTTTTTTTCCTATCATATTACAATCGCTGTGATTGCTTTTACCTTAAAACCCATCAACTGTAGCATATGAGACTGTACACATATTTTTCTCGTACTTATTTTCGACTGTTTTTAATTTGTAGACATCAAAATAACTAGAAGCATCTTATAAAAAATCGAATGCTGTGGTAATACAAAAGCAAATCTATTTCTCTAGATCAAAACAAGATGCTGTCTTAATATAGAATACAAGATTTCATCCAAGTTTGGAGCCGCATGCATCAATTATTCACTTTTCTTCAATATAGTCAAAATACCTTGTAACTTTGATATAAATATTATAATTTTTATTATTTAAATATCAACATTTTACTAACATAATGGGAACATGGCTTGTATGAACAATTATTTAGATGAAATCATGATTTAGTGTGAACTATTGTTTCACTTTAGTTAAAGGGTAATGCAACACCAACACTCCACAGGTTATCTCCTCAAATGTAATTGGAGTCTTTCATGTTGATTTTGACTTTGGAGATTAAACCAAAAGTGGATGCGTGATTGCACCTAAATTATGGTTTGCAATAGATATGTCCCAAGAAAAATTAACTAAATATCATAACTCAGTTTGTTAGAATTGACTAACAGTAAATGATGCACAAAGCATAAAAGAGAATACTAGTCAAATCATCAGAGATAAAGATGTATGAGTTGTTTTTATATTATTTAAAAAAATGTATTATGTTTGTATTTGGCTTCTATTACTATTGGAATCGGTGTTTACTTTCGCTTATATTTCCTCTGTTATTAAATAGCACGGTTTGAATAGAATGCCAAACAAAACAAGCTTTCTGGCATGGTTGATGACAGTATTGAAGAGCAATAGCTATTCGAGTATTTTGAATCCTTAGTTTTTTCACAACAGACTGTATTGATTCTTGCTGCTTTCTTTTTCTCATTTAAGGCTTTTGAAGCATTACTATTTTTATTGGTTCAATTTGAACTCTCAGCATGTAACATGAAATTCTTAAGTTCTGTTACCTGTTTCTAAATGTAGTAGTTGTGTGAACTTATTATCTTTTTTCTAACTATTTGCTTACAGCATAAACAATTTTAACATGCTTTGCAGACCGGTAACTGTTTGGAATTGAATTCCAAAATGGTTGATATGTCCAATTCAAGCTAAAAGAGTTGCTCAGAATGCGCATTGCGGAGTTAAGAAGATATTTCACAAGCTGCACGTGTATTTCACATGTGGAAATGCCTCGAGTATGTATTATTAGGCACATAGAAGAGCTCAAGTACTCAACTGAATTGTAACTTGTTGTAGATGAAACTAACTGTCATGGCACACAAGAGTGAAATGTTCATAGTTCTGGATTGACTGAAAGATACGTATTTTACTTGAAAGATTCTTCATATGCAGCGATAAAGTGAAAAATACACCATGCTATGCAACCGGTAACATCATCTTGTTGCAGAATATAGCACGAAGCAAGCTAAATTGAAGCAAACGATGAAGTTGTGGAGAGAAATCTTGACCCTTGTAACTTGGGAAACCTACGATTAGTGAAAAAGTCCTAGTGGCTTCAGAAAAGACAGTGTTGCACTGTATTCATCTGTATATTCATCTTCAGTAAATTCCTACTTGTTGATGATATAAAATCTAAAAGTAAAACTGCATATAGATTTAAAGCATTCTCGCTTCTCAGAGGTACTCAAGTTGACGAGGAACCTTCTGATCCCATTCAGTTGAATGAGTTAAGGGCAGATGCATGCAGGTCGTGAGTTTGAATGAGGGTGTCATGGGCGTGGGTCAGGGCCCAACAGGGGTAGGAGATCAGGCGCATGGCATGTCGTGTGCACAATAGTGCACCATGTGTCAGCAGCAACATGCGTGGCCGGCCAGAATATCACGGTTATGCTTGTTTGTTATCCACAAGGGGGCGGCAGCAGTTAGTCCATTTATTATCCAGTTAGCTTTTTTGTTCCGTTTCTTTAGTAGATAAGATTTATTTGTTAAGAGTATAAGATTATTAGCTCTTGGTTGCTAGAGCATGTACATCTTTAGCTTTTAAAGTAGGTGCTAAGATGAACACATCACTTTTCTTTCTACAAAACTATTGTTAGTTACTTTTTTTACTCTAACACTTACCATCATCTATAGATGCTAAAGTTAGATATTTAGATAAAGAAACGTATAACTTCTCACCTTAGCACTGGGTTCTAAGGTTTGCTTTGGTGCTATGCAATCCAAGCTTAACCTCCACTCCTCCATGTATTGGCATCAATGCTTAGAAATTTCTCTCACCTCTAACATTATCTTAGCATCTAGGGATGCACATGCTCTTAGTGAAGGAACACGCGTACGCTATACTAGTACAGAATAAAATTTTCTACCACGTAAACCAGGAAGCCATGCAAGTAAGAGATCATAGATCGTTACCACTAGACGCGCAGTGCAGCGGAAGTATCGTTGATGCAGCCAATTCAACAAAGCGCGCGTCGATGCAGCAGTAGCAGTCGAATGTTCTCCGTCCAACCGTCTCCTCCTCGTGATCATCCCGCTTAGTGCCGCAGTCACAGCAGCGCCTCTACCGACGTCCACACGTCCAGGGATGGAGCACCGTGCGTCGATGTGCTAGCACCAGCGCGCACGGCAGGGGATACGAGAGGTGGCGGCTAGGGTTTCGACGGGTATGTTTTCTAGGTCATTTCCTCAGCCCCGCACCTCTCCTTATATAGCCTCCAATCAGATCCATATCTGATACGAGTAGAGATCAAATCCTGCTCAGAAACTATCATCCGACCTCTTATCGTTCCAGCCTATTAAGTGTGTGACCTTGTAGGTTCATGTGTATTTGGCCATGGGCCAAAAACGCCTTTCCGACCCATAAGTCAGTAGCGGTCCCTAGCAGGACATAATGACTCCCAAACACACACAAAAATCATATCGGACGAACCTATATAGTGCTCATGTACCGATCCCTTTGCCTCACGATACCAGATTGAACTCAAGGCGAGAAACGTGCCATTCTATGATAGCTCGATCCTTCACTCGAACCTGTAGTGGATTATTCAGTTGTGATTGACTCCTCAATCACATTTGGTATGGCCATGCACTTTCTTAATCCAACCACATCGAGGGGCCCAGAGATATCTCTCCTGTTAAATAGGAGGGGCAAATTCCATCTTGATCGCTCATATTCTTCCGCATGTTTCATAGTAAACTCGAAAGTTAGTTTTATTACCACCCAGTTATAGAGTAGTATTTGGTAACCCCTAAGAAAACCATTACACATGTAGGAAACAATGACGATCTCAGGTCTAAGGATCCTACATACACCATGTATGAGACCAACTGATGACACTTAAGAATATAACAATTCTTGCAGTGTCTCATGATGGGTCAATCTAACATCATGTTCTCTAACATGTGTTCACATTATTGATTTGATATCGCATATCCATAATCCATGAAACATGATCATCAATCAATACATATGCTAATCTATAAATCATAAATGTCCCACATAATGATATAAGATTAGGGATAATTTAGAATAATATCAAAACATGAATAAAGAGCTTCACGAACAAGTCACATACTTGTTGATCAATAGGAAAGATATTTATTCAAGGGACATAATAACAGTTTATTCAAGCATTTATAAACATAGAAGTGATACAATCATCTCCATGATTACTTCTAGGGCATATCACTAACACTTAGGGGTTGGCTGCTGCACCATATAAGTGGCACCTGACCATTCCATTCGAGGGAAGCGAAGAAATATATCCAATAGTCTTAGACTACCTATCTCCTTGCCCTTGTGGTGCGGCGACCTGTAACATCCCTAAAAATATGCACTTTGTAAAATGTGGAGCCCTTGAGATATTTTGCAATATATCCTCTTTTGATTTGGATCTCATGGTGCTTCTTCAAGAATTCTTGGTTGAGGTTCCCTAAAGTTGAAATAAAAAGAAAACAAACACATAAGGAGTTAAATTCAAATTTTAATTTAGAATCTGAAAAGATGATCCAGAAATTAGGAGGGGAGAACCTAACATGAAATCTGGAAAAACTTACACCTAAATTAGTATCAAAATTTAATCAAAGATATGGCAAGAAAAATAAAACAAACAAACAAACAAACAAAAATAAGTGGAGTTAGGCCGGCCGAAGCGAGCCCAACTCCCATCAGCCGCCCGAGCGGCTACTGCACAGAGCGACCCAGCCCAGCGTGCGCACCGTGCCCGCGCTCTCTGCCAGGCGGGCCACGGCTCCTCTCCCCGCCTTCACCCACTGCCCGCGGGCCCGGCGCCCTCTTCCGCTCATTCCTCCTGGCCGGTGGCCCCGCGCCTGCGTCCGCGCTCTCCCTCTGGCCAGCGGGCCCTCCCGCTCGCCCGGCTCTCTCTTCCCCTCTCCCTCTCCCGCTGGCCGGTGGACCGACCCTGTCAGGGGCGTCTTCCTCCCCCGGACGCCTTTTTCCGCTGCGCGCAGAGCTTGCACTCCCCGTGGAGCTCATGCACGGCATCGCCCTGCCCGCGTCGTCCCGTCGCCATGGTGGAAAGCCTGCGGAACCGTTGCCGCCCCTGGTTCCACCACCTTCGCCCACGGTCGCGTCGGCCCGGCTACGTGGCGCTGGTCTTCTGTGCTCCGCCCGTGCGTGGGAAGTGGTAAGCGCTGAGGAGACCGCACGAGGGGAGTGGTTGCGCAGCTTTGCCAGGCCATTACGCCGCCTGCGTCACCCGCTGCTCCGCCACCTGCTCCGACACGACCGAACGGCCGCCCGCCCGTTGCCAGCCTCCCCCGAACGCCTATATAAGGCAATAAACCCTCCGTTGAGCTCCCCACGCTGTACTCGTTGTTCTCCAACAGGTAATTGGGCCCCGGACCACCGTACTCGCTGGCGAGCTCTTCTCTCCCCCAACTCCGGCGATCTAATCCCCCACTATTTTACTGCACTAGGGCCCAATTCCCTGCGCTAGGATTGTCTTCAGAGCACCGCGAAGCTTCCTCGGCCCTCTCCCGAGCTCCTCGTCGCCTGTGGCTCGCCGCCGCCGAGGGCTTCCCCGAGTCGCCGCCCCCGCTCGTCGCCGGCCACCACCGTACCCCCTCGGCCCCTGGCGACCGCGTCACCGTCTTCACCTTAGCTCGAGGATCGCATTTGGGTGCTCACCCGAGCCTCCCCGACCTTCCTCGCCGCTGGCCACCGTCGTCCTCAACTCCTCTGCCCGACCCCGCTGCCGACCCACCTCAAGGGGATAAATTGCCCTATAGAGGTAGGCAAAGCCTCCCCGCTCACTTGGCTATCAGCGCTAACTCTCCTCCTCCCCGTTCCTCGGCGCTGCTCGAGCCCCGGCTCCAGCCGCGCCGAGGTTGAACTTTCTTTTATTTCCACCTGACAGGTGGGCCCCACCTGTCAGTGATAGCTCACCAGAGCGGCCCGCTGACCGCTGGGCCCCACTGGTCAGTGGAACTCTTCCACCGAACCTGTACTGACATGTGGACCCCATGAACAGTAGCTGGACCCACATGTCAGTGGCATAGAGGGGATAAAAGAAAATAAATGGGGAAAACAAAATAAATACCAGAGAATGACAGTGGACCCCACATGTCAGAACTTAGTAATTTTTGGATTTGACCGAAACAGAGAACTTTGACCAATCATAACTTCTACATTTTAGCCCCAAATTGAATGAAACAAATTTGTAAATTCATCTAAATTCAAGATCTGTCTAATGGGACCGAAACCACAATTTTTGAGTTCATTTGAATTTCTGAAGATGATTTGTGTTGTTTGATAACTTCTTGTTCAAACTTTCGCGCAACGTAATATAGCTTATGAGGACCAAGAAGAGGACGCTGAAGCCAACGCCATCCCGGACGACCAAGACCAGGACACCAGCGATCCAGGTGTGTCGACACTTTGATCATATTGAACCCAGTATTGCAAAAATTACTTTCTTTCAAAATTACCAACATGCATGCTATTATTTCATGTGATATGCTATGTTCAATTTCAGAATGTTAGTTACACCTTGCTATATAAATCTGCGTACATGATTCTTCTTGCCATACATTGGTAATGTGAGCCTTGTCACCCTAGTGAAACTATAACATTAAGACTTTACAAATTAAGTCCCTATTGATATGCTCTGCTTAGAAATATTAGATGCTTGGGGTATCATCGATACCCCAACTACTCTGTTTTGAACTGAAAGAACTGTTTTGGGAGGATGTGATAGGATTATGGTGAATTTTCGAGAATAAATGTATGTTACCAAAAACTCTCATAACATGCTTATTTATCTGGGCGGATGGATCGGGGGTATGGTGCAGGGGTGCACGAGAGTGTGGTTTGTGGTAAAACCACCCAGATAACACCTAAGGACCGAATCATGTGATGACCTCCCAGGTTATAACAGTACAACCACAAGCTGGCAAAGTGTAGGCAGGGCTAAATAATTTGCATTAACTTAGTATGGGTTGCGCCGGTATGATCATGGGCGGGTAGAGGATGAACACATCCTCCGGCATGATAATCACGGGCGGGTAGAGGATGGCCACATCCTCCGACGTGATGGCGCAAGAGGGGGCTTCCAGAAGGGTGGGCGTACCTGGAGGAAGTGAAACCTTAGCGGACGTAACCCTGCTAGGAAAATGCATTGTAAAGGTCCTGTGATAGTCTACTCAACCGCATGGCTAAGGAATCATGTGGGGCAACGAGTGGACTTATCTCTTGTGGGTAAAGTGTGCCAACTCTGTAGAGTCTAAAACTATTCGAATAGCCGTGCCCACGGTCAAGGGCGGAACATGAGAACTTTGCTAGATATAGTTCTATTTCAAAAACACTTTGTGGGTGGGATTGGAAAATGGAGGGCGTGGATGGCCCTAGTTTGGAATTTCCCTGGGTGATGTCCCAGTGATGAGAAAAGTACTATATGGTGGGACGCCATAAATATGGGAAACAATGATTACATGGATTACTGCAATAAATGGTTTAAAAATGTGATTTCAAACCTGCTAGGTCATAGGGAATTTTATATAATTGTATTCAAAAGCACTCATTAGCAAAACAAAATAGCCCTATGCCTTTCCATTGTTGAGCCATGCATACTATTTACTTGCATTCTGTGTGTCGGCTCGCGGGCACGGTTGTTGTGCTCATACTCGCAATATCAAACACAGAGACAGGGACCCATGGACACTATGATCATGAAGATGCCCCTGTTAACGCTGGAGGAAGCAACAACGATAACTAGGCCGTTATTTTCGCATTTTGGACTATAGACAAGAGATTTGATGGAGATTGTGTGCATATATATATTATCCTAGTCTAGATAATATACATGGCACTTAATCACCCCCAGTCACTTGCCTGTGGTATTGGTTCTACTTTTGTTGGGATTTCCGCTGCTTTTACTGTAATATGACTTATGGCCGGTGTGGCCCTTATGTGAACTATTTCCCTTTCGGGTTGTAAGACAATTATGGTTCGTCGTATGATGAACTTTTGCGATGTATGTAAATGATTCAGCAATGTTCCTGTGTGCACTACCTACTGATCCAGGGAGTAGTGCAAATTAACACAGTGGATTTGGATTGAAAAATCCGGGTCCGACAGCGCTGGTATCAGAGCATACGACTGTAGGGTGAAAACCTTAAAATGGACATTAGGATGGCCTAGGAATACAATACTTATGAAAGAAAGAAAATAATTTCCAAAATCATAGTATAATGTTCTTACTCGTATCCTTCCTAGAATCTGCTCTACTCTATTTTTCATTACATTTTGGAAAAGTACTAACATTAGTAACTTAACGTTTACAGATGGCAGGAACGAGATATGAAGGGGACTGGGATTACATGGGCCACAGTGTCTATGAAGGAGAATTCGCCAGCATTTTGCGCAAGCTTCTGCATTACATGGGCTATGAAGAGCAACCTATTTATCGCGGACTGAAGGCTACCGTTGGAGGAGAAGAATCTTGGACCATGCAGGTGTACATCTACCCAAAAAGCGAGCAAGAACATCCTCATGTCTTTACCACGGAGCATTGGAGGAGTACCAGGGCAAACGCGATCCAGGACGCCGCGCGCCTCGCTGCGGCACGACTGTGTGATATTTATGAGACCGCCATACGCCGCACGCCCTACCGTTTCTATCCGTCGCGCCAGGAGGGTGCGCGGTACAATGAGACGAACATGCCAGTTGATGAGGACGACCCTACGCTACGTGCAGTGTCGCTCTCACGTGGCTATGGCGCAGCCCCACACCGCCGCCTTGGAGGAGATCACCCTTCTCCGACAGCACCTTATTGCCGGGCACGCCTCCAGGGTGACTCTACAGGAGCAGCTCGCCAAGAGCGAGCAGGCCTTGGCGTAGGCCCAGGCGGAGGTGGCCGCCCTTCAGGCACAGCTCCGTCAGGCCTCCACCCCTGCCGCAGCTCCAGCACCACCACCGCTGGGATTCGGGCCGTGCACTAGGATGACTGCGCGTAAGAGCACGCGGCCTCCGGGTCCCCGGACTGCACTTCGAGGGGGAGAGCCTCCCCAGAGCCGTAGCCCCCCACGTGCGCCCTCGGACGCCGATGACTCCGATCCCTCGGAGTTCAGTGGGAGCCGCTCCCGTTCCAGGTCCCCGCACTACAGCCCATCTGGCCCATGTTACGGGTTTCTGGAGGAGTAGGGTAGGTAGAGCAGTGTGTACTTGCCATAGGTGGTGCAAGTACTAATCTATGTATGTTGTCAGCCCCACTGTATCGTAGTATCGGATGCGTTGAACTTAGATCGTTATGTTGTAACTGTAAAAGTCCAGTGCAAAACTGGCTAAGTGTGTGTTGTTTGTTTTAATGTTTGGCTAAACCTGGATCTTTTGTTGAAGTTCAATTGTCGCTCTTTGTTGGTTTTATTGTATGCCATGTTATTTTTCCTTCCGCCTGCCTGGCACTAGAATTAAAATATGGACCCCGATTGCAGATGGCCAGCCATAGAATGACTAGGTCCCAGTCAGGTGCCAATGTGCCCCTTCCAGCGGAGGCAACTACCCCTCCGCAGGAGCCATCCGCCGGACAGGGCAACGCCCAAAACCCAGAAAGTGAACTTCCTACGCCACCCGTCCACCCCACCATGGCGCAAGTCATGGCCCAACAAACACAGATACTGCAAGCAATCTTTGCCGGCCAGCAAGGCAACTTTGGCAATAATCCCCGATCTGATTTGGGCGACTTCCAGAGGACTAGACCGCTCACTTTTGCTTCAGCTGATGAGCCGCTTGAGGCTGAAGACTGGCTAAGGGATACCGAGAGGAAGCTAAGCCTCTCCAAGTGTGCCGAGGAAGACAAAGTGATATTCGCGGCCCACCAGCTCCAAGGAGCAGCTGCCGCATGGTGGGAGAATTATTTGGCCGCCAGAGAGCAAGAGGGTACCACAAGAGAAGGCATGGTAGCTATATCCTGGTCTGAGTTCAAAACTGCATTTAAAGCCAATTTCATTCCAGCCGGGGTGATGAAGATGAAGAAGGATGAGTTTCGTACCTTGAAGCAATGGAGCCTGACCGTTCAAGAATGCCTCACCCGGTTTACCCAGCTCGCTCGATACGCCCCGAGGGACGTAGAAGCTGAGGAGGACAAGATTGACTGATTTTTCACGGGCATGAATGAGGAGCTTAGGGTACAGCTGATCACACAGGACTTTACTAGCTTCCATCAGCTAGTAAATAAGGCACTAATTTTAGAAAATGAGAGAAGAAATCTTGTGGCAAGTCGCAAGCGCAAGATGGCGGTACAGCGACCCCAAGGAAGATTTGTGCAGAGATTTTTCAACAAACCTTCCAGAACCAGTCAGTACAAGGCGCAAACCTCAACATTCCAGTCAAGAGGTGGTTCTTCTCAAGTTAACCGTCCGAGGGGTCAACCAACTAACTCGAGCCAAGAGATCTCCGTCCATTGCTTTATATGTGGAGAAAAAGGGCACTACTCCTGGCAGTGTCCACAGAGGCACAATGCACAAGGGAAGCCCAACAAAGGAGCTGCCCCAGCTCATGGCCAAGCCGCAGGAAGCAGCCGAAGCCACCAAGTTTCCCAGCCCCGCAAGACCAACACGGCAGCCAACAGGGGCCGCGTGAACCATATCACTATGGAGGAGGCACAGGAGGCAGCAGAAGTGCTCATGGGTACGTTTTCTGTCAAGACTATTCCAGCACACGTGTTGTTTGATTCGGGAGCTTCCCACTCTTTTATATCCAAGGGATATGCCGAAAAACTAGGGTTACCTGCCTACCCCTTAAAGAGACCATTAGTGCTTAGCTCACCGGCTGGTCCAATTACCGCTACCTTAGTATGCCCTGAGGTGACCATCACCATGGAGAAATTTGATTTCTTAGTAGACCTAATAGTGTTAGACTCCCAGACCCTGGATATTATTTTGGGTATGGATTGGTTAGCTAAACATCAAGGGGTCATAGAATGTGCCACCAGAAATGTAAAGGTGACCAAGTGTCCCGGAATGATTATCAATATAAAAGTTGATCGACCTTATCGTTGGGGCCGTGCAGTTTATTACTGTGAAGATGTACCTTTGGAGGGAATGATCGTGGTGCAAGATTATCCTGAAGTGTTCCGCGATGAACTCCCTGGCATGCCCCCAGATAGGGATATGAAGTTTGTGATTAACCTGAAGCCAGGAGCTGCTCCAGTTTCTAAGAGGCCCTATCGGATGACAGTAGAAGAGCATCAGCTATATGCAAAATATAGCAAGTGTAAATTCTGGCTGCAGGACATCAGCTTCCTAGGGCATATAGTATCTGCAAAAGGAGTATCCGTTGACCCAGCCAAGGTAGCAGCAGTAACAGAATGGAAGCAGCCTACCTCCGTCACTGAGGTAAGAAGTTTTCTTGGATTGGCGGGATACTACAGAAGGTTTATAGAAGGATTCTCTACAATTGCCAGGCCAATGACCCAGCTGCTCAAGAAGGAGCAGAAATTTGAATGGACTGATGCCTGTGAAAGAAGCTTCCAGGAACTGAAGAAGAGATTAACCACCACCCCGGTGCTAGTCCTCCCGGATGTGCGCAAAGATTTTGAGGTATACTGTGATGCCTCACATCAAGGGCTTGGATGCGTACTAATGCAGGGAGGCAAGGTAGTGGCATATGCATCTAGGCAGCTTCGCCCTCATGAAGCCAACTACCCAACCCATGACCTGGAATTAGCGTAAGTAGTGCATGCATTGAAGATTTGGAGGCATTACCTGATTGGGAACCACTGTGATATATACACGGATCACAAGAGCCTCAAATATTTCTTTACTCAGTCACACCTCAACTTGAGGCTAAGGCGATGGTTGGAGTTGATTAAGGGTTATAACTTAAGCGTCCACTACCACCCAGGAAAAGCCAACGTGGTAGCAGATGCCTTAAGTCGTAAAGCATATTGCAATAACCTTATGGTTTTGGAACAGCAGCCAGAGCTGTACAAGGAGATAAAGACACTCAACTTGGAGATTGTGGGTCAAGGCACCCTGTCAACCATGGAAATACAATCAAGTATAGAAGAGCGAATTATGGCTGCTCAGCAAGGGGATCCAACCGTTTTGAGAATAAAAAAATTAATGGAAGCAGGAAAAGCCCCCAAGATGGTCATTGATCATGAAGGTACTCTACGGCATGGGGCTTGTATCGTTGTGCCCCATCAGAAGGATCTTAAGGACCTGATACTGAGAGAGGCTCACAGTTCCCCGTACTCTCTCCACCCTGGAAGTACCAAGATGTACCACGATATGAAGCAGTTCTGCTGGTGGCCCCGTATGAAAAGAGACATCGCAGAACATGTAGCCTGCTGTGACGTATGCCAGAGGGTCAAGGCTGAACACCAAAGACCAGCAGGTTTGCTATAGCCCTTACAAGTACCACAATGGAAGTGGGAAGAAGTTGGGATGGATTTCATCACTGGACTACCAAGAACCAAGTCAGGGTATGACTCCATATGGGTGGTAATCGACAGGTTGACCAAGGTGGCCCATTTCATCCCTGTCAAGACCACCTACAAAGGAGACAAACTAGTCGAGTTATACATGTCTCGCATAGTCAGTTTGCATGGAGTGCCGAAACGGATAATCTCAGATCGAGGTTCTCAATTCACCTCGCATTTCTGGGCTAGCCTTCATGAAGCCCTGGGTACCCATCTGGATTTCAGTACTGCATATCACCCCCAAACAGATGGACAAACAGAGAGAGTGAATCAAATACTGGAGGATATGCTTCGGGCTTGTGCATTGGATTTCTCCAGAGATTGGGACAAATGCTTACCGTATGCCGAGTTCGCATACAACAACAACTATCAAGCCAGCCTCCAGATGTCACCATTTGAAGCTTTGTATGGAAGGAAATGCCGAACCCCTCTACATTGGTCAGAAGTAGGGGAAAGTTATATCTTCGGACCAGATACTTTGAAGCAAGCTGAGGAGAAAGTTCGCTTGATTAGGGATAGATTACTAGCAGCTCAGTCCCGGCAGAAGAGTTACGCCGACAAGAGAAAAAGGCCGTTAAAATTTGAAATTGGGGACTATGTTTACCTGAAGGTATCACCCTTGCGAGGAGTTAAAAGGTTTAAGGTTAAGGGTAAACTTGCACCACGGTATGTCGGACCATTCCCAATAATAGCTAAGAAGGGAGAAGTTGCATATCAGCTAGAGCTGCCCTAAAATCTGTCCGATATCCATGATGTCTTCCATGTGTCGCAACTCAAGAAATGTCTGCGAGTGCCGGAGGACCAAGCACCCATGGAAGCAATCGAGCTCGAGAGTGATCTGACCTACAAGGAGCGTCCAATTAAGATCTTGGACACGGTGGAAAGGAGGACAAGAAATCAAACTATCCGCATATGTCGGGTGCAGTGGAGCCATCACTCGAAGAAAGAAGCTACCTGGGAACGCGAAGATCAATTACGAAGAGATTACCCCGACCTATTCCTTAGCTAGGTTGAATCTCGGGGTCGAGATTCTTTTAAGGGGGGTAGGTTTGTAACATCCCTAAAAATATTCACTTTGTAAAATGTGGAGCCCTTGAGATATTTTACAATATATCCTCTTTTGATTTGGATCTCATGGTGTTTCTTCAAGAATTCTTGGTTGAGGTTCCCTAAAGTTGAAATAAAAAGAAAACATACACATAAGGAGTTAAATTCAAATTTTAATTTAGAATCTGAAAAAAATGATCCAGAATTTAGGAGGGGAGAACCTAACATGAAATCTGGAAAAACTTACACCAAAATTTGTATCAAAATTTAATCAAAGATATGGCAAGAAAAATAAAACAAACAAACAAACAAAATATAAGTGGAGTTAGGCCGGCCAAAGCCAGCCCAACTCCCATCAGCCGCCCGAGTGGCTACTGCACGGAGCGGCCCAGCCCAGCGTGCGCACCGCGCCCGCGCTCTCTGCCAGGCGGGCCACGGCTCCTCTCCCCGCCTTCACCCACTGCCCGCGGGCCCGGCGCCCTCTTCCGCTCATTCCTCCTGGCCGGTGGCCCTGCGCCTGTGTCCGCGCTCTCCCTCTGGCCAGCAGGCCCTCCCGCTCGCCCGGCTCTCTCTTCCCCTCTCCCTCTCCCGCTGGCCGGTGGACCGATCCTGTCAGGGGCGTCTTCCTCCCCCGGACGCCTTTTTCCGCTGCGCGCAGAGCTTGCGCTCCCCGTGGAGCTCATGCACGGCATCGCCCTGCCCGCGTCGTCCCGTCGCCATGGTGGAAAGCCTGCGGAACCGTCGCCGCCCCTGGTTCCACCACCTCCGCCCACGGTTCGGCGCCACTGCCCACAGTTTTCCCCCGCCCGGTCGCGTCGGCCCGGCTACATGGCGCTGGTCTTTTGTGCTCCGCCCGTGCGTGGGAAGTGGTAAGCGCTGAGGAGACCGCACGAGGGGAGTGGTTGCGCAGCTTTGCCAGGCCATTACGCCGCCTGCGTCACCCGCTGCTCCGCCACCTGCTCCGACATGACCGAACGGCCGCCCGCCCATTGCCAGCCTCCCCCGAACGCCTATATAAGGCAATAAACCCTCCGTTGAGCTCCCCACGCCGTACTCGTTGTTCTCCAACAGGTAATTGGGCCCCGGACAACCGTGCTCGCCGGCGAGCTCTTTTCTCCCCCAACTCCGGCGATCTAATCCCCCACTGTTTTACTGCACCAGGGCCCAATTCCCTGCGCTAGGATCGTCTTCAGAGCGCCGCGTAGCTTCCCCGGCCCTCTCCCGAGCTCCTCGTCGCCTGTGGCTCGCCGCCGCCGAGGGCTTCCCCGAGTCGCCGCCCCCGCTCGTCGCTGGCCACCACCGTACCCCCTCGGCCCCTGGCGACCGCGTCACCGTCTTCACCTTAGCTCGAGGATCGCATTTCGGTGCTCACCCGAGCCTCCCCGACCTTCCTCGCCGCCGGCCACCGTCGTCCTCAACTCCTCTGCCCGACCCCGCTGCCGACCCACCTCAAGGGGATAAATTGCCCTATAGAGGTAGGCAAAGCCTCCCCGCTCACTTGGCTATCAGCGCTAACTCTCCTCCCTCCCCCGTTCCCTCGGCCGCGTGCGTTCGAGCCCCCGGCTCCGCAGCGCGCCGAGGTTGAACTTTCTTTTATTTCCACCTGACAGGTGGGCCCCACCTGTCAGTGATAGCTCACCAGAGCGGCCCGCTGACCGCTGGGCCCCACTGGTCAGTGGAACTCTTCCACCGAACCCGTACTGACATGTGGACCCCATGAACAGTAGCTGGACCCACATGTCAGTGGCACAGAGGGGATAAAAGAAAATAAATGGGGAAAACAAAATAAATACCAGAGAATGACAATGGACCCCACATGTCAGAACTTAGTAATTTTTGGATTTGACCGAAACAGAGAACTTTGACCAATCATAACTTCTACATTTTAGCCCCAAATTGAATGAAACAAATTTGTAAATTCATCTAAATTCAAGATCTGTCTAATGGGACCGAAACCACAATTTTTGAGTTCATTTGAATTTCTGAAGATGATTTGTGTTGTTTGATAACTTCTTGTTCAAACTTTCGCGCAACGTAATATAGCTTACGAGGACCAAGAAGAGGACGCAGAAGCCAACGCCAACCCGGACGACCAAGACCAGGACACCAGTGATCCAGGCGAGTCGACACTTGGATCATATTGAACCCAGTATTGCAAAAATTACTTTCTTTCAAAATTACCAACATGCATGCTATTATTTCATGTGATATGCTATGTTCAATTTCAGAATGTTAGTTACACCTTGCTATATAAATCTGCGTACATTATTCTTCTTGCCATACATTGGTAATGTGAGCCTTGTCACCCTAGTGAAACTATAACATTAAGACTTTACAAATTAAGTCCCTATTGATAAGCTCTGCTTAGAAATATTAGATGCTTGGGGTATCATCGATACCCCAACTACTCTGTTTTGAACTGAAAGAACTGTTTTGGGAGGATGTGATAGGATTATGGTGGATTTTTGAGAATAAATGTATGTTACCAAAAACTCTCATAACATGCTTATTTATCTGGGTAACGTAACCCTGCTGCTTGGATTCGAGGCCATCTAATCCTAGCATGTGACAGACGGTTTGACTGTCCCACAGTGTTGTTTAGGGCATAATTATTATTGTTGTAAAATTATAGTATACATTAATTTACATTTTTTAGAGCAGGTTGGCCAAGAATTTTAGAGAAGTGGGACTGGTCAGAAATCAACATGTATCTTAGCTTGTTCGACATAATCACATGTATTATGATCCTATTGTTTCACAAAACCCCGGCTCAAGCAATTTATGTGAGTTTTTCTATACATACACACACATCACATCACTTGGAACAGGCCCGCATCGCCGCGATGATGCGGGAGTTGCACTTGCTTGCTGCCACCCACCAATCCATGACCAATGGTGGATCTGGGCCTCGGGCTAGGTGGGCTATAGCCCGAGACCCAGCATCAAGGTCCATTAGAATTTAGGATTTGAAGATGTACTGTTTCTTTGCAGATTTGCTATTCCTCTTTGTAGATTCAGCTCAGATAGTTGGTTCGGCCCGAGGCTTAGACTGAGGTTGGCTCCGCCCTGACCATTACCAAGGTGTAGGTGTCAAGGGCGCTCATGCCGCCAGCGCAGCTGTAGGCGTCAAGGGTGCAGCCTCCACAACAATATGAACCATGTCTGCTTCATCCACATCCTCACGGAGGAGACAAGCGGCACCTGGATCGTGTGGCTGCAGGGTTGCAGCTACTCAATTCGACGTGCACGCCGCATAGGCCGATCTCCTCATATCCAAGCGCAAGCTCACGGGGACAATTCTGTCATGAGATTGAAACAATACTGTCCTGAGTGTGATTTGACTGAATGACGCGTGGTTATATCAGTTGGTCTTGCATAATTTGGAGAAAGAAATGGGTGGAATTGCTGAATTGGAGGATTGCGACGTGTATGAATAGATAAACTTGCAGAAATTTCTTAAGCTCGGATTTTGTGACACAATAGGACCATAATACTGTTTGTTATATGCCTGTAGGCAATATTTTGGGGTTTTCTGTAACTATAAAACTATGTTTTTTTCTAATTTACTATTTTTTTCAATTGAAACCTACAATACAAATGAATGTATACCTGTTATGGCCTATAATCCGACGAGGCACTGCAGCAAATAGACGAACAGTAACGCAGGGGATAATAGAAACTAACAAGATCCATCTACTTTGTTCTTGATATCATGTATGCTTAATATCATATATCACAATATCTGATCTGATCTAAGGACTGCTATGTATAAGAAGGGATAATAAAAAGTAACAGCTTTCATAGATACAAACCACATAATGATTTTGTTTTTTTGTTGGAAGTTTGGCCTTCCAGATTTGCTTGTTAGAACTCACTATAAAAACACCCTCTAGGCTCCCACGCCCATTCACAATATCCATTCTTGTCTCCACCTGGACCGTTCTCAGTTCGAATTACAAGGTACATCTCATCCTTAGGTGCACTGTCGTATTGTACATCCTCTTCGAAACATAATGCAAATGTTCATGAAAAATTCCAAAAAGATAAAAGACAAGAGAAGCTACTATTCACTAAAATTTTTCTTTTTTGTTTTTTTAGTATACGCCCGTGTTTTCAGTTGAATCAACTTCTGGAAGAAGGGTTTCTTTACCATTGCATATTTCATACACCGAAATCTAATACCCTTATCATCACCCAACACCATCTTTCTCCCCTTAAGATAGCTGTATCTTACCTTCAACAAATCACTCGACGGGAGGACTCAGTTTTGTTTGCGCTTCACCTGTGCCAAAAGATTTTTTTCTTCAGGTATTTCTGTTTAACAATATTTTGCCACATCCTCTGTAGGACCAATACTGGTAACCAGAGGAGATGAATGGTTATCAAACTTTCCTCCTAATGTTACTCAAAATATTCACTCAAGTGACTAAGAGAGTCACCAAGTTAAGATTACACCAACTAAGCTTCACAAAAACAAAGATAGAGATCGAAACTAACAAATTTAGCAACATTCAGCAGAAAGCCGATTAGACTGCCAGACTGGTTTGACCATAGTTCCAAGCTGGTCTAACCGCCACTCCAGTCTGATTGCAGGTCTAGGGCTGGTCTGTCTGGTAGTCTAGTCCCTGTTACCAGACTTAAAAACCAATCGGGTCAAAACTCAAATCTCAAGATCTTGCACAAATCTTATCTAAACACTTCTAAATTTTACTTAAGACTTGTTCAAGGTATTAGAATCTAAACCACTTAAGAATCACAACATTCTTAGGCTTTGTGTTCACTAAAAGAAGAAAATAAAATATAGGTTTTAAGAACACCCAAGAACACTAAAAACCAAATTACTTCTTACTTGTGGAGATCTAAGACATTAGGTCTTCTAGATCTACTCTTACAAATTCTAGCATGGTAATGAAGGCATCTGTCATCTAAGACATGAGGACATACTGCACCATCTCTGTTGATGATGTTCTACTTCAGTCGATCGTCATATTCCATGAAGAAGCTGTGTCATCAACTCTGTGTGTTTTTTGTTAGAGGGGGAGTTCATTACAACTTAGGCCATTGTGCCTATTATTGGCGGCATACATGCGTGATTAATCATTGGTGATTTCTTCGATGATCCGTCGTCTACTACGAGTTATTATAGCAAGATCCGCGCATATGAGTCTAAGGTGGAGTTGCAAGTACTTCAACACAATGAGTTAATTTAGGCTATACTTGATCATAGAGACTTCAAAAATTAGAAAAAACAATGTCGGTTGAGGGGACAACTAATTTATCGTTCGTTGACACCCTAATGGTAGTTACATAATACTCTCTGAAGTGTCTTATTCATTAATGAAGGTTATGCTCCAAATATGAGTTCGAGATGAAGGATTTAAAATGCAAGGAGTTAATTATCTATATAGATAATACAACATTTGGTATTGCAGGTGCAATGTGTTGTACTTGTCACTGCTCATTATGAGGAATCTATTACAGAGATTATTTCTACTCCATCGAAGGCAAATAGTTACTTTCATATGGATGTTCTTCTATGTGATCAGTTTCAATCATGTCATATAATTCAGTTACTTTTACAGTAAGCAGTTTGATGTATGTGATGGTCATACATGCATGTTGCTCTTTAATGGGTATCATTTGTCGAGTTATGTATTCTAGGTGAAGCATGTAAAAAGTACATCATATGCATTCTTCACTATAGTTATCCAGTGCCACAGGAAAAGCGTATAAAGAAGACTAATCTAGTCTTACTCAATGATTAGTCCTATGTACTTTTAAAATAAAAGTCTCATTGATGGTGAATTATAATTTCAGGATATTTGATTTATTTTGGCTATAGGAGCAAATTAAGGCTACATGAGTGAATTCACTCACCTCAGCATGGAGATTGTTGAGTGTGTGATCTGAATTCATTTTAATATGGAGATTTTTAAAGTATGCTATGAATTCATATATGTATCTAAGTGGACACATACGTTGGCCTCATATTGGTTTTGTAATATTCTAGGACTCTTGTTCTCAAGTCTATATATATACCCCTGTAGTAATATGGTTGAGACACGTCGAAGTTCACTATGCTTATAATCTCTTTTCATATAGTGATATTTCATCTTCGTATATTTGTTGTTTTTCATGCAAGGGTTTTTCACGTTAAATTTATATCTCTTATTTTTTTATTTCTATTTCTACCGTGTGTTTTACAGTAATGTCAACTACCGGGACAGCCATAGCATGATGTCAACATCATCATCAAGAGGAGGCATCATCGAGGCGGTGCTCCTTCGAGTAGATTATCTTGCGCTCTGTACAAGGAAGCAGGAGCCAAGTAGGACACGAGAATCAAAATCAAGTCGGCAACCCAATGTCTTTTCTGCAGTTGTCAAATCTAAAGCCGTGAGCTGCATCGATCCCAAGCGGTCTCTGCATACAGATTGATAGGATTCTTTCACATTTTTACCAGCAATTCTACGACATCAAAGTCGACGAGCAGAGAGGATTGAGAAAAAAGTGGTGTTAAGTAAAAAAGGGCAACAATGCTTCTTGAGGAGTAGAGCCTCGATTTCCTTCTCATTCATGTGGAGTAAGTGCAAGTTGGAGGAGTTTTGGTGGGCACTCTAAGGAAAAGCTACCAAAAGGTAGGGATGGAAACAGATTGAATACGAATTGAATAGTCTTAAATACGTATAAAAATTTATATTTTAAAATAAATACAGATACAAATATAAATTCATATTTTTAAAATAAATGCAAATATGAATTCGAATATTCTTGAATATGAATACGAACGAATGTCGTAACGAATACGAATTTGAATTGAATATGTACTTAATTTGGTCGAATGTGAATATCCTAAAACTTTCATAACAAAGATTGGTAGAACAAATTAATGTAATATGACTACATGTCTACACAAGCTAGCAGTGTAGCGCGTAGAGTTAGAAATTATGCAAAGTAATTTTTTACTTCTTACTTGTGAACCTTGGTTCATCAGAAAATTGCTTCGTACAATCATCCCCAGTGAGGTCATCAAGGATGGAAACGGATCGAATACGAACCGATAGTCTCAAATATGAATATTCTCGAATACAAATATGAATATTCTCAAATATGGATTCAAACATTCTCAAATACGAATATGAACATTCTCGAATATGGATTTTTTTCTTACCACATTCATATTTTCTCGGATACAAATATTGGATAAAACGGATTATCCTTTACTATTTCCCATCCCTTCAAGAAGGTTTCTTGATCTTCATTGCTTTGTATACACAGAAGTGTCCCAAGGATATTACAAACCCTTGCTAGATATACCAAGATATGTACTAGGGGATTTTATACCCTTAACTTGGTGATTTAGACTTGCCTCGACTCTATTCCGCATCTCAGCTCTGACTTGGCTCCAACCCATGCCATACCAAGCGTCAATTGGCGCTCTACCTCTGTGACTATTCTTGTGCCAGATTCACCAGTACCATTGCTCGTGTTGCCCAGTACCATGTCCTGGCACTATTCTGCACCACCTCCATTAACGATTTTCTGCCTTAGTCGATCGCCATTCTCCATCATGAAGTTGTGTCATAAGCTCTGCTTGTTTTTTGTTAGATGTGGAATTTATTGCAATTCAGGTTATTGTGCCTATTATTAGCAACATTCATACATGATTAATTATTGATGATTTCTTCAATGATCTATCATCTTATATGAGTTACTACTGTAGGACCCGCATATATAGAGTCTAAGGTGGAGTTGCAAGTTTTTTAATACAATTTGGGCTACGCATGATTAAGTAGACTTTGAAGAAAAACAATGTAAGTTATGGGGACAATTGAATTTAGTGTTTTAATCATCATTTGGATATGTTACAATTTGGAACACTTGCACAACCATTGTGAAGGCTTTGACAACATTAATTTTTTGGAATTTGATGACACCCTGATTTTAGCTAGTGTGATGCTCTCTGAAGTTTCGCTATTTGAAAATGAAGGTTTTGCTTCTATTTCATTTTGGGATGAAAGAATTAAGTGTAGAGGGAGTTTTGTTTTTGTGTGGATACCACAACATTTGTCCAGTTGTCACAGTTGATGCAAGGAGTCTACTATAGTTTATTATCCATTAACAACATAAGAGTTCCATTCATCTGAAAAATTTTATAGGAGTAGTTTTAACTATGTCATGGAATTCAATTACCTTTGCAAGCTGACAGTTTGATGTATGTCATGGCCACATACAAGTTGATCTTTCAATGTGAGTTGTTTGCTGAGTTTTGTATTTCAGGAAGATGATATGTGTTCTTCGCTATCTATTCAATGCCATAGGTGATGTTTTGGCTTATGTGTTCAATGATTGAGCATTTGTTTAAGGAGGTTAGATGCATAGACTCAGACTTTCGTCTGCTTTGTTGATAACTGTGAGTTTAGATCTACTAGTGGTTTGTGCAATCTTGCTTTGTGACAAGCGTTTGGATAAGATTGTTCCAATCTTTCTTGTTGAAGATTAGTCCTATAGACTTTCAAGACATAAAGTCTATTGATAAAGACTTACTTTGAGACACTACTACACAAAAGATCATCACAGATGGTTCAAAAATGTTATCACAGACGGTTTCATGAGCCGTCTGAGTTTAATGGTCAGTAATAATATGAGGTCATCATAGACGACTTTCAAACCATCTGTGATGAAGAATATATTGATTAATATAAACCATCACAAACCATCATAGACGACTTTCAAACAGTTTTTAATAGAAACCATCTGTGATATATTGATTATCACAGATGGTTTCAATTGCAAACCGTCTGTGATATATTAATATATCACAGACGGTTTGCAATTGAAACCATCTGTGATAATCAATATATCACAGATGGTTTCTAATATAAACTGTCTGTGATAGTAAACAACCATAGACGATACGAGTTAATAACCGTCTGTGATATTCTTTTGTATTCCTAAATCTATTTCTGTTTTTTGGCCAGCCTTAGGAAATGCTAGGCATGCTGTCTGAAACAAGCTAGCAGATCAATACAATATATATACATCCAATTCATGTTCATTCATTTTAAAAACAAGAATATCCATATCACAAATCAATCAACAGAAATGAAATAAATTATCTATCCATGAACAAACACGTCATGAAAAATTAAGCTCAAATCTTATTCTAGTGAAATTCAATCTACATTATGGAACTCCGTATCTTTTATGACTTTAAACATCAAGAAGTACGTACACTGTCCTCAAATATATTTGGGGTCAACCTATTTCAACGGAGTTGTAGCGATGGACATAATCTGTCGGTAGGAAGATCAATGTCATCTATATATGAATTAATAAGTGTGAAATAATTATCGCAAGATTGACAAATCTCAAGATTGTTCTTCGTAGAACCGACGAATAGTTGCATGTTGTGGCAAACATAGAATCGATAGGTGTTATTGCCCGACGGTTGCTACTGGCATTGCAAAAATAGAATTTGTTAGTTCGAGAGGCATTACTACGAAGTGTTATATATGATTAATGTGTACTAGCGAATACCCAAAAATCTAAAATGTGTCGCAGGGCATTGATCCCTCCTTTAGATTTTCGTACCTTCGCAACGTGAGTCGTGAACGACCTATGTGATTCCAAAACGTTAGTCTTAGTCATTGGAAAGGAAGGAAAGACTACAATACAGTTATCTATGGAGAAAATGTGTTTACCTGTCGATTACTTGTTGCACAACTGTGTAGTCAGTTTTGTTCCTCTTTAGGGACAAATGTGTTTACTTGTCGATTATATATTTGATATTTGACTATAAGAGTAAATTCATTTCCAGGTCGAGATTGTTAAAGTGTGATCCGAATTTGTTATCGTGTCTATGCCAGACACTGTGCCAGACATGGCGCTGAGCAGTGCATGCGCCATGCCATGTGAGATGAGAGACCAACCGACACAACCAACTCTGATTCAGTTTCTCTTCCGTTAAAGACTCTTGTTTCCTAGCCTATATGTACCCCTGCAGTCACACAGTTTAGATACATTGAAGTTTTTCATGTTTGTAGTTTTTCTCATATAATTAATCTGCCTTAGTGCATTCACAGATTTTTATTCAAAAGCACAAGGCCAAAATAGCGCAAAAGCCCCTGTGCGCATGCAAAAAAAAAAAAGCAGCACCCCTCTCCTATACCAAGCACCCCCAAGTGTTCCAGGGTCTCCCTTGGGTATAGTAGGGGGTAGTGACATGTTGCCTAGGAAACGACTACCATGGCAGCGAAAAATGTTTGCCGTGCATCAGTTTAGGCTGCCACGGTAGGGTTTTGGCTGGAAAGGCCAGCACGAAGCCATGTGCTGCCCCAACGCTAGCGCCGAGGGTCTGTGCTGAGGACCCCCAAAACACCCGTGCGCAAGGCCAAAATCATGCGAAATCCACTGTGCACACGCCAAAAAAATAGTGCCTCTCTTCAGTACCAGTCACCCCCGGATCCCAGGGCCAGTTATGGCCCTTGAGTATAGTAGGAGGTGGTGACGCGTTGCCCAAGAAACGGCTGCCACGGCAGGAAAAAATGCTCAACAACATCAGTTTAGGCCACATTTTGGTAGGAAAGGCCAGCCGTGGTGCTGTGCACCACCGCAGTGCTGATGCCGACAATCCTTGCAGAAGGATCCCCAAAATGGCCTTGCGCAAAGCCAAAATCACACGAAATCCCTGGTTTCATTACTTCAAAACACCTGCAGCCACATAGTTTAGATACGCCAAAGTTTTTCATGTTTGTAGTTTTTCTCGTATAATTAATTCTACCTTAGTGCGTTCACAGTTCTTTTTCAAAAGCGCAAGGCCAAAATAACGCAAAATCCCCTATGTGCATGCAAAAAATAATACCCCTCTCCTATACTAATCACCCCCTAGGGTTCCAGGGTCAGCCTTGGGTATAGTAGAGGGTAGTGACATGCTGCCTTTTTCCGGCTACCACGGTAGCGAAAAATGTTCGCCATGCATCAGTTTAGGCTGCCACGGCAGGGTTTTGGCTGGAAAGGCCAACCGCAAAGCTGTATGCCTCCCCAACGTTGGCGCCGACGGTCCATGCCAAAGGACCACCAAAACGCCTGTGCGCAAGGCCAAAATCATGCGAAATCCATTGTGCACACGCCAAAAAAATAGTGCCTCTCTTCAGTACCAATCAACCCCCAGATCCTAGGGCTAGGTATGGCATTTGAGTATAGTAGGAGGTGATGATGCGTTGCCCAGGAAACAGCTGCCATGACAGGAAAAAACGCTCGACAGCATCAGTTTAGACCGCATTTTGGCAGGAAAGGCCAACCACGGTGCTGTGCTCTGCCCTAGTGCTGATGCCAACAGTCTTTGCAGAAGGATCCCCAAAACGGCCGTGCGCAAGGCCAAAATCACGCGAAATCCCTATGTTCGTTACAACAAAACACCTCGATTTTAGAAACAGATATCAACATAGTACCAAGCACATCTCAATTTTGCTTTAACAAGTCATGAATTCTAGGCAAATTCCCTCGCAATTAAAAAAAAAGAATTCCATGCTAATTCGATCAACTCGAGATTGCAAGTTTCAACTTTTCATCAGACGAGATAAACCTAGAGCTTTAGAGTTAAGTCAATTCCGTTTGACGTCTCCTCCTGGCTCACTTCACGCACGCTGTGGTCGCGACCAAGACGATCGCCGCCAGCAGTCCAACGGTAGCCCCCGGCAGCCGCCATCTGCGCGCGGGCAATGTTGGCGCCGGCCTGCCATGCCAACGAGGGCACGGATTGGCGGCCCCACCCGTCCTGCGCTGGGCCGTTGAAGGGCACGCGGAGGTACGGCCTGCCGCTGGCGGCGTACAGCCAGTAGGGCACATGGAAAGACCGCAGATGCTCCGGCGCGACGATGGGGCGCTTGGCGAGCGCGCGCTCCCGCTTGTGCGCGTTCTGGTGCCCGCCCAGCGCCTGCGAGCACTTGAACTTACGCCGGCAGAAGGCGCACTTGTACATGCGCTGCTGCTCCCCGTCGGCGGACCCCGCAGCCTCTGCCGTCGTCGATGACTGCGCCTGCTTGGCACCGAGCGTGCCAAGTAGGTGCGACTCCGACGCTTTCCTGTTCTGCCATAGCTCCTCCTCTTCTTGGGTCGACTTGTTCTCAACTGTGGAGGAGGTGCTCGAGAACGCGGTGGACTCCATTTTCAGGGAGAAACAGATAGGGCGACGAGTTTGGCTGGATGGTTTGGCTTTGGGTACTGTTGATCTTGGCTGTTTTTGTAGCGTGGAGAGAGATGTCATCTACAGCTAGCAATCCCTGTTAAGCTGGCTTGTTACCATCTTCGAAGATTATACGCTAGACTACAGGAGTGAAAACGATAGAACATATATAGCAGCTGCCATCTTTGCCTCTGTGGTGATTGTTATATGCCTGATATGTGCTTCTTATTAATTGGCAAGTCGAATGTGTACATGGCACGCTCCTTCAATTAGATGGGAAATCAAACGTGTAAATGGCTAATAGATCAATGAATTAATTGGGGAATATTTGGTTTGATGCGGTGTATTTCCAGGAGGAGGAAGGGATACGGCATGTACAGCTAGGAATAGAAGTGATCTTTAGTGGTTTCCTGCCATCTTTGCTGAGTGGTTCGAACGTTTCTTTGTTTGATTCCTTAATTAAATGGGGATATTTTTTCCTTGTCTTCTTTAGATGGGTATAGACGATATCCAATCCCATTGAATGGGCAGAAAATCCGAAGGAACAAGGTATAAGCCCTACCTATCAAACGAACCTTTAGGTGGTACGTACGTATGGGCAATTATAACTTGTTTAGTAACATGGGGACATCCCAAATAGACAACCGATTTGGATTCCTTCCGTTACACGCAGATAAATTTAATTTGAATTTGATATTTCTATCTTGTTTTACAAAAAAATCAAATGATATTTTTAAACGCTGGCACTGTAGCACCCGGGGTACCTAGCAAGTTGGTACTGTAGCAACCAACCTAAAATTTTATATAAGGAATGTGCCCCTTTTGTAAACAAGGTTGTTGATGTTTTAATGAATATAAAATGAGTGTAGGCCTTATTGGTTCTAAGGTTTGAATCCCTGATATCTAGTGAGAGTTTTGAGTAACTCTAATATGTCTTTGCAAGTTCTTTGAATTTGCTTAGAGTGATTTGTCGTGATCAACTATTTCGTTCTCTTGCTAATAGCAAGTTGTGTGGATTGGATACTTATAAAGATGTGATATGATTGTAGTGGTTGTAATCTTGTGCTTGGAATAAGTTCGCTTCGTTATCAAATCGTGTTGTTTTCTTCGAGTTATCCTTACAATTGTTGTGGTACAATCTTGAATCGTATTGCTTCGGTTAAGTTATCTTTATCTATCGTGTGATCGTGTCGTCGTAAGATCGGGCCAACCCAAAGGGTTCGTGTGGTCGAATGCGCATAATCTGGTATTAGAGCTAGGTTGAACGATGACAAACTTCAGTTGCACGGTGACATCTATCCTTTAATTTGGTTCATCTTTATCCTACCACAGAAGGACACAAAATATTTGCTTTCTTTTTAGCATTTTTATTGCAATCTAAAAATTTTGGTGAGTTATGTTAGGATTTAATCCATTAGAACCTTGGCACCCCCTGGTCCACCACGACGCCACCCATGCGCCATGGAGATCATATCCCTACAGCCGGCCAGCCGCCGCGATTTGTCGTTGTCCTTACCAGAAAGAATTGCCACCTCCTCAACTTGCGATGAGAGGAGTAGTAGCGGTGACGATTGCATTTCGTCGAAGAGGACCGGCGATAGTGGGTCATGCAAGATGAGCCGCGGGATAAGGCTTGGGCGTTGACCCCAAATATGCATGAAGACGATGGAGTAGCGACCAAAGCCAGTGAATCTGACCAGTGATGAAGTGCACCGACCAACGCTGGCACTTCGACCACGATACTTCAACCACGGCTCTTACCGCAAATCCGGTCGTACTACTCACACAATGTCGGTATTGTTGGTCTTTGACCATTAGATCTTCTGAGCACCAACCAGGTACTGTATCTTATGACTACCTACCAATTACTATATCTTACAACTATTGACCGGTTACTATAGGTATGACTATCAACTGGTTCACTATAGGTACGACCACACACAAACATGACTAAGTTGACTCCTTACGACTTCAAGTCCTTCGACCACGAAACTTTGACCTGGTACTTTGACCACAGTGCCTCGACCATGGCTCTTACTGCAACTCTGGTCATACCACTCACACAAAGCCGGTACTACCGGTCTTCGGGCATGTAGGTCTTCTGAGCAGCGACCATGTACTGTAGCTTACAACTACCGATCAGGTACTGTAGCTTACAACTACCGACCAGTTACTGTAGCTACAACTATGGACCAGTCACTGTAGCTACGAGCACACACATAGATCGAGGAGTATGCATCGGGAGGTAATGATTGATGTTTCAACCCTAGACATTCTCTTCATAGGGTTTGGAAACGATGCCCGTAGCTATTATTCCCTACTACTGCCACTCATTAACGAAATAATTTATAGGATTTAGAAACAATGCCCTTGGATAATGAGCCTTCTAAACGCTGGTGGGTTGGGCTGGGAAGCAGATCTCGACATGGGAAACAGATCTCGATACATTTATTATGGCTGTTCCATTTCGTACGTGCCTTTTCCATGAAATTATTTCCATTTAGCCGGCATGGAAAGCAAATCTTGGCATGGGAAGCAGATCAAGGAGGTTAATACCGAGATCCTCCTAATCTCATGTGTGCCTGCAAATCTCGGCTTGTTTCCATATGGAACATTTCCATACACGCCTTTCCCATACACTAAATATTTAACATGTCCTGTTTCTATGCGAAATAGCCAGCATGGAATGAAATGTTTAGTAACGTAATGAATGGTGAGATTATGCAATGAAATGGTCCCATACAGAATGTTAATTTCCTTATGTTTCCATACACTAAACATTTAGTATTGTTTTCATACGGAATGTTAATTTCCTTATAGTGCCTTGACCTACATAAGGACGAAATGCTAGGGAAGCGACTATGGATCGGCAGACTATCAATTTGCTGCTTTGCGTGCACACCCATAAATAGCTAAATGAAAAAATCTTAATCCAAACACGTGGACGCACTACAATACGCCCACCCCACCACTAGGCCCACCAGGTCTTCGACCACATTGGTCTTGACCACGTTGGTTTTGACCACATTGTTTCGACCATGTCGGTTCAACCATGTTGGTCTCCAGTGGTATTTCGACCACGGTATTTCGACCCCATTGTGTCGACCACGTTTTGTTGACCACATTGTGTCGATGATGTTGTGTCAAGCACGTTGGTTCGACCATGGTGTTTTGCCCACGTTGTTTCGATGACATTGTGTTGACCACGTTGTTTCGACCACGGTGTTTCACCCACGTTATTTCGACGATGTTGTGCTGAACATGTTGTTTCGACCATGAATGTTAAACCTCGTTGGTCGACCATATTGTGTCGACCATGACACTTCGACCACATTGCTTCCACTATGTTTTTTACCACGCTGTTTCGATCACATCATGTCAACCACGCTAGATTGACAACGTTTGATCAACCACGATTGATTGACCACATGTGATCGACCACAGATCTTCGACCACAACACTTCAACCACGTTGCATGACCAAATCAGTTCAACCATGTTGTTTCGACCACGGTACTTTGACCACGCTGTTTCACCCATGTTGGTTGACCACAGTGGATAACCACGGTGGTTGGACCGCGTTGCTTCGACCACGTTGGTCAACCACATTTTTTCGACCACACTGTTTTGACCATGTTGTATTGACCATGCTGGATCCACCATGTTTGATCGACCACGATTGATTTACCATGGAGCTTCAACCACAACACTTTGACAATGTTGGATGAGCACATCGGTTCAACAACATTGGTCTACCATGAAGGTTCGACCACGTTGGTCAACCATGTTGTTTCGACCATGTTATCAACCACGGTGGTCGACCAAAACCCTTCGACCATGGCACTTTGACTGCGATGTTTCAACCACATTATGTTGACCGCATTGTGTCGACAACACTTTCCACCACGTTGGTTCGACCACATTGAACAACCACATTTTTGACCATGTTTTCCACCATGGTGGTTTGACCACGTTGGTCATCCACCGTGGTCTACCACATTGTTTCAACCACGCTAGTTTGACCACGTTATTCTGACCACGCTTGATTGACCACATTTGATTGACCACGATTGATTGGCCACATTTGGTCGACCATGGAGCTTCATCCATGGCACTTCGACAACGTTGTTTTGACCCCGCTTGATCGACCACGTTGGGTCAACCACAATTGATCAACCATAGAGCTTCATCCATAGCACTCTGACCACGTTGTTTCGACCATGTTGGTTGACCACGTTAGTTCTACCACATTGGTCGACCATGTTAGCTCAACCACATTATCGACCACGTTAGACGACCATGTTGGTTAAGCATAGCTATCCTAATCATTCTTAAGAACATCACAAAATTTCTTGGCTTTCTGTCATGAGGTGTGCCTAACTACATGACTCATAAGAAAGTCAGTTATGAGGCATAGAGCAAAATTTGCATTTCATTTCTGGACATATAATCAATGCTTTTGACGTGGATTCCACGTGCATGCTTACTAGTAATATAAAAAGCATCAATTTGATTAAATCTTTTGTCACTCAGCTTCGTTAATACCCTCCCCTCCTAATGGTTAGATCAACAAAATCCAATGACTACCATTGCAAGTTGGTCCTACCATCCAGATATCTACACTCTTGATTCAACTTGTCCAACGTGTATCAATGCAAGTTGGTCCTGCCAATCCCCCACCGCCCATGTCCTCAATCCCCAATCCCCAACTATGTACCCTTACCCGTCGGCCCCAATCCACCGCGCGGAACCCTAATCTCGCCCCAAACCACTGCGTCGCCCCTCCTCCTCCACTCCACCCTAATCTCGCCCCAAACCACTGCGTCGCCCCCTCCTCCTCCACTCCACCCCCGCACCGCCCCCTCCTCCTCCACTCTGCCCCTATGCCACCCCCTACTCCACCCCCATTAATTTCAGCCCGTGTTGCCCCTGCTATGCCAAACTCCACCCTGCGCTGCCCCTTACTCTATCACTTCGGCCTCACTCCACCTACGTGATGCCCCTACTCCTCCTCTGCCCCACTTCGCCCCCGTGTCGCCCCCTACTCTGCCGCTCCGCCCCATTTCACCCCGTGCCACCCACCTCCTCCATTGTCACCATGAATGGACCCTCCATGCACCCTACCATCGAGCATGAACCAGGTTACCCAACCGCACAACACCACTGGATTCATGTCTCATCTTATTACGCCAAGAGAAAGAACCATAGATACTGACCGTCGGTGTTGCCAGGTGACCGTGTGCTGGTAGAGTAGCTCTGCCTTGACCGCTATGACTTCTCCCATGGCAACGTCATCATCTTCTGGTAAGGTTGCCACCGTCGTGTTCTTAGTTGGTTGTATACTTGGGCATTTCTTAATTGCTGGATGGGTGGATGATGCAATTACTGGATTTTGATGTTGTTGTTATTTGTAGATTGCCGACAAACAACATTAGAGTTTCGTGGGTAAGAGGTTGATTGCATTGCTGTGACATCCCAAATTTTCATTTATTTTAATTTCATTTTTTGGAATTTAAAATCCTTCTTTTGTTTTTGCCTTGTTTTAAAAGACAGCAAGTTTGGGAGAAATTGTGATCAAAATAAGTTTAAATGCTTTTATTTGAGTTCCTTGCATTTTTCTAGACTTATAGGATTTTTCTGGGATTTATTTGGATTTTTCTGCTATTTTCTAGGCCTAAAAGTCTTTATTCGGGTTTTCAGAAAATCAAAAAGAGGAAATAAAATCCAACCCTCCCCTCCGGCCGCCATGTTGGACCTCGGGTTAACAAACCCAGATCCTCTGTGATTCCACCGCACTATTCCATGGATCAGTAGATAGTGCTCACAGATACATTACTGTATGTCAAAAACATATCATACGGAAGCGTAAATAATACAGTAATTCTTACTCATGGGCCGGTTAGGGCGAAAACGATAAAATGCAGCAGCGGAAACTTCACACAGGCGGGACCCGCAGGACTTGCTCACAGGCAGCCAACTGGGGTTCGCGACCTAGTCCATGGCCTCTTCGTCTTCTAGCTCTGTCGACTCTTTTTAGACATCGCAGGGCTTGACTTTATTTCCTTTCTGACTGAATGATGGAAGTTAAGCCAGAATGAGTACGATGATACTCAGCAAGCCACCACACAGGATGCAGTAATAATAGATGCAAAGCTGTCAAGGGAGGCTTGAGTTTCTTTTATTTGCTAAAAGCATTGTTTTGGAATTACAATAAGTAAAACTCCTGAGACTTAGCAACTTTAACTGAAAACAGATTTTATGAAATTTGATTGTGAGAATGCGATAATAATTGTAGTGTAGGTTACATCCACCTTTTTACAGTGCATGGTTACCCCCACCAATGCTAGTTTTCGCCGCTGGAGTACATCTCTCCAGGAAAAGTTCAAGGTCAGAGTACATCTCTCTGATAGGTTTTATCCCACCCGCAAAGGATTTTGAAATAGAACTAACTCGAGTAGGTTCCTTTGTCCGCCCTTGACCGTGGGCACGGCTGCTCGAACAGTTTTACACTCTGCAGAGGTTGTACACTTTCACCACAAGAGATAAGTCATCTTAATAGCCAACATGCTTCCTTAGGCATGAGACCCAGATGGTTTATCACAAAGCCTTTACCTTACTCCGATTTAGCTAGATACCACCCCGCTAATGTTTCACCGCTGAAGGGTTACATCCGCCACAGTCAGAAGCCCCCTCTTGCGCCGTATGAGTAAACTAGTGCTCTGGCACCCATCTTCTGTGATGATATCTAAACTAAACCTTTGCAAGTTAATCAGCTAGGTCGTACCCATATAGACTTGTGGTTGTACTGTTTTACACCAGGAGGTCAGTACAAGATTCATTCCTTAATTTGTCCAGGCGGTTCTTACCACAAACCACGGGTTCTCGTGCGACATCAGCACCATCCACTCTCACCAACCGCCCAGACAGGTAAAGCAGATTTTTAGAGTTTTGAGAATCATAAAACAGCTGTAGCAAAATACTCAGCCACGTACATCCCATGACTGTCCCCAAAACAAATTCTGATGTTTTAAAGATTGATGATTAGGGCAACTAGTGCCCTGGACTTTGACAAGACTAGCATGGCATTTAATATGATGTATAGCTAATAAAGTTATCATTAATATCTAGGGTGACAAGTATCAGGTGATTCAATATCAAGGGATGGCATAGGAAATTTAATACAACATCAAGTGGGCATGTAGCTACCTTAAGCTTTGACATATATTTGCATAGTAAATTAAGCATGCAAGTTGATAGTTTAAAAGAACATAATTTTGCATAAAATGTAGGATCAATATGATCAAAGTGATGACTTGCCTTGCTTGGTGTACCATGGCCTTGATTGATCTAAGTCAAAGCCTGCTAAGTCAGCGATATCAACTTCCTAGTCGTCGCTTTTACTCGAATCTTGATCTTGTTCGAATCTGTCGCCTCGTTGAGTTTTTAATTTTTAATTTCATATCATTTTAGTGTAATCTCACAATTAATTTGTTGTTCCCATTTTCTATTCACAAACCATATTTTTAAGATTTCTACTAGAAATGAGTTAAGGGGATGCAAGTGATACACATCTACCAATTGTTACCTTGCAATGGGGCCCACATGCCGGCAGATAGAGTGAACACAGAGGAGGGGCATCCTCGGCTGGAGACAGGGGAGCTGAGATGGCGGTGGGGCCGTGCGACGTCGTCGGCGAGGAGCGGCCGGGGCGGCGACGGCGACCAGTGAAATAGGGTGCCCATGCAATGAGTAAGCTCGGGAAGGCGGTGTCTTCGGCAGGGGAGGAGCCAAGGCGAGCCGTCGGCGGCGTTTGGCGGCCGTGATGAGGGGGGAAACGGGGCGCCGGCGACCGAGAAAGAGAGGAGAGAAGGGGGCGCGCGCATGAGCAAGAGGAGGGCACGAGGTGCTTACCTAGGGGGTCGGCGAAGCCGGAGGGAGGCCGAGGTGGAGCGGCGGTGAGCTCGGGCAGAGGCGCGGTCGGGTTGCCGTGGCGGGGAGACTTGGGCAGCGGAGGGCGGTGACCGACGGTGGGGAAGGCCTCGGGGCGCCGAGGTGCTGCTCCCACCGCGCGGAATCGGCCCGGGACCGCGGGAGGAGGAAGTGGTGGCGGTAATGGCGGCGGACACGAGCCGTGCTCGGCCGGTGGGAGGAGGAGGAGGAGCGGAAGGGAGGCGAGCTCGGGCCCCTTTATAGGCGAGCGCGCGTACGGCGGCGGCATGGGAGAGGCGTACGTCGGCATGGGCGCGGGTACGGTGGCATGGGCGGCGGCATGGGCAGCGCGTCCGGCGGCATGGCGTAGGGGGATGGCGCCGGGGTAGGCCAGTGGTAGGATCGCTGGCGCAGACATGATGGGAAAACCGGGGACGGGGCGACCTGCGCGGGCCGGGCGGCCTGGCTCGGCGGGAGCGACGCAACCGGGGAGGCGGTGCGAGCGGCGCGCCTGAAGAACAGGGGAGGGAGGAAGAAGAACCAGTGAGGCGAAGGAGTCATCGGGTTCAGCTGGGCCAACGGCCAGGAGAAAAAGAGAAGGGCCAAATGGGCCGGGAAAGAAAAAGAAAAGAGGAGGAAAAAATAAACGGGCTGAAAAAGAAAAGGAAGCGGGCCGGCCCAAGATGAATTTTAGGAACTTTAAGTATTTCTGAATTTTGGATTTTGTGGGTAGATTCGAATCTGAGAACTTGGTCCAATTTTTAGGTTCAACAATTTAATTTTTAGATTGTTGAGTTTTGGAGAATTAAATCTTAAATTTCAGAATTTGAATTTCCAGATACGAAAATTGGATGGAAGGATTTTCAATTTCTATTCTTGGCTTGGAATGACTAGACTTCAAATTTAAAATTTTGAAATTAATACCTCCAAGGGGATTTGGACTTTCAAATTTTAAACTTTAAATTTTTGGTTCTTGATTCCGAAGTTTGGATGTTTATTAATCATTTTTTGGCACCGAAACCAACTAAGAAATTCGAATAACGCCAATGTTTTTGAGAAACATAGAAGAAACGATTAAAAGATTTTTAAAATTTTTGAAATTACCCCAGCTCCCTATCTGGGATGTTACACGCCACCTGGATGGACGGATGTCGTCCACGTCGCCGCCGCCATCCCGCCTCCCTTCCCTTCCCGCGCGCCACGTGTGCGGCTTGGATAACGGCCCCGTCGCCCACCGGCCCATCGCACCCGCCCGCTCCCCTTTCTCCCTCGGCGATCCGATCCCACCGACTGCATCTCGGCCGCACCCTCCCACTTAAACCCCCGCGCCCATCCACCGCCGTCCGATCACCCGCCCCATGATCTCACCCGTCCGCGCCCCCTCACTCTCCCCCACTCCCTCTCGCTGACAGGCCGACCCCACCCGTCAGGCCCGTCCCCTACCTCGTGCCGCCGCCATGGCCGTTGGCCGGCTCCGCCCTAACCTCCCCTTTCTTTGCCCGCACACCGCCCCTTCCTTCGTGCGCCGCAAGCCCGCACCCACCTCTCCCCATTTTCCGCGCACGACGCCCACTTCCCCACTCGCCTGGACTCTATCCGCAGCTAACCACCGCCCACCTTCCCGATTTTTTCGGCGAGGAATCCCGCCGCGCCTCCACCCCCTCGGTCCTATAAAAGCCACCCCGAGCACCGCCATCTCGCACTCCACCTCGCTCCACCTCCCGATTGCACTCTCCGGCCCCCGAGCGCTCTCCCACCGTGCACCTTCGCCCGTCGCGCCGCCTGCTCCTCCGGCGAGCAATTGCCAGCGAAGGAGAGCCGCCCAAGCACCGCCGAGGCCACCCCGAGCTCCCTCTCCTCCGCGCGCAGCTCCCCCACCCCTTCTCTAGGCCCGGACATCGTCGGAGCGTCGCAGCGCCGTGGAACTCGAGCCGCTGCCGCCCCTCGCCGTCGCCGACCGCCTTCCGGCCACCTGCGGTAATGCTCGAGCCTCCCCATAAGATCCCCGAGCGCCCCTCTGTCGATTGCGCCCCTCGCCGCCGGCCGCCGTGCCATCGTTCGTCGGCGAGCCGTGCTGCCCGTGCGCTCCCGCCGGTGACCGCGCCACCTCAGCCAGCCGCCCCGTCAGCGCCACCCGCCCCTCCCTGCCACCTCAGCCGACGCCGTTTCCCATGGGCTTGACCAAGGCCCCACCCGTCAGTCAAATCAACCCCTGGGTGACGTCATGCTGACGTCATAAGTCTCTTTTCCTTCAAAAAATTAATTCGGCCGGAATTAAAATCTTGGCTGATGTCATATTTCTGATTTTTCTTTACAAAAATAATTTCAGAAATCAGCTTTTCCAATTTCTCTGAATTTAAACTTCCCGGAGCCCGTTCTTCTTCGTTCTAACTCCGATTTAGCCCATTCAAATTTCTAAATTCATCAAAAATTCCCCTCTACCCATTCCTAGCCTCAATTTGAATTTTTGAGTTTATTTGAATTTAATTTAAATTTATTTTCAGTTTGGAGGGTTATTTTCACGTGTAGATTACGACGGTTCTGAAGATTTCCTCGATGACGGATCTCACCAATTCGAAGAGCAAGGCAAGTCACACTCCTTGATCATGTTGATCCCAGTTTTCAAAATAAAATTATGTTGATTTAAATTATTCTGCATGCATACTTTTATTCAATTATTTCAATTCAGTTTTGAATATAGTTATTGCCTACTTGTTAATATCTCCATTGACCTTGAATTACCTTGATACCTTGTAACCCTAGATTAAAACTCTAGTTAGTTCAATAGAATGACTAGAGAAATTTTTATAGTAAATGCTTAGCCCTGCATAGATGAAATTTAGGCTTGGGGACACCTTTTCACATAAAATGACAAGCTTTTGGAAGTATTCTTGACTTCGGAGAGTCAAGGAGGTGTACAAAACTATTTCAAAATAAAATATAAAACCTGGTTTAGACTTAGGTTAATGGTTGGAGTGGTGGGTGCAGGCATGCCCTGTTGGTTGGAGCCGCAGTGGTTGACTGTCGTGCACGGGGGTAAGTGGTAGAGCCTAAGTCAATTAAGGACCGGTCTTTGAGCTACTGTTGCTAAAGCCTTAACGTACTACTACATGGCTGGTATGGGACAGCCCTGGTCGAATAATTTGCGGAGTCCAAACTTGAGCCAAGTCGTAGGTTGAAAGTGGGCGTGGTTAGTGCCATGTGAAGTCCCACTTGGGTGAGTGTGGTTGTAGCCATGAGAAGTCTCACCTAGCCTCAAGGGGGGGTCCTGGTCTGGTGGATTCCTTACTGGGGTGAAACCTTAGAGTTGGCTTGGCCAGGTTGACGGCTTCGCATTGTAAAGGCCTTGTTATGATTACTCAGTCGCACGCCTAAGGAAGCGTGTATTGGCCGACATCATGAGGACATCATATCTTGTGGGTAAAGTTGTACAACCTCTTCAGAGTGTAAAATCTATCCTGGATAGCCATGCCCACGGTCACGGGCATGCTAGGCAAGAGTTTTTCATAGATTAGAGTTGGTTTTTACAAAAATGATTTCGAAAACCTTATGGATGGATGGAGTCCATGAGTGTATGATTGACGTGTGGATGGATGGAATTCACATGGATTGTTTGTGGGAAAGTTGGTCCGGGAGGGATTCCTGTGGATAGGTTGGTGTATGGTCGGAGCCTGCACTGACGGTATGAATTTCAATCACAAGTATTGTTTTTACTTACTATGTTAAATTCAGCAATTTCAATCTATTACTCTATTTCTTAAATGCTGTTTTATGCAAAATAACCCTATATGCCTTCCTTTGTGGCCTTATCATTGTGTTGCATTTTCCGTGTGACTTGCGGAGTACAAGTTTGTACTCACCTTGTTATATCATAACAGAGGAGGATGTTTACGACTACGGTGAGGACCAGGATGAGTAGGACGTGTCTTGCAGTCGTCTGCCTGTGGGAAGGCAGTTGGGCTTCGCCAGTTATCTTTTATATTCCGCTGTTATTTCCCTTTTATTTGATTTCCCATAAGGCCGTACCCATTTGCTTAATATATATTTGGTCATTTGCGTTCGATATGTATCTTTGTTATGCTGTGTGCACTACCTGTTCCTAGACTAGTGCGATTTACACAGAGGGTTTCGGAGTCGTTACTCCGGGATCCGACAATTGCCCAGCGATTGGATCCAAGTCCTGGAGGTTACAGAGATCCGGCAGATACCTGAGGGGCACTACTCGGTGGAAGGGGACAATGCAGGTGTCAGTTGGGGCTCGACAGGTTATGGCCCTGTAAGAGATTCTATCACTCTAATGTATTTCCCTTATTTAGCATTATCTTGCTAGGCACAATTGCGGTGTCTTGCTAGGCAAAACTACATAGATTAGTAGTGGTAGCATTTGCATTCTTGCTGACAAAGGTGATGCAAAAGAGATGTCTTCTTATCATATTCAACCAATGCTATTAGCATCGCTAAATTGCCATTTGTACTTTTGGTCAATGTCAAAAGTTTAGCGGATCCACAGGATTACAAAAAAAATAATGATTTGATTGGGCTGCAAAATTTTGATGGTAAAAAAGTACAGAAAACATATTGGTGTATTGATATAAATTGGTGGTGCATGTCAGCTTTATAACCATAGCTAATTTCCTCACCACAGATATGGTACAAGACTATTCCAATTACTTATCATTTACCTACTTGGCATGCATAGCATAGGCATGGACAAGTAAATTTTTTTTATTTTTCTAATGCTAATTTGGATCCACACTTATCATTATGTGTGTTATTAAGTTATCATATCCTAATTTTCTGGTAGGAACCTTTGTGATCAAGATAGCAATTCTATTTTCTATTTCACTATAGTTCTTGGTTGTAGATGCTTGTGTTCTTGTGCTTTTCAGTAGCATGGTGATTCTCATTGTTGTGAACTAAATGATTTGCATAGTGATGTTTGAATAATTTGATTATTTTTAGACAAAAAGGGGATATTTGGATTGTATTACATCATGAACATATTTTTTCTGACAATTCACATTACGTATTGCAAGAATGTAAACTAGATGTGCATTTGTTGCTATCTTGTGCAAATTTTCATTCTCACATATGATCTTTGCAAGCAGTTACACCTTAGAGTGAAAAATTGTTATCTTTCTTTTGCCTAGATTTTTTTAATCTGAGAAACATGGTTACTTTGTTAGTACAATATATTCACTTTTGACTAGATAATCTGAAAAAGCATGTGGTTCTTCAAAGTAGAACTATTTTGATTCAAATTCCTAAAATAGATTTGAAAACCATTTTCTTGAAGATGGAATCCTTACATTTTCTTGAAGATGGAATGCTTTCTTGCATTTTCTTAAAGATGAGATCCGAAAATGCAATTTCTCGAAGATTGTACTTTCTTGTTCAATATCATGGAGTTTGTGGTCACATTGTGTGATGGCAAGGTCAGCTCCTCTATGCAAAGGTAAACTGTTCTGACAAAACAAGATGCTTTCCTTTTACCTCAATTCACTAGTACAAAAAGGGTCATCATAGACGGTTCGGAAGCATCATCATAGATGGTTTTTCGAACCATCTGAATTTATGGGTCAATGATAATCGGAGCTTATCACAGACGGCTTGTGAGCCGTTTGTGATAATCACAACTCAGACGGTTTGTAACTAGAACCGTCTGTGAAGAACACTATCACAAACGGTTCAGCTACCAACCATCTGTAATGGATGAGTATCACAGACAGTTGGTAGCTAGAACCGTCTGTGATATTTTTTCATCATAGACGGTTGGTAGATAGAACCGTCTGTGATGTGCTAGTATCATCGATGGTTTTTGGTTTGAACCGTCTGTGATAATCCTTCACAGATGGTTTATATCACAAAATCATCTGTGATTGTTCATTCTGTACCTAATTTTTTTCGGCTAGGCTTAGGAAATGTTAACTATGCCATCTGAAAACAAGCAAATACAATAAGAAACACAATACACATTCCACTTTTATTATATATTAGAGCCTACCATTACAATATCCTAAAACAACGAGTAGGTTACCCATCTAGCTAACATAATAAGAACAGAGAAAAAGCAAAGATCCTCTATGCCTAGGCCTTCTCGCCCCTGATGCAGCGCACGAGCTGGATGTCTTTGACGCCCACCATCGTCAACGTTGATTGAGCATCGCCATGGTAGCTAGTTGCTTCTGCGTTGTCTTGCCTCTTGTAGACTTGTGCGTCGTCTGCTTCGTGCAGGCTATTATGGTAAGGGTTAAGGAGGAGGAGAACTACAAGGAGGCTAGGTTTGGGTGATTATTTATAGGGGAGGGAGATGCGAGAGTGCAAAAATTTTTGGCGCAGGGACGGAGAGGTGGAGCTATGATTCGTGGGGTGAGGGTTGGTGGATTTCTATTGGCTAGGATTGGGTTGGGGAGGATCGACGAGCCCAGCGATTAGATTATCACAGATGGTTCTACATACAAACCGTCTGTGATACTCTCTATCATAGACAGTTGGTAGCTAAAACTGTCTATGATGAATGAATATCACAAACGGTTCAATATACCAACCGTCTGTGAATTGGAGCACAAAGTTTTATATACCGGTGCAATATAAATAACTAGTCTTAAAAGATAAAATAGCAAAGATTTATGTGGCTTATATAAACTCATTTGAATGGTTTTGATGAGATCTACAACTTTTTAGTTGAAGCAAAATTCAAATTCCAAAGGGAAGACCAAGAAAAAGGGCAAAAAATAGAAACCAAAAACTTGTAATGCAAATTTGGGGCTAAAGATGGCTGATTTTGAGGGTCTTAGAGGGCAAAAAGCACAAGCTGGTTGTTGTTTTGGATCGGGCTCATCATTAGCTTTCCAATGAGTATAAGAACATCAAAAACGGACACCGTATACAAAAGTTATGCATGTTTTACTAAAGATGTCTCAGAACGGAATCATACTTGGACTCAAGCGGGAGATTATTGAATTTTAGAGGATTGTAAGGCAGGAAACATATCACAGACGGTTTTTAATGCAAGCCGTCTATGATAACTTCATTATCATAGGCGGTTTTTAATACAAACCACCTGTGAAGTATCATAGACGGTTCTTAATAAAAACCGTCTGTGATATCTTCCATTATCATAGATAGTTTGTATTAAAAACCGTCTGTGAAAATACCATAGATTATTATTCGTATGAACCGTCTGACGGTTCCTAGGAACCGTCTGTGATGTAAGTATCCAGTTTCGCCTCTTTTGTAGTATTGATTTCTGCAGATAGATCTCGGCGCCTAACTAATGACGTGCACATTATCAATTTGCCATGCATGTGTGGTGATGTTTGCAGGAGGGAAAGGAAGTACAAGGTTGCCATCAAGGTGCTAATGGTGGGCTTCGTGACAGACATACCGGTATAGGTGCTACAGGTGCTCAACATCGTGGTTCACGACATCATGCTCATCAAACATAGTTATATGGGGTAACAACTGTGTTGCATTTCCTCTACCCCACACTGCCCCCGTGCCGTCCCCTGCTCCATGTGTATATTTGCTCCAAGGGTATGACCATTTTTTTTGGCAATTTCTTACCCATTTGTACATCTCAAATGGCATTGTTGTTCCATTCCAACATTTTTATTGATGTATAGATCTGCATGTGTACAAATAGATAGTGTATTTGTACAAATAGATAGCCTCTAATTTCATGAATTGCCATAAAAAATGACATTGTGGTGACAAAAATAGATGGTGATTGTTTGTTGGATTTCTGATGATGATTTTTTGAGCACCATATCAGTTTGATTCTTGATGTAGGAAATCATGATCAAAAGACATTAGTCATGTGTGGTGACAAATCTATGTACTACATGAAGTACCACCAAAGTAAACAAGGTAAGGTCCATTTCATAAAGAGAAAAAAGATAATGCTCCATTTCATAAAGAGAAAAAAGGAAAAACTTACTGGTCGTGCAAATGTACTAACTAAAGAGTAGATATCCTATATAACATGCATGACAATATTCATGTGACAGCCCACTCATGTGTCATGTAGGAAGTGAAGGGAAGAAGGAAGAGAATGCTTGACTGACTGAAGAAAGAAAGGAAAAACATTAGGTCACTGAGTAAGCATGTCAAAGAACAAACTATTTAAATGGCTGGCTATAACTGGATTGTCTATACTACTTAACTAGTTATTTAGTTCCTATTTTAATACCACTTGGAGTTAACATCCTTATGAAATTTACTAATGTATGAAAATTGATTTCATGCCTACCCCCATGCTTTAATCAAACAATTCACAATAGCCACTATTTTATTTTGGTTCAAGTAAAAGCATGCCATCCCAATATATTGTTCTACTATTTTTTCTTCAATATGATGAATAATGGATCAACTTAGCTTAGTTTGCACAACAAAAGTGGGTGTTAATTGTTAATTTGGAATGGAAAGAGTAAAATGCTCTAATGATTTTCCTTTTTTACTGTTGCGGCTTCATCTCCATCTTTTTATTTTTGAATTCATTGACCATTTTCATGCTAAAACTATTTCTATGCACAGTATGGTGAACGTATTTCTTTATAGTATTATCTCTGAGGCACGTATTCCAGGTAAATATGATATTTCTGATTGCACCCTCCAAATAGAATCCTGACCACAAAATGTTCAATTTTGTGGTGATGCTTATTTCCAATTTTGTGCTCTTCAAGGATTTGAGATTAGTCCGCCACCATCATCAAATATGTTTTTGATATATACTGATATGTCCATAATCATTATTTAATTGACATGAAGTCTCATATCACTTGGTTTCTGTTTTGAATTTTTACTCCTTGCATTTGCCTTGCCCTATTTAATTTGAAGTGACTTTAAGCTTTGATAAGGAGAGCCAGTGGAAATATTGGATTACTTGAAAAAGAAGAGAAAGCACGACTATATTCATTCACAGCTTAGCAAGTCAAATGGTTGAATGAGTGCAGTATTCTCAGTGTGACTCATGGAGTTAAGGTGCCATTTTTCCTTGGTGAATATGGAAAAAAGTATTGGTGGCCTAGCATAAAGCGAGAGATTGCAGATAATGTTGTATTTTATGATGTGTGTTAGAGGATTTAAACTAAACACCAAATGCCAGCAGGTTTGTTGCAACCGTTGAGAATTCCTTACTGAAAATGGGAAGAGATTGGTATGGATTTTGTCACTAGATTACCTAAGACAAAGGAAGGATTTGACTCAATTTGGGTAATTGTAGATTGTTTGATGAAAGTTGCTCATTTAATTCTAGTCAAGACAACTTACACATATGATAAGTCTCCATGGAGTGCCTAAGAAGATAGTGTCAGATCGTAGTTTACATCTCGATTTTGGGAGAGTTTCCATGAAGCAATGGGTACTCATTTGAATTTCAGTATAGGATGTCATCCTCAGACAGATGGATAGACTGAGCATGTGAATTAGATTCTTGAGGACATGTTGAGAGATTGTGTAGTAGACTATGGGATTAAATGGGATAGATGTTTGCTTTTTGTAGAGTTTTTAGCCTAGTTTGCAGATATCACCATTTGAAGATTTACATGGGAGAATGTGTAGAATCCCTGTCAACTAGAAAGATACTAGGCAAGGTCAAGTTTTTGGGCTGGAGTGTTTGAAAGAAGCTGAGGACAAAGTTTTCAAGAATGATTGAGATTTGAGTTTTGGGCCAGATAGTTATGTGTATCTCAGGATTACACCATTTAAAGGAGAAAAGATTTTGGATGAAAGGAAAGCTTGCACTAAGATATGTTAGACCATTAAAGATTTTGATGCATAAAGGAGAGGTTACTTATCAGTTAGAGCTACCTTCATCTTTTAGGATATATGATGTCTTCTATGTGTCTCAGTTGAAGAAGTGTTTACATGTGCCAAAGAAGTTAGTGTCGGTAAAAGCCATTGATCTTCAAGAGAATCTCACCTACAAGTATCACCCCATTAGAATTTCAGAAGTGTCTGAACGTGTGACTAGGAGTAAAATCATTCATTTTTGCAAGGTCCAGTGGAGCAATCAGACCAAGGCGAAAGCTATCTAGCTAGGAACGCGAGGAAGATCTATTCCTTTAGTAAGCCTGTTTCTTGGGATCAAGATTTCATTTAAGGGGGAGGTCTGTAACATCCTAGTTTTCAGAGTCTTTTTGAAGCTTTTAATATAAAAATAACCATTTTGATTTTTCTTAAATTATTAAAGCTTAATTTGAATTTTAGAAATTAAAAAGATTTAATGTTACTAAAACGAACTTTAATTATTTCGAAATCTACTTTGTTTGGGTTCATTGTGTTCAACGAATTTTCTATATTTTCTTGGATTTTTGAAGTTTATTTGCTATTTATTTGTGCTTAATTTGTTTAATCTAATTTCTTAAATTAGAAAACCCTAGAAAATTCTTAAAGCCTCCTTGGGCAGAAACCCAAAAGTCTGGTCCATCTGTACACCCACGTGCCTTGGCCCAACCCACCATTTCGGCCCGGTCCATGACCCAGCTCATCGCGTTGCCTTAGCCGTTCGATCCGCTCTCAGCCATGCGTTGCCCATCCTTTGCCTCTGCATTCTTTCCTGGCGCAAAGCCGCTGATAGCCGAGCCAACTTATCGGGTGAGTCATATTCAACCCGGACTCATCTTCGAGTCTGATTGCGCTACTCTGCCACTGCCATTCCTGCCATGGAGTCTTCCCTCATCCATGTATAAAAGAGTGCGCTGTGCCCTGGGATCAGTACCCCGAGCCACCCTCATCCCTTTGCCCTAGACGTTGCTTTAAGTTTGCCGCGTAGAGTACCAGAATTTGGATTGTGCCACCACCTTGGCCTTTATCTCCAACGACCAATCATCACCATCTCTGAGCTCTTCCTCTTAAACCAATTGGTGCGCCCGCTTTGCCTCAATCCGAGCTATCCCGAGCTGAGTACTGTCAATGCAGATGCACCGGAGTTCATCTCCACCATACTGGCTCTATCGCGCTCAACGTTGCCGACTACTTGCCTTGCCCGTGTGCCTAATCCAAGCTGCTAGATGCATTCCTCGTCTCATGCGCATAGTAGAATAGAATACACCGAAGGAGCAGAATCAAGAGCAGAACCGCCATTGACCATCTAAAATAGAGCTCTATCTTTTAGTTCTAGTTTTGTTATTTTTTATTTTGTTTGAATTTATTTATGTTTCGTTCGCTTTCTCTCTTGTTAGATGACATCTTCGAAGGGGCAGAAGTAGGAACCGAAGTTCAAGAAGTGGTAACTCGGTAAAGCCAAGACAAGTCATGACCTTTGATTATATTGAACATATTGTTTCAAATCTATTTATTACTATTTTGTTGTAAATTATCATACATTGCTAATTTAATAGAAACCTTTGTACCAGGTAGTTATCAACCAATGTGATTAATTCCTACTTGATAATTTGAATGCCATGATTCCATTGTCATCATAGGATGGAAAATTATCTAGTGATGCAATACTAGTATCTAATTGGTTTGTACGTTTAGTATGCTTAGCCATGCTTACTATTACGTTGGGTTCATTATCCATGTTGATCAATTATTTAATTTTGGCTTAATGAGATATTGAATCATAGTTGTAGCCCCATTTATAAAATTTGTGTACCATGACATGGGTGTAACATTAGTCAATGTTAAACCAAAATAGTTGTCACTTGGGCGAGTAATCGTGCAGCATAGTGAGTGCTATTAGCACATTGGGATGTAGATGCTTAGCTTAGGTAATGTCTAAGGATAGGGGTGCAATCGGGTCGGAGTCAGACAGATATTGCTCATACCGTATCCTAACCCATATTTTTTTTTCTCAGATTCGGGGTAGGATACGGTAAAACCAGATACGAATACAAATTTGGAGTATTCAGAATTTCGAATACGGTACCGTCGAAACAGATACTTGATGGTTTCGGATCGAAAACGGATATTGTAGATGGATAGTACGTGCATACGGAAAGGAACATATGCTAAACCATACGACCATCACTTCAAGTCTTAAACTATTAGACATAAGTACATAATACTGATTATAATTCATTAGCCAAAGATGGTGTGGCGTTTCCCCCAAAATTGCCCATTGAGGTGTGGCGTTTCAAGATGAATCTTGATTCTTGATAATCAACATTTTCCTTTTCTAGGCTAAAGAAAATTTACTAAATTAAGGTAGAGACAGTAGACAATTGGGGATAATAGACTTCTGACAAATTTACCTGTTCATTTACTGAAGCATGCCAAAGTTCATCATTTAATAATACTCTGATTACACGTTTTTCATTCCATTACCTAGGAAGAGTGATCTTAATGAGCAAATTTAGGATTCCAATTGCACAAGCAGTAGAATTAGAAATAAAACACTATTTTAGTATTGTATATTTATAGTTGCTACAAATGAATGTCATATTCCTTTTAGAGAACTTAAGCTTACACGATCCAGGAAAACTTTCTATACACTGCACATCTCAACCAACCAACATGACAAAAAACAAATACTAACAAAATAAAAGGTGAATTCTTAGCTCTTACCAGATATCCGACCGAATATCTGACCGAATAATCATCCGATATTCGAATACCGATACTATTCGGTTGGATAACAACTTTCCCGAATTCGAATCCGAATCTGACATGAATTATCCGAATCCGAATCCGACTGGATACTAAATTCCCTTCCCAAATCCGGTACCGACCGGATTCGGTACCGGATCGATCGGGATTAATCCAACCCATTTGCACCTCTATCTAAGGACATAACTTAGTGTGCCATTGATCTGATACTACTATAGAGAAGGCTATACTAGATGTCTCATCATAGACAGTTCCCTAGAATCCATCAGTGTTGTAATCATCACAGACGATTTTACATGCGTAACCGTATATATTACTAGTGATGGCTCGAACTATCTATAATACATAATTATCACAGACGATTTCTAGTTGGAAGTATTTGTAAATTACCATAGACAATTTAGATTAAAAAATATCTGTGATGTCTGCAATTATCCTAGATGGTTTTTAATCCAAACCATCTGTAATAATTCATAGATACTTCCACCCACAAACCATCTGTGATAATAGGATACGTCATAGATGGTTTTTAATTTGAGCCATCTATGATAATTCACAGATGGTCCTTAACAAGAACCATCTGTGAGAATTATGTATCACAGACGATTTATGGTTAGTAGTGTCTGTGATATGTACTGCATTATTAAATACCCAACCCATCCTAACAAATCTGTCTACAATGAGCTATGGTTTGAAAACGGTCGGCTTTGGGGTGTTTGTTGAAAGCATACCGGAGACTTGTTCTTGGTGATCTAAGGTTAGTATTTTCTTCTAATTATATGCATTATAATCAAGAGAGATGATAGTTAGGTTTAGATCTAGCTTGGTAGTTTGCTCTAATTTAAGAATGGGTCTCACTACTTCTAGTCTACTTCAATATATTCTTACTTGATATTTATTGCTTCATGAATAGTACATAACTAGCTACTTTAGATGAACAATTGAATGTGAATGATAATTATGTATAAGTGTAATGGCTAGTTAGCTATAGGAGCATTAATCTACTTTGATGCTAATTTGTTACATGCATAAAGTAGATAGATCGAAGTTGGATGTACATTTAGAACCGTGTGAGTGAAGAGTACATTGATGGTGTGTTTGCTTTTAGAAGAGCTACTGAGTAGGATATGATGAAGAAGGGGATAAAATTTATTTACTGTCCATACATTGATTGCGATAATCTGAAAATATTTACCAACTCAGTGCAGATTGAAGCGCACTTGATTCAAAGGGTTTCAAAAAGGGGTATACATGTTGGACTAGGTCATGATAAAGAGCAGATTATATAGGAAGGTAGTAACATCGTCAACGGAGGCAATGATATGCTGGGTGTGGACTGTGCTTTTGATGAGGATGAGTCGCATGATGACAATCTGGATTAGATGCTACGCAATGCTAAAGGGAACTTTAGTGAGAGAGAGTTTGATAAATTCGAGTGCTTGATAGAGTACTCGGAGAAACCTTTATTCTTGGGCTGCAAGATAGAATACACAAGGTTTTCATTCGTGCTTGAACTAAGGAAATTGAAGGCTAGGAATGGTTGGTTCGACAAGAGTTTCATGGCATTGTTAGGTCTCCTAGCGGACATTTTTCCAAAGGGAAACGTGTTGCCTAGAACCAACTACCAAGCTAGGAAGGTTCTTTATCTATTGGGAATAGAAGTAGAAAGAATGCATGCATGTCTGAATGTTTGTATCCTCTACCCGTAAAGAGTATGAAAACATGCATGTATGTCCGGTGTACAAAGCATCCCGATACAAGCCTAAGAATCACTCTGATGACAGCATGGCCATTGAGGTGAAGCAAGGAAATCTTGTTAAGATGTTGTGATATCTACCTATAATTCTCCATTTGAAGCATTTATTTATGAGCTGAAAGGAGGCAAGATTACTGCGTTGGCACACGAAGGAGCGTAAGAAAGATTGATATCTAAGACACCCTGCTGATTCTACCCAGGGGAGAAACTTTGATAGGAGCTTCGAAGACTTCGGTGCGGAACCAAGGAATATAAGATCTAGGTTAAGTATAGATGGAATGAATCTTTGCGGTAACATGAGCAGCCAACATAGCACTTGGCCCATTAATCTATGTATGTACAACTTTCCCCCTTGACTATGTATGAAGCGAAAATATATTTTGATGTCACAACTTATCCAAAGGCCGAAGAAACCTGGTAAGGATGTTGATGTGTAACTAGCACTATTGCTGAGAGACCATGTGGAGGTATCCCCATGTTTGTGATGAGTAATTGACGCTTGAGTTAGAGAATTTGAGTTTGTTTTGGGTATTCTAGGGTTGAGTACCTTTTACTTATGCTAAGGTTGATTATGCTGTTTCGTGCGGTGCTATGTGACGGTTTGCTTATCTGTGTGACTGCAGGACTTTGGAGCTAGGTCATGGTGAGGCGAGGAGTATCGAGACTAGACACAGGAGGTGTTGAGGTCAAGACGGTCGGAGATACCGAAGATGATCGAGGCTGCTGAGGTGGTTGCTAGTCGGGAGACGAGGAACCAGAGCTGGAGCTACCGGTGATGAACATGACAGGCAACGACGAGTGGACCAGGACTAGGCTCAGGGAGGAGTCAGAGGTCGAGATGGTTGGATGTCGGTTGCGGTTGTATGCGACAGAACAGACCAGGACTAGACTCAGGGAGGAGTCGAGGTCCAGACGGTCAAGGTGCCAGTTGCAGAAAGCTTCCGGGAAGGTTCTTGAGGACAATTTGGAGAATTGACTCAAGTTTCAAGTGGAGAGGCTGGTTCCCTCCAAAAGTTGGTTGCTTTGACTTCTTGCCTCATATGTGTGAGAGGTGGGAAGTGAGATATGTATGACTCTTCTTGATTTGCCATTTAGAGTGGGAGCTCCTGCCTTCTTATATGTGGTGATGAGGAGGCAGCAAAGCAAGTCAAGCAGTGAGTGTTTTCTGGAGTGTGTGTGCTCTCCTGCATGTGTTATTCCAGTGAGAGACAAGCAGTGAGTTGAGGGAGTGTCTCATGTGAGTTCTTCTCTGAGAGAAGAACTCACATGTAGTGTGTGTTCTTCCTCTTATCCAACTGCGTATGGGGACGTAGTGAGTAGCTGTAAACCTCATATAATCATTCATCTCCTTGAGATGCTTTTTACTTGAGATGAACTGCTTCATTCCTCTCAGTGCTTTGCTCTGGATGGTGTTCTTTGCTTCTGTGATGTTTGATTCAATTTCTATTTGAAGTAGCTGCAAATTCTTGTTGCTCTGTGATGGGAACTAATCTCAAGACCATTTGGTCAGCTTTACCCAAGAGCAAAAGAACTCTAGTGCAGATCTCTTCCAAATAATCTCAACTGCATGGTTCCTCTATTTTTCACTGTGTTAAGGTTTGATGTCAGGGGAACATGAGATTTCTTTGGATAACCTGAGAGAAGTGATTCTAGCTTCATATTTACACCTCTGAGAATGCCTCTCTATTGTTTGTCAAAGTTCCATGAGCAAAGAATCAATGAATCATGAGAAATATGGTTCTCATCCTTTTCTGCTGATTCTGTTTGGCCAAGCCAGCAACCTCTATCCACTTTTGATTTGTATCTGCCTTTTCTTTTCTTTGAGGTCCCTTAGCTATTCTAGATGAAGTCAAGATAATTTGGGCTGAAAAGAAAAGCTCCAGTTTGTCAAATCCCCTGTGTTCTGCTGTTTTCCAGTAAAACTGTGCAAAAAGATCTTCAGTTGGGCACCAGCTGACGGCTCTGTCTTCGCAGCCCGGTCAGACCACTAACTTTAGCGGTTAGACCGCACTTTTGCCACTAGTCAGACCTGGTAGACAATGGCGGTCTGACCGGTGCTTGTTAAGTAGTCAGATCGGTTGCACGTTGGGACTCAGACCGGTCCAACAGGGGCGGTCAGACCAGCCTCTAGCCGGCGGTCAGACCGGTCTTGAACCAGTGGTCTGACCGGCCGTAGATAGGCGGTCTGATCGGCCCATGCATGGCAGTCAAACCGGCTAGCTATTTTTGGCTGCTGATTTGCTCTGTTCCTTGATTTCTGCTGCATGCCTTGTTTCAGTTTTTATTGCTATGGTTCTTTCTCTGTAAGCTTAAGTTTCCAGTGAGCATATGATTTCTGCTTCATAGCTCTTATAGCTATCGGAGAAGAGATTCTTGAGTGGATACTTTGGGGGCAAATTTTAAAAGGCACCATTCACCCCCCTCCTGTTGCCATTTCCGGTCCTACAATTGCTGGAAGACTTGTGATGGTGTGGAACAAAGGGGTACAGTTTGCACCATCAATGATTATCTTGCCCTTGGTATCCTATCGGGGTTGAGTACAAAAGGAGCTAAAGCCTATCTGCACTACTTAGATGATATTGAGAGTGTATGATTGAACAGCTCATGCAAAACAGTGTACATATGTTACCATAGGTTCCTTCCCAAGTATCATCCACACCGCAAGATGAAGAAACAATTCGATGGAAAAAAGGATGATGACTAAGCTCTAAGGCCTTTTAGTGGGAAAGAGATCTATGATATGGTTAAGGATATCGATGTGATGCTTGGAAAGGGATATAAATTGAGGACCCACTAGAAGAACATCTAAAAGAAAAAAAAATCAATTTTTGGGACTTACCTTATTAGGAGCACTTAGAAGTTCACCACTGCATCGATGTCATACACATGAAGAAGAATATATGTGATAGCTTGATTAGTTGCACTATTCCCTGTGTTTAGCTGCACTATTCCCTGGATCAGTAGATAGTGCACACAGTTACAGTAATGGATATCAAATTTCATATCTTGCGAAAGCATAATTAAAATAATAAACTTACTCAAGGGCCGATTAGGCCGAATTCAAAAAGTTGTAGCAGCGGAAGAACGAAGCACACAGGTGGGACCTTCAGGACATGCCCACAGGCAGCCAACTGGAGGTGCGCGACCTAGCCCTTGACATCTTCATTTTCTCTGCCATCTTGTCCAATCTTGTTGCTGAGGCGCGGTGATGTGATTGTTGATTCTGAATTTTGTCGCAAAAGCGAGCGTGAGCACTCCGACCCCGTGCTCCGCGAGCCAATACACAGAATGCAAATAAATAGTATGCATGGCTTAACAAAGGAAAGGCTCGGGTTATTTTATTTGCCAAAATTTTGCTTTTAGCGGCATTATTATTCTTAATTAATCAAAGTTTTATTATTACTACCTAACTCCATACTACAATTACCAAAATCGACTTAATCCACCGAAAATGCACTCTATTTATTGACTGCTGTCTAAAACTCCAAACAGCAAGTATCATCATTTATTTAATCTACCGATCATACTTTGTATTTTGAATTATTAATAATCCAATCCTGTCATTACTATTCATCAGCCCCTTACCTCTGAACTCTAATGATTCTCTAACGTAATTACTTTCAAATCCACCGATATCATTTGTATTCAATCCTTCTTGTCATTGATTCCAACCCATAATCCATCTCATTTTCTATTATCTATCACTATCTAATCCACAAATATACCTCCACCAAAAATTCAATTTACCAAGATCATAATCCACTAATTGTTATGAATCCTCCAATCTTCTCAGAAATTCAATCCATCCAGTAATTGATCAACTCCTATTAATTCCCTATATTGACAACATCTTCCAAGAATTAACAATCACTATTATATATCCACCAAGAATATCATTAATCAAGAATTATAATCCAATACTTGTACTATTCCACCAAATCCTCGAAAATTCATTTGATTCATCTAGTAGTTGAATCTATTAATTCTAATATTGACATCTCCCAAGAATTTATTTATCAGTGTCATAATCCAATATTTATCTGTGCAATTCCTAAATCTCCAAAAATCATTTAAATCCTCTATCTAGCCTATCATTCAGCTAGACTTTACCAATTTATTTCCTCCAGAACCCACACTATCATTTCCTATTCAAGATCGACATGAATCCACCAATGCCTTTATATGTACTCTACAAACATTCCTCTCTTTTACTAGCGACCCTGTTTATTCCACCCATATTTTATTTTGTAAGAATAGAAGTGCCACTATTTGAAATAGAATACATAAAATTTCCTGAGACCTAGCAGTTTTGAACAAAAGCATAATGTTCAAGGAATATTAACATGATTTTCCATACATAAGGCATTACCTCATATGCACACTATTACCATGGCATCACACCATGCAGCATCTTTCAGCGTTATAGCCGCTTAACTTACCACTGGGACGACACCCAGGACAATTCCAAACTAGGGCAGTCCATCGCCCTTTAACTTTTCCATTCCCACCCACAAAACATTTTGAAATAGAACTATATCTGGTTAAGTTCCCATGTCCGCCCTTGACCGTGGGCACGGCTATTCGAATAGTTTTGACTCTGCAGAGTATGAACACTGTACCCACAAGAGATAAATCCACCCGTTGCCCCACATGATTCCTTAGCCATGCGGTTGAGTAGACTATCACAGGATTGTTACAATGCATAGTCCTACTGTGGTTACGCCCGCTAAGGTCTATCTTCCGTAGGATACGACCATCCTCTGAAGGGTCCTCGTGAGCCATCACGGCAAAGGCGGGGATGCGACCATCCATCCCTTTGCTCGTGTTCACACCTTCGCGTAACCACCTTAGAGCCATACAAATTAGTTAACCCTGCCTACACTTTGCCAGCTTGCGGTTGTGCTTGTCATACACGGGGTGACATGACAAGATTCAGTCTTTAGGGTTATCTGGGCGGTCTACCACTAACCCACTTGTGCAATCACTGCACCACACACACACACACCCTCGAACCAATCCGCCCAGACATTTAAGCAAGTTGGGGATTTTGAGAGTGTAAAATAATCATATCAATATACCAGTCATTATCACAATGACTGCCCAAACCAATTTCTCATGATTAAAAACGACAATGATACCTGGGGCATTTCTGCTCCGTGGGTATCTATGCAGTACTAAGCATAGCATATATTAGGGACTTATTTTTGGAAATGTTATTATTATAGTTTTGCTAGGGCGACAAGGTTCACACATTCAAATATTCAAAAGGAAGGGTAATATTATTCAAGATAAACAATGGCATATAACTAGAATATCAAATTTAGCATGTATTTGCATAAAAATAACAGCATGCAATTTGTTAATTTAAAACAAAGTAATTTGCATGAAATGTAGGTTCAACATGATCAAAGTATTGACTCGCCTTGGTCACGGTGGTCGGGTGCTTGATTATTCGGGGCTTCTAGTGCTGCGGCCTCGAGTTCTTCCTCTTGAGCTTCGTAAGCTATTGTAATCGTGCGTGAAAATTTGGATAAAAAGAAAACATCAAGTCAACAAAATGTCACCAGAAATTCAAATGAACTCCAAAAATTATGATTTCAGTTCCATTGGACAGATCTTGATTTTAGATGAATTTAGAAATTTGGCTCATCCAATTTGGAGTTATAATGAAAAAGTTATGTCCATTTGAATATTTCAGTTCAATTTAAATCTAAAAATTATTAAATTTCTGACAGTGGGGCCCACATGTCATATTTTAATTTTTATCTTTTTCTTTTATTATTTTCCTTTGTCTCTATGGCTGGTAGGGCCCACATGTCAGCGTGTCCGGTCACTGACAAGTGGGACCCCATGTCAGTGGTCATGGCGGTGCTGAGCCACTGACAGGTGGGACCCAAGGGCCCTGGACCCATCTGTCGTGGTGGCATCGACAAAGGGGGCCTGGGAGCAGCCGCCCGCTGGCCACAAGAAGCCGACGGGCGGGCCAAACGCCGAGGAGCGCTTTAAAAGAAATGCTCGACCGCAGCGCGAGCGAGGCTCAACGCGCGCGCGAGCGGGGAAGAGAACGAGCGCTGGTAACTAAGTGGGCGGGGAGGCTTTGCCTACCCCATAAGGGTGGCTTACTCTTTTGAGTTAGCTCGGGGAGGCGGCCGGGCAGAGGAGTCGGAGGCGCCGGCGCCGGCGGCGAGTAGTGGCCGGGAAGGGCTGGGGGCTGCGTGATATGTAATCCCTAGGTGATGGGGGATCTTCTGGTGTAGGCGGCCGGGGTGGAGGAGCACGGTGGCGGGTCGGCGGCGTGCGACGGCGGAGGCTCGGGCGGGTGCTCCGGCGACGGCGGGCTACGGGCTTCGGGAGGTGCGGGGAAGACCGGGGTCAGCTTCACCGCGCTCCCGCGAAGCTCCAGGAACTTGGGCTGGCTCCGGAGGCGGCCGGAATCGGCGGGGAGGGTGGCGCCGGAGTTGGGGAAGAAGGAATGGCCGGCGGGGAATTAAGGGGTTTCTCGGCGCAATTGCTGGCAGGGGAGGGAGAAGTGAAGCAGGGCGACGCGAGTGAGACTCCCAGTAGGGGCTTTTATAGCCAGGAGAGGCGCGTACGGCGAGAGGCACATTCAGCCCTCCGCTGTTCATGCCGGCGGGGGGGAATGGACGAAATCTTCCTCGAGATCGCGCGGGGGAGAGAGAGAGATGGTTCTTTGAATTTGCCCGCAGAGGGGGTGAGAGAATGAGAGAAGAGGATCGGCTGCGGCAGAGAAGCGAGCGCGCGGAAGAGAGAGCAGCGACGCGTGCACGGGGAAGAAGAAGACGCCGAGGAAGAGGGGCCTGACGACTCGGGCCCGCGGCGCAGAGGGAGAGACGCGGAGGAACGCGGGGCCACCGGTTGGCGGGAGAGAGGCGCGAGGGAGGTGGGCTGCGAGCGCCGGGCGCGGGCGCTACTGGGCTGCGCTGTTACCGCCCACGCGGGCGTGGTTGGGGGCGCGGCGCGAGAAGCTGGTCCGGGGTGATGGCCGGCCCGGTTTTCCTTTTCCTTTTCTTATTTCTTTTATTTCTATTTTCTTTTTGTTTTATTTGACTTTTGCATTTGAACATGGGTGTGTACATATATATATATATACATATTTTCATTTCCACCTTATTTTTGTGTATTTACCCATATATTTATTTACTTATGGTATTCATGTGTATATATATATGTCCTTACATATATTGTTACTCATATGAGTTTGCATATATGCATAAATACTAACCTCCTTTAAATTTTCTTGCCAAATATTTTTAAAGATGTTATCTCATACTTGACTACATTTCTCCCCTGGTAGTTTATGGATCATCTTTTCAGATTCTTTATTGGGTGCTCATGTTTTATTATTTTATGTGTGGATTTCTTCCTTCTTTTTACTTTTGAAATTCCTTTTATATTTACAAAAAGCCAATAAACTCCAAATTCAAATAAAAAGCAAATAAAATAATCCAAAAGTTCCGCAATTTAATATTTATATTTTTCAGGATGTTACAAATCTACCCCCCTTAAAAAGAATCTCGACCCCGAGATTCCGGTAGAATAGAAAGATACAGGTGAGACTAAATTTGGCTAGCAACAGGGTTTAGGATTTAGCTTGTCGTGAGGATCTTGTGAATCTTCTCGGCCTGATTTGATTAGATCCAATATAGCATTATTACACTTCCAAGGTAGCTATACATCATATCAGTACTTCCAAAAGTAATTATACATTATAGTAGCTCTCCAACATGCACCAAAATGCCCAAGGCATCACTTCTCTTGCTAACCCTTCTTAAATAAATGGTAATAGACATCAGTCATCCTTTTTAACTCCAGGCATGACAAGTCCTATGGCGGCTTGGAGACTCATCCGTCAGATCTCACCGCTTTGGTCAAAGAATGTGCTCATGAAGCAGTCCTTGGGGCAGTGGTCTTGTCCTTCACAGAGAAAACAGGAAATCTTTCTCGTTGGACATTCTCCTGGCAGGTGGTCTCCTCCACAGTTGGGGCAGTTAACAGTACATTGACTTTTCTCATGTCCATTTGCTCCACAACGCCTGCAAGCTATTAGGGTCTTGAGGCAGTCGTCCGGGTAATGGTATTTCTTGCAGTATAAGCAATAGGGAACTGGGCAATTGTAGTAGTAATGTCCGGTTTGCCCACATGTGAAACATGCTCCTGGTCCAACTTGTCGTAATGGAGGACAGTGTTGTGCGACATGTCCTGCTTTGCCACATTCAATGCATATATTATTCCGTGTAGCTTCCTGGTCTAGTGGCAGCACCTTGGTGGTTGCAGCTTGTTCTTCTTTGGAGTTGATAGGATTTTCTTCGTCGGAGCTAAAGCTGATGGTGACGGCATCCATTATCTGCTTGTCTTTCCTCTTAACGGGGCAACTCTTCGCGTAATGCCTTGATTCGCAGCAGTGGTAGCATTTGCGCTTCTTCCCTTGAGGCCTACTTGATACAGGGTTGCTGTTACTTTCATTGTGATGGCTTCTCCTTGACATTTCTGGTAGGGTGAGGTTATGTGATGGTTGGTACGTATGGCTGGGGCTATGGATATTAGTGAATCTTTCCTTGTTAGGGTTAAGGTTGGTGGCGATGGCATCCTTTGCTGGTGTTTCTAGATTCTTTTGGGGGCATCTATAGGCATAGTGTCCCACCTCTCCACAACTAAAACAAGTAAGGTCTTTTTGAGGTTTGCCTGGAGCAGTCCTGTTATTATTTTTATTGTGATTGCCTCCTTTTGGTATTCTTCGCGGAGTAGGGTTTGGTGACAGATGGTAGGGACGGTTAGGGTTTTGGCGAGCATCAATTATTATTCTCCCTCCCTTGCGTCTAATTGTGGCAGTTGTCTTGCTGCTATCCATCGGGCCTGATAGGATTTTCCAGAAAGGGTGAGAGGGGATAGCATGAGATGAGTATTAAATCGTAGAGATCAGATATTCTAAACCCATTCAAAATTTTGTAAGCAAGTTGTTCCCGTGACTGCAAAATAAGATGCCCAAGGGCAAGAAGGCAGTGCACAGGGCCCAAATAAAAATCTGGCAACAGTACAACGTCTACCCGGGGAAAGCACACATGAGAGGGCGCAGGGTTCATCTACATAGTCCGTTGAGAATGAGATCACCTTAGCTTCTTGACCATCTTTGATGATCCTGGTCTTAAATTTTGAAGCAAGAATAAGAGAAGGCGAATTAAATTTTCTCTTGAAATCCATAGAAGGAAGAGGAAAGTGTTTTGGGACAATTTGTACTCATTCTTGTAATTGTTTTGTAAATACACCACCTTACGACACCCTTCAGTATACTAATACCTCCAATATCCATCGTTGATTTAATTTGCTCCCCATATGATCTTTTTACATAAGTCTTAGAATCCGATAGCATTGATAATTTAACTTCCTCTCTTGTAAGTTGCATGTAGGTTATCCCTTTTCACTAATTAATCACGGCATTACGCCGTCTACACTCCAAACTGCGAGTATCTTTTATTTATTCAATCCACTGGTCCTACACTTTCTGTTGTGTGTTTTCAATTTTATTAATCCTGCCATGGGCATCTAATCTTCACATAAATCCTAGCTTCCGCCATAGATTTATATTTCAATTCTCATATTTCACTATGTCCATATAATCCCAATCTCAGATCTATTATCTGCCAACTTGATCAGTTTCTCAAGCCAATGGATGCCTATTATTCTTTATCTTAGATCTACCGATGATATTTGCATCGAGACTCCCTAGTAATCCAATATGACGTTATTAATTTAATCCCATAAGTTGCTCCTCTAGAGATCAACCTAAATATTTACTATCTCCATTTTGTTTCATTATTACATACATCCTCCGAGAGTTATGTTTTTAATCAGGTCTATACTCCGATAGTTGTGATCATATCTCCAGTTTCTACGACTTTCAGTTAATCCTTCCACTATCGATTATTTCCTATTATTCCATTATTATAAACATCTTCCAAGAATTTTACAATTTATCAGTGTTACTATTTCTCCAAGAGCCATTTAATTCAGCTACCTAGGCCTTCTATTCATTTACGCTCCACGGATACATTCATCCATATTCACATTATTGTTTCCTCCAAGAATAGAATAATTGTTGAGATTAAGCCTCAAGGTTCAATATCATGATTCTTAGCCTAGAGTGGGTTTTCATAGAAAATTACAAGAGGAGTACTGGATTTTTATCGCTTTGAACTTCGGGGTAAGAGAACTTCAGAAGTAAAATAGCTCTTGCAGCATACAGATAAGGGGGAAATCATCTAAGAGAGACGAGAATGAGCAATATAACTTACGCTTGTGAAAATAGATATTGCGGAAATAAGTCTAGTCATGGACTAACGGCCAAGCTAACTAGGTCACGACCTGCAGTCGATATGCTCTGATACCATCGCTGTCAGACCCAGATTTTATAAAATCCGGATACCTCTGTGTTTAGCTACGATTCCTCGGATCGATGATACCGCACACGCTACAGAATGGATATCAAATTTCATATCTTGCGGAAGCATAATTAAAATAATAAACTTACTCAAGGGCCGATTAGGCCGAATTCAAAAAGTTGTAGCAGCGGAAGAACGAAGCATACAGGTGGGACCTTCAGGACATGCTCACAGGCAGCCAACTGGAGGTGCGCGACCTAGCCCTTGACATCTTCATTTTCTCTGCCATCTTGTCCAATCTTGTTGCTGAGGCGCGGTGATGTGATTCTTGATTCTGAATTTTGTCACAAAAGCGAGCGTGAGCACTCCGACCCCGTGCTCCGCGAGCCAATACACAGAATGCATTATTATTCTTAATTAATAAAAAATTTGCCAAAAATTTGCTTTTAGCGGCATTATTATTCTTAATTAATCAAAGTTTTATTATTACTACCTAACTCCATACTACAATTACCAAAATCGACTTAATCCACCGAAAATGCACTCTATTTATTGACTGCTGTCTAAAACTCCAAACAGCAAGTATCATCATTTATTTAATCTACCGATCATACTTTGTATTTTGAATTATTAATAATCCAATCCTGTCATTACTATTCATCAGCCCCTTACCTCTGAACTCTAATGATTCTCTAACGTAATTACTTTCAAATCCACCGATATCATTTGTATTCAATCCTTCTTGTCATTGATTCCAACTCATAATCCACCTCATTTTCTATTATCTATCACTATCTAATCCACAAATATACCTCCACCGAAAATTCAATTTACCAAGATCATAATCCACTAATTGTTATGAATCCTCCAATCTTCTCAGAAATTCAATCCATCCAGTAATTGATCAACTCCTATTAATTCCCTATATTGACAACATCTTCCAAGAATTAACAATCACTATTATATATCCACCAAGAATATCATTAATCAAGAATTATAATCCAATACTTGTACTATTCCACCAAATCCTCGAAAATTCATTTGATTCATCTAGTAGCTGAATCTATTAATTCTAATATTGACATCTCCCAAGAATTTATTTATCAGTGTCATAATCCAATATTTATCTGTGCAATTCCTAAATCTCCAAAAATCATTTAAATCCTCTATCTAGCCTATCATTCAGCTAGACTTTACCAATTTATTTCCTCTAGAACCCACACTATCATTTCATATTCAAGATCAACATGAATCCACCAATGCCTTTATATGTACTCTACAAACATTCCTCTCTTTTACTCGCGACCCTATTTATTCCACCCATATTTTATTTTGTAAGAATAGAAATGCCACTATTTGAAATAGAATACATAAAATTTCCTGAGACCTAGCAGTTTTGAACAAAAGCATAATGTTCAAGGAATATTAACATGATTTTCCATACATAAGGCATTACCTCATATGCACACTATTACCATGGCATCACACCATGCAGCATCTTTCAGCGTTATAGCCGCTTAACTTACCACTAGGACGACACCCAGGACAATTCCAAACTAGGGCAGTCCATCGCCCTTTCACTTTTCCATTCCCACCCACAAAACATTTTGAAATAGAACTATATCTGGTTAAGTTCCCACGTCCGCCCTTGACCGTGGGCACGGCTATTCGAATAGTTTTGACTCTGCAGAGTATGCACACTTTACCCACAAGAGATAAATCCACCCGTTGCCCCACATGATTCCTTAGCCATGCGGTTGAGTAGACTATCACAGGATTGTTACAATGCATAGTCCTACTGTGGTTACGCCCGCTAAGGTCTATCTTCCGTAGGATACGACCATCCTCGGAAGGGTCCTCGTGAGCCATCACGGGCAAAGGCGGGGATGCGACCATCCATCCCTTTGCTCGTGTTCACACCTTCACGTAACCACCTTAGAGCCATACAAATTAGTTAACCCTGCCTACACTTTGCCAGCTTGCGGTTGTGCTTGTCATACACGGGGTGACATGACAAGATTCAGTCCTTAGGGTTATCTGGGCGGTCTACCACTAACCCACTTGTGCAATCACTGCACCACACACACACACACACCCTCGAACGGGAAATTTAACTTTTTTTCACCCATAACAATGCCACCTATCCAAATGCCATCCTTATCGTTGCATTCAACAATTTGCCACTCTTAACATGTAATTGACTAATTTTTTGCCACTTTCGAGCCCACGAAGCGCCATGTCAGCGCCTCACCGCCCCGCTGGCCCGCCATGTCAGCGCCTCCCCGCCCCGCTCGTCGGCGCGGCGCCAGCGCCGCGCGCGCGCCTCCTCGCTGGCTGGCGCCACCGCTGCCTCCGTCCCGCGCCTCCTCGCTCGCCGGCACCGCCTCGCCTCCGTCTGCGCGCCGCGCCCGCGCGCCTCGTGCTCTCGACGGCGCGGGACGGAGGCGGTGCCGGCGAAGCGAGGCGCGCGCAGCGCGCAGCGCCGGCGCCGCGAAGCGGCGGGAGGCGCGACATGGCGCTGTGGCTCGAAGTGGCAAAAAATTAGTCAACTACATGTTAAGAGTGGCAAATTGTTGAATGCAACGATAAGGATGGCATTTGGATAGGTGGCATTGTTATGGGTGGAAAAAAGTTAAATTTCCCGTTCGAGGGTGTGTGTGTGTGTGGTGCAGTGATTGCACAAGTGGGTTAGTGGTAGACCGCCCAGATAACCATGACCGGTCCACCACCCCCCATGCCGCCAGCTAATTCCACCGCATATAAAGGCCGGCTCCACCCCCCAATAGCGTCGCCGTCCCCCACTCTCACTCCCACGTAAATGAATTGAACTCCCCTACCTCATGGCTCGCCGGCCACCCTCTTCTTCCTCGCCTCCAGCCATGGGGTGACCAGCCAAATGGGGCCATCCTCGGCCAATTCGGTCGCATGGCAGCCTCACCGAGAGGTTGCAAACACACTCCCACGGTCGCCTGGGGCTCCCATCGCACGTACATCGCTGGCGGCGTAAGCCCTTCCGCGCCACCATAGGCCATCGTCGCCGGTCCTCCACAGCCACCTTCCCCACTCGGCCGACCCCCTGGTGAGTTTCTCCCGGCCCCGTCGTGCTCGCCCTCCTCTCTAATTTTACTCCCGTCCCCTCCGGCGCCGCCGCCCCCGAGCCCACCTCGCCGCCGGCCGCCCTGCACCGTCGCCCATCCACCTCACCGCCGCTCCGACCAATTAACCTCCACACCTAGCTTCCCCGTCCCCTGCGTGACCCATTTCACGGGTCACCAACCCCTATCCGACCGCCGCCTATCGCCAGCGACGCTAGCACCGTGTGTCGGCAACTTCCCCTGTTTTGCCTCAGCCATTAGCCCCAGCCCATCTACGTTTTCTTCCCTATGTGAATCAGGAAACACCCGTGCCCACTTGGCTAGACCGAGTGCGCTAACACTCAGTCCCCCCAGGTTCTGGGTTCGAATCCCGTTCTCTCCCCCTCACACTCTTTTTATTTTTTTCTAATTTTTAATCCATTTCACTTAGGAAGTTCCTAGAGAAAATCTGGGAAAATCAGAATGTTGACCCTGGAAACTAATAGATTTAACAAGGATGTAAATGAGATTATTTAGGATTTAATCTTTGGTTAATTGCACGTATGAATAAATAATGTACCTTTATTACTTATCCTAATCTAATTATTAAATAAAGGCATTATGACTTTGATTAACTATCAAAATATTACCCTTGCATGAAATTAAAATATGTGCTTTAACATTTAACATACCGTTATTAAAACAAATCCCCTAGGTAGAATTAACAAAATAGCTATATTAAAATATGAACCCGTATGACAAGATTTGCTAGATAAATAAATTTAAACTAAAATACATACTTAAATTAGAAAGTCATGATTTATAATATAAACCCCACCATTAGTCCCTCGCCGATAAATAAATCTCAAGTGCTAGCTTTAGTTAATAATGGTAGTTGGTATTTAGATTAACATTTCGCATAAAATGAATACAGAATATATTGTAAGAACTATTTGCACAACAAAAGCCGTATATAATTAAGTGATACAAAATTAACCATCTAAAGTATGACTGTCATTCCTATATCTTTAAAAAGTCATGAAAATACTTTTACAAACAACCATTAAATAAGCTGAGGTGTTAAGCCGTTAAATTTAAACTATAAATACGTGGCTTGTAATAAATATAACAATCGGGAACATAATGCTAAAAAATTGTTAACATATCGACAAACCCTTAGCTCAGAGTGCAAGATATATTAAAGACAATATATAAACCCCTAGGCCAGGGTTACTGCTCTTACGATGTATAAGCTAGTGCCATTCAAGAAATAACAAGCTAATATTATATATCAGCACATAGGTCTAACCAGGCTCATGGAACTTCCTAAATAAATATAGAACTAATAAAAGAAGTTATTAAATAAAAGATCGATCCGTGATATTCTAAAAATTAGTTATGCCTGGCCGTCCTCAAATCCAAAGCAAAATATTTTTGTGAATATTCCTCTTGTCGTGAAGGCTTATTGAAATATGTCTCGGCAGATCTCTCTCCTTCATTCTTCCCTTCGCTCCAACCTCATTTGACTCCGTCAAAACTCCACGCCCAATCAACCTTGCCTCAAACGCCCATTATCTCATAATAAAGCTAAATTGAGTTTATTTGGATTTATTTGAATCTCTTGAGTTATTTGCATTTATTTGAATTCAGTTGCTTAGCATGTAATTAGAAATTGGAGTCCGGAAGAATCAAGGATCAAGCGAGATCAGGATCGAAGTGAAGAAAAAGACCAAAAGCTCAAGACCATCAAAGGAGATAGCTTTGAGTGAGCTCAAGACCATGGTAAACCGCGCAAGGCGAGTCAATACTTTGATCATGTTGAACCTACATTTTACGCAAATTACTTTGGTTTAAATTATCAAATTGCATGCTGTTATTTTATGTGAAAATACATGTTAATTTAAGATTCTAGTTATGTGCCCATTATTAAACTTGATTAATATTATACCTCCTTTGAAATATTGGGATATGTGAACCTTGTCACCCTAGCAAAAATTTATAATAGTAACCTTTTGAAAATAAGTCCATAATTATATGCCATGCTTAGTGTTGCTTAGATACTCATGGGCACGAGAACTCTCAAGCATCACTTTTAATCATGAGAATTTGGTTGGGCAGTCATGGTGGTAATGATTGGTGTATGTTGGATATGGTTATTTTATACTCCCAAAAACCCTAAATTGCTTATTTATCTGGGCGGATGGTTCGGGGGTGTGGTGTAGAGGTGCACGAGAGTGTGGTTTGTGGTAGAACCGCCCAGATACCCTAAGGACTAAATCTTGTCATGACCCCCCATGTAAAACAAGTACAACCATAAGTCTATAAAGTACAACTTGGCCTAGTAGATTTACCGGACCCTGAAAGTCATCCTCATAGGTGGAGGAGGTGAGGTAGTGCAAGCGGCTGTCTGGGTGACGGCTTGAACAGGGCATCTGCAGAGGGTGAAGTTCTGCTGTAGCATGCTAGCAGTGTGGGTAGCCAGCTGCTAGGCGTTCAGAAGGAGAACATCCCGCACAACCTATGAGACCTGTCGCAAGCAGGCCAAGCTCATAGGGGTGAGATGATGGAAGGGGCGAGGTAGTTTGAATAGTTATTGTGATTGTTGGCTCAACCGCACAGCTAAGGAATCGTGTGGGGCAACGAGTAAACTATCTCTTGTGGTTAAAGTGTGCAAACTTTGCAGAGTCAAAACTATTCGAATAGCCATGCCCACGGTCATGGGCGGACATGGGAACTTAACCAGATATAGTTCTATTTCAAAAACTTTGTGGGTGGAAATGGAAAAGTGGAGGGTAGTGAAAAGCCCTAAATTGTGTTGCCCTGGGTGTCGTCCCAGTGATAATGTAAGCGGCTATAACGCTGAAGGTCTAGCATATGATGCAGAGACCATGTAATGGTGGATGGAATCTGGATCGCTATTATTATTGCATTCTCTTACATATTATGTTTTTGTTCAAAACTGTTAGGTCTCAGGAAATTTCTATGTATTATATTTTAAATAATGATAATACTTCTCACAAAGTAAAATTTTAGGAAGAGTAAATAGAGTGGTAAGAAAAGAACATGGTTGTTGAGGTAAACATATAAAGATGTTGGTGGATTCACGTCGATCATAAAAACTATACGATAGTGTGGATTCTAGAGAAATAAATTGGTGGAGCCTAATTGAATATATAGGCTAGATAGATGATTTGAATGATTTTTGGAGAATTAGGAGGTACACAGGTAATTGCTGGATTACAACACCGATAACTGGTATAAATTCTTGGGAGATGGTGGTGATAATGGGATTAATGGAATCTGATCGATTTCTGGGTGGTTCAATTGAATCTTTGGGAATTTGGAGGAATGATAACAATTATTGGAGCATAATCTTGATCAATGATAATCTTGGTGGATGTATACTACGGAATCATAGAATTGATCACTGATATTCTTGGTGGAGGCAAACTAGTGAACTAGTTAGAGTTAAATAAGAGGGATTATTGGAAGATCAAATTATGGTTTTGGATCAATAACAAAAGGATTGAGTTATTAGAAAGTCCTGATACAAATGATGTCGGTGGATTTAAAAGTAATTACGTTAGAGGATCAATAAAATTTAGAGGTGAAGAGTTGATGAATAGTTATTACAAGATTGGATTATTAGGAATTCATAACACAAAATATATTGGTGGATTAGATAAATGATATCGCTAGCTGTTCGGAGTTTTAGACAGCACTTGATCGTGGATTATATAAATTATGATACTCACTGTTTGGAGATTGAGGCAACAATTGATCGGTGGATTGCATAATTGATGATATTCGCTGTTTGGTATTTTAGACAGCAATCAATTTAGAAAGTATGTGCTCGATGGATTAAATAAATAATGTCGCTCGCTGTTTGGAGTCTTAGACGGCGATCAATAAAGAAAGTGTATTTTGGTGGATTATGTCAATTATGGTAATCACTAGGTGGAGTTTAGGCAACAACAATGACACTATGATTAAATAATAATAATGCTACTAAAAGTGAAATTTTGGCAAATAAAATAACCCGAGCCTCTCCTTTGATAAGCCATGCATACTATTTATTTGCATCCTGTGTATTGGCTCGTGGAGCACGGTAGTTTGTGCTCACACTCGCTTTCAAAACAAATTCAAAATCTGGAATCAGATCACTACGCTTCAGCAATACTTTTAGGTCATGATGGCGAAGAAGATGAAGATGTCAAGAGCTAGGTCGCGAACCTCCAGTTGGCTGCCTGTGGGCATGTCCTGAGGGTCCACCTGTGTGCTTCGTTTCCGCTGCTGCATTTTGTTGATTTCGGCCCAATTGGCCCGTGAGTAAGTTTACTATTATATTTACGCTTCCGTATGATATGTACTTTGATATTCAGAACTGTAATCTGTGAGCACTATCTACTGATCTAGGGAATAGTGTGGTGGAATCATAGAGGATTCTAGATTGTAATATCTGGGCCCTTACAGTTGAGCTCCTACTATAGGTTCATAGAGGATATTTGGGAGCTCAACTACGTTCTTTTCAAGATCTCTTGTTTCGATGCCATTGGGTCCAACTTCCATAGGATGTGAAGGTCAACAAGTACAACGTCACTACTATGGACCTCAAATGTATCGGATACAAAGATGAATCATTTGTACTCGCTAAACATGTTGTTCAAGTTTTATATGTAATGGACCCGGCAAACAAGAACCGACATGTGGTTCTTCATGGAAAAATGATTGTCGGAGTTGAGAATGTCATGGATGAGGAAGAGTACAATCAATTTGATGAGTTGCCTCTATTTGGAGATGGCATCAAGTCTGAGGAAGAACCTAGTGAGGAAGCTAGTAATATACGTGCTGATCATCGTGAACGGCTATTTTTTTGAAGGAAATAACCAAGTAAAATTATGAAACTTGGCATGTACATCTATTTCTAAATTATTCATGTTAAGAATACTCGCAAACTTATGCTTGCTTACTTTTCTGATGTGTTTGTGTTTCTATTGTACTTCATTCTATAAAAGAATACCTTCTTTTCTTATGATATATTGAAAGATAGATTTATTTATGAATGATTAGTAGTATGTATTGTTGTGTGATGGTTCTGTTGAAATGTCTATCTATTAAGTATACAACATAGCCTATCATAGATGGTTTTGTTACTAGAACTGTCTATGATAGAATATCACAGATGGTTTTGTCAAAGAACTGTATGTGTTGTTAGGGCGCATAGCTGTTTGAGTCTTGACTATGGCCTCCAGATGACTATATCTAGGATCTAGCTAATTCAACTTAGAATATAAGTGTTTGTTTAGTGGATTTAGATTTTTGTTACCTTATCATATAGGTTAATTGTCTAATTGAATTGCGAATTGGAATGGAGGGTTGATGTTCTCGCTCCAAGAAAGGAACGGTTCTTGTTCTTGTCAATATACAACATTTTACATGTGATTAATGCTATTTTCATCCATGTATGGGATATAATTTTTTATGCTATTATATCAGTAACATATTGTTATCCATGCTATGGTTGCATAATTTTTTATGCTATTATATCATTAACATATTGTTTAAATATGTATGAATGATATATGCTGAACTTGGAACGATGTTGAACAGTTTTATGTAAAGCGAGGCTATAGGCTATACTTATACATGCATGGTAGAGCTAATTCATGGAGAAATCAATATTTGGAAGAGTAAGTGTGATAATTAGGTGCAAATAACAATTTTACAAACTCATCTAGTTTCCTTGCTAGTTGCAATTCCCTCTAACATTTTTTTTGTCAATAGATTCATAAGTAGATCATTTATTGCCAAAATGGGTTACTATATATTTCCTCTTGTTCAATAGAAAATTTTATGTTTTATTTGCATCGTTGGTCATGAAAGGTGTTTGACCTTTCTTAATGACTTTTGCTAAGAGCATTTCTCTGAAACATTTTTTGTATTTTGGTTCTGAAGTACATCAATTATTGTAGTATCTGATTACTCTATTTTATGAAGAAAAATATGTGTTATTTGCATCGATAGTCATGTGGTGTTCTCAATCTTTGTTAACAATTTGAAAAACAATGGTTTTGTCAAATGCATATTGATGTCAGTAGCAATCCTTGCATAGATTACTACACTTGATATCGCAAAATGTAGTGAATGTGCCATCCAAGTTGATCTTATTTGATGACGGTACTTCTATCTCAGCAACTGAATTAAATGGACATGCATATTATTTCTTTATCTCTTTAGATTATTCACATGTTTTTGATCATATAGTAGTCTAGTATATTTATTATATTTATTCACTAATATAGTAAGAATTTTCCATGTTTGAGCAGTTTTATGTAAAACAAGGTTATAGGTTATACTTATACATGCATGGTTGAGCTAATTCATAGAGAAATAAATATTTGGAAGAGTAAATATGTTAATCCCTCCTTCCTTCATGTTTCCATTAATAGCAAATAAGCGAGATGACGTCCTCACAGTCTTTGCTGCCATCACCGACGTTGCCGAACGTATCTGGTGATCAGATGAAAGCGGTACCTAAGCGAAATGGCAGAGGAATATCAAAAAGGCTTGAGGGCCGAATGACCATCATAGAGGTCGCTCTCGTTAGGGTCCCTCTGCATCCCAAGAAAGTAGCGACAGCATTCTGAACCACCTATGGAATAGTTGCAAGGAAATAAGTCCCCATCACCACACCAAGCTAGAAGTATCTGACAAGAGAAGAGAAATTGTAGCTGTGGGATGAAATTTCAAGGTCATTTGAGATCCTAGCAGAAATCTTGGGACTTGTGTGCAACGTCAGGCATTCCTCGCAATGGAAAAAACGTGGAAGACCTTCAAGAGCACGCTTGTCACAGAATACGTGACCAAGGATCAGATGCCCCTCATGAAGTATCCTCTCATGTGCAAGATACATGGGATGCCCTTGCACGAATGAACATGACAGCCAAATTTTAGGAGTAATGTGTGGCGCACAAGGCTATATAGACACAGAATACTAACCCCCATAGACCTGGTACTGCTGGGTATGTAGGTAAAATCTCGCAATGGAGGAGGGAGGATGAGGAGGCAATCTGGTCAGAGGTCTCCCTACCATTTACCAGGATCACAAATGAACGTGCCCAAAACTAGTTAAGAGCGAGGTCATCAACCACATCTTCAAGTGCCATCTCTTTCATAAATCCAGAAGATGAGGAAGTGTCCTAACGTTTGGTAAGATATATCGAACTATCTAGTTGTTAATAAGTCTATAACTTCATAGGGTCCAAAATAACATGATGACATCTTGCAGCAAATATTGAGTATCGAATCTTACCAAGGGTCCTTCAAAGCAGTTAAGGAGAGGGATATACTATCCATTGCCATGGGAAACAAGGAGTACCTGGGTCGCACACGAGGCATTGGAGTTTACGTACCTTGGAGACAGGGATTCCCACACAACTCTGAGACGTATAGGAGTAGGAAGAGATTCAAGGTCGAGCATGAGGAATGATTGAAAGAGGAGATTTGTGCATAATTTTGAGGATAGATAGCATCATTGGAGGAAAAATGAATCAAGTCCTCAACTAGTCGCAAGCTGCCCCCATTATTTTAGGAGCTAGTCCCCCTCAACATCAGAGTAGTTATGCATCCACGCCACTTTCTAAACATAGTGATGTCCAATTACCTATTGATGACATCCAGCTAGTATACATCTCTACAATGCTATATCGATAGACCTGTTGGATGCTTAGCTAATTGTGTAGTATTATGTAGGAGCCCACACCATGCAACCTCAGAGTCAGTCTTGTTGGCTCCATTCTCATTGAGGCTGGGCGGGGGATGGCGTATTCATGCCCGCTAGGGACGCTGGCTCATGGTGCCCAGCTAGGGACCAATTTCGCAAAGGTCTAGGTGGACATGGTACATGACGTTTTCAGGACCGCTCCACTAGAGAAGTCCCCAAATAATGACATTATGACACAAGGGGATGGGTGCACATATTTGTCTAGTGGTCTAAGAGGGACATCACCCTAGAACCTTCTATGCTGGCATCTACCCAGCATGAATAGCTGGCTTCTTTACACGACCATCTACAGCCTATGGCCTCTTTGACTCTCCTTTTGATGTCACCACGTGCACCTAATCTACATTAGTAGGCCACCATATCGGCTCTCATGAAGACCACATCGAGCATAGATCAACAGGGTGCCCATTCGTCTCCTATGAAGAACACATACCAGCATGTCAATAAGACCATATCGAAGAAAATCAAGGCACCTCAAAAGAGCTGGACATTCTTGCTAGGAATGTCGTTGATCTTGGATACACTCTTAGTCAGCACTGGAATGGGTGGCACTTCTTTGCTTGCGTGGTACATGGGAAAGATCAATGAGACGAGGAAAGGCCCTACAGGTTGCACCATCAAGTACATGGCAGGGCATTTTCTCCATGACCCTGGCTTCTTCGTGGTGGGCTTTGATGACTTGTTCGACCTTGTAACAGCCCAGGTTTTTATTAAAATAAATAAATAAAAATTAATTAAAATAGAATTTAAATTAAAATAAGTATTTTTGTTTCCTAAATTTTAATTTGGTTTTACCCTGGATTTCTTTTTAAAAAAGCTGGATTTAAAAAGTATTTCAAGTAAAACCTGAAAATATTATTAAATAAAATGATAATTTGATTTTCTATAAAAATTCTATGTCAAATTCATTATTTGGATTTAATTGGGTTTTATTTGGGTTTTCTATGTTTTCTAGAGTTTTAAAAATCTATTATGAAAATAAAAAGTATTTTATGTATGAAAATATAATACCAACATTAGTTGTAAATATTTTTATTAAGTCCAAAATGTCTCCAGGAGGTTCTCTGAATTTTTCTGGAATTTTTGGAGTTAATTTCATATTTTTCGGAAGCTTATTTAATTTTCTAGGCTTTCTTAAAAATCCAAAACAGAAAATTAAAATTTAAACCCCCAACCTCCCCCTCCAGCCACCACGTGGACGGCCAGATGCTATCCACGTCGCCATCGCTCAACCCGTCTACCCCCTCCCATCGGCCGACACACGTGCGGCCCCGATCGGCCGTCTCCCCCGCGTCGGCCCAATCTGCCCCGTCCGTCTAGCGCCCGCACCCGCCGCCCGATTCCCCTTCCCCGCCATGCTTCACCATCTGGTCACCCCGCTCCCCTCTCCATCTCTCTCACTGACCGCCCGGGCCCACTTGTCGGGACCGTCTTCCCCGTTCGGCCTCCCCTTCCTCTCGCGCCGCCGCCTCGCAACGCCGCCTTCCCGCCACCACCCCACTCCCGGCCCAACCGCCACCCTCCCCACTCCTCCACCCCCTCTCCCGCACGACCCACGCCACACACGCCCACCTTCTCCCCCCAATCCCGCGCCGACCTCCCGTAACCGCCGCCGCCCCACGCCTCTCTGGCGAGAAATTCGCGCCGCCCCTCCCCCCTGCACCTCCCACGCCCTCCCAAGCGCTCCACCGCCGCCGCCGCCTTCCTCACTTGAGAGACCATGTGGTCGTGACACCATGAGAGTGATGAGTAATTGACAAGGGTTTAGGTCAGTCGAGTTTGGTTTGAGTGGTTCGGGCTCGGTCGGACTTTGGTCAAACTTGGTCATTTGGGCTTAGGATGCATATTCTAATGTTTTGACATGTTTGGACTTCATCAGTGGTAAGTGTGATGGTATTTACGCTTTCATGTGTCGAACGGTGCTATTTGATGTGTTTCTTGTCTGTGTGGCCGCAGGACGTCGAGGCGGAGTCGTGGCGAGACACGGTGGACCGGACTAGGCGCAGGTGGCGCTGAGGTCAGAACGGTCGGGATGTGTCAAAGACGACGTGGACTCGAGGCAAGGAGCGCGGAAGCTTCCCGGAAGGTGCACGAGGGGCGAATCGGGAAATTCGCAAGGCTGCACAAGCGGAAACGGGCTCCGTTGGATTTAGCGGGCGTAACGGGACAGAGACCCGTTAGCCGGAGGCTATATAAAGGATTGAGGGGCTGCATGCCCACTTGAGCACTTGTGAGAGAATTAGGGTTTTAGAGTCAAAAGAGGCTTTGGGAAGGTTGTTTCCTTTAGCTCTTTAGTTGGTGTGAGTTGGTGGATGCAGAGTGTGCTCCCTCTGTTGTCCTCTACGATGGTTTCTAGGTGTGAGTCCTAGTGGGTGTTCTTCCTCCCTCCATGGATGAGTGTGTGTTCTTGAGTTGGGAGAGTGAGGAGATGGATTGAGAGTCTTGTATCCATATCCTTGTCCTAATGTCCATGCATATCGGGACTCCTATGTATTCCTTGTGATTCAATGAATGAAATCTGGAGTTTTGGTTTCAGTTCGTAGCCTCTGTTCTTCTTTTCCCTCTTTGCAAGATTTCTTGTTTTTCATGGTTTTGAGTTCTTGCTTGCTGGAGAGTGCCAAAATGGGTTGCTATGATATGGGTGATGCTCAAAAGCCATTTGGCTATTTAATCCCAAGAGCAAACCGAGTTTGATTCTCAGATTTCAGTTTTGGCCTCCCCTGTTCTTCATTCCAGTTTCTAGGGTTTAAGGTAGATCTTGATTCCCTTGAGGAGTTCATCTTATTTTTGATCTGAGAAGTCCATTTGCTATTGCTAACATACCTGCAAAACCACATGTGCAATGGACTTATGATCATGGAGTAATTTGAGTTTGTGTGCTCTCTTCTGAAGTTTACTGAATTTTCTAGGGTTTGGTCCAGATTTTGTTTCTCACCTTGAGATGGCTTGAAACTTGAGACCTAGAGTCTAGAGTCTCTACATGAGTTACCCTCAAAGTTTCAAAGTCAAAGGATCATGGGTTAGGGAGTAATTTGAATTTTTGTGGCTGCACTCTGTATTTTTCAGATTTTGTCTCAAATCTGAATATACTTGGATTTAGTTGGTTTCCCTTGTTCCCTAGCTCTCTCTTGGTATTTAGAGTGTTTATGTTTTCCCTTGAGCCAAAAAGATAGAGTGAAATCCCCCATTTCCTCAGCCTTTGGAAGGTCTGAAGTATTTTCCAAGATTCTGAATTTTTCAGTCCTTGGCTGCCCTGTGTTCATTTTTGGTCTGAATTTCCTTCAGTTTTCGGCCTCTTTCAGTCCTTGTCTTTGGCTGGTTGTTCCCCCCTGCAGTGTGTATTCTTGCGGCCAAATTCTGTCCCTGCAGCCGAAAGTTGTTGCCCCCATATTTGCTGTGCAGCTGACATTAAAAACTGCACTCGGTTGCTCCTGTTTTCAGCTTTTGGTATGCAGCGAATTGTGCATTCAGCACTACTGTTCAGCTGAACTGAACCATTTATTTTCAGTCTACAGCAAGCATACTAGGGTGCAGTAATTCTGCATATTTCAGCAGGTTTTCCCTTCCTTTTTAGACCATTGCAGTGAGCAGCCTTTAGTGGCATTTGGCCAGCAGTTTTTCTGTGCATTTCCCTTTGGGCTGCATGTATTTTGTTTATCTTGTCTGTTACTTTTGGCCGGGATTTTGATTTTCAGTTTTAGCGTTTGAGTTAGCTTTTTCGCCAAACTCGCTGTCAGTCAGCTATTGCTTTTCATTGTGCTTATGGTTCTCTCATTTCATAGCTTTCGTTGATATCAGAAAAGAACCTGATTTTTGGTACTTGTGGGGAACAATTTTAAAGTCGACATTCACCCCCCTCTGTCGCCATTTCAGTCCTACAATTGGTATCAGAGCCGATTAGCTCTTTTCAATAGATCTTAACCGGTCTCAAGAGCCATGGCGACGGACAAGTACTCGACCAAGCCGCCCGTGTTCGATGGCATCGATTACCCCTTCTGGAAGAGCCGAATGGAAACATACATCCAGGCTCAGGGGTATGCCATCTGGCGCAAGGTCAAGGTCCAGTTTGTTATTCCTGCTGATGAGAACATCAATGCCGGGAACATGGCTGATGTTGAGGCAAATGCAAAGGCAAGGAACATCATCATCCAGGGTTTGAGTCGTAGCGAGTTTGACCGCATATCTCACCTGCCGTCCGCCTCGACATCCGGGTGACCTCGACGCATATCATGAGGGCACCACCCAGATCAAGACGGTTTGACAGGACCAGTTCAAGCGCGAATACAACAAATTCGAGATGCTTGCTGGTGAGTCCCTGGACGAGTGCTTTTCGTGATTTCACAAAATCTTGAGCAACCTCCGAGCGGTCGGTCTCACATACCCCAACTCGGACAACGCTCGTCAGATGCTCGCGGCACTCGATCTGCGTGTTTGGGAGATGAAAGTGACCACCATCAAAGACACGACAGACCTCTCGACCCTGACTCTTAACGCGCTGTACTCGCGCCTCAAGACTCACGAGATTGACGTTGTCTCTCGTCGGTCGAAATCACGATCGATGGCTTTGGTCACCAATCCGCTTTCTTCTTCCGGCTTTCTTCGATTCTTCTTGCGGTTTCTCCTCGCTGCTCTCGTGACATAATCGATGATCGCTTAGAGCGACTTGCGGATGATCACCGCCCTCCTAGCCGAAGGTTTTCCCATGCCTACAATGGTAGGAGAGACAGAAAGAAGGGAGGACCCGTGATTTGCTTCGAGTGTGGTGGCCCCAACCACATCCGAGCAAACTGCCCCAAGCTGGAGAAGGGCAAGAACGACTACAGCGGTTCGGGCAAGAACGACTACACCGACAAGAACTGCAACAAGAAGCCTCCAGCTCAGACGCCGGGAAAGAAGAAGTTCCGCAACTTTGGCAAAGCCAAGAAGCTCTTCCACCGCGTTCTCACCGCATTCGACGACCTCGACCTCAGCGAGGTGGAGGGATGGAGCGACGACGACGAGGCGGGGTGACCAAGTGCCCAAGGATGGCGACGACGACTTCTCCGGCATGTGCTTCATGGCCCTTGAGGGCGAGATCAGCGACAGCGAGCTGTACTCCGACTCGGATGAGATACTCCCTTCTTATGACCAGCTAAATGATGCTTTTCTTAAGCTAGGTGGATTTCATGCTAGAGCTAGGTCTAGGTGTACCGAGTTAGAGAAGGAAGTTGATAGACTGTCATGGGAGATTACTTCACTTAGATCTGCTCCCTCCCGTGACGATTGTGATACATGCCCTGCTTTGCTTGGAGACATGGAGAAACTAATGACCTCTCATGATAGTTTGTCTTCTGAGCTTGATGTGCTTAAGGTGGAGAATGTTAGTCTGCTTGCTGAGTTAGAGTTGAGTAGGATGGCTGTTACCCTACTTACTACTGATGAGACTACTTCTCCCACCTCATGTGAAGATAAGGACATTGCTACTAGAGGATCTTATTCCATGCTCCTGGATCTGCCCAAGCCTTGTGAAAATTGTAATAATTTAAAGATGAACCTAAAACGGGCAGATCACAAAATCTCTGAGTTGTATGCTTGGTTGTGTGAGCCAACTACCTCTTGCTCAAACTGTCCCAAACTTACTGCTGAACTTGAATCTGTCTCCAAGCAGTTTCAAGAATTAGTTGATGACAACAATAGATTGGCTCAAACTGCTTCTAAGGACCCTGTTAGCTCACCTTGCATGAACTGTCTCCAAGCAGTTTCAAGAATTAGTTGATTGCCTTGGAGGAAAAATATGTGAAGCTAACTAAGGATCAACTAGAGAAGCCACCAACCTGCTGTGATGTGATTGTTGAGGAGGGGGAGAAGCCCCAGGGTAAGGATGAGACGCTTAGCGACGTGAACCAACCTGCTAGCAGTAGGACTGTCCATTCTGAGTCGGCTATGCGTGCACAAGCCATTCGTTCCTCTGCTATTGGTTCTTCATCTGCTTCCTTACCTCCTGCTGTTCCTTCTTCCCCCTGCTCTTCTTGCACCTCTCTCTTTCGGGAGTGTCAGTACCTTATGAACACTCCCGAGAGATTTGTAGGCGGCAAAAAGAAGCTTAATCTTATTCTAGACCAATCCAAGATTTGCAAGTTCAATCAAGGTCTAGGATATGATTTCTATGAGGATATGAGGAAGCATCCACCTGCTATTCTCCGACCCATCGTAGGAGGTGTGATCGAGGTTGAGCCCAGATCTGATGAGGTTAAATTTAAATCAGCGGGCTTTGTCCAAGGGATCTCTGACAGCAAGGTGATTCCACCTGTTGCTTCGGCCTCTCAGAAGGCGAAGCCTCTTCGTGCTACTTCCACCTCTCAGAAGGTGAAGTACCACTGCACCTTCTGTCAGAAGGATGGGCACTCGATCGAGAGATGCTTCAGGCGCGCCAGGATTGCACGAAGAGATCGTGCAGAGGCACTTAGGCGTATTCAGGGTCAGCCCCAGATCCTGAGTGCACCTAAGACTAGCACGAGGTCCAGGTTTGCTTCTGACGGGTTTGGGCAGCATCGAGGACTTGGTTTTTCTGAGTCTTCTGGTTTTCGTCCTCATGCTGCTCCGGGTCATGACTTCCACCGTCCTGAGGGTAGATCTCGTTTCATCCATCGAGATAGCTACCCGTGGCGTGATCAGCATGTTGCCGGTGTTCCGACTCGCTCTCCCGTAGCAGTTGGACCCCGCAACAGCTTCAGGTCTGCTCACAGACCTTCTGCTGTGAGTGACAGAGAGCGTAGAGTAGATAGAGGTCAGTCGTGCTTGACTACTTCATCTGCTCGACGTGTTGTTCAGTATTGGGTGCCAAAATCTCTCTTGATTTACCCCAGTACTGAGACTTTACTCTCTGCTTGACTCAGGTTCGCCGGGCAGGGAAGGGAAAAGTTTGGCTTGTAGACTCCGGGTGTTCACGACACATGACCGGAGACTCCCGTTGGTTTTCTTCCCTTGCCCGTGCTCCAGGTGATGAGACAATCACCTTCGGAGATGCTTCATCTGGGCGCGTCATCGCCAAAGGTACAGTGCGCATTAATGATTCTTTCATTTTAAAAGATGTAGCCTTGGTTAGTAAGCTGCAGTATAATTTGCTGTCAGTTTCTCAGCTTACCGATAACGGTTTAGAGGTGAGCTTTAAGAAAAACAATTGCAAAATTCTTGATTCTTCGGGGAGTCTGGTTTGTGGGATTTCTCATTTTGGGAGGATCTTTCGTGCTGATTTTTTTGAGTCTTCTGGCGATCCTCTCAGGTGTTTAGTTGCTTCTGAGTCCCGCGATCTCTCTTTCTGGCATAGGAGACTTGGTCATATAGGCTTTGACCATTTGACTCGAGTTAGCGGTCACGATCTCATTCGTGGTCTGCCGAAACTCAAGATGGTCAAAGATCTTGTTTGCACTCCATGCCGGCACGGCAAGATGGTTGCCGCTTCTCATCCTCTGGTCACAGTTACTATGACCGATGCACCGGGACAGCTGCTCCATATGGACACAGTTGGACCAGCTCGAGTGCAGTCAGCAGGAGGGAAGTGGTATGTTCTTGTTGTGGTCGATGACTTCTCGAGGTATTCTTGGGTGTTTTTCTTAGCCTCGAAGGATGAGACGTTTTCACATTTCCGAGTCTTTTCAGTAGGCTTTCCGTTGAGCTCCCAGGTGCCTTACGAGCGATCCGCAGTGATGATGGCACGGAGTTCAAGAATTCCTACTTTGAGAGTTTCTGTGGTGAGATAGGTGTAGAGCACCAGTTCTCTTCTCCATACGTCCCTCAGCAGAATGGCGTTGTGGAGAGGAAGAACCGTACCTTGGTCGAGATGGCCAGGACAATGCTTGATGAGTACTCTACACCGCGGAAGTTTTGGGCTGAGGCTATAGCCACCGCGTGCCATGTCTCAAATCGAGTTTTTCTGAGGGCACACTTGCATCGCACTTCTTATGAGCTGAGATATGGGCAAAAGCCTAGCGTCTCTCATTTTCGTGTGTGAAGTCCGGGAACCTAGATAAGTTCGAGTCACGTTCTTGTGACGGGATCTTTCTAGGCTACTCGACTTCTTCACGGGCTTATAGGGTCTGGAACTGCGAGTCTAGCAAAATGGTAGAGACCTGTGAGGTGACCTTCGATGAGGCCACCCGGGACTAGGCACGATATCTCGATTCTTTAGAGCGGTCCAAGACCATCTTCGTGGATGATGAGGATGATGGAGACGACGGTTGTCTACCTGATCCTGTCCCTCATCCACCCCTTGAGGTGCCATCTTCCACCGCACCTCAAGGCGATCAACCCATGCCTTCTGTTTCTTCTGGAGCTAGTGGCTCTGTTCCTACCTCGTCTGCTCATGAGGTACAGGCCACTTCTTCATCTCATCCTGGTCCTCCTAGACATATCCAGAAAGCTCATCCTTCAGAGCAGATCATGGGAGACCTTTTCGAGCGTGTTACCCGCTCAAAATCTGGCTTATCTCAATTCTGTCTCCATTCTGCTTTCATTGCCTCCTTTGAGCCCAAGGATGTTTCTCATGCTCTTTCCGATGAGTCTTGGGTCAATGCCATGCATGAGGAGTTAGAGAATTTTGAGAGAAACAAGGTCTGGTCGCTTGTTGAGCCCCCGCGAGGTCACAATATCATTGGGACTAAGTGGGTGTTCAAGAACAAGCAGAGCGAGGATGGAGTGGTTATTTGGAACAAGGCTAGACTGGTAGCTCAGGGGTTCTCCCAGGTTGAGGGTCTAGATTTCGAGGAGACCTTTGCCCCTGTAGCTCGACTTGAGGCCATTAGAATCCTGCTTGCTTTTGCAGCTTCTAAGGGTTTCAAGCTTTACCAGATGGATGTCAAGAGTGCCTTTCTCAATGGCTTTATTGAGGAAGAAGTCTACGTCAGACAGCCTCCAGGTTTCGAGAACCCCAAATACCCAAACCATGTCTTCAAGCTTTCCAAAGCGTTGTATGGACTTAAGCAGGCCCCTAGAGCTTGGTATGAGAGGCTTAAGTCCTACTTGTTGAGTCATGGGTTTGAAATGGGTAAAGTAGACAAGACCTTGTTCATCCGCCGTCATGGCAATGACCTTCTCGCTCGTCGGATCTATGTCGATGACATCATCTTTGGCGGCTCTTCCCATACTCTGTTTCACAGCTTCTCGGATGTCATGAGCACCGAGTTTGAGATGAGTATGATGGGCGAGTTGACTTTCTTCCTTGGCTTCCAAATCAAGCGCACTCGGAGGGTACATTTCTTCATCGTGAAAGTACACTCGTGACCTCTGAGGCGCCGACATGAGTGATGGTAAGCTCGTGTCGACTCCCATGGCTTCTACAAACCTATCTTGACCTGAATGAGGATGGCGAGCGCTTGATCGAAAAAGTGCGAAGTATGATCGGCTCCTTCTTTACCTCATCGCCTCGAGACCGGACATACACTTCTCCGTGTGTCCGTGTGCTCGCTTTCGAGCTTCTCCTCGCGTATCTCACCGCCAAAGTGAAGCGCATCTTCAATACCTTGAGCTACCATTGACTATGGTATCCGGTACTCTTCCTCTTCTTGTCTTTCCTTGCGAGCCTTTTGGATGCGACTTTGCTTGGTCAGTAGGATAGATAGGAAGAGCACTTCAGCACTTGCTAATTCATTGGCACTTCTCGTTTCTTGGTCTTCGAGAAAGCGATCCGGTGTTGCATCCCATGCAGAGGCCGAGTGCGTTGTCGCTGCCGATTCTTTGCAGCCAGTACTTTGATGGTTTCGACCTGCAGACTTTGGGTTAGCCTTAGACGTTGTTCCACTCTTTTGTGATAACACGTCGCTATCAACATTGCTAAGAACCTAGTGCAGCACTCTCGGACCAAGCATATTGATATTCGCTTCCACTTCCTTAGAGACCATGTAGAGAAGGGTGACTTAGTGCTCCAGGTTTGTGGAGAGTGACCACCATTGGTGATATCTTCACCAAGCCTTTGGACGATTCGAGGTTTTCACTCTGCGGGAGAGCTTGGGGTGGTTTGTCCTACGGACTATAGTGAGGGGGAGCTTTGGCTTTACTGCTTTATTATATTAATTATGCTTCTGTCTCATTTCTATTGCATTGCATTTGCGGGTGCATTGGGTTAAGTCCGTCTAGCATAGGTTAGAGTGTTTCTTGTGTTGAGTTGCTTAGACTTCTTACTCTTATCTTGTGCTTCCAGGAGTAGCTATTTCTTATCTCACTAGGTTGAGCTCACTCACTTCTTGTAGGTTCTAGCGAGGGTTGGGCCACCCTCGGGTAGACAGGGTACGTGTTTGCTCTCTAGTGTGTGTTCGACGATCAGCTGTTGGTCCTGGAGTCATTTGGGGTAGATGAGAGTCAGTTTAAGCCATAGTTGCTTCTATATCTTTTCTATGCTTTAAGGACTGCCTGTTTGCTGTTTTCTTTCCCAGCTTCTCGATTTTTTTTGCTTCGGTTCAAGGTGAGTTCAATTGGGAGCTTCTGGAGCTTACTTTTGACTTAACTCAACTTGAACTAAAAGTTGCATCTAATGTTGAGGGGGAGCTGGACTCTCATGCATTTTCAGCATTTCGCATTATAATCAAACTGCATTGAGCCTTGTTTATTATCCTGTTATGACATGCTTAAATGCTTTACAACTTGCCATGCCTTGTGCTTAGCTTGCTAAATTTATCATGACTCCATATGTGTAGACTAGCTTTTGCCATGATAAGTTAATTAAACTTGCTCAACTTAAATTAAAACTTGTCATGCTAGCATTTGAGTTTAGTCTCTCTTGAGCCATCCCTTTATGATTCATGCCATGTCAAATAGGCTGAGTAGAGCGTTGAATCTATATTGAGCCTTAGATTGAGCTGTTTTAGTCTCTTGATGATGCATGAGTTAGTACAACATGTTAAAAAGCAAAAAGATCTGTTTTGTGTGCGAAAAAACTGATCTCACCAATTCTCTCCTATGAGACGGCTTGCCATTGCACTTGGCATGAACTTAGGGGGAGTTCTGGATGACCTAGACTATCTTCTTAAGCTTATTGCTTGGAGTAGTCGCATAAGGCTTGAGACGTAGCACATGATAAAACAAAATCTGGTTGGCAATAACCATGAATTTCAAAAAAAAAAATGTGCTTCATTTGCTTAAGCTTCAAAAAGAACAAAGTACTTTAACCAATGTTTTAATCTTGAGCTTCTAGCACTCTATTTGGTCTCAATAGTAGTTCCTTGTTCCGTTTAGCTTATTGACATGGCCTGCATCATCCTTGGATATTTTTAGTTAGACTTTGCTCATTGATGACTTGACTTGCTCACTAAATGCATTACATTTCAGATTGTCATCTATGTGCTCTAGCTGGCTTATATATATGTTGTCATGATCCAGATAGCGTTTTATTGAGTTATGGCTTGGTGTATTACATGTTGGTCATTATGGATAATTCTCATGGCTCAAAATGCTTAAATAAACAAACTTCAGCCATATTCATCCATTAACATGTCATATTCTCTCTATTGCATCTTGATGCGTTAATTGCCAAAAGGGGGAGAATAGAGAAGAAAAAGTCGTTTAGGAACAGTTTAGAGCTTTGGAGATCAATTTGCTCTTTCAGTTGTTGCTCTAGTATTCCTTCTGTCGACATGGTCATTAGTTTCATTTCATTCTTTGGACCATGTTGGATTCTTCAAACTCAAACTCTTCTTAAAAGCTTTTTCTGAGTTTGTCAATATACTCATCAAGGGGGAGATTGAGAGACCATGTGGTCGTGACTCCATGAGAGTGATGAGTAATTGACAAGGGTTTAGGTCAGTCGAGTTTGGTTTGAGTGGTTCGGGCTCGGTCGGACTTTGGTCAAACTTGGTCATTTGGGCTTAGGATGCATATTCTAATGTTTTGACAGGTTTGGACTTCATCAGTGGTAAGTGTGATGGTATTTACGCTTTCATGTGTCGAACGGTGCTATTTGATGTGTTTCTTGTCTGTGTGGCTGCAGGACGTCGAGGCGGAGTCGTGGCGAGACACAGTGGACCGGACTAGGCACAGGTGGCGCTGAGGTCAGAACGGTCGGGATGTGTCGAAGACGACGTGGACTCGAGGTGGTTGCGAGGCGTGCGAGGCAAGGAGCGCGGAAGCTTCCCGGAAGGTGCACGAGGGGCGAATCGGGAAATTCGCAAGGCTGCACAAGCGGGAACGGGCTCCGTTGGATTTAGCGGGCGTAACGGGACAGAGACCCGTTAGCCGGAGGCTATATAAAGGATTGAGGGGCTGCATGCCCACTTGAGCACTTGTGAGAGAATTAGGGTTTTAGAGTCAAAAGAGGCTTTGGGAAGGTTGTTTCCTTTAGCTCTTTAGTTGGTGTGAGTTGGTGGATGCAGAGTGTGCTCCCTCTGTTGTCCTCTACGATGGTTTCTAGGTGTGAGTCCTAGTGGGTGTTCTTCCTCCCTCCATGGATGAGTGTGTGTTCTTGAGTTGGGAGAGTGAGGAGATGGATTGAGAGTCTTGTATCCATATCCTTGTCCTAATGTCTATGCGTATCGGGACTCCTATGTATTCCTTGTGATTCAATGAATGAAATCTGGAGTTTTGGTTTCAGTTCGTAGCCTCTGTTCTTCTTTTCCCTCTTTGCAAGATTTCTTGTTTTTCATGGTTTTGATTTCTTGCTTGCTGGAGAGTGCCAAAATGGGTTGCTATGACATGGGTGATGCTCAAAAGCCATTTGGCTATTTAATCCCAAGAGCAAACCGAGTTTGATTCTCAGATTTCAGTTTTGGCCTCCCCTGTTCTTCATTCCAGTTTCTAGGGTTTAAGGTAGATCTTGATTCCCTTGAGGAGTTCATCTTATTTTTGATCTGAGAAGTCCATTTGTTATTGCTAACATACCTGCAAAACCACATGTGCAATGGACTTATGATCATGGAGTAATTTGAGTTTGTGTGCTCTCTTCTGAAGTTTACTAAATTTTCTAGGGTTTGGTCCAGATTTTGTTTCTCACCTTGAGATGGCTTGAAACTTGAGACCTAGAGTCCAGAGTCTCTACATGAGTTACCCTCAAAGTTTCAAAGTCAAAGGATCATGGGTTAGGGAGTAATTTGAATTTTTGTGGCTGCACTCTGTATTTTTCAGATTTTGTCTCAAATCTGAATATACTTGGATTTAGTTGGTTTCCCTTGTTCCCTAGCTCTCTCTTGGTATTTAGAGTGTTTATGTTTTCCCTTGAGCCAAAAAGATAGAGTGAAATCCCCCATTTCCTCAGCCTTTGGAAGGTCTGAAGTATTTTCCAAGATTCTGAATTTTTCAGTCCTTGGTTGCCCTATGTTCATTTTTGGTCTGAATTTCCATCAGTTTTCGGCCTCTTTCAGTCCTTGTCTTTGGCTGGTTGTTCCCCCCTGCAGTGTGTATTTTTGCGGCCAAATTCTGTCCCTGCAGCCGAAAGTTGTTGCCCCCATATTTGCTGTTCAGCTGACATTAAAAACTGCACTCGGTTGCTCCTGTTTTCAGCTTTTGGTATGCAGCGAATTGTGCATTCAGCACTACTGTTCAGCTGAACTGAACCATTTATTTTCAGTCTACAGCAAGCATACTAGGGTGCAGTAATTCTGCATATTTCAGCAGGTTTTTCCTTCCTTTTTAGACCATTGCAGTGAGCAGCCTTTAGTGGCATTCGGCCAGCAGTTTTTCTGTGCATTTCCCTTTGGGCTGCATGTATTTTGTTTATCTTGTCTGTTACTTTTGGCCGGGATTTTGATTTTCAGTTTTAGCGTTTGAGTTAGCTTTTTCCCCAAGCTGGCTCCCCTCTCTCTTGTCAGTCAGCTATTGCTTTTCATTGTGCTTATGGTTCTCTCATTTCATAGCTTTCGTTGATATCAGAAAAGAACCTGATTCTTGGTACTTGTGGGGAACAATTTTAAAGTCGACATTCACCCCCCCCCTCTGTCGCCATTTCGGTCCTACATCACTGCCGGCCTTTTCCCGGCCGCCTCCGGTAAGCCTGTGCCCCTTCCCGAGATCCCCGCGTGCCCCTCTCCCTCCTGCGCCACTCACCGCCGGCCGCCGTCCACCGGAGCGACGGCGAGCTCCCCGGGCCCGAGCACCGCCCCGGTTGACTTGGCCACGTCAGCAGTCAGAGCTGACATGGGTGCCACATCCCCGGCCGCACGGCCCCTCCTGCCCCGTCGGCGCCACGCAGGCAGCCGTGCCACCTCGGCCGTCTTTCCCCTCCGTGGGCTTGGTCTATGGACCAGGTGCCCACTGTCAGCCTCTTAACCGATTTTTCATTTGGAAAATAAATCGGCTGAAAACAAAAATCCCAGGGCTGAGGCAATGCTGATGTCATAAACCGATTTCCTTTAGAAAAATAATTCCCAAAAATCCAGATTTTTCTTTTTATCTGATTTTAAACTTCCTGGAGCCCGTTCTTCTTCGTACTAACTCCGATTGAGCCCATTCAAAATTTTAAATTCATAAAAAATTCCCCTCTATTCATTTCTAGCCTCAATTCAAATATTTGAAGTTAATTTGAATTTATTTTGAGTTTATTTGAATTTGGTGGGTTATTTTCACGTGTAGACTTCGACGATTCGGGAAAATTCTACGACGAAGATTTGCACCAATTTGAAGAGCAAGGCAAGTCACACTCCTTGATCATGTTGATCCCAATTTTCAAATAAAATTATGTTGTTTTAAATTATTCTGCATGCATATTTTTATTCAACGTATTTCAATTCAGTTTCAAACATAGTTAATGCCTATTTGTTAAATTTCTCCGTTGATATTGAATTCCTTACCTTGTTACCATAGATCAAACTCTAGCTAGTGCACTAGTGTTGGCTAGAGAAATTTTGAATCAAATGCTTAGCCCTGCTTAGTCATAATATTCGTTTTGGGATATCTTTCGCATAAAATGATGAGCTTTTCATATGAAATGATAAGTTTCCTAAATGTAATCTTGACTTTGGTGAGTCAATAAGGTTTGTAAAACTATTTTGAAATAGATTATAAAACTGGTTTAGACTTAGGCAATTAGTTAGATTGGTGGGTGCAGGCTTGCTCTGTTGGTTGGAGCCGCAGGGTTGACTGTCGGGCACAGGGGTATGTGGTTAGGCCTAAGTCAGATTAAGGACCGGTCTATGAGCTACTATTGCAAAGCCCTATCGTAGTACCACATGGCTGGTATGGGACAGCCCTGGCTGAATAATTTGTGAAGTCCCAACCTGAGTCAAGTCGTAGGTTGAAAGTGAGCGTGGTTGGTGCCATGAGAAGTCTCACTTGAGGGAGCGTGGTTAAGCCATGTGAAGTCTCTCTCAAGCTCAAGAGGGGGTCCCAGTTTGGTGGATTCCTTACTGGGGTGAAACCTTAGAGTTGGCTTGGCCAGGTTGAAGGCTTTGCATTGTAAAGGCCTTATCACGACTCCTCACCACACACCTAAGGAAGTGTGTAATCTAGTGGTAAAAAGGGATGATCGTGTCTTGTGGGTAAAGTTGTACAACCTCTGCAGAGTGTATAATCTATCCTGGATAGCCGTGCCCACAGTCATGAGCATGCTGAGTAAAAGTTTTTCATAGATTAGATTTTGTTTTTCAAAAATAATTTTCGAAAACATTGTGGATGGATGGAATCCACGAGAGATAAAACCTTGCAGATGGATGGAATCCACGAGAGATGAAACCTTGCGGACGGATGGAATCCATGAGTGATTGTAACCTGGTGGATGGATGGAATTCATCAGAGTTGCGCAGTGAAAGCGTGTGGATGGATGGAATCCATACGTGATCTTTTGGAAAGATGGTCCGGGTGGGATACCCATGAATAGGTTGGTGTTTGGTCGAAGCCGGCACTGACGGTATTATTTTCAATTACAAGTATTGTTTTTATCTACTGTATTAAATTCAGCATTTCAATCTATCTATTGTATTTCTTTACATGTTGTTTTATGTAAACTAACCATATAAGCCTTCCATTGAAGCCTTTATCATTATGATGCATTTCTCTGTGTGATTTGCGGAGTACAAGTTTGTACTCACCTTGCTATCTCAACACAGAGAAGGATGACGTCGACTACGGTGAAGGTCTGGACAAATAGGCCGCGTCTTACTATCGTTTGCCTGTGGGCAAACTTGGGCTTCGCTTTTATCAGTTCACTTCCGCAGTTCTTTGCTTTGTTTATCTTTGCCAATGGGTGTTGATGTAAGACTTGGCCATAAGGCCGTACTCTTTTATTTAATATAAGAAGTCATTTGTGTTTGGTATTTATCTTTGTTGTACTATGTACACTAGCTGATCCTGGACTAGTGTGATTTACACAGAGGATCTAGGAGTCGTTACTCTGGGTTCCGACAGACCTCTTCAACCTCAACATCCTCAACGCCTCACTTTTAAGATGATGGACATCGTAAGTATATACAAGTATGGTCTACATTCATGTAATACCAATAAATGCCGTAACTTCTTACTTATGTATAGACAGATGATGCTAGAAGCCAAACGAAGAAATGAACCGGTCGGTTTTCTCAATCCACACTTGATCTCCGAGCAACGTATTAATCAAAATGCATCCTACGTCAAGGATTACTTAACAACTTGACTTCATGCTCACAACGACAAGGAGTACTTATTTCTACCCTACAACCAATGGTAAGTGTTTCACTCATTGCTATACTAATTGATTTGTACTTCATATGTAACACGAACTTAGTTTTAAGGACTATGGCAGTATTCATGTATAGATGGCACCGGATTGTAATTGTTATTGTATCAAAGTGGAATAAGGTAATATACCTTAATTTCATCCATAAATAAATCTATGTACCCTTCATTTGCAATGGCCGAGGGTAACTTTTTTGAATCACGTAGGTCGTTCACTACATACATTGCCAAAGGAGGGAGACACGTGGAAGGGAACACCATACTGTGACATGTGACGCAATTTTCGATACCTACTAGTGTACAATAATCCTATTTCATACTTCATAATGATGCCTCTCAAGTTGAACAAACCTATTTATGTAATTCTATTTTGTAGTGCCACCAATAGCTATAGGGTAATGTATGTGGATTCTATGTTTGTCACCATATGCAAGAAATCATGGTTGGTAGGCCCCAGGATCCGAAGGTTTGTCAATCTCATAATAATTATTTTCTACTTATCAATTAATATATATAAGTGCATATGACTTTACTCTTCCTAGCGACAAGGCATCAACATCAATATAAGTACACTTCAAATGAATGAACTCTCCAAAATTCGAGGACAACTCGCCACCTTCTTAATGACGGATGTTATTGACCCAAAAGGAGAGTTTCACGCGGCCATGACTAAATAAATTTTTTAGTGACAAACCATGTTTTTTTACTATATTTATAAACATGTTCTAAAAAATATTATGACAATTCATCTATAATCAATCTGTAAATTTGTTTATCTGTGATCGATATATGTATATATGCGATATATTTCTGTATTTGCTTGTATCTATTATCTCTATATTGTTTTCAGAGGGTATGACTAGCATTTCTTGAGGCTAGCTATATATATATATATATATATATATATATATATATATATATATATATATATATATATATATATATATATATATATATATATATATATATATATATATATATATATAGTGAACTATCACAGATGTTTTTGTGGTATAAACTATTTGTGAACGCCTAATATCACAGACGGTTCTATGAAGCAACTGTCTGTGATATGTAGCCCATCACAGACTGTTGGTAAACAAAACTATCTGTAATGACCAACATATCACAGATGGTTTCGTGGTCAAAGCCATTTGTGCTAGTAGGCATTCATAGATGCTTCTTTATGTGAACCATCTGTGATGTGAGCTATCATAGATGACCCAAATATTGTCTGTTATAATCACATGTTATCACTGACGTAATAAATCAGACAATTCAGAAACTGTCTTTGATGAGGTTTAAGAATCGTCTGTGTTGACCCTCTGTGTGGTATTGTAAGCCTTATCGCACAACCACAAGTCTAATATGGGATGGGTTTGGCTAATTAATTTGTGATATTTTAATCTTGATTTAGCCATTGAAATGTTTTGTTGACTCAAGAAAGGGCTTTAACCAATAGGTCTGTCAGCCCATTTGGCAGCAAAACCTTAGTGGATGAGATCGGTTTGAGGTTGAGTATTGTAAAGGGCTTGTCATGAACTCTCTGCTATACACCAAAGGAAGTGTGTTAATCGTGTGGCAGTACGAGTTGACCATATTTTATGGGTAAAGTTGTGTAACCTCTGTAGAATATAAATCTATTCGAATAATCATGTCCCCAGTTAAGGACAATGCTCGATGACTTCACACGAGGGGTAGAATTTCATAAAACTTGGGTTTGGTTAGTTTGAAAAGTGAATGAGTAATTTACTTGTGGTTTACTTATTTCCTTTGTGTTACTTATTTAATAATCATTTTTAAATTGTGCATTTCAATCTATTTATCATATTTACTCTAAATTATTGTTTTGAGTAAAATAACCATTCAGCTATCACTTGATAAGCCTTGCATAATTATATTTGTATCTTATTACAAATGACTTGCTGAGTACTCTATGTGCTCGCGGTTGTACACATTGTTGTTAAGTTGCTGAAGAAGAACCATATCAACAAGAGATACTTGAAGGGGGATTCTTCGTTGACTTCTTAGAATAGAACTTCGCTTCCCAGTCGATTGCCTGTGGCATGTCAAGTGGCATTACGCTTATCTTTATTTTTCACTGCTAGTTCTTGTAGACCCTTTAGACCATTATTTGTAAGCTTCATCCTAATATCGCAACTTTGATAATTATTAATATTTGAGTCTTTTTTAGCTAATCATAATCATGGTCAATCTATAATTCCACTATGTACACTAGCGTCATTCTGAACTGGTGTATAATACACAGGAGAGTTTAAATTTGTATATTCGGGTCTCGACACTGCATGAACGCATGCACAAACTAAACCCTAGATCGATATTTCCTCACTCGTGTGCACCACAGCACATGAATAAAAAAAGGATCAGTGATCCAGCAAGAACTCCACGCAAAAAGCAGGAATCCACATGGCTAGATGAAAACCCAACTCAGAAATTCACAAGAACAAGGCACACGATGTGGCCACGTTGTTTGGCAATTTTCTGGGATTTTTCTCAATGCAACAATGTCTCTTATAAGATACAAGGGGAGCCATCATAAGCTTTTATACCCCCAGTGTTTTGCGCGCACAGCTCTGGGCGAACCAACTTGGTTGACCCACGCTCAGACTCGAACTCAAAAGCTAATGCCCGTTTGTAGTTCACGTGTTTTATAACCTGACTCAAAACATTCTTAAGAAAAGGAAACAACAAACACTACTCGGTGTTAGGAAACCTGGGCCTGGGCCGACAGACCTGGCCCATAGAGGGCACCTTACCGGAGACTATAAACAGGGAGCCATACCGGCATATTTTGTATACATGCGACCAGGAGTTCTCTCTACCTCTCTCTATGTGTTCAATCTATTATTATGTCTTCTGTGATTGATTCAATTTGTTCTAAGCAAAGGAATCGATCGGACAGATCGCCAGCGATGGTTCCTCAACACGTTATCAGCACAAGATCGCTCCAGTGAATCGAAGGTAATCATCGAAGCCCTAATAGATTAAATTTTCTAGATCGTTGTAAATTCGCAATTTTCACGTTCTAGATTGAATATCCACGATGCAAATCCGCCCTAATCTACCGCGAGCAGACCTGACGTCGCCGACACAATGTCGATCAGTAGATTACATCATAGGGTAGATGTTGATTGCACTGTAGATTAGAAAAAGCGAAAAAATTTGCGGTTCGGTTACGTGCGCCCATCGCGCGAAAAGAAAAAATGGTGTTGGTCGACGGCCGCCATCGGCCGCCGCCTACCACCGCGCGCGCCGCGCATGCGCGCCGCCGACCACGCCAAAGCCAGAGCCGAGGTGCCCGAGGACGCCGTCTCGACCATCGCGCCGCCGCGCGCGCCACCCGACCGACCGCCTCGGCTCCCACGCCGCGCGCTAGCGTAGCCACGCGCCGCCGCCGCCGGCCTCCGTGCCCGCACGCGCGTAGCCCTACCAGCCGCTGCTTTGGCTCCCGCGCCCACACGCGCATAGCCCTGCTGGACGTCGCTTCGGCTCCCACGCCCGCATGCGCGCAGCCCGGCCAGCCGACGCCTCGGCTCCACCTCCCAGATGTGCGCCTGCCGCAGCACCGGCCTCGGCTGCTCTCCTCCTCGCCGCGCACTGCTCGAAGCCCCGCCCCGCTTGGCTCTGCCGCCGACCTTGTCATCTTCGCCCGAGCGCGCCCCGCATGGCCCACCAGCGACGCGGCCGTGTGCCGCCTTCTCTCGGCCTCCCGGTCGATCGCCCCGAAACCGACGGCACCGCCCCGAGTGGCTGCCTCTTCAGCCCTGGCCCCGCAGCCGAGTGCCGCCTCACCCATACCTGCGTCGGCCACCGTCACTTGGACTAGCTTCCTCTCCACGTTGGCCCAAAAACGACCAAAGCCGACCACCGCCACATGGCTTGTCCGCTCCTTGCACTCACCGCGCCTTCGCTTGGGCCAGCTGCCGCTGTGCTCGAAGCGTCGGCTTCGCCCGCCGCCGCCGCGCTCGAAGCACCGGCCCCGACGATATAGTCTTGGCCGCCTGAAGCGCCGCCATGAGTGTGAACACGGGTAGGGGAAACCCTACCCCTTGCCCCTTTTGGGCCGGCGACTAGTGGGCCGAATGGGCTGGGACAGGCCGAGATGGGCTGGGGGGAAAGAAAGAGGTCCGGCGGGGGTGGTGATTTTGCGAAAAAGCCCTCCTATTTTCCATAAATTACCGAGAGGCCCTCAAATTTGCATGTAAGTCTTGGATTTTGCAGAAAAGACCTTGTAGTTCTAAAAATTATGAATAGGTCCTCAAATTTACGAGCGGGTCCAGAATTTTGCCGAAAACCCTTCGGTAAATCAGGAAATTGCGTTAATTTTTTTCTGAACTAAAAATTTGCGTATAGACCCTCAGGAATTGCAGAATTCCCTGAAAATTTGTATTCTAGCATAAAAGGGCCTCGGGAATCCGAATTTTGCATTATTTTTAGCATTTGAAGCATATTTATTTCTGCCATTATTATTTTCTGTATTTATTTACTTTTTTGGTTAATTGTAATTGTTTAATTTGCTTTTACTCACTAAAATTTGTAGCAAAAAATTATAGAAAATGCATAGAAAATAATGAAACATTGCGAGAACCTTTTGTACCATTTATTTACCTGTAGTAAATTATACCATGTACGTTTACTAGTAGTAAACTTATTTATTCCATTCATACACATGTAGATGACTGGCATCACGAACCGGGAGTTCGAGGAGCTGGCCCAGCATGGCCAAAACTATCTGACGTGGGCATCCGATGTCGAGATAGTGCTTGGAGCCAAGAAGCTCCGTGCGGCTATTGGGATTGGCGGACTGCACGACGCCCAACCCACACCAGAGGAGAATGATCAAGCACTTCATTTTCTCAGGCACCACCTTTGCCTCACTCTCAAGAATGAGTACATTGCAGAGAAGAGTGTGCTAGCACCTGGACTGCACTCAAGAAGCAGTTTGAGAGGCTAAAGTACACCATTCTTCCTCAAGCAGAGAATGAGTGGATCAGACTGAGGTTTGCCGACTTTAAGATGGTCGGAGAGTACAATTTTGCTTTGCACAGGATTTGTACCAATCTTCAACTCTATGGCAAGCAGATCACAGATGAGCAGAAGATCGAGAAGACCCTGTTCACCTTTCACCCCGCAACTATCGTCAAGATGGCTACAAGGAGTACGCCGAATTGATTGATATGATGCAGGTTGCGGAGGCTCAGGACGAACTTCTTTGCAAGAATTACGTCACTCAACCACCAGGAAGCTCCGCTGGCCACGAGGCCAACGCTAGGAGTTACAAGGTGTGAAAGCCCTTAATGAAGAGAAGGGGGAAGAAGGGTAAGGTCGTTGTCCAGAAAGGGAAGTCAGATGCTCTAAGTGACAAAAAGGCTAAGAAGAGTGGCAAGACCTATGGCCAGCAGAACCAAGGTTGCTACAAGTGTGGCAAGTGGGGGCATTGGTCGCGGATATGCAAAGAACTGCAGCATGTCATTAATGCCCACCAAGCCCAGAAGAAGAAGGATGGCAAAGGGCAGCCTGAAGCCCACATTGTAGTGGTCGAGGGGGAGCATCCTGAGCAGCTGCCTGAGTTGATGGAGGTTGAGCCCATCCCGGCAGCAGCACCCCCTTACGACCTAGAGGCAGCCACCGCCATGATCTCTCTCGAAGGGAAGATCACTCCTGAGAAGATAACCGAAGAAGTCTCTGATTTTCTAGTTGATTCAGTCTGTTGCATAGAATGCATTAGACTTTAATTGTCATTTATTTTGTGTTAAATGGACAAGTTAGAACTTGCAAGGATGGTACTTTAGTTTTGATTTCTCGTGATGGTTGGATGATTTTAGAATAATTCATTCATTTATTCAGTTTGTGATGGCATGATATGTTCTGATATTGGAGTATTTTATTTATGTGTTGAATGGCTTCTAATAAATGTTAATAAAATACGTTATATTGGAACACGTGTTGCGCCCTATGGAGGAGTGTGCCTTGCTGACAGCGGCACAACGAATACCATATTAAGAGAGACTAAGTATTTTCAGTCGATTCAGAAGAGCACTAGTAGCCTTACGACAATCGCCGGAAGCGATGCATGTATAATTGGTTCTGGAAGAGCCACGATTATACTCCCAATTGGCACAACTTTGGTCATTGAAGAAGCCTTATTTTACCTAGAATTGACTAGAACTCTCCTAAGTTTTAAGGATATTCGCGCCAATGGTTTCCACGTTGAGACTAAAGAAGAGTACGGTAAGGAATACCTGCTCCTCACGAAGCGCGAAGAGAATGGCAAAAGGGTATTAGAAAAACTTTCTTCGCTAGAAACTGGGCTATATTACACCAACATTAAGGCACCTGCAGCCTACACTGTCCTGAAGACAGTATTTAGAAGCTCTGAACTATTCTGTCTTTGGCATGACAGATTAGGCCACCCAGGTCTTAGGATGATGAGAAATATAATCAACAATTCCCAAGGGCATAATATTAATGTAAAGAATGTCTCGAATCACGAAGATTTTGTGTGCCCTGCATGTGCCATCGGGAAATTAATTACTATACCCTCCACTCTGAAAGTGAAGGATGAAATCCTATATTCCTGCAATGTATCCAGGGAGACATTTGCGGTCCCATTTAGCCTACCTCAGGGCCATTTAAGTATTTCATGGTGCTCATTGATGCTTCTCAAACTGGTCATATGTGGGTCTGTTGTCCACAAGAAACCATGCTTTCGCAAAGCTGATCTCGCAGATTTTGATTTCTCCGGCGTTGTCCATTCTGATGTACTGGGATATACGTTGGTTATGAGACTGCATCCATAATCAAGTATTTGGAACCCATGCCGGGAGATTTGCATACCGCCCGCTTCGCTGACTGCATTTTTGATGAGGATAATTTCCCAACATTAGGGGGAGGAAATCAACCCCTAAATGAAAAATGTTGGGAAATTACGTGAGAAGCCACGAGAATTCATGCACATGACCCGCGCACTAGTGAAACAAAGAAAGAGGTCCAGAAAATCATTGACTTGCAAGCATTAGCAAACCAACTGCCCGACCACTTTATTGATTTGAAAAGCGTGACTAAGTCGCATGTGCCTGCATGCAATGCACCGGAGAGGGTTGAAATACCGAAGAAAATTGAAGGTATCCCTAATCCTGTCCAGAGGCCTCAGAATAAAAGGACGAGAACTCCGGCTGCTCGAATTCAAATTAACCGGGGATGCCCGATGAAAAGGATAAGGACTTATCATAGCCGATCACTGAAGTCCCCCAGAATGAGAAGGCGAGCTAGCTGACACCTGGCACAAGTATGACACCTTCAGAAAAAGGCATACTAGATCTGAATATCCCCATGGAAGAAGAAGTCGGCATAGATGTGTGCGCACACATCGGAGCCGAAAAACTAAAGGGACTTGCCACCGCAATTGGAAGAAGCGATGTGCAAGGAGAAGCTCCAGAAGAAGTAATCGCTCCAGGAGAAGCAACTCATGAAAAAATAGCTATAAATTATGTGCACACGGGAGAGTCCATGAATAGGACAACAGCCAATATCGATATCTACTTCGCAAAGAAAATTGCCACCATCATTGATCTAGATCCCGAGCCTGCATCGCTTGCTGAATGTAAGAAAAGATCAGATTGGGAAGATTGGAAAAAGGCAATAGAAATAGAATTGCAATCTCTGAACAAAACAGAGGTGTTTGGGCCCATACGCTGCACACCTCCCCATGTAAACCCTGTAGGGCACAAGTGGGTATTTGTTCGGAAGAGAAATGAAAGAAATAAAGTAGTGAGATACAAAGCAAGGCTGGTAGCACAAGGATTCACTTAATGTTCTGGAGTTGATTATGAAGAAACCTACTCCCCAGTCATGAGTGGAATTACCTTTAGATATTTGATCTCAATGGCAGTGAACTTGAATTTAGAAATGAAATTGATGGATGTGGTAACTGCATACATTTATGGAAACTTGGATTCGGAGATTTATATGAAAGTTCCTGAAGGAATCCCTCTCCCGAACCAAGAGAGCAAATAGAAATCTGTACAGTGTGAAGCTCAGAAAGTCCTTGTATGGACTAAAGCAATCTGGCAGAATATGGTATAATTGCTTAAGCGACTTTCTCTGCAAGAAAGGCTACACGAACAATGAAGACTGTCCCTGTGTGTTTATATGGCAATCCCAAAATGGATTCTATATAATCTCAGTATATGTAGATGATCTGAACATCATCGGGACAGTAGAAGATATAAAAGAAGAAAGCTCCTACTTGCAGTTAGAATTTGAAATGAAAGATTTAGGCAAAACTAAATTTTGCTTAGGCCTGCAGCTTGAGCATGTCCCTGAAGGAATCTTAGTGCATCAGTCGGCCTACACCCAGAAGGTGTTAGAAAGGTTTGGCTTTGAGAAGGCATATCCATCGAAAGTACCGATGATCAGGAGGTCTTTACAGCAAGAAAAAGATCCTTTCTGACCTAGGGAAGAGGGGAGGAAGTCCTGGGACCGGAATTCCCATACTTGAGTGCAGTGGGAGCACTCACGTACTTAGCAAACTGCACTAGATCGGACATTGCATTTGCCGTGTACCTGTTAGTAAGGTACAGTGTAGAACCTACCGAAAGGCATTGGCAGGGCATAAAAGACATCTTCTGATACCTCCAAGGAAGCAAGGACCTTGGATTGTTCTACAGAAAGAATCAAGATCTGAACCTGATTGGCTATGCAGATGCTGGGTACCTGTCTGACCCGCATATCGCAAGGTCACAAACAGGCTATGTATTCCTGTGTGGTGGAACTGCAATTTCCTGGAAATCGTCCAAGCAAAATCTCGTAACGACTTCGACGAACCACTCAGAAATTATAGCACTGTATGAAGCCGCACGAGAGTGCGCTTGGCTCCGCCGAATGATTCACTATATCCAGCAGTCATGTGGGATGAACATTGTGTAAACCCCTACAATTATCTATGAAGATAATACAGCTTGCGTTGTACAAGTGCAGACGGGCTATGTGAGGAGTCATCTCACAAAGCATATTAACCCCAAGTTTTTCTATACTCATGAATTGCAAAAGATGGACAAGATTAAAGTACTGCATACTAAGTCATGTGAAAATCTAGTAGATTTGTCACTAAATCACTCCCTGCATCTAGCTTTGAAAGGTGCGTGCGAGGAATTGGAATGATAAAACTTAGAGAAGTGCAAAATTCAAGGGGAGAATTCTCTCAAGCCCGCTAGTAAATCCTGATCATGAAGATTAAGTACCCAAAAGAGTAAAGTCCTGAAGACTGAATGAAGTTGGGTGAATTGTACTCTTTTTCCCTTGACGAGTTTTCCTGATGTTTCTCGACCAAGGTTTTTAATGAGGCAATTCGTGCATCGCAGCATAACATGCATCATGTACTCTTTCTCCAAATTTTCCCACTAGGTTTTTATAGTGTTTCAACGAGGCATGAGTGTGTCGGATTAGTGCCCAAGGGGGAGTGTTAGGAAACCTGGGTCTGGGCCAGCAGACCTGGCCCATGGTGGGCACCTCACCGGAGACTATAAATAGAGAGCCGTACTGGCATATTTTGTATACATGCAATCAGAAACTAATAAAGAAGACCAGGAATTCTCTCTACCTCTCTTTGTGTGTTCAATCTATTATTCTATCTTCTGTGATTGATTTGATTTGTTCTAAGCAGAGGAATCGATCGGACTGGTCGCCAGCGACGGTTCCTCAACACTCGATCTTAAACAAATAAAAGTAACCGAACCAGCTAGACATATTGTTGGAATAATAAACTAGAAAAGGAAACTGAAGTCAGATTCTATAATATTTGCCGTATTAGACTAGGACTAAAATCTTTTGATCGATTGGTACCCCCAGGGAAGCCACACGCAGTATGCTTCCTTGTGCGTCGACGTTTCCATGGCCAGCAGTTCTTCTGCACAGTCCATGCACTACAGTTCTTCCATGCAGGATGCAGCCATCTCCCATGCGTACGTACTGCTACACTTCCATGCATTGTTTCCTCTCCAAGGCCGGCTAGCATACTCTTTTGGTGCACCGTCGGACACGTCATAAAACTATCCGCTACATCATTATTTCGCATGCTGTATTTTTTCAACTAGAAAAGAATTAACAATAATTGAAGCGTTTACAGTTTTTAGGCCATATCAAAGATGATGTAGATGTCAAGGAAATCAAGCTCAACATGAAGCATGGAATGGCCCAAGACTTCACTGAAGATGAGCAAGGACAGTATGGCTTAAGGAGCGTATCTGTGTGCCCGATCGGAAAGAGCTCAAGAAGCTGATACCCACGTGGCTAATGAGTCCAGATACTCGATTCAACAAGGAAGTACAAAGATATATCAGTATCTTAAGGGTAGATTTTTGGTGGCTTAGTACAAAGAGAGAAATCACTGACTATGTTGCGTTGTGTAATTTGTGCTAGAATGTAAAGGCAGAGCATTAGCACCCTGGTCTATTGCAACCCTAAAAATTCTCAAGTGGAAGTGGAATGAAACTGGCATGGATTTCATCAGCGGTCTACCTAGGATACAATTGGGTTATTATTCTATTTGGGTAATTATGAATCACTTAACCAAAGTCCCCACTTTATTTCAGTCAAGACTACTTACACTGGAGATTGCATGGCAGAGCTTTATGTGTCCAGTGGGGACCGGAGTCACCGTATATATTCTATACTAGTCCCATGATCAGTAGCTAGTACACACATTCACAACATTGACGTCATATTTATATACATCACATATATTTAATTTATGACAAAGGGATGAATACATAAGCAATGCATAATAAGGTTTATAGATGGCCGACCGGCCAAGTAAATACCAGACTCAAGAGTAAATGAGAGACCATGTGGAGGTGACCCCGTGTGTGTGATGAGTAATTGACGCGTGTTCGGGAAAGTTTGAGTTTGATTTGTGTGGTTCGTACCATGACGTTGCGTAATTGGCGACGGTCGGACTTGGTCAAACTTGGTCGAAGTGCTTAGGATGCTTATTCATTTGATTCGACGGGTTTGGGCTTTTTCATGTTTAAGATTTCTCTAGTGCGTTTGTTGATTATGTTATCTCGAGCGGTGCTATGTGATGTGTTTCTTGTCTGTGATGACTGTAGGACATCGAGGCCGAGTCGTGGCGAGGCACGGGATGACCGAACTAGGCGCAGGTGGTGCTGAGGTTGGAGCGGTCAGGATGTGCCGAAGACGGCGAGAACTCGAAGTGGTTGCGAGGCTTGGGCGGCAAGAAATGAGGAAGCTTCCCGGAAGGTGCAGGAGGGGCATTTTGGTAAAAGCGCAGGGCTGCACAAAAGGAAGTGGATTTGGTTTCAGGTTAATGGATAAAGCGCAGAGTTGGTGGAGTTATTGGGTAAAGTGCAAATGTGAACCCGGTAGTGGAGGCTATAAATAGAGAGGGTGTTCTCTAATAGCCTTTGAGAGTTTCTTGGTTGTTTCTCTCCATGTCTATGTGAGTTGTGAGGAGAAGTGTAAGCAGTAGTAATCTTGTTTTCTTTTGTGTGTTCTTCTCTCTTGAGGATTTGGGTTGAGAAGGCTGTAGAACAACTCTTTGTAATCGCGTATGTCTCCGTATCAATTTTAGACCACCTGTGTTTGAGTTGTTCCTGCTCATAAGCTTCTCTTTGTGTCTCTCGTGTTGTGCCTTCTTTCCTTTTAGTAAACCATCAATCCCTTCACTTCTGTTTTCTTTCGGCTGAGACTTGTATTGCTCTTACTATCAGTTTTTGGTTCTCAGCAGCAGGTGCTTCACTGCTCATTTTTAATTTCAGATTGGTTTGCTATTTGTTCCCGATCAGTCCTTGAGTTTCTGTGCTGCTGTATGTTTAGTTTTTGGACAGGCTGCAGCTTGTGATCTTCTCAACAATTTAAGTTTTGTTCAGGTCTGTGCAGTCCAGTTCAGTCTTTTTTGCTTTACTTTATGAGTTTGCTTTTTGTTGTCTGTAGTCTGCTCTTCTTTTCAGCATGCTTGCAGTTTTTGTGTGTCTTTTGTTTGGACTATTTTTGATCTAGCTAACCAGCAGCTTGCCAAGTAGCACAATTTCGGCTGCACCCTATGTGCAGATTTCAGTTAGTTTGCATATTTCTCTAGTCCTTCCCGGTTAATCAATCTCAAGCCATTAATTGAAATATGGGTCTCAAATAGATTGCTTCTCTTGGTAAAGAAGCTGATAATCCAAATCCATTGATCTTGGCTTGGTTCTTCTCTTGGGTTTCAATCGGTTCTCTGTCTTTTTGTCTCCTTTCGGCTGCATGCAGTACTATTGCTCTTAGGTGTTTTACTTCTAGCAGTCCGTTCAAAGTCAAGAACTCTGACCGGCCCCTTCTGATTTGCATTTTCTGTTCAGCGCTATTTTGTTTGGTCGGCTGCTAGTTAACTTTTTGTTTCTCGAGTAGAATCAATCATTTGTTCTTTTCTTTGTCTTCACTTCTCCTGTCAGTTCTTTATGGCTTAGTTTCAGTTTTTATGCTGCTTCTTGTTTTGGGCATTTCCAGTCATCTTGTTTTTCGGTTCTGCTTCTTTCTTGCTGTGCCGACAGCCTTCTGTCTCTTGGCCAAATCGATTTCTGGCCTGGTCCTTGTTCTTGCAGTTAAGTTTATTTCCTGTCAAGGTCTGGAATTTTCAGTTTGTTTGTCTCCAGTGAGAAGTCAATCATGATGTCTCATGTCCTTTTAGCCGAGCCTCTTTTATCTCTTTTGTTGATCGGATTTTGGGACTTCTTGTAAGCGTTCATCTTCTGCCTTCATAGTTATTATAGCTATCGGAGAGGAAGTGAGTGTGGAATATTTGGGGGCAAATTTTAAAGGCACCATTCACCCCCCCCTCTGTTGCCATTTCTGATCCTACAATAAATTACAGCAGAAGACAAATAAATAAGCAGAAGCATCAAGTGGTATGCCACCGTAGCCACAGGCAACAGACTGGGGGATTATGCCATAGAAAAATCCACCGTTAAACTCCCCAATGCTGGGGGCAAAGTATGCGTCGTCTGGCACGTATCCTTTTTCATTCTCTAACCAACAATAATTTAAGTAAGGTTGAGTACATTATATACTCAGCAAGACTCGTAGTGTATCACAAAATTATATATATATATATATATATATATATATATATATATATATGCAAGGCTATCAAGGATAAGACTCTATACTAAGTTATATTTAGCATGAGGCAAATTTCATTTGCAATATCAATAAGTAATAATTTACAAACAAAATTGTAAAGAGCATTTAACTTGTAATGAAATAACATTTATATAATCTCCATAACAGTAGGTCAAATCCATTCGCAGCCTTCCTCTGCTGTGAATGTTGCACAATTCCCACATATGGGCACAACACACGGAAGACGTGTACATGCCATCCCATATGTTCAGTGAAACAGTTTAAAAATGAAAACTATACCCATTGTGGCTGCATCCAAGCTTCCTCAGATTGTGAGCACGGCTATTTAAATAGTTTTTAACACTCTGCATATGTTGTATAACTTTACCCACATAAGATAATCAATTGTACTGTTAGCAACATCACGCTTCCTTTAGCATGTGACGAAAGTGATTATCATATCGCCATTAGATCATCTACTCCTAACCTTACACCAGCCTGATGTATGGACAAGCCCTCACTTGGGTATGCCAAGTGAGCCGTATGACAGACCCTCACCTCAGCAGATTCCATTTCGTTGATGAGGCATTCACCATTGTATTAGAGAGCCTCAGTCCCAACACCTTGGTGAAGGGAGCCCCTACGAGCAGACCGTTCCATGGAATAGTCTTACTACTTCTGCGCTTACCACAATACAAGGTTAGACCTAGACAACTTAATTAGCTAAATGCCAGAGCCCATATAGCACATGTAGTTGTACGGTGTGACTTAGATGTGTGGCAACAATATTCGGTTCTTAATTGACCTGGGTGAGAATCTCCCCCTATGTATATGCGAGGTTCCACCTCACATTTGACAGTTTATCATATAACTCGCTTGCGTCCAAAAACTATATTTTCCATTTTGTTTTATACCAAACTAGCAGAGGTTCCTCCTCTGGTCTAACATTTTGAAACCATCCATATCCATGCATAAATTTTCTAAAATATCAAACTTACTAAGAGCTATTGTGGGGCTAAGCAGCTAGGCCATATATCAATGTAATATTCCCAATTTGGCAGCATGTATTGTCTAAACCATGTCCTAGAGGTTACAATAGTGATGTGGTCAAATTTTTCAAGAAGGCTTAATGCATACAAGTAGTTGTAACTACCATTACCCCCATTGTATAGCAATTTTAGATAAACATACATGCATGCATAATAGATTTTGCAAACAATATACAATAATTGAAATACTGGGATCAACATGGTCAAAGGGGTTGCTTGCCTTGCTTAAATTATCGTGATCTTTATCTTACTTAAAACCTTCTCAGTCAATGATTTTGAAGCTATTGGTCTTCGTCTTTGTCTCGATTCTGCTCGAGTTGGTGTTCCTTTGGGGCTTCGACTTCTAATTACGTGATAAGCAATCGAAAGACCAAATAAATCCAAAGGACTGTAAAAGATCCAAATAGAACTTCATTAAGTTTTATTAGGATTGACTTTGGTGATGTAAGTTTAGAGGGTGAGGGATGTTTGACATAGTCGAATGGAGTATGAGTGAATGAGGGGTTGGCAAAGAAGCTTTGCTGGGAAGGAAAACAAGGATGTATCAAGGGTGAAGGAATATTCTGTTTCTTAACTCAAAGAGGGCTAGGAATAGCCGATCGCAGAGTACCAAGGCTTGGTTCAAATTATCTTTTCTCGGCTGGTACAATATTCTTTTTTATTACTAACGTTCTTTGGCCGCTACTGTGTTCTTTTGACTAATAAAATTCTTTGGTCGCTACTCAATTCATCTTATGACTACCTACTAGGTTCTGTAGGTTTTGACTACCGACTACTGACCAAGTTCTGTGGGTTTCAACTACCGACCAGGTTCTGTAGGTTTTGACTTCTGACTACTGACTTGGTTCTGGAGGTTTCGACTACTAACTTGGTTTTGTAGTTTTTGACTACCGACTACCAACTAGATTCTATAGCTTACGACTACCAACTACGACTAAATTCTGTAGCTTACAACTAATGACTACCGATTAGGTTCTGTAGCATATGACTACTATAGCTACCGACCACTAGAGTTTACAACCACTATAGCTGCCAACCACTAGAGCATATGACCTCACGATTTCTAACTTCTAACTGCTTTCAACTACTTTAGCTCTCTTTTCAACTTCGACAATCGTTATTAGTTGAAAGTTACAACTATGGTTTGTGGTCGAAGGTTATGACTAGATTACGACTACTACAATTGAAGGTTACGACTATGCTAGTGGTCAAAGATCACGACTGTAGGATCGAAAATGGCAACAAAGGGGGGTGAATGGTGCCTCTTAAAAATTTCCCCCAAGTATCCACACGCAAATCTTCTCCTCCCCGATAGCTACAAAAGCTATGAAAAATGAAGATTCATGCTTACTGGAAACCAGAGAAAAGACGACAAATAAAACGATTAACTAAAGCTGGCTGCAAAGAAAAACTCAGAGCAAAAGGCAAGGTAAAAACAACACAGGCTGTAAAAAGGGGGGCCGGTCAGACCGCTGGCATCAGGCTGGTTTGACCGCACCCTAGCCGCCGGTCAGACCGCCCGGGCCACACCGGTCTGACCGCCCCTATAAGTCCGGTCTGACCGCTAGGGTTAGCGGTCTGACCGTCGGCTGGGGGCCAGTCTGACCACCTTTAAGAGCCGGGTCTGACCAGTCTCAGTTCAGGCAGAGCAAGAAATTCAGCGATCACTCGACTGAAAACCCTGAAAGACTGAAACTTGTAGAGTTCAAGTGAAATTGTGAAATGTAGATGTTCTCCTCAGGCCACAAGATCAAGAACACAGTCTAAACACCATTGGAACCTCTGAAAACCAAGGAATTCATCAAGAGAGCTTGCAATCAGGATTTGGACAAAACTATGAAACTTTGACAGAGAAAGAGCTAATTTCCAAATCGCTTGAGATTCCTCCATTCTCTGCTCATGGGACTTTGCATTTTTATTGGAGATGATCTCAGGGCTTTAAAGCATGAACCTCAACCCAACTTGAGAAGGGAAATCAAGAGAGCCAAGGTTCCCCTGACATGAAACCCTAAACAATGAAAAACAGAGCAAATGAGTGAAAAGAGAATCTTTGATTCTTCCATTATACTCTTGGGAGTTTATCTGACCAAATGGTCTTGAGGCATATTCCCATCACAGAGCAAACAAGAATCAATAATTCAAGCTAAAGAATCAACTCAAATTCATTCCTGGCAGAGAAGAACAGTAAGATGACTAAAGAAGAAAATCATTGCAGAGAGAGCAAGAAATGAAAGCAACTCAACACAATCCTTCTCATATTCATATTGAGGAAGAAATATGAATGATTATAGATGATTTAAGCTCTCATCTCACTACATGCTTGGGAACACTCGAGCAGGAGCTCACTGGAACACACTCTCCTGAGCTCTCTTTCTACGAGAATGCATACCTCTCCACTTACTTGCCATCCCCTTTTAACAGCCAACACTCACACCAAAAGGGGAATTCAAGAAGTGGCATACAAAGCACACTCCATGCCTCACACACACTTGAGGCAAAGAGTCAACAACAAGATTTTGGAGGGAAATCCACCCACTCCACTCATTTGCCCCTCAAGCACCTTCACGGAAGCTTCCCACGTTCGGTACCTTGATCGTCTGGACCTCGACTCCTCCCTGAGTCTAGTCCGGTCCGCTTTGCTGCACACAACCGCACCTGGCATCTTGACCGTCTGGACCTCCGACTCCTCCCTGAGCCTAGTCCCGGTCCACTCGTCGCTGCCTGTCGTGTCCACCCGACTCCGACCGAGACCTCTGACTCCACCTGAGTCTAGTGCTGGTCTGTTCTGTCGCGCACGACCGCAACCGACCTCCAACCGTCTGGACCTCTGACTCCTCCCTGAGCCTAGTCCTAGTTCGCTCGTCGTTGCCCGTCGTGTCCGTCACCGGTAGCTCCAGCTCCGGTTCCTCGTCTCCCGACTCGCAACCACCTCACCAACCTCAATCATCTTCGGCATCACCGACCGTCTGGACCTCAACACCTCCTGTGCCTAGCACTACAAGAGATGTGTCATTTTGTGACATATATGGCATGACAAAGTGTCTAAATGTCACTAAATCATCTAGTTTATGACGTTTTTGTAGAGGTAATTTGGCTTAGTGACAACAATAATATGAATGTCACAAAAAATGTCATGATGCAAGTCTAAATCAATGTAGTGACAATATTTGTTGTGTCATTAGGGCTACTTTGCGAACGTCATAAATTAATGACAAAACTGGTGTGTCATAAATTATTATATATCCATGTAGTGACAATATTTGTTGTGTCATAGGGGCTACTTTGCGAATGTCATAAATTAATGACAAAACTGGTGCGTCACAAATTATTATATTGAATTATTTAAACCATCATTTTCCTTGTTGGCATACGGCCCACCTGTCAAGATAGGTCCCACCGCCACGTGGCCTAACAAACTGTTTTTTTAATGAGCTTGCTCAGGGCCCAACCAACTAGTTTTTTAATGGTCTTGCTCAGCCCAGGATAAGCGGACGGAATTATTTAAAAAAAAAGAAAAAGAAAAGTTGGTGGAAGTGGCGCTGGAATTCAACTCCCACACTCGGTCACTCGCTCGGTCCCTCAGCTCCCCAGTCGGTCCTCACCCAGACACCCGCCGCCCCCACCCGCTAACTCCGATCTGCCGCCGCCCCCACCCGCCAAGCCGCCGCCCCCACCCGCCGAGCCGCCGTCCTCCGATCTGCGCCACCCCCACCCACCGAGCCGCCGCCCCCACCCGCCGCTGTCCTCCGATCTGCGCGCCCCCAACCGCCGAGCCGCCGTCCTCCGATCTGCGCCGCCCCACCCGCCGAGCCCCGTCCTCGATCTGCGCCGCCCCACTGCCGAGCCGCCGTCCTCCGATCTGCGCCGCTACCCCTATATTCTCCTTTGCAACGCTAGCGGAAGAGGTAATTTGGGTAAAGTGATTTCTCGGACTGGATTAGGGTTTTAGGATCCTCATTTTGAGGCACAAGGATGGGGAGAGGCTTGGCATTTAACCTAAATTTCAAGCTTTCTCTTGGCATTTGTTTAGGCCCCATCCGTGTCGTTGTTTCGTGAATATGTAGACACACCGAGTCCTCCTGTCGGGTTCTTGACTTACGATCGTGCCTCTCGAGATAACAAGATAGACACACCGAGTCCTCCTGTCGAGTTCTTAGGCTTCGATCGTGCCTCTCGTGCCATCCAGGACTCACTTTTCATCTTATCCTTTGATAGTGTACTAACTACTAAATTGTAGGTTTGTGTCTTCATGTTTAACACAATTTGACTCTGTTTGCAAGTGTCTTAGTTTTGCATAGTGATTTGACATTGTGGTAAATACCAAGTACCACACAAAAAATGGCTTACAGTGCGGTTTCTAAATATAGTGTGGTAAATTCAGTGTCTGATTGCAAAATCCATCCCTACTTAGGAGGATTGTCATTTGAATTGTGGCTTGCTCATTGTGGTTGTGCTAAGTAAGAGCTACTACAACATTGTGGTTGATTTGATGATGTGTTCTAATTTTTACCTGTGGTTGTTAGTAGTTGGGGTTTTAGTTGATTTTGAATCATTGGCATATTAATATTATGCCCAATGTAGTTTTTATTGTTACTGTGTTATGCATAAGAAATTAAGATGAAATGGTAGCTTTTTTTACGTTTTTGTTGGTATATTTTTTCTGATCAGTGGAGCTATTAATCTCTGGTTTTGATTTGATTCAGGGCAGCCCTTTCTGTGTGCTGATGTTTGCCTTGTGAAGTTTGGACATTTTGAAATTGGTTCAGTTAGTCTCTGTTGTTGGCGATCTGTTTAGTCTCTGTTGGCGATCTGTTTAGTTGGCCTTGCAGATTCTATTTGGTACGTAGGATGTAACAATCTTGAATATGTTGTACTAAAATGAGTATTTGTGACGTTGTGATTTACGGAAAGCATGAATATTTGTGATTTGTGATGTTTGCATGTGAATATGTGATGTACTCAGTTCGCGGGTAAACGGGTATGCCGCAGGCGACGGGTATGGCGGGGTTTTTACCGTGGCGGTGCGGTATGCCGTGGCGAAAATTGGGGTCACGGTGCGGTATGGCGAGCACTACCGTACCGCCGCGCCGATTGCCATCCCTAGGGCTGGCAGAGGCGGCCGTCGCGCAGCGGTGGCAGCGGCAGCCGCGCGCCAATCAGCGTGTTAGGCGCACTGGGTGTCTTGTGTATTGCATGTCACATGTAAGATAACTTTGGTCAAATATCATATGTAATATTTTTTTGAGCTAGTGTAGCTTACTTTTGATCTGTTGTAGCTTACTTTTGATAAATACGAATATGGAATTGGCTTGTAGTACTCTCGTGTGCTCTTTTAATCTCCATTGCAAACTGATGTATGAATGTATGATTGGTCATACGATGCACATGCATGCTTTTTTTTGTCCAGCATCATATTCACTACGTAAACAACTCTGGAGAATGTGCAAATTTCTTTTCGAATACATAAGTCCTTGCAAACATGCATGCGATAGGGTGGCATTTATTTCTTGGCTAATCTGTTCGCGGACCTTATTTCGTGTCCGGCGTTTGTAGTTACATTTCACACATTATGGTATCATGGAATATAAATGGTCAAGATGTTTCCTTTTCTTCGATTACTGGAAACCAATTGTCGATTTCTTCTGATGCTTCATTCAAATGCTTTTATGTTCATCTTAATGGTATGACATATGAATATAAGTTCCTTGCCACTGTTTCAGCATTTTCACATTCTAAGCTCTAGATAATAATTTCATAATGACCATGGATCCAACTTAAGGCTTCATGCAGCTTTATTAGTTTTTTCGTATTTGTTACTTTATATATTGGTCATGCAGTATTGCGGTGATACTAAACCTTAGATCACCCTACATTTTGGCACGATGATCTGTTTTAGTGCTATGAATTTTCGTAGATACAAATATATCTATTCAGTTACTTGTTTTCCTATTTGCATGTAATTTGAAGCAAAATGTATGTTCAGAGATGCAACCAGATCTGTTCGATTAACTTATTTTGCTGTTTTCATGTAATTTCAGAAGCAAGAAAAATATAAGGATCGCCACCAAGTGCAATTGATATTTTCAAGGACACACACTGCAGTAGCAAGTCAGGTTTTAGTGAGAATGTGCAGGATGCCATTGTGAGTACATTTTCTCTATCTTATCTTATATGATGAACAACAGTTGGGATACAAGAAACCTGAATGTTTTGTGCTATTGTTAGGCTCAAATGGAGGCCATCATTGCACAACCAACACAAGAAGGGCAAGATCCGAAGACTCCTATCCAAGCTGTAGCTCAAGTTCATCCAAAATCAACTTTCCTTCGAAATGTTGGCTTGCAGTCTGCAGCAATGAAGAGGAATGCCAAGGCTGCTGCAATGAATGAGCGTGTCCATGAGCTTGAGAGCGAACTACATGCCGAGAAGGCGGGAGCAGAGCTTCGAGCACGAAGGGTGTCTGCGAAGCGGTAGAGGATCGAATGATGCAGCAAGGAAGCATGCGAAGAAAGCGAGAAGGCGAGGAAGCAAGGAAGTGAGATCCAAGGCTTCCTTCGTTCCTTGTTTGGCAGCAAATTTGCATCATCGATCTGAGTAGTAAGCTCTCAAACTTAGGCTATAGATGAAATTTTGGTGGCTAGAGTTATCATTTTGATATGGATACATGTGATGAGGTTGAGACAACAACTATATGTGTTTTGAATTTGTGTTGAGACACCAACTTTATGTGTTTTGAATTTGGTGATGCATGAAATGCTTGATATTTAATATCAGTCTGATTTGATTTGAATGTGTGTTGAGACAAAGAACTATTTGTGCATTTTGTTGGATGGTTTGAATGTATGGTGATAAAAATATATGGGCTCAAATTTGTGGGCTGAAAAAAATATAGGCTGCAATCATAAAAAATGGTACCCATCGGGCGAGAAAAAGCCCACCATCTGTTTCAGCCCAAATAATTTATGACGTTTTTTAAATTTGCCACGTCAGCGTGACATCAACATTTTATGACGTTTCTAAATCTGCCACGTCATCTGTCACGTAAGCATTTTTTATGACGTTTTAAAATCTTCCACGTCAGCGCCACGTTAGCATTTTTTATGACGTTTTTATATCTGCCACGTCAGCATTTTTATGACGTTTTTAAATCTGTCATGTCAGCGCCACGTCAACATTTTATGACGTTTTTTTATCCTACGTGGCAAGGCCTAGGATTTTGTGACATAAAACAAACGTCATAAGTTATTGTGACATTAAAATGAATGTCATAATTTTTGTGACACGGGACAAACAAACGTCATTAAACAAATTTGTGACGCTCATTTTTTGACATAACGATTTTCGTCACACAGATGTCATAAAAGGTGAATCATGACATAATTTTAGATATTATGACATAAATGATATGTCAAAAAATGGCACTTCTCTTGTAGTGTAGTCCCAGTCCTCCTCGCCTCACCATGACCTAGCTCCGAAGTCCTGCAGTCACACAGACAAGCAAACCATCACATAGCACCGCACGAAACAACATATCAACAATAGCATAAGTAAAAAATACTCAACCCTAGAATACCCAAAACAAACTCAAACTCTCTAAAAGAACCGTTAATTACTCATCACAAACCTGGGGATACCTCCACATGGCCTCTCAATCTCCCCCTTGATGAGTATATTGACAAACACAGAAAAGTGCAAAGATTGAGTTTGTTTGAGAGTCAAACTTGGTCCAAGAGAAAGAAAATGAAACTAATGACAATGTTGACAAAAGGAGCAAAAGAAAGAGCAAGTTTTCCTCAAAAGCTCCCAACGCTCCCAAAATGTAGCTTTTTCTCCAAATATTCTCCCCCTTTTGGTAGTAAAGTCATCAAGTTACTTGGAGGAAAATAAAGTATGGTGTGGCTGAAATTTATTCAATGCTGAGCAATTAGAGCCATGAAGATTATCCAAAATGACCAATAAGTATTACACCAAGCCATAATTCATAGAAATGCTATCAAGATCATGACAAGATATGCACAATCAAGCCAAGCCACATAAGTAACAATCTGAATATTAGATGAATTTCTTAGCATGTCAAGCCATTCAAGATCAAAGTCTAGCTAAAGGTATCCAAAGATGATACAAGCCATGTCAATAGTCTAAGTGGAACCGAGAAGCTAGTATTGAGTCAATTTAGAGTGCTACAAGTTCAAGAATGAATCATTTGTTCAAGTACTTGATTCTTTTTGAAGTTAAGCAAATTTAGCACATGGACATATTTTTCCTTTAAAACTCATGGTCGTTTCCAACCAAATTTTTGTCATGTGCTAGATCTCAAGCTTTATGCGACCATTCCAAGCAAGAAGCTTAAGGAGATGATCTTGGTCATCCAAAACTCCCCCTGAGTTCATACCTAGTGCAATGGCAAGCAGTCTCATGAGAAAGAATTGGTGAGATCAGTTCTTTCGCACATAAAAGATATCTTTTTGCTTTTTAAACAGTTGTACTAACTTATGCTTCATCAAGAAACTAGCTTAGCTCAATCTAAAACTCAATAGAGATTCAAAGGTCAACTTAGCCTATTTGACATGGTATGATTCATAAGAGGATAACTGAAGACAGACTAGTCTCAGGAGTTAACACGACATGTTTTAATTTAAGTTGTGCATGTTTAATCAACTTATCAATGGCAAAGGCTTGACGAAATATATAAAGTAATGATGAGTCTAGCAATGAAGCACAAATCATGGCAAGATGTAAAGCATTGTAAACATGTCATATAAGGATAATAGACAAGGCTCCATGCAATTATATTACAATGCAGAATGCTGAAATGAAAGAAAATCTAGCTCCCCCTCAACATGTAATGCACTTTTTAGTTCATGTTGAGTTATGTCAATATTAAGCTCCAGAAGCTCCCAAATGAACTCCCCTGAACAAAAGCAATAAATCGAGAAGCTAGGTTGAAAACAAAAAAGGCAGTCCTTAAAGCATAGACAAGATATAGAGGATATTATGGCTCAGACTGACTCTCATCTACCCCATATGACTCTAGAACTATCAACTACTCTTCTAACCCACTAAGGAGCAAACACATTCCCTGTCTACCCAAGGGTGGCCCAACCCTTGCTAGAACCTATAAGAAGTGAGTGAGCTCAACCTAGTGAGAAGAGAGACAGCTAATAAGCAGCATCCTAGAATCACAAGATTAGAGGAAGAAATCTAAGCAACTAGACAAGAGAAACACTCTAATCTATGCTAGGAGGACTAACCCGAATGCACCCGAATGCAATGCAACAAAATGAGAACAGGAGCATAATATACAGGATAAAGCAGTAAAGCACAAAGCTCCCCCTCACTACAGTACATAAGAATAAACCACCCCAAGCTCTCCTCGCAAGGTTGAAAACCTAGAGCTATCCAAAGGCTTGGTAAAGATATGCGCCAACTGGTGCTCACTCTCTACAAACTGGAGCACTATATCACCCTTCTCCACATGGTCTCTAAGGAAGTGATATTGGATATCAACATGCTTGGTCTGAGAGTGATGCACTGGGTTCTTAGCAATGTTAATAGCAAAAGTGTTATCACAACAAAGTGGAACACTGTCTATAATTAACCCAAAGTCCCGCAGGGTCGAAGCCATCCAAAGTACTTGGCTGCAGCAACTGGCGGCAGCAACGTACTCGGCCTCTGCGGTGGACTATGCAACACCGGACTGCTTCCTAGAAGACCAAGAAACAAGAGAAGTGCCAATGAATTGGCAGGTGCCAGAAGTGCTCTTCCTATCTATCCTATAGCCAGCAAAGTCTGCGTCCAAGTAGGCTCTAAGGGAAAGACAAGAAGAGGAAGAGTACCAGATACCGTAGTCAATGGTAGCTCGAAGGTACCGAAGGATGCGCTTCACCGCCTGGCGGTGAGATACGCGAGGAGAAGCCCGAAACCGAGTGCAAAGACATACAGATAAATGTATGTCCGGTCTCGAGACAGTGAGGTACAAGAGGGAGCCAGTTATGCTTATGTACTCTTTTTGGTCAATTGGCTCGCCATCCTCATCTGGGTCAAGTGAAGCTGTGGATGCCATGGGAGTTAACACCGGCTTGCCATCACTCATGTCAAAGCATCTCAGGAGGTCACGAGTGTACTTGCCTTGATGCAAGAAAGTACCCTCCCGAGTCTGCTTGATCTGGAAGCCAAGGAAGAAGGTCAACTCACCCATCATGCTCAACTCAAACTTGGTGCTCATGACATCCGAGAACTGTGAAACGAGAGCATGAGAAGAGCCGCCAAAGATGATATCATCCACATAAATATGGACGAGCAGGAGGTCAGTGCCATGCCTACGAATGAACAAGGTCTTATCTACCTTACCCATCTCAAAACCATGACTCAACAAATAGGACTTAAGCCTCTCATACCAAGCTCTAGGGGCCTGCTTAAGTCCATACAACGCTTTGGAAAGCTTGTAGACATGGTTTGGGTACTTGGGGTTCTCGAAACCTGGAGGCTGTCTAACATAGACTTCTTCTTCAATAAACCCATTGAGGAAGACACTCTTGACATCCATCTGGTAAAGCTTGAAACCCTTAGAAGCTGTGAAAGCAAGCAGAATTCTAATGGCCTCAAGCCTAGCTACAGGGGCAAAGGTCTCCTTAAAATCTAGACCCTCAACCTGGGAGAAGCCCTGAGCTACCAGTCTAGGCTTGTTTTGAATGACTACCCCATCCTCACTCTGCTTGTTTTTGAACACCCACTTGGTACCAATGACATTGTGACCTCTAGAGGGCTCAACAAGCGACCAGACCTTATTTCTCTCGAAGTTTTCCAACTCCTCATGCATGGCATTGACCCAAGACTCATCAGAAAGAGTATGACTAACATCCTTGGGCTCAAAGGTGGCAACAAAGGCAGAATGGAGACAGAAATGAGACATGCCAGACTTTGAGCGAGTGACTCGCTCGAAGAGGTCTCCAATCATCTGCTCAAAAGGATGGTCTTTTTGGATATTTCGGAGAGGTCCTGGATGAGATGAAGAAGTGGCCTCTTCCTCATGAGCTGATGAGGTAGGAACAGAGCCACTAGCTCCAGAAGATGTAGAAGGCATGGGCTGATCTCCTCGAGGTGCAGTGGTAGAAGTAGGCACCTCAAGGGAAGGAGGAGGAACTGGATCAGGTAGACAACCCTCATCTCCATCCTCCTCATCATCCACGAAGATGGTCTCAGACTGCTCTAAAGAACCTGAGATATCAGGCCTAGTCCTCGGACTGGCCTCATCGAAGGTCACCTCACAGGTCTCTACCATTTTGCTACACTCGCAGTTCTAGACCCTATAAGCCCGCAAAGAAGTCAAGTAGCCTAGAAAGATACCATCACAAGAACGTGACTCAAACTTATCTATGTTCCCAGACTTCAGAATAAAACACTTGCAACCAAACACACGAAAATGCGAGACGCTGGGCTTTCGCCCATATCTCAACTCATAAGAGGTGTGATGCAAGTGTGCCCTGAGAAAAACTCTGTTTGAAACATGGCACACATTGGCTATAGCCTCTGCCCAAAACTTCCTTGGTGTAGAGTACTCATCAAGCATTGTCCTGGCCATCTCGACCAAGGTATGGTTCTTCCTCTCCACAATGCCATTCTGCTGAGGAACGTATGGAGAAGAGAACTGGTGCTCTACACGTGTGTCACCGCAAAACCTCTTGAAGTAGGAATTCTTGAAATCCATGCCATTATCACTGCGGATCACTCATAAGGCACCCGGGAGCTCAACAGAAAGCCTACTAAACAAACTCCGAAAGTGGGTAAATGTCTCATCCTTCGAGGCTAAGAAAAACACCCAAGAATACCTCAAGAAGTTATCGACCACGACAAGAACATACCACTTCCCTCCTGCTGATTGCACTTGAGCTGGCCCAACTGTGTCCATGTGGAGCAGCTGTCCTGATGCATCGGTCATAGTCACTGTGACCGGAGGGTGAGAAGCGGCAACCATCTTGCCGTGCCGGCATGGAGCACAAACTAGATCTTTGACCATCTTGCGTTTCGGCAGACCACGAATGAGGTCGTGGCCGCTAACTCGAGTCAAATGGTCAAATCCAATATCACCAAGGCCCTATTCTTTTCAGCTTCTAAAAGCTGCTTTTCGGCTTTTCTACAGTAACTAGCTTTTAAATGGAGTATCTTTTCAAAATAGGGTTTACTAGTTAATTGTAGTACATGCTTTACCTACTTCATTTATATCGGCAAAAACCGTGCGTGAGTTTCTGTTACTCTGTAATCTCTCTCACAAACAGTCCAAAACCCATAAGCCGCAACCAAAAGCTACAAGCCGTAGCCAAAAAGAATAGGCCCCAAGTCTCCTATGCCAAAAAGTGCGGTCACGGGACTCAGAAGCAACTAAACACCTGAGAGGATCACTAGAAGACTCAACAAGATCAGCACGAAAGATCCTCCCATAACGAGAAATCCCGCAAACCAGACTACCCGAAGAATCAAGAATTTTGCAAGCGTTTTTCTTGAAGCTCACCTCGAAACCGTCATCAGTAAGCTGAGAAACCGAAAGCAAATTATACTGCAGCTTACTTACTAAGGCAACATCTTTTAAAATAAATGAATCATTAATGCGCACAGTACCTTTCACGATGACGCGCCCAGATGAAGCATCTCCAAAGGTGATAGTCTCATCACCTAGAGCACGGGCTAGGGAAGAGAACCAACGGGCAAGTAGCCACACACGACTGACCTCTAACTACCCTACACTCTCTGTCGCTCAAAGAAGCAGAAGGTCTGTGTGCAGACCTGAAGCTGTTGCTAGGTCTGACTGCTATGGGAAAGCAAGTCGGAGCACCAGCAACATGATGATCACGCCACAGGTAGCCATCTCGATGGGGGAAATGAGATCTACCCTCAGAACGGCGGAAGTCACGACCAAGGGCATATCGAGGACGAAAACCAGAAAACTCAGTAAAACCAAGTCCTCGATGCTGCCCAAACCCATCAAGCTGAACAGTCCTAGACCTCGTGTTGGTCTTAGGTGCACTCAAGGTCTGGGGCTGACCCTGAATACGCCTAAGAGCCTCAACACAGTCTCTACGTGCAATCTTGGCACGCCTGAAGCATCTCTCGATCAAATGTCCATCCTTCTGACAGAAGGTACAATGGTACTTTACCTTATGAGATGTAGAAGTAGCATGATGAGGCTTCGCCTTCTAAGATGTCGAAGCAACAGGCGACACCACCTTACTGTCAGAGATCTCTTGGATAAAGCCCGCTGACTTGAATTGAACTTTCTTAGTTCTAGGCTCGACCTCGATCACACCTGCTGCTATGGGTCTAAGAACAGTAGGTGGATGCTTCCTAACATCCTCAGAAAAATCGTATCCTAGACCTTGATTGAATTTGCAAATCTTGGACTGGTCTAGAATAAGATTTAGCTTCTTCTTGCCTCCTACAAATCTCTCGAGAGTGTTCATAAGATACTGACACTCCCGAAAGAGAGAGGTGCAAGAAGAGCAGGGGAAGAAGAGACAACAGAAGGTAAGGGAGTAGAAGAAGAAGAACCAACAACAGAGGAACAAATGGCATGTGCACGCACAGCTGCCTCAGAAGGGACAATCCTACTGCTAGCCATTTGGTTCACGTCGCTAAGCGTCTCTACCTTACCCTTGGGCTCCTTCCCAACACCAGCACACACATTACAAGCAGATGGTGGCTTCTCTAGAAGGTCCTTAGTTAGCATCACACATTTTTCATCCAATGCAATCAAGTCAGATTTTAGTTTGTCACAATTATTGCATGGTGAGCTAACAGGGTCCTTAGAAGCATATTGAGCCAATTTGTTATTGTGATCAATTAATTCTTGAAACTGTTTAGAGATAGATTCAAGTTCAGCAGTCAGCTTGGGACAATTCACACATGAAGCAATAGGCTCTAGCAGAAAAGCTTGTAACTCGGCAATTTTACGATCTGCCCCTTTTAGGTTCATCTTCAAATTATTACAACTTTCACAAGTCTCAAGTAGATCAAGAAACATGGTATAAAGACCTCTAAATGCATTGTCCTTATCCTCACATGAGGTGCAAGAAATAGTCTCAACAGTAGTAGATGAAAGAGAAGCTACCCTACTCATCTCTAGTTCAGTAAGAAGACTAATATTCTCCATCTTAATCATGTCAAGCTCAGAGGACAGACTATCATGAGAGGTCCTTAATTTCTCCATGTCACCAAGCAAAGCAGAGCATACATCACAGTCGTCACGGGAGGGAGCAGATATAAGTGAAGTAAGCTTCCGTGACAATCTCTCTACCTTCTTCTCCAACTCGCTACACCTAGCTCTAGATCTAGCATGAAATCTACCTAGTTTAAGAAAAGCATCATTAAGTTGGTCATAGGAGGGGTATACCTCGTCAGAGTCAGAGTAGAGCTCGCTGTCACTAATGTCACCCTCAAGGGCCATGAAGCACATGTCGCTGAAGTCCTCGCCATCCTTGGGATCTTGGTCATCCTTCCCATCGTCGTCGCTCCACCCCTCCACCTCGCTGAGGTCGAGGTCGTCGAAGGCGGTGAGGACGCGATGAAAAAGCTTCTTGGCTTTGCCAAGGTTACGGAACTTCTTCTCTTTGCTTGGAGGCTTCTTGTTGCGGTTCTTGTCGGTGTAGACGTTCTTGCTCGAACCACCGTAGTCGTTCTTGCCCTCCAGCTTGGGGCAGTATGCTTGAATGTGGTTGGGGCCACCACACTCGAAGCAAATCACACGTCCTCCTCCTCTCTTTCTCTCCGTAACCCTCTTATATGCATGATAGAATTTTCTGGCTAAGAGGGCTAGCTGGTTTTCTGGAAGCTGTTCTAGTAGGTCATCACTCATCTCACAAACAGCAGCAAGAGGAAAACCAGAAACACCATCAGAAGAAAACTCAAAAGTCGAACTGGGATCAGTGACCAAAACCATCGACTGTGACTTCGACTTATGAGAGACAATGTCAATCTCGTGAGTCTTGAGGCGTGAGTACAACACATCAAGAGTCAAAGTCGAGAGGTTCGTCGTGTCCTTCATGGTGGTCACTTTCATCTCCCAAACACGCAAGTCTAAGGCCGCAAGCATCTGTCGAGCGTTGTCCGAGTCGGGGTATGTGAGACCGACCGCTCGGAGGTTGCTCAAGATCTTGTGGAATCTCGCAAAGCATTCATCAAGGGACTCGCCAGCGAGCATTTTAAACTTGTTGTAATCTCGCTTGAACTGGTCCTGTCGTACCATCTTTATTTCGGTGGTGCCCTCATGGTAAGCATCGAGGGTCACCCAAATATCGAAGGCCGACATAAGATAAGAAATGCGATCAAACTCGTTTCGGCTCAAACCTTGGATGATAATGTTCCTTGCCTTAGCATTCGCCTCAACATTGGGCATGTTCGCCACATTGATGTTGTCATCGGCAGGAACAACAAAGCGCGTTTTAACCTTGTGCCAAATAGCATAGCCCTGAGCCTGTATGTAGGTCTCCATCCGACTCTTCCAAAAGGGATAGTCGATCCCATCGAAGATTGGGGGCTTGGTGGAATACTTGTCTGTTGCCATAGCTCACAGACCGGTTAAGATCTATCGAGAAGAGCTAACCGACTCTGATACCAATTGTAGGATAGGAAATGGCAACAGAGGGGGGTGAATGGTGCCTCCTAAAAAATGCCCCCAAGTATCCACACGCAAATCTTCTCCTCTCCGATAGCTACAAAAGCTATGAAGAATGAAGATTCATGCTTACTGGCAACCAGAGAAAAGACAACAAATAAAACGATTAACTAAAGCTGGTTGCAAAGAAAAACTCAGAGCAAAAGACAAGATAAAAACAACACAGGCTGTAAAAGGGGGCCGGTCAGACCACTTGCATCAGGCCGGTCTGACCGCACCCTAGCCCCCGGTCAGACCGCTCGGGCCACACCGGTTTGATCGCCTCTATAAGTCCGGTCTGACCACACATATAGCTCCGGTCTGACCGCCTCAGCCTGGCCGGTCTGACCGCTAGGGTTAGCGGTCTGACCGCCGGTTGGGGTCTGGTCTGACCGCCTTTAAGAGCCCGGTCTGACCGGTCTCAGTTCAGGCAAAGCCAGAAATTCAGCGATCACTGGACTGAAAACCCTGAAAGACTGAAACTTGTAGATTTCAAGGGAAATTGTGAAATGTAGATGTTCTCCTTAGGCCACAAGATCAAGAACATAGTCTAAACACCATTGGAACCTCAGGAAACCAAGGAATTCATCAAGAGAGCTTGGAATCAAGATTTTGACAAAAATCTAAAACTTTGACAGAGAAAGAGCCAATTTCCAAATTGCTTGAGATTCCTCCATTCTCTGCTCATGGGACTTTGCATTTTAACTGGAGATGATCTCACGGCTTTAAAGCATGAACCTCAACCCAACTTGAGAAGGGAAATTAAGAGAGCCAAGGTTCCCCTGACATCACCGGTAGCTCCAGCTCCGGTTCGTCGTCTCCCGACTCGCAACCACCTCACCAACCTCGATCATCTTTGGCATCACCGACCGTCTGGACCTCAACACCTCCTGTGCCTAGTCCCAGTCCTCCTTGCCTCACCATGACCTAGCTCCGAAGTCCTGCAGTCACACAGACAAGCAAACCTTCACATAGCACCGCACGAAATAGCATATCAACAATAGCATAAGTAAAAGGTACTCAACCCTAGAATACCCAAAACAAACTCAAAATCTCTAAAACAACCGTCAATTAATCATCACAAACATGGGGATACCTCCACATGGTCTCTCAACGACCACGCCAATGGTCGAAGATCGTGACAACGGATGCGGTCAAGTATCTTGACACCGGTAGCTATCAAAGAGTTCAACTATAGCTGCGGCTGAAGATTTTGGCACGATAGCGTTTGAAGATTTTGACACCAATTGCGGTCAAACATCTCAACAATGGTAGCGGTCGAAGCTTTTGACAATGACAGCAGTCAAATATTTTGACTGTGGTTGCAGTCGAAAAGGTGACACAGCAGCAGTCAAAGATCTTGACACAGTAGCGGTCAAAGATCTTGACATAGTAGTGGTCAGAGATTTCAACAATAGCTACAGTCGAAGATATCGACAAAGCCGTGGTTAAAGGTGTCGACACATCAACGGTCAAAGGTTTCGAATCCTGCAACAGTTGATGATCTCAACTATGATAGCAGTCGAAGATCTCAGACTGGTTGCAGTCGAAGATCTCAACACAACAATGGTCGAATGTCTCAACTTTGGCTATGGTCGAAGATCTTGACGGTGCCAACGGTGGAAGATGTCGACACCCGACTACGGTAGAAGATCTTGACATAGTAGTGGTTGAAGATTTTAACTCTAGCTACAGTTGAAAATCTCGACATGACAACGGTCGAAGATTTTGACTCTAGCTAGATTCGAAGATCTCGAGCTAGCTGCGATCGAAGATTTCAACATAGCAGCAGTCTCAACTTCGGTTGTGGTCGAATATCTCGACAGTGATAGTAGTCGAAGATTTTGACATGTCAGCAGTCAAAGATCTTGACTATGATAGCGGTCGAAGATCTTAGACTAGATAGATTTGAAGATTTCAACACAGTAGTGGTTGAAGGTTTCGACATGGTATGGGTCTAAGAGGTCGACATAGTAGTGGTCGAAGATCTCGACATAGCAGCGATCAAAGATCTTGGCTCCAGAGTGGTCGAACACTTCAATAACGACTGTAGTCGAAGTGGTCAACACAGCAGTAGTCAAAGATCTCGACACCAACTGCGGTCCAATTTCACGACATCGGCTATGATCGAAGATTAAGACAACGACTATGATCGAAGATCTTGACTCCGGTAGTGGTCGAAGATCATGACCACGGTTGTAGTCGATGATCACAACACCGACTGTGGTTGAAGATTTCAACAACGGCAATGGACGAAGATTTCAACATTGGGTGTGATCGAAGATTTCAACACGGTAGCAGTTGAAGATTTTGACTATGGTTGCGATCAAAGATTTTGAAAACAGTAGCGGTCGAAGGGTTCGACACTAGCTGTTATCGAAGAGTTCGATATAGTTACGGTTGAAGATTTCGGCAATGGCTACTATCAAAGAGTTCAACACTTGCTGCGGTCGAAGATTTCGACAATGACTATGGTTACTTTAGTTCTCTTTTCAACTTCACATACTCTATGAGGGAGGAGCTCATAGGAGGTGAAGGTGGCGCTGGAGGAGGAGTGGAGGAGGCTGGCTTCAGAGACTGTGCTGGCGGCGAAGATGAGGTCCTCAGTGATAGCGTAATCCAACAAAAGAGAAGCTACAAAGAAAGAAGGTGCACATGAGCTTGCTTGTATGCATGCGGAGGTATGGGTGAGAGGAATCAAGGTACGGCTCACTGGAGAGAGAAAGTCATACAGTGGCATCCTAGTCGGAGATGGAGAAGAAGACCTAGGTCGAGTGTTTCACTGCATGTGAGATCAAACAAATGAGTAGGGCTCTTAAGGGAGAGGTAAGTGCATTGAGACGGAGATGGAGAGTAGAGAAGCTCATTAGAGTAGCTAGAACACAGTGGCATGCTCGCCGACATCACGGATGACTTCAGTTTCTCGATGTTTCAAGGAGTGAAGTGCTCAAGGATCATGCACAAGAGACCGAGAGGGCGAGATGAAGAACAAAGGCGCATATGGGGATTCATAGGTACGGACGACTGAGGCAGAGTGTGAGTTCTCACAAGCGAGACCGAGCAATGCCGTCCAATACTTGCCGTGGAATGCAACACGCGGAAGGAGGCAAGGGGGAAGAGATCTGTTGTGATGAGGTGACGAGTAGACAGGGTAGGCAACAACAAAGAGCAAAACTGTGGGCACAACATTAGAAACCTAGGGCAGCTCGAGCCATGACCATAGCAGAGCTAGCACCTAAGTGTGAGGTGAAAGACGATCTCTACTAGCGGGCCCCACATGGTAGTGAGAGGGGGAGAGAGAAGGCGAGCTGAGAGGTTTGTACATTTTGACATAGCAGGTGAGCTCTACTAGAATGATTGTGAAAATCTTTGTGAATGCTCCTCACAAGAGTTGATGATTGTGTAAATTTTCTAGAGTCTTATCTTCTCTTGATTATTGGAGAAGAATCTGAGAAGACTTCCTATTGTTTAAATATACTTATTTGATTTAGATAATTTTGGAACTTGCTTCGTTATTTATTTTTAGTGCCTAGATTATACTCATGGGCTTTAGGATGGTTTCCACCAAACTTCCTCTCATGCCAACTTTTGATCCTCTTTTTAGTATGATTTTTGAATTTTAATTTGAATTGCATTCCAAGCACTTTTTTAAATTCAAACTTTTCAAGGAAACTCCAATAAAGAGCTATGGAAATAAAATGCATTCAATAAATTTAAAAATTTTCTCATTTTTGCGTGCCCTAGAATTTGGGATGTTAGATGTCCAAAATTGTTAGTCTACACGGAGTGCCAAACAAGATTGTATCTGATAGAGGAACCCAGTTACCTCACGATTCTGGCAGAGTCTGCATAATGCCATGTGTACCCATTTGAACTTCATTACTGCATATTACTCTCAAAATGATGGGCAGAATGAAAGGGTTAATCAAATCTTAGAGGATATGTTGAGAGCTTGTGCTCTAGCTCATAGCATTAGTTGGGACAAATGTTTGTCATATGTCGAATGTCCCTGCAACAACAGTTACCAAGCTAGCATGTAGATGTCGACATTTGAAGCTTTGTGCGGATAACGCTTAGGATGCCTCTTAGTTGGAAAGAAACTAGAGAACACCTTGTGTTTGAACCTGACATTATTCAAGGGTCCGAAGACCAAGTGCCTATGATCATATACAGGCTAAAGATAGCTCAGTCCAGATAAAAAAGCTATGTATATAATCACCGTTGTGAATTGATTGACCTTTGAATGTAGGGACTGTGTATCTCAGGGTGATACCGCTCAAGGTGTTAAGAGGTTTCAGGCCAAAGGGAAACTTGCCCTAGGTATGTGGGATTGTTAAAGATCCTAATGTGCAAAGGAGAAGTCACCTACTAGCTTGAATTGCCACAGTCAATGGCAGGAGTACATGATGTTTTCCGTGTCTTTCACTTAAGAAGCGTCTTTGCATACCAAGGGAGCAAACACCGCTTGAATCAATCAAACTTCAGGAGATCTCACCTATAAGGAGTAGCCAGTCAAGATTTTGGATGTGGTAAAGTGTCTAACTATGAGCAAGACCACCTATTTTTGTATGGTTCAGTAGAGCAATCACTCAAAGGGTGTGAAGATGACCTAAAGACCGAGTTCCTCAACCTTCTCTCTAGCTTGCTTGAATCTTGGGGTTGAGATTCCTTTTGAAGATATTACATTTGCCTTGTGAGGGTTATACAATTAAATTGAATAAAAATGAGTTGACATTTGATTGCACTCTGTGATCCAAACACTCAAACACTACTAGAAACGAGATCTGACCTAATGTTTGAGAATTTTCTTGATGGGCTCATAAACGACTATCGATGATTAATATATTTGTGATAGAATAATGTATCTGTCCAAAAAATTCTAATTTTTCTGACAAGTGCTAAAACTATTATATTAATTATATTTTACATATGGGTATTAGAAAACTGCAAGTAAAATTTGTATTTGTGTGACAGGGTGAACCGTCAGAGCTTTATAGCTAAATATTTTCCACCATCTAAAACCACAGAAACAAGAAGTGATATTATAGCTTTACACCATCAATCGCCTAGAGAAAGTTTACAGCAAGTCTGGGACAGATTTTTATAAATTGTAAAGACCACCCTTGTGTTCATGAACCTCCCGTCACCAAGACAATCTACATCGCCTCCACGATGCCATCGTCTCACCCCTCCCATCCTCAACTGATTCCATCAGTACTAGAGACCTGTGTTTTTTTTTCAAATTTGGTGATGCAATGTTTGAGCCTATAAGGGATTGATGAATTATGAGGTTGATTTCTGCCTGAATTAGAAGATTTGAGGAATTGTCAGATGGAAGAATTGTAAGGTTTTTTTTTTGCATTTTCAGATTGCCAGTTGAGGAATTGTAAGTTTGTTTTGCATTTTTTAGATTACCAATAGTAACGAATCAGTGGAATGTTTGTGAAAATTTTGATGGTATATGCATACAAGTTTTGTCTGCAAGAACTGTATCTTGAGGCAATTGTTTTGACTTCTGAATTGTGTAAATGTGGTTTGTGAATTGAATTGAGGTACGTTAATTGGTTGCGGCCATGAATTTTTCTAAATTTTGTGAAGGAGTAAACAATATGTCAAGATGCTCTTTTGAGTTACTGTAGGATCAATTCATACTAAGATAGGTAATCAGAGGGGGGTGAATGATTGCGAAAGCTAAAAATAAATTTTAAGACTCCCCTTAAACACAAAACCTATTTAAACCTCGATTAAAGAATCAGGACAGAACACTGCGTCCTCACTAAAACTGATCTCGATAAAAAAAAACCGTAACTCCGATTGACCTCAAAAAATGTCAGAATAAACTAGGCAAAGTTATTGAACTAACCCAACTGGAATCACGATAATCGGAGGTCTAGAACTTGAGATATAAAATAAACAAGTTCACTGGTACAGATAATGACGGAAATTGATAATTATGTGATTAAACAAAATCCGTAAGCAAATTAATAAATCAAACTTCCCAGATCACAACTCACGTAACGTAAAAAGAAAACAATTAGTCTTAAGAAATTATCTTGAGCTAATCACAAAGTAACTACCAGAGAGAACTAATGTATGCAAGAGAGATGATGCATACAGACCTACAAAAGAACCATGCAACATCTACCAACGCAATTGAATTGCATAATTAAATGCGAGAGAGGATTCTTGCTAGCTGTTGCTGGTAGGATTAATTGAGACAAGCAATTAATTAAGCCATGCAAACAGGAATCAAAACGAAGAAAAAAAAACTCACGGATGAAAGCAAACCTCCGTGCACACCGATTATCTAGTCGTCCCCTTGATCTTCCGTGAAGCACAGCCACGCCGCGCCGCCCTTTTTTTTGTCTCTCCAGAGAATCACGACATGCATGCGCTCTTTCAAAAGCCACGGCCGGCAAACCAAAAGCCGCCGCAAGCACTTCTCCAAATTATCAAATCACCCTCGTGTAGTTACAAAAGTCACGACACTCTAAACAGAAGGCCACCGAGAACTACTTACAGAGCTATCTCTCACGTCCTACTTTACATGCAGCCGCACAAACCAACTCCAACACGGAAACACGTGCCACACATGCTCTCCGTATACAATGCGTATATATGCCAAACATGCAAAACCAACTTCAATCCGTATACACCTCGTATACGTGCCGTCCGCACATCACTCTGCCATGACGCATCTCCGCGCCTCCAACGCCGCGTCATCTCCATGTGCATTGTTCTTTAGCCTGAACGTCCCGCATGACATCCTTGACCAATAAGACCTCAGTTCATCCCTGAACTTAGTCCCGAAACCTCAGTTCCACTTGAACTTAGTTTCAGTCCCGTCATCGACCACGTTCCGCCTTAAGCAACACCTGCACATGAATAAACAAACAATCTCGTACGAGCACAAGTCCACGACTTGACTCAAGTCAATCCGCATAATACCTCACACGAGCGTATCATGCAACCTGTCATATCACCATGCTATCACAAACATATAAAGAAGTAACATACCATAAGTAATATCGTAACCAACGTTGTCAATTATTCATCATCTAAAATAGCCGAGACCTGGCCACATGGTCTAACAGTTACCTTACTCTTGATTACTATCTCTGATTTTAGAAGTATTAATTCCATGAAATACAAGTACACATTATCAAACAGAATGATTCATATGTACTGCAATACTTCCTTGCTTCCATTACTTATTGATTGATTGACCAGAGATATACTATGTTCCACTATTGATGTTATAATCTTATTTAGAGATTTTTCCTCAGTATTTTCTTCATGTATTGACGGCATGTTGTTGGTAATTCCTTGGCACCCAGTGAATATGAATGACGAACTCTCCAGAGTGTTTATGGTCTGATATAGCTTGTTTGCTTGAGAAAACAAAAGATATCCACAAGAATTTTAAGAGTAGCACCTCACGTCTCCTAGGAAGAACAATGCAAAGATCTTTCAGCAGCCAGTATGAATGCTTGGAGCTTTATAGTTGTAATTCATGGCAATAGTACTCAGTTCGGGGATACAAACCTTGTCAGCTGCATTGTTTCTTGTCACTTATTGGTTGCATTGCATATCTAACCTCTTCTATATTTATCTCAGGTTTGTGGAAATCCCCAGCTGAATCTACTCAAACTTTCTCTAGCCAATGCGAAACACAAGATTAGACTCCTACTCTGCTAGCATTAACAAATTTCCACCGGAATGGAAGCAACAACCTACTACGGCTGGCTACATATTATTAGGAATTGAGATAAGATCTACAGTGGAAAGTTTGACAAAAAAGACCCATTCCAGACATATCCAGCCTTAGAAAACCATTTGTTAATTGTACGACTTGTCTGATAAAACATGATATTAATTCATTCTCAAAAAGACCCATTCTTGCATCAAATTTTACATGACACTGCCAAGCTGATAAATATCATAGTCATTCTTAGTTTCATCCAGGGTTAAATATCTCGGTCGCAGAATTCTTTCGTCGGTCACCGAAAGAAACGAAATGACAAAATTTCGCCCATTTCGTTCAGAATTCGGACGAAAATTTCAAATTATTTGATGAAATTTAATCAAAATTTGGATGAAATTCAGACAAAAATTAAATAGGGATAATTTCGGCCAAAATTTGACCGAATTCCTGCTCTTTCGGGAGGCAACGAAAGGAACAAAATTTCGCCATTTCGGACGAAATCCGTAACCCTGGTTTCATCCACTAAAAAAATGGAAAAAAAAATGGACTGAGTCGTTCATTCTCAATTACATCCATGCATTCTTAGTTACACGACACAATGCTTTCAGTTACTCCTCGATAGCTTGATAATGAAAATTTTGTGTGCTTCCTTCCAATCTATGACCATCTTCTATGTTGCACATAAGTCTACAAATTGAATAATCCTGGACCAAATGAGGTATAGAAAAATCTTCAAATTTTCCAATTCAACTAGAAATCGACCTCACAATTATGGGAAGGGAGAGGTGACTGCCTTGGGGAGGCAGAGGTTTGACGACGCCGAAATCCATGCCAAACCCTAGATAGAAACTTCCTCCACCCGTGTACTCCATGATACACGAACCGAGGATGAGATCGATCACGACTAGCGCACAAATTTGGTTCCAGGAATCAAAACCACGCAGAAAATCAATAGATGGAATTCACGATAATTAATTAGGTCACCATACTCGGCGTTTTCTGTTTTTGAATAACTCGAAGCAAAAGACATCCCGCTCTACATGGCCATCAGTGAACCCTTTATATGGGCACACACGCACACGCGTAAGCCAACTCGATCTGGACCAAAATCCGACTCACACCTGGACTCAAACAACTAAAGCATGCATCTTTTGTTCTTTTTTTTTTAGTTCGGATGCAACCCAAAAGGAAGTACAACTCTGACACAAGCAACCAGGACTCTCACGTCACATGAATTATTAAGAAAGAAAGAAATAACTAGGACTTAGAACTAATTAAGAGACCGACTCAGCACTTAAGAATAGGAACCATTAAGAGTTCCAACCTGAACCATCTCTTCTCTCGCCGTGCTCTATCCTGCAGTGGTGCCTGATTTCTCAAGCATTCCACATGTGCCACACACTCCTTTCCAATGCGTATACACAGTAGCATGCACCGCGCCATCCTGCCTTCATGCTTCCAGCCGCATACGCTTGTAGTATGCATCAATCCGACGGCCGATTAGGCGTTTCTTTTGGCACGCTTTCGGTGCAGAAGTTCTTGAAGCTAGCTTTCTTTCTCTCCTTGCATGGCCGGCCACACCTCCCTCCCTCTCGGCCACTTTTTTCTTTCTCGCCGCTAGAGTTTGGTGGCTCGGCCCTTGCTTAATGGCAGGATGACGGGACCTGCATGCCGTGCCACGGTCACACTTCTGACTCTAGCAGGAGCTGGACTAAATTGCACCGCTGCCATTGTGGCTAATCAGCACTCGGCTTGGCAACATTATCGTCTACTAATATGTAAGCATAAGGATGAGAATGGAAGGTGAGCTCAAAGACTCACAGGACTAAGCTAATTTGATGTAAACATATTATTTTATTTTTATGTAATCCAAATTGATACATGAATGGAAAAAAAGCAAAGCAAAAGAGAGAGAGAAATACAACAATCATACCTTAGTAATATGTCATCTGCATATTAAAAATAGCAAAATTTGTAATACGGATAACAAATTGTAAATGATCACGAACATTCAAAATAAATGAAACATACTATTAAAGCGCTAGTTTAAATAAGGAGGCAAATTCATTCTACGAGACAATCACACTACAAACAAGATAACTTTCTAAAGTACTAAACCATCAGAGAAATTTATTAAGGCATGGAAAATATCAACATGAGCACACGATTCCATGCACCTCAGCTGCCAGATAGAGATCTTAGTGATAGTAAGCAGCTATCTTCTCATTGAGAAGGTCTCTGGCACAAATATTGCAGTGACCACTAAGTGAGATCATCGATACCATGATTAGCAAGCTAAACCTTAAACTGCAAATTAGAACATAGCGCATCATAAGCTGAATCAATAATATAAAAAATGTATAGTATCCATACGTTACAGAGATGGATTTATCCACTGAAATACATTTTCTACATAACCAAAGAACATATTGCAAATGACAATTCTGTAATTTTGTTACAAAGTAATGCCAATATTTTACACTAAAAATTATGCATGTTAATTTTGCATTCAACAATTCAATATGCATCAGTAGGAAGGAATCGCTTGAACAAGAATTTTAGGGAAACACTGGACCATGTTCAGAAATTAAATGGTACTCCACATGCAATAGAATGAACTGACCAAATTGATTGGATCTGAAGCAAATATTATTGTCTACTGTGAAGATAACCAAATCGATCCGTAGCACAACTAGTACTACAATACTATCTTCTTGGTGGCACATAGCTATAGGACATGGACATAAGAGAGAACAAATGTTGTTCAGATCTAAACGAGTGTGAGGAGAAGAGATCGATGGAGTACCTCAAAGGAGGGAGGGAGGCAGCGCAGAGCGACCAGAGGAAGGTAGGCGGAGGCGGCGGGAACGGTGTCAGTTGAGGTGTGGATGTGCAGTATTTTTTTAACACTACAGTTGTTGATCAAATTCTTCAAGGTCAACAGAGAAATTTATATAAGTACATGGAACTAAATTTGGCTGTGCCACAAATAAATAATTCTCCAGGAAAAGCTTAAAGGTCCAGCCATGTTTACTTGCATGCGACCATCCACAATGCAATATCAGCGCAACATCAGTTGTGGCACTTCTTGAAAGGCAGGGTACATTATTCTATTCGGAGGCATACCAGACGAAGAAAACACCGTCCGAAACATTGGAATAACCAATTAGTATAAAAGAGACGACATATCACCATTCACTGACGGGAGCAAAACGAAAGATGAAGAAAAAAATTATGTTAATGAAATACCAGTTGTGTCCCCCATTAGTTTGCAAATACCTGTTATACTTGAGACCTAAAACTTCAAACACGTTCTATATTTTGTACTATTCAAATTAATTAATCTACATGCGAAAAATATGATTACATGATGCTTATCATAACTAATATCCGCAGCATGACCGCCTAAACACCAAGACATGCATGGAGAATGATCTATAGTTCCCAACCAAAGAACTAACCGAAACATGAAGTTTCTCCAATCCTCTGCCATCCATCTATATATCAAGCGAGTTCCTACATCCAACATTACTGATGTGGTGGTGTGGGGATGTACTCTTTGAACAGAATGATTGGGGGACTATGATTGGGAGAAGTCAGATCAAACTCTCATAACGGAATTATGCTATATATAGAGGCTTGTTTTGTAGTCAATAGTAATGGATAGGAGGATTAAATCTAGGGTCAAAGGCCCAGACGTCGTGGCAATCAACCATATAATATTATATGTAGAACGGAGAAACTAGATTAAAAAAAGAGCTGTATAAAAGCAAGGCATGATTAGGATAATAATTTTTCACCAGTCACAGTTTGTACAGATATTGGGGAACTGAATACCTGTATACAAAGAGAAAAGAACATAAATGGGGAAGGACTTTGTCAATTTGGATGGCTGCCGCTTGAGATGTGGTGTGATTAGCTGAGGGGGTACCATTCACAATCCAGAAAAATTGAAGAATCAAACTTGTTATGAAAATATAAAATTACATTACAAGTACCTTTAGTAAAGAAGTCCCTATTGTGAGGTTATCCAGACCATACGTATGTCTCCTTTTTTTTAAAAAAAAAACAGATGTAACATTCTTCCAATCAACATTACATGGCCATGAACTCCAAGGCAATGCAAGCACATTAATTTTTTAAAAAAGTGCCAATGATTAAAGTAAATCCATGTTCATAATATAAATTCAAAATATCACCAGGTACATCGCAGTTTTCTTTTTAAAAAATACATCTATATATTTATTCCAGGCAAATACGATCAAGTCCAGAGATTAACAAAACGAAGCAATCAGACGCATTACACCTAATAAAATAACTTCAAATTATAAGCAGATAAAACGAACCTAACCCTAAACCTAGAGCCTTAGGGTTAGGTCAATCCCGTTTGGCGTCTGTTCCTCTTCCTCATTCTGTCCACGCGCGTTGTTCTGGTGACGCGGATGACCTCCGTCTCCCGTCCACTGGTAGCCGGCCGGCGCTGCCTCGGACGACTCTTGAGTAGCGCCGACGCTGGTGCCGGCTTGCCATGCTTCGACCCTTGAGCGGCGGTCCTGCCTGTACTGCGCGGCACCGTCCGAGAGCGCGCGATAGGAGGGCCCACCGTCCCAGCAATAGGCCATCGGCCACCACCGGGAACGGGGAATGGTGCCTGCACGCTCATACCTGTGCGCGTTCTGGTGCCCGCCCAGCGCCTGCGGGCTCATGAATGTGCTTGTGCAGAACATGCACCTGTACACGGGCGGCGCAATCCCGACGTCAGACACCGGTGCTGCCGCCGCAGCCTCTGCCGTAGTCGACGACGGCGCCTGCACGGTGCCGGGCGCTCCCTGGAGGACAGACTCCGTCGCACGCTTGCTGTCCCCAAGCTTCTCCGTGGAGGGGATGGAAGACGGGGTGGGGTCCATTTGCAGGGGAGGGGAGTAGAGACGAATTGGTCGGATGGTTTGGGGATGAATGCTTTGTGCTTTCGTCCGAGTCGATGTTGGCTGATTTTATAGCGCGGGGTGGGGTTTGCTCATGTACAGCTAGCAGAGTAGAAACGGAAGTGGCGCTGGCATCGTTAGCATGCGGTTAACAGTAGTGAAATCTTTTGAATTCGCCTATGATATCTTCGATTTTCTTCCCAAATCCTACTTACCTCTTAAATGATCATAAACACATGCTCCAAAATCCTAATTAAGACCCATGTCATCCTTAAATACTGGCACTAGTGGATAGTAACGGGAAAGGGTTTGCGGTACTACTGAATGTATCCGACGGCATAAATGTCTGCTGAAGATACTACTGAAAGATTAATCGGGTGACACCAGGGAAAACTGTGTCAGTTTGAAAATTTTACCGGAGGTCAGCGATACGTCCCGTAACTGCTGGTTAAAGGAATCTTCGGTGAATTTTTGTCTGAAACTTTCACATTAAATTGGAATTTTAAATTTGAGAATTAGGGACAAAAGCGCCTAACATCCCAAAAATTTCCGTCACCCCCACTAATGTGGAAGAAGAGGTTAGTGTGGGAGTGGACTTGTACTAACGGTATCTATTTTGATTGCAGTGTTGTTTTTACTTATTGTATTAAATTCAGTAATTTCTAATCTATTTATTGTATTTATTTAAAAGTTGTTTTACGCTTAATAACCCTATATACCTTCACTTGTCAGCACTGCATTATTATTGTATTTTCCCGTGTAACTTGCGGAGTAAATTTTATGTGCTTACGCTTTCTTAATTCTGTTGCTCAGATGACTGCTTCAACTTCGATGAGGATTAGGATGTATAGACCACGTCTTACTGTCGTTTGCCTGTGGCCAGGCTTGTTGGGTTTCTTCCGCTTCAGTGTTTATCTTTCACTACTTATATTTAATTTTGGCTTATGGGCTGTGGATATAAACTTTGGCCATCAGGCTCATATTCAGTTATATAAAGTTTGTCATTATGCTTGACATATATCCATGTTACCACTGTGTGTACTAGTTGATCCTGGACTAGTGTGATTTACGCAAAGGATTTTGGAGTTGTTGCTCTAGCGTCTAACAATGTCACTCACGATTTCTAACCATGACTGCATTTTTCTCTTGCCTTCTCCCGTCTTCTCTCTCGCTACTTAAGCCCTTCCTAGCTATGTTGAAACCATAGCCGCCCCTCGCCAGTTCCATTTTGCCCGATTGTAGCTCATCTCCTTCACCGAGCCGCCTAGAACACGGCCATTATTTTTAGCTCTAGTGTGCACCTGCCGCACTCCACTGTGGCTTGTGCCCATTCCGGTAAGCCTATGCCATGACTTCCACATCAAAATGCGCCTTTTTGCCCCCTCTTTGAAACCGCTCAACCAATTTTATGTCTCGTGCAGTGTAGCACTGGATCCACACCATCTTCTTCATCTTCGGTCACCACTCTTTTACATTGATGAGGCTTTAACTACACCACGGTTCATTCACAGTCGCCTCACCATCCTAAATTCATCTCAATGCTCCCTTGCAGCTCTCATCTTTTGGCTTGGCTGTCACCATGCATGGACCTCGCCCCCACCGCTGCTGCCATTGCAGGTCTCCCTCCGTTGAGTCTTCGACGTCACCAAGCACATTTTTCATCGTCCCTGCACTACCTGAATCCTATTTTTGAGCTCTGTTGTAGCCAATTCTCTTTGAGGCTAGCCATCACCATGGTGCTCACTGGCGCTGCTGCCACCTTTGTCGCTCCTTCTCCTTGAACGTGCCCATTTTTGTCATCTCCTTGCGTCCTTGAACCTCACCCTGTGCTTCATTTCAGCCCTCTTACTCCGTGGTTGTTGTAAATAATCTTGTTTAGAAGTCATGCACAAAATTTGGTTGTAATCGAAGTCAAGTCGCAGCTGCAATTAGAAGTCGTATCGGAAAGAGAGTAGAAGTCGTATCAGAAAGAGAGTAGAAGTCGTATCTGAAGCGGAGTCGGAGTCTGAGTTGTAATCGTAGTCGAACCCATGTTAAAGTCGTAGAACCGGGTATAAAAGGAGGGGTAGACATGTAACCAAGGTGCACCAAGCAATTGCGAATAATAAATAAAGGAGAAAAACTCTCTGTTGCTTCGAGCAATTCCGTAGACGTGGTCGTAAGCCCTTACGACCACGGCAAAGGAACAGTGATTTTCCGTCCACGTCGAAGGGGTGCAGAAAGAGGATTCGACCTCGCAGAGAAGGCTACGACCACGCTGAAGGTGGTCGTAAGGAGTTGCGACCACGCCGAGAAGACCAGTACGTGGTTGGGAGCGACTCCGATCACGTTGGAGGAAGTGAACGTGGTCGAAAGGGTGTTCGACCACGGTGAACAGTGATCGTCAGCATCACTGCGTGATCGTAGAGGATTTCGATCACGGTATTTTTCAAGCGGCTGAGGAAGACAACGCAGCGATACAGTGGAGCGGTCGTAAACTACTACAGTGAAGTTACGACCATGACTCAAAACGATCGGTGGCGAGTTTGAGTGGTCGTACGGCAGCGCAAGTAGCCGGAATCGGTCGTAAACGACTCTAACCGGTCGTAAAAGATCCTGAGAGGTCGTAAGACTTTCCAACAGTTGGTATCAGTGCTATGGTTGAGAAGGTAAAGGAAGGCGTGTCACTGCAGTATCCGATCCTCAGCTCAGAAAATTACCCGATCTGGGCATGAAGATGAAGGTCAACATGATCGCACAGGGTGTGTGGGGCCCTGTTGAACCGAAGGAGAAAGACAAGGTCATTGATGAACGACTTGACAAGATGGCGATGGCGGCGATCTATCAAGCCGTTCCCGATTCAATGATGCGACAATTAATTGGGAAGGAGACCGCTCGAGATGTCTGGACTACTCTGCAGACAATGCATCAAGGGGTAGACCGAGTGAAGGAAGTTCAACTCCAGACAGTGAGGAGTGAATTTGAAGCCATGAAGATGGGGAAGAATCAGACAGTAGAAGAATTCTCTGGTCGATTCAACGAAGTCGTAAACGAGATCAAATCTCTCGGCGACGATCTAAAGGACGAGGTGGTAGTGAAAAAGTACTTGAGAGTACTACCAGAAAAATTTCTCCCAGTCGTGACCACACTCATGTACTCGCAAGATCTCTCGAAGATGAAGATTGAAGAAGTAACTGGGGCGCTCAAAGCACACGAGCAGCTCCTGAGAAATTATCAAGAAGATAACGGACAGCACGCTCTACTCGTAAAAGAAAACTCGAACCGAGGCGGAGAGTTTTCTATCAGAGGGGGTCGTCGTCGCGGTCGTGGCCGCGATACGTCACACGGTCACGGACAAGGACGTGGAAGCAGCCAGCGGGGTCGAGGCTTCCAGTTTGGTCAAGGGGGAAGAGGTGGTCGTACTGGTCGTGGAGACGGCGATTACCAGACAGACAAGTCTGACGTCCAGTGCTACACGTGCGAGAAATTCAGACACTACGCTGCCGAATGTCAGAGTCACATCCAGTGCCATAACTGCAAGAAGTATGGTCACTATGCTGCGAATTGCCAGAGTAAGAAGAAGGTGGAGGAAGCAAACTTGGCACAAACTACAGAGCAAAAAGAGCCAACACTGCTATTGTCGCTCTACACTGTAGACGAACTGACAATGGTTCTGTTGAACAAGGAGAAAGTCTTTCCAAGTCTGTTGAAGCAGGGAGTGCAGACACAAACCGACTGGTACCTCGACAACAGAGCAAGTAACCATATGACAGGCACACACTCGATGTTCCACGAGTTGAATGAGAACGTGCTCGAAAAAGTCCAATTCGGAGATGGGTCGTCAGTTCAGATAAAAGGGAGAGGCTCGGTCCTGATGCAGTGTAAGGATGGAAGTCGAAGAAAGCTCTCGGATGTGTATTACATACCGAGTCTACAAAGCAACATCATAAGTCTTGGACAATTGACTGAAGAAGGTTGTCGGATTGAGCTCAGAAACAACTACCTAAGGGTGTTCGACCGCACCGAACGATTGCTAATGAAAGTACAGAGGACGGTGAACCGTCTGTACAAGATTCAGATTGAAGCGTGCAAACCAAGGTGTTTGAAGATTATGACCGATGATACAGCCTGGTTGTGGCATGCAAGATTCGAACATTTGAACTTCCAGAGTCTCAACACGATGGCGAAAAAGGAGATGGTGATCGGACTACCAAAAATCGATCACCCAGGGCAAGTCTGTGAGGGCTGTCTAACGGCAAAACAAACTCGTAACAGCTTCCCATCGCAGGTACAATACAGAGCCTCTCAACCACTCGAGCTAGTTCACATTGATTTGTGCAGTCCGATTACACCTCGAACTGATGCTGGAAATCAGTACTTCATGCTAATCGTGGACGACTACTCAAGAGCCATGTGGGTGTACATGCAGAAGAGCAAAGACGAGGCAAAATACAACTTTCAGAAATTTATGAACTTTGCCGAAAATGAGGTTGACTGTAAGGTGAAGGCTGTTAGGTCTGACCGAGGAGGAGAATTCCTCGCAAAAGAGTTCGACTTGATCTGTGAAGAAAAGGGCATTGCAAGATTCTTCACGGCTCCGTACTTGCCTCAACAACATGGAATCGTAGAAAGGAGAAATCGGACTGTGATGGCTATAGCCCGAAGCCTCCTGAAAAGCCGATTTCTTCCCAGGAGGTTCTGGGGAGAAGCAGTAAGGCATGCAGTCTATCTTCTCAACCGCACGATCACAAGATCGCTCAATGGGACCACCCCATACGAACAATGGTCGGTAAGAAAGGCGAACGTTGAGCCTTTAAAAGTCTTCGGCTGCTTGGCTCACGTGAAGCCGTCCACTTACCTGAAGAAGCTAGACGACCGGAGTAGAAGAATGATCTACCTTGGCTCTGAGCCGGGCACCAAGGCATACAGGTGTTATGACCCGGTCGAAAAGAAGATTTATGTGAGCAGAGATGTGGTTTTCCAATAAGACAAACACTGGGAGTGGAAAGAACACCACGACATTGAAAAAGACATGTCGAAGTGGGTGACTTTTGATGTCGAAGGTGCCGAGGCCGACGGCACAGACTGGGAAGAAGGAGTTACGACCACATCTCAAGGCTCAAGTTCAGCTGGCACTATCGACCATGAAGTTTTACCTGAAATAGAAGACCTCGATGAGGAAGAGTCAAACGGCCGAGTACCAAAAATGAGGAGCATTAGTGAGATCTATGCTCAAACTGAGCCGGTGCAGATGGATGAGATGTTGCTTTACACAACTGCCGAAGAGACTGAAAATTATGAAGAAGCAAAGGGAGATGCATGCTGGAGAGCTGCTATGCAGGAAGAGCTGAAGTCGATTGAAGATAATGACACATGGGAACTCATTGATCTACTAAAGGGTCATCGTGCAATCAGTCTGAAGTGGGTTTACAAGATGAAGAAAAATTCTCAGGGAGAAGTCGTGAAGCACAAAGCACGACTTATGGCAAAAGGATATGTTCAGAAATAGGGAGTAGACTACGAAGAAGTCTTTGCTCCAGTGGCTCGCATGGAGACAATTCGAGTACTCATCGCTTTGGCAACAAACGGTGGATGGGAGATTCACCACATGGATGTGAAAACGGCGTTCTTGAATGGAGACATTGATGAGGAGGTATACGTCTCACAACAGCCGGGTTTTCAGTCCAAAAGACAAGCTGAGAAAGTCTTGAAGCTGAACAAAGCTCTTTATGGGCTTAAACAAGCGCCACGGGCTTGGGATCAGAAACTCGACAAAAGTCTGACAACACTCGGGTTCAGACGGAGTAACTCTGGACATGCCGTATACACGAGACGAGACAAGAAGACAAGACTGATCATAGGCGTATATGTGGATCATCACTGGATCAAATCCAAAGGAAATTATGAAGTTTAAAGATGAGATGAAGAAACTATTCAAGATGACCGACTTAGGACTTCTGAGCTATTACCTCAGCATTGAGGTAAAACAAACTGACAACGGCATAACACTTTGTCAGTCGGCATACGCTCAGAAAATTCTGGAGAAGTGTGGTATGGGATAATGCAATCCATGCCAAGTCCCAATGGAGAACCATTTGAAGTTAAGCGAGACAGGCCCAGGATCGCCAGTTGACGCCACACAATATCGGAGCATCGTCGAAAGTCTGCGGTATCTGGTGCACACCTGACCGGACATTTCATTTGCGGTCGGATATGTGAGTCGGTTCATGGAGAAGCCGACTCAGGAGCATATGAACGCCGTGAAGCATATTCTGAGGTATATCAAAGGTACTTTGAACCTCGGGATTCAGTACACGAAAGGAGGAGAAAATGTTTTGTCGCTGACGGGCTACAGTGATAGCGATATGGCGGGAGATGTCGATGATCGAAAGAGCACGACAGGCATAATGCTTGTGTTTGGGGAGAGTCCGGTCAGTTGGCAATCATAGAAGCAAAAGGTGGTCACATTGCCCTCCTGTGAAGCCGAGTACATCGCAGCTAGTGCGGCATCGTGCCAGGGAGTTTGGCTCGCTCGACTGCTAAGTGAGTTGTCGAACGAGACAGTCCAGAAGGTGACGCTCAGGGTAGACAATAAATCGGCTATTTCACTGAGCAAGAATCTAGTTCTACATGATAGAAGTAAGCATATAGACACAAGATATCATTTTATCAGAGATTGTGTCGAAGAAGGGAACATCGCGATCGAGTACATCAGAACAGAAGAACACAAAGCTGATATTCTAACAAAACCGCTGGGGCGGATAAAGTTTTCAGAGATGAGGAATAGAATCGGCATGATCGAAGTCGAAAAACAAGATTAGGGAGAGAATGTTGTAAATAATTTTGTTTAGAAGTCATGCACAAAATTTGGTTGTAATCGAAGACAAGTCGCAGCTGCAATTAGAAGTCGTATCGGAAAGAGAGTAGAAGTCGTATCGAAGCGGAGTCGGAGTCTGAGTTGTAATCGTAGTCGAACCCATGTTAAAGTCGTAGAACCGGGTATAAAAGGAGGGGTAGACATGTAACCAAGGTGCACCAAGCAATTGCGAATAATAAAGAAAGGAGAAAAACTCTCTGTTGCTTCGAGCAATTCCGTAGACGTGGTCATAAGCCCTTACGACCACGGCAAAGGAACAGTGATTTTCCGTCCACGTCGAAGGGGTGCAGAAAGAGGATTCGACCTCGCAGAGAAGGCTACGACCACGCTGAAGGTGGTCGTAAGGAGTTGAGACTACGCCGAGAAGACCAGTACGTGGTTGGGAGCGACTCCGATCACGTTGGAGGAAGTGAACGTGGTCGAAAGGGTGTTCGACCACGGTGAACAGTGATCGCTAGCATCACTGCATGATCGTAGAGGATTTCGATCACGGTATTTTTCAAGCGACTGAGGAAGACAGTGCAGCGATACAGTGGAGCGGTCGTAAACTACTACAGTGAAGTTACGACCATGACTCAAAACTATCGGTGGCGAGTTTGAGTGGTCGAACGGCAGCGCAAGTAGCCTGAATCGGTCGTAAACGACTCTAATCGCTCGTAAAAGATCCTGGGAGGTCGTAAGACTTTCCAACAGTGGTGAGCCATCGTCGTTGACCCTACTATCTGCACCGCTTTGTTTTGTGCCACCACAAGACATGGCTGCTCTACCACCTCTGATGACCTTAGGTTCCCATGCTGCCACCTTGCATGTCACAACGCCCCTGCTTTCTTTTACTCTCACGCCAGTGCCATTGGATGGCGGAGGCACCTCACCGCCTTTCCTCACTGGTGCTGCCGCCTCTGTCCACCTATGTGGCTGCTGTCATATCCCAAAGTTTTGCCGTGGACACCTCTCTCCATCCTTAAGCTTCCCCCTTGCCCCTCCGGCCCTCCTTCACCACTGGCGAGCTCACCCGATCTAACTGCACCATGCTCTACACTATGCGGAGCATAGTAACAAGGATGGTTAGTGCTAATGATGGTAATTAACATTTATTAACCTAATTAATATTGGTTAAATCTAATGAGTCTCTTACATGTGGGCCCAGTTATGTTAAATAGGTAGTTTTATAATTAAAAATCAGTTTTAAGTACTGTGTCAACGACGTGTAGTCCCCACCTAGTCAGTCTTTTGCAAAAAATAATAAAACACGATGAGTAGGCCCCACCTATTAGCCTCACTAAAAAATAACCTAGTTTACAAACATAAAGAAAATAGAAATTAAAAGAAAAATTCATGCAAGTATCTTGTTTCTCTTTTTTCTTGTATTTTCTCTCCCAACAAAACTTCGAAAGCCCATAACTTTTGCATACGAACTCCAAATTGTGTGAAAGTTATTTCTTAATTTTTATAAAATCATGAAATTTCATAATATGAAAATTGTTTTGGATTTACTATCTTTTTAAATTTATTTGTAATTTATTTTCTTTATTTGGCTTTAAAAAATAGTTCAAGGTTGACCCAAAGCAAGAGAGAAGTGTTCAACAGCAAGGCAAGCAATCCCATTTGATCATGTTGATCTTATAATTCAATGCTATTGTGAGAACCCCGGGCTTTAAATACCTGTAATCCTCATGTGTATACCGTACTAGTCCCATGATCAGTTGGTAGTACACAAACAATGAAATCACATCCATACATATTGCATACATTTAATTTACAATAAAAGGGTCAAATACATAAGCCATGTATATCAAGTTTACAACATAGGGTTGATTGACCAAATAAATATAAGTATTAAAGAGATTGCAGTAGAAGATAAGTAAATAAATCAAAAGCACCTAGCGGTATGCCATCCATATGTCGGAACCCGGAGTAACGACTCCTAGATCCTCTGTGTCAATCGCACTAGTCCAGGATCAACTAGTGCACACAGTACAACAAAGATACATATCAAGCACAAATGACCAACTGTATTAAACAAAAGAGTACGGCCTTATGGCCAAGTCTTACATCATCGCCCATTGGCAACGATAAATAAATCAAATAACTGCGAAAGCAAACTGATAAAAGCGAAGCCCAAGCCTGCCCACAGGCAAACGACAGTAAGACGCGGCCTACTCATCCAAGTCTTCAACGTAGTCGACGTCATCTTCCTCTGTATGGAGATTGCAAGGTTAGTACAAACTTGTACTCCGCAAATCACACAGAGAAATGTAACATAATGATAAAGGCTTTAATGGAAGGCTTATAGGGTTAGTTTGCATAAAACAACATTTAAGGAAATACAGTAAATAGATTGAAATTGCTGAATTTAATATAGTAGTAAAACAAATACTTGTAATCGAAAATAATATCGTCAGTGCAGGCTCCGACCAAACACCAACCTATCCACGGGCATCCCAACCGGACCATCTTTTCCAGAAGATCACATATGGATTCCATCCACCCATACGCTTTCACTGCGCAACTCTGATGGATTCCATCCATCCACCAGATTTCAATCTCTCACGGATTCTATCCATCCGCAAGGTTTTCATCTCTGATTCCATCCATCCACAAGGTTTTCAAAAAAAAAACATTTTTGAGAAACAAAATCTAATCCATGAAAAACTCTTACTCAGCATGCCCATGACCATGGGCATGGCTATCCATGATAGATTATACACTCTGTAGAGGTTGTACAGCTTTACCCACAAGACACGATCATCCCTTTTTGCCTCCGGGTTACACACTTCCTTAGGTGTGCGGCGAGGAGTCATGACAAGGCCTTTACAATGCAAAGCCATCAACCTGGCCAAGCCAACTCTAAGGTTTCACCCCCAATAAGGAATCCACTAGACCGGGACCCCCTCTTGAGCCTAAGTGAGACTTCACATGGCTTAACCACGCTCACTCAAGTGAGACTTCTCATGGCACCAAGCAAACTCACTTTCAACCTACAACTTGACTCAGGTTGGGACTTCGCAAATTATTCAGCCAGGGCTGTCCCATACCAGCCATGTGGTAGTACGATAGGGCTTTGCAATAGTAGCTCACAGACTAGTCCTTAATTGACTTAGGCCTAATCGCATACCCCTGTGCACGATAATCAACCCTGCGTCTACGAACAACAGAGCCTGCCTGCACCCACCAACATACCAATTGCTTAAGTCTAAACCAGTTTTTATATTTTATTTCCAAAATATTTCATAAACCTCCTTGACTCATCAAAGTCAAGAGTATTGTTGTAGGGGTGGTCCCCACCTAAGCCCAGCAAGCCTATTAGAGGAATGTAAGGCCCAAAATGGGACATGTGCAATGACATAAGTGCCCCTGAGGGGAATACTCGGATGTAAGGGTATAATTGTAAAAGCACTCCCCATGTGGGTATATATATACAACACAGGCCACGGGGAGAAACCCTAAGCCATTGCCCACCTAACTCTCCACTACCATACTCTCTCTCTTTGTTTGGTCTGTAACCACAACAGTTGGCGTCGTCCGTGGGGAGGACAAGAGCAAGCCTCCAGATTCGAAGAAGGATGGCACCAAAGATGGCTTCATCGTCGACGGCGAAGAAGAAGAAGGTGGGATCGGCGGAATCTCGCGTCAATACCAGGGCTTCGGCGTTGGCAGCCGCGGGCGTGACGGTCGTGAACACCGGTGTTCATGATGCGACGCCCAACCCCGCCACCACCGCCGCGACGCTCGACCCCGCCACCGCTGCGATGCTCAACAACGCCACCACCGCCGCAACGTTCGATCCTGCCGCCACCACCGCGACGTTTGATCCCGCCGCCACCGCCGCGATGCTCAACCCCGCCACCACCGCCGTGACGTTCGATCCCGTCGCCACCGCCGCGACGTTCGACCCCGCCGCTGCCGCCACGACGACCAACCCCGCCACCGCCGCTGCGACAGTCGAAACCGCCGCACACATGGTAGGTAACCCCACCGTAGGCACCGTGACAATCGCCGGCAGCGTTGCTTGGGTGGTCGGAGGCAGCAATGCCGGTGCCCACGCCGGCACAGTGTCCATTCTCCCACCCGGTGCAGGAACGGTGAGCGGTGGCCCGTGGTCCAGAGTCCAGAGTCCTCCACACCAACGCAGCGGGCAGTCCGCGAGCGCAGGCCCGTGGTTGCCGCCGCTCCGGTCGCACCATGCCCCAACCACGTCCACGGTGGAGAACGCCCTGCTGGTGGCCCTCAGCGCGTTTCAGCGGGAGCTAACAGATCTCTGTGGGGCCGTACGGGACATGCAAGAGGCTCAAAGCCAACAGGCCCCACCGGTGGTCGCATCGGAGCCCACGTTGGAGAGGGTGGGTAGCCGCGACGCACCCACGTCTAGCCGCGTCCCACTACGATGCGTGGACCCGGAGTCCCCACTCTCCGCGGGCCTGCAGCAGGTGGCATGGCCGGAGGACTTCAAGTTCCCAAGTGTCATCGAGGCGTACAAAGGTGACATGGACCCACGGGAATTCGTGCGCATGTATGAGACCGCCATCGAAGCCACTGGCGGAGATGACACCACGAAGGCGAAGGGGCTCCCCCTCGCGTTGCAGGGGGTGGCGCTATCTTGGTTTTTCACCATCGAGCCAAATTCCATCTACGTGTGGGAGCAGATCCACGACCGGCTCTACAACAACTTTCAGGGAAACTACGTCGAGCGTGTCGATGCGGACCAGCTCTTCGCAGTCAAGCAGAAACCCTCGGTGAGGCTCCAGGACTACTTCAAACGCTTCGCGAAGGTACGCCGCCAGGTAAAGGATGTCAATGAAACAACCGTCATCAACGCAGCGATACAAGATCTCCGCCCGGGGCTAATGGCCGAGTACAACGCGCGGAAACCGATCAAGATAGTGGCGAAGCTTTTCGACAAGATGGAAGAATACGCCAGAGCGGAAGAGGACGCGCGACGGCGACACGGCGACGACTCTGACACCAATCAGCCGGAGGGCTCGGTGAAAAACGTTGGCTCTCCAAAGGATGGCTCCTCATAAGGCAAGCGTAAGCAAGAGCCATCGAAGGACACCTCCGAGCGCAAGGATACCCAGCACAAATACTCGTCGGGCGACAAGCCCAAGCGCGACTAACGCAAATCTTGGAAACCTCGCTATGTCTTTGACATCGAGGGTGGCTCCGAGGATAACGCGCCCGTAGGTCGTGGCAGTAGAGGACGCCGTGGCTGGGGACGGGGTCACGACGACAAAACCCGCGGGGAGTATGACGACCAGCACCATGGGCAGTGGTGCGAAGTACACGGTCAGGGTAGCCACGACACTCGTGCGTGCACCACTATCACAGCACTCCGGCAGAGCGTCACTAGAGACAGAAACCCTGAGGCCCATTCGCCCGTCGTGGCTCACATCCAACACCCCCAGGATCAAGGGACGCAACCCCAGGAAGGCCCCTTGCGGATTCAGGCCCATGTACAGCAACCTCGGGCGGGCCTCCTGCAACTGCAAGCCCCGGAAGGAGCCCAGCGCAGGGTCATAAACGTCATCTCTAGGGGATCCTCGTTGGAGTTCGCCTCGGTGCGGCGACGGAAGGCCTATGCGAGGAGATTGCACCATGTCGCGGCATACCCAGCGCAAGCACTGCCGGAGTGGGCGCAACACGAAATCACCTTCACGTCCGCTGACGCTGAGGGCGTGGAATTCCCCCACCAAGATCCCCTGGTCGTCCAGGTCGTCATCGCGGGATGCGACGTTAGGCGCGTCCTGGTCGATGGTGGAAGCTCCGCGAACATCTTGTTCGCAGCGGCCTTCGATCAGATGGGGATCCCCCGAAGTCGATTGGGCCCTTCGGGAATCCCATTGCAGGGCTTTGGAGGTCAGCCCCTGCGGGCACTAGGCCAGATATGCCTCCAAGTCTCCTTTGGTCAAGACGATAATGTGCGGAGTGAGGATGCCACCTTTGATGTTGTCGACATTTTGTACCCCTTCAACGCCATATTGGGGCGGCCAACCTTAAACTCTCTCGGGGCAGTCCCACACCTTGGCTTCCTATGTATGAAGCTCCCCGGACCACGGGCCATCATCACCATCCACAGTGATCAGGATATGGCTCGGCGCATAGAGCTCGGCATAGGAGGTCTGCACCACGAGCCTCGTCGAAACACCTAGGCCGGGTGTGCAAGCGCGAAGATCCTTGCCGGCCCCGAAAAGCACCCCGCCAGGCCTCTGCGCAAATTGCCCTTGCAGCAGAGGCTCCCACTGTGCCCCGCCTCGTCACTGGGCAACGATAGCTGCGGCCATTTCTGTCTTTAAGTGGTTAGTGGTCAGTACCCCTTCTTTTGTAATCGCTCACCCGCGCAAACGGGAATTTAATAAAGTTCACCGTTTGCAAAAAGTGTTTCCCACAAAAGCGCGCGAGGGATTACCTCCGCGTGCACTCCTCCGGAGTATAAACAAAGACACGCGTTCGCGCGCACACTCTCTGTGAAAAACATGGGCATGAGTATAAACAAAGACACGCGTTCGCGCGCGCACTCTCAAAACACGGTGTAGGACCGAAATGGCGACAGAGGGGGGTGAATGTCGACTCTTAAAAAAATGCCCCCAAAAAGTACCCACCTCAAAATTACTCTTCTCTGATAGCTATGAAGAGCTATGAAGAAGTTGATAAAATCTCTCTGGAGACCCAACTAAGCAGATAAGCAACAGAGCAGACCAAGCAAGACAGCAAACAAAAAGGGAAAGACCTGCAATCAAGAAACAGCCAGGCAGTCAGACCTCTGTTTGAAGGCCGGTCAGATCGGTCCCATAGGGCCGGTCAGACCGCTGTTTGAAGGCCAGTCAGACCGATCCCATAGGGCCGGTCAGACCGCCGGCTTCAGCCCAGTCAGACCGCCTGGGCGCTGGTCAGACCGGTCCTATAAGGCCGGTCAGACCGCCTCTGAGGCACCAGTCAGACCGCCAACTAAGGGCGGTCGGCCGCCTCAATTTTCGAGCAGAGACAGAGAGCAAAATCAGCAGGCAAACCCAAAACTCTTCACAGCAATAAAATTGAGAGTTTCCCTCTGATGTCCTCAGCCCAGAAATGTATGACTATGACCTGAATAGCCAGAGGAGGCTAGAGAACCTAGAAATTCAACACAAATCAAAGGAAATTGAGAATTGGGGCAAAATCTGAAAACTACAGAGAGCAGCGACAAAAACTCAAATTCCCATTTAATCTCTGACCCTTTGGCAATGAAACTTTGGGAATAGCTACTTAATAGCCTCAGGACATAACATGCCAAGTTTCATGCCATCTCATGAGGGGAAACACGATTCTCACAAAAACCCTAGAAATGAAAAACAAGAACAGAGGATGCCAAAAAGCAAAATCTGGAATTAAATGTGGTTTGCTCTTAGGATCGACTAGCCAAATGGCTTTTGAGCATCTCCTAGACACAGCAACCCATTTAGCTACTCCTTAGCAAGAAAGAACTCAAATCACGAAAAGTCACAAATCAAGCAGAGAAGAATGAACAGAGGCATGAACGAGAAAATAAACTTCAGTGATTTCATTCCTAGAAGCAAGAGGATCATAGAGGAGTCCCCATACATGATTACAATCGAAGGAATGATTACATGGTGGCTCAACTCATCTCCAACCTCTCCCTCTCTCAAAATAAAGAACTCCACTCAAGAACACATGAGCACTCAGGGAGACATCGAAGGAGACACAGCCAAAACTACCTCTCCTGCTCTCAACCACTAAAGCCTAAAGCCAAACAACCTCTCCAAAGGCCATTTTGACTAAAGCAAAACCCTAAAAGCCATGCACTCCCTCACAAGACATACATGCACATGAGAATCCCTTTCCTATTTATAGCCCTTGGCTAATGGGTCTCCAACCCGTTACGCCCGCTAAACCCTGAATGGAACCGCTTCCACCTGTGCAGCTTTGCGCTTTTACCGAAATGCCCCTCCTGCACCTTCCGTGAAGCTTCCGCGTTCCTTGTCGTCCAAGCCTCGCAACCACCTCGAGTCTCCGCCGTCTTCGACACCTCCGACCGTTCTGACCTCGACACCACCTGTGTCTAGTCCGATCACCTCGTGTCTCGCCACGACTCCGCCTCGACGTCCTGCAGCCATCACAGACAAAAAACACATCACATAGCACCGCTCGACACATGGAAGCATAAATAACATCAATGAATCTCATTAACCATGAAATAGCCCAAACCTGACAAATCAACAGAATATGCTCCTAATCACTTTGACAAGGTTTGACCAAGTCCGACCGAAGCCGATTGCACCACGCAATGACATGGTCCGAACCACACAAACCAAACTCGACTTTCCTAAACCCTTGTCAATTACTCATCACACAAACGGGGTCACTTCCACATGGTCCATCACACGGGCAAGAGTATAAACAAAGACACGCGTTCACGCGTGTACTCTCCATGAAGAACACGGGCATGAGTATAAACAAAGACACGCGTTCGCGCGCCGCACTCCGTGAAAAACACGGGCATAAGTATAAACAAAGACACGCGTTCGCGTGTGCACTCTCCGTGAAGAACACGGGCATGAGTATAAACAAATACACGCGTTCGCGCGTGCACTCTCTGTGAAGAACACGGGCATGAGTATAAACAAAGACACGCATTCGCGCGCGCACTCTCCGTGAAGAACACGGGCATGAGTATAAACAAAGACACGCGTTCACGCGCGCACTCTCTGTGAAGAACACGGGCATGAGTATAAACAAAGACACGCGTTCGCGCGCACACTCTCCGTGAAAAACACGGGTATGAGCAACTTCACTGCCCGCAACGCGCGGAGGCTTGCCTCCGCGCGCAGTCTACGGACTCTAAATAAGACGTAGCGCCGAGGTCCGCCTCCGCACGCACTCTACGGAGTATAAATAAGACGTAGCGTCGAGGTACGCCTCTGCACGCAACTTCACCGCCCGCAACACGCAGAGGCTTGCCTCCGCGCGTAGTCTATGGACTCTAAATAGGACGTAGCACCAAGGTCCGCCTCCGCACGCACTCTACGGAGTACAAATAAGACGTAGCGCCGAGGTCCGCCTCCGCACGCACTCTGCGGAGTATAAATAAGATGTGGATGTTGTCCTTGCGCAATCTACCGAGTATAAACAAGACGCGGATGCTCCCGCGCACGCATAGACGTTATCCCTATGCGTACTCTCTGGAGTATAAATAAGGCGTGGTTGACAGTTCCACGCACTCTACGAAGTATAAATAAGACGCGGATGCTCCCGCACACGCATAAGTATTATCCCTATGCGTACTCCCCGGAGTATAAACAACGCATGGTTGACGCTTCTTGCACCTTGAGTCTTGATAAGACGCAGCAGAGGCTCGCCTCCGCATGCACCTCGCAGCGATCACGCGAAAGGCAGCAGAGGCTCACCTCCGCATGCACCTCGCAGTGTCCGCATAAGACGCAGTCGAGGCTCGCCTCCGCATGCGCCTTGTAAAGTCGCCAGGAGACGCAGCGGCAGCCTACACTCATGAGCATCACGCAGAGCACCGACAAGCCTTAACAGAGGCTAACCGCGATGCGGGTCCTGAGGAGAGCAGGTTAACTACGCGGACCCCAACCTCGCGCATCTACCTCGACTAAGGCGCCAGCTCCGCTGCCCCCATCTCGAAGCGTAGGGGACGGAGCGCTCGCGCTTCTACCTCGACTAAGGCGCCAGCTCCGCTGCCACCACCTCGAAGGGTAGGGGATAGAGCGCTCGAGCGTCTACCTCGACTAAGGCGCTAGCTCCACTGCCACCACCTTGAAGGGTAGGGAATGGAGTGCTCGTGCGTCTACCTCGACTAAGGCACCAGCTCCGCTGCCACCACCTCGAAGGGTAGGGGACGGAGCGCTCGCACGTCTACCTAGACTAAGGCGCCAGCCCCGCCACCACCAACTCGAAGGGTATGGGACGGAGTGCTCGCACATCAACTTCGGCTAGGCCCGGACTACTGCATGCAAGCGAGCGTGGTGGTTTCCTGAATCCACCATGGGACTGCATGGTCATAAGCAAGGAGGGAGACACGGGCGATATTTTTTGACTAAAACCCCTCCCCCTCCTGTTTATATTCGTCAGAAGGTGTTTACAAAGGCAAGCAATAAAAATGTACAAACAGCCTCGGGTGCTCGAAGCCGCTACTCGGTCGGCTCCTCCTTAATGCGCGTTCATGCCAAGGCTTCACTCGAAGAAGCCCGCCCGCCCGAAGTCGATGACTCCTCAGCCCTCGCCGTCGAAGGCGCCGTAGATCTAAGGTCGAAACTAGCACCGGCCCGGTCGGGTAGCTGCTCGAGACAGGCGAGCACACAAGTCAAAACACCGGTGAGGCAACTTGTACTTTATTTATAAGAAAACGGGGGCTCATGTTTTACAATGCACACCAACGCACGGAGACTATGCGTCACACCTGTGGGTTTGTGTCGCCCCCCGAGCCCTCGGGGCCGCCCTCGCCACGTCGCGGGACCTCATTCAGCCACAAGCCGAGGTCCCCCTCGTTGTACATACTGTTCCGCAGCTCGACCTTTGCCATAGCCTCCCGATGTACTCCTAGATCCTCTCGTGGAAAAATCGCACGGGGCGGCGAACAGTGCGCACGGCATCAGACATCACCCTGGCCCCGGCCGACATCTCCAAACGGGTATCAGCCAGCTCGCTGACATGCTGGCAGCCCCGGTGTCACAAGAGCGTGCATATCAGGCAGAAGGTCATGTAGGAGCAGTGGTTGCCGAAGGTTGTTGCGGAGTTGCGGGCAATGTTGGCCGCATCCCCGAGGTCTTCGGGCCTATAGGAGCGGGGTGGCACTGCGGCGATAAGGTCTTCAAGGGTAACCTCCAAGGCCAGCATGGCATCCCATGCGGCCACCGAAGCGTCGCCTAGAGTCCGGTCCCACTCCGCTAGAGACGTAGCAAGCTCGCTCTTCTTCTTCTCTAGTGCAGCAATCTGTTGGAGTAAGCCATCTTGCTCCTCCGCAACCTCTTGTCGTGCCGCTGCTGTGGCCGATAACCGTGCTACCACCACGAGCGCCTCGGCATACGACTTCGTCTCCGCACACTCTGCTTCTAAGTGGCGGATGCGCTCGTCCTTGGAGGAGCACGTTCCCCTGGATACGCGCAGAGCCTCCTCGGCGACCCGTAACCGGTCCTCGAGTGCCCCCTTCTCACGGGCATGAGCCGCTTGCAACACTTGGGCCATGACGAGGGTCTGTACGACAAAGCGATCAGCGAGCTTCGAAATGACCACACATCGTCATAAGGTCAGATACTTACTCTCACTCCTGATACCTCCAGTGCATCCCCAAGGCACCCCGTCCCGTAGGTTGATAGTGCCTGCTGGTCAATGCTTGCGGCCGTGTCATCCGCGATCCTGCGCCACGCCCCCAACACCTTCGTGCTCATGTCGCCAGCCTCGGGAGCATCTGGCGCCCTTCTCAAAGGAATGTCCCCGCGTCCCAGGGATCGCCCGTCCTCGGGGATGAGTGCCGCTGCAAGGAGATGTACTAATTAGTCCTGTGAGAACACTGCAAAGCTGCGCCAAGGTATGCCAGGGTAGCCTACCTTCGGTGGCAGGCTTGGATGGGTTAACAGAGGCGCCAGTCCCCTTAGACGGAGTTGGCCCTGGGGCTCGGGGGGTCTCCGTATCGGGGCCCAATGCCGGTAGCCCCCGTGCCCTGGCCACTGTGGCCTGCGAAGGGGCCGGAGGGACACTGGATATGGGGTCTTCGCTGTCAGAGTCGGGGTCCCACAAGCTCCCAACATGCGCCACCACGGCGAAACCCCTCAAAGTCCAATGAGGGGGGATCGCAGGCGTGGCCGCTTCGCCTTGGGAGGAAGCGGGGGCCCCGCCTCGGTAGCCACCACAAAAGGCTCCGCAGTAGCAGCACTCGCGGGCGCGGGCCCTACCCTAGTAACCTCCACGGGGTGCACCTCCGTCTCGTCCACCATTATTGGTGGAGACCTCATTCCACTGGCCCCCGAAGAGGGCGGTTCCGACACTGTCACTACCGCAGGCGGTGACTTCGCTCTGGTGCCGCCAGCAGACGGTAGCTCCACCTCCGTGACCGCCGCGGGCGGCGGGACTTCCCCCTCCCGGTCGTCCATGGCGCACTCTCGGTCCCTGGCACCGCTCGGAGACCTTTCGCCCCCCGTCATCCAAGCCCATCTCCAGGTCTGAATCGGCGTACTTCGCCGAATTAGACTCCGCGCCTGCCGTATCAATGGGGGCAACGGCAGCCGTCGCGCCAGCCACGGTCGTAGAAGCCCGAGTCTTCCCGTGAGATGGCGCCTTTTTTCCTTGGGCGCCATCATCTTGGTGTCGTGACTGGCTCGGGGCCGGAGGGGCGCGCTCTGGCACGCGAACGCCCAGGGCCTCGCACATGCGGTTTATTCACCCCAGCCCCGCCTCTGCGGTGGCAACTGTACGCTACTCGTACTCCCTGGCCGTATATGGCGCAAGGAACATGCTTACCACGCGTTCCGCGTCCTTCAAGCGCACTCCTAGGCGAGGCAAGAAGCATGGTTAAATGCGATGCAGCGAGCACGAATGGAAAGGAGGACACGGCCGAGGCTTACGAAGGTCGGAGGGCGCTGGTAGCGAACAAACGGATGGGCGGACGTTGTTATCCCGGAGTTTCCCAGCAGTGAGGCACCACTCATAGGCGAGTGGCGCCACGCCATACATAACGTACTCCTCGGTGAGGTCGCGCATGTTGAAGTGGGTGGTGACCCCATGAGTCTTCACGCCCTTCGCCTATCCTCGAGGCTGAGCGTTATGTTGGGCGTGGTGTTGAACGCCATCGGCTGGCCCGTACACTCGAGCCTGCTACCGCTCACCACACGGTGGTAGAACCACCATTTGTCCAGCCAGACTCCCACTTCGCTCGAGTTGAGTTCGCGGGGAAGAGCTTCCCGCACGGCGACAGTAGAATGAAGTTGACGCTGCTGAAGATCGACAGTGTCCCGTCCTTCCACTCCTTCGCTGGCACCGCGCATCGTGCAGATAGGCAAACATCAAGGCGCTGGGCCAGCACGCCTCCGAGCGCAAGGCCCAGCTCTACACGGCAAGGTGAGCCAGCGCGTTCGGAGTCAATTGCGCTAGCTCCAGCCTGAAGGTCCACAACACATCGCCAACGACCATCACGGCCAGGATGCGAAGCCCGGCTTCAAAGTAGGTGACGAAAACGATCACCTCTGACTCCTCAGGTCGCAGTTCCACCTCGTCATCGGCGGGTAGCCGCACTGCCTGGCGGTCCGACAGCTTCCCCTCACGCAGCAGTGTACGGATCGTCTCCTCCGTCACGAGTGTCGGACCCAAGGTGCTGGAGTACGGGCCCTCCTTCCTCTCCGTCGCCACCCACCACTTGTCTGCCGCCGCCGGGTCGCGCCCCTCGAGCGTGTACTCCACCTCAAGTGGCGAGGACCGCTGGCGGATGGCGTAGTCACCGACCATTTGAGCACACTCATCGCCGCGCGCCATCGTTATCCGGAAGCCAGAAGGCGGTGGAAGGGAGGGGCGACGGCAAGAAAAGCAAAGCAAAGCAGGACACGAGGCAGGCGATCAGAAAGTGTGTGGAGGAGGCGCAGACGTGGTACCATGGAGGTATTTAAAGACCCCTCGTCTCCTGCACCGCTGGTAAGCATAACCGGTGGATGACGAACCGCTCGCCTCCCCACGACCGGAGCCGAAGCGTCGCGACCGCCCACGTGAGTCGGGCATGACCGCGGTCGTACAAAGACCTATCAGCGCACGATGCGCCAATAGCGCCCCACTGTGTGTCGGCTCCCACCAGGTGTAAATGCAGGCCATGCGACGCGGTGCAGCCCCGGGCATGTCGACGCGATTCTCGAGACCAGTCAACCGCAATAGCTTTGACGGGGTCTCTGTCCTAGCAACGAGGCCCTGGCTTTGACTTCGGCTCCGTCCCCGCGAAGGGACATCTCGCTGGGATGCCATGAAGAAGTTGGAAGTCACTGCGATTCTGAAGTCCGCGTAACCCTCCCGCCCCACTAGCGAAGGGGCGAATGGTCGCAGTTGTGCGATCGCTGACAGCCCACGATGCGCCAATCGCAACCCGCCGTGTGTACACTCCCGGTGGGACAACACGCACAGTTGCAGTAGCCTGACGGCTCAAAGGTCGGCGTGATTCCAGGAGTCATTAAAGCGCATTACCGGACTGCGGAGCCGTAACCACCCAGCGCTTAGGGGAATCTGTGGCGCGAGGTCTGCCTCCACTCCGACGTCGACTTCGTAGCACAAGGAACCTGCGGTGCAGGGTGGCCAGGGCAATTAGCGGCCCCGCCAAGTAAACTCCAAGCCCCCGGATGCCGAGGGCCCAAACAAACTGCGCGCTCAGTCGAGAAGCGAGATCGGCCATCGTCAGTAGGCTCTGACCGAACTCTCATAAATAGGCCTCCGTCAGTCCATTACCATCCTTTGCCATCAAAGAGTGCGCATGGACTGAGGAAGACCTATCTATGAGGGCACGATCACCCTAGCTGTCCCCGGAATGTGCGTCATATGCAGCAGCGTAGCGCAGCCGGTGGACCACAGCGCACGGTGCCAGGACAAAGATAAGTTTCTTTCTGAAACTCAAAAGTAGTCATCCTTCTGTTCATCAACATTCTATGACAATGCCCATCCGCGCTAATCCTGCCGCAGAACAGTCCCCTCAAAGAATGAAGATGAACAGAGGAAGCCTATTTTCGAGACCAAGATCATTTGGAGCCATACCCGGGCGTGGCCCTATGAAGGGTGGCATAGGACGATGGCGTATACATATATACTCGCTGTGTCCTGGAGCCGACGGGAACCTCAACTGGCAGCTGCACATGCAGAAGCGCGACCGGCGGGAGCCCAGCAGTTCGGCTGCCTACGATCGGGAAGCGCAACCGCTGGCAACTGGGGTGCGTGCTGGTAGGTGGATAGATGGCGCACGACATGCCCATGGCACCCCGCCATGTGTCCCACCCTTCGAGGGAAGGAGCGAATGGCCGTAGTCGTGCGACCGCTGATAGCCCACGACGCGCCAATCATGGCCCGCCGCGTGCACACCCCTAGTGGAAAAGCACGTACGGCTACAGCAGCTTGCTCCCGCCATCCCAGGGGTCGGCGCGATTCCAGGAGCCATTAAAGCGCACTACCAGACTGCGGAGCCACACCCACCTCACACCCAGGAAAAGCCATTGGCGCGAAGTCTGCCCCCGCTCCAACTTCGACTTCGTAGCCCAAAGAACCCGCGGCTAAGGATGGCCTGAGCAACTACCGACCCAGCCAAGGCGGATGCGACTTCGACCCCGGCTTCGACTCTGACTCCTACGCCGATGTCGACCCAGATCTCGATGTCGAACTCGACTTCAACCTTCAGCCCAGAGGGCAACCTCGACCCCACTACTGCAGGGCCTTATGGACGACGAAGACTTCGCCAACCCGCCAAGCGCCATACCCTCGCGGCAGGGTGAACACTACACCAAGCAATAAGGCTCTGCCGAATGTTTCGAAAGCTCATAGACCGGAGGGACGAAGGGGCCAAAGGGCTCTGCAACATGGCTTTGGCCCGTGAAGCCCTTCACCATGAGAGGCTCCTGTCGTAGGGGTGGCCCCCACCTAAGCCCAGCAGGCCTGTTAGAGGAATGTAAGGCCCAAAATGGGACATGTGTAATGACATAAGTGCCCCTAAGGGGAATACTCGGATGTAAGGGTATAATTGTAAAAGCACTCCCCATGTGGGTATATATATACAACACAGGCCACGGGGAGAAACCCTAAGCCATTGCTCACCTAACTCTCCACTACCATACTCTCTCTCTCTCTGTGTGTGTTTGGTCTGTAACCACAACAAGTACATTTAAAAAACTCTTCATTTTATGTGAAAAGGTATACCAACCCGTAGATATTTCTAAGCAAGGCTAAGCATTTGCTAATCATAAAGTCTCTAGCCATACTAGTGTACCAACTAGAGTTTTAATCTAGGGTGACATGGTATAAGGGAATTCCATTGTCAAAGGAGATGATAACAAATAGGCAATAACTAAATTTAAAACTGAATTGAAATACGTTGAATAAAGATATGCATGCAGAATAATTTAAATCAACATAAATTTTATTTTGAAATTTGGGATCAACATGATCAAGGAGTGTGACTTGCCTTTCTCTTCAATTTGGTGCAAATCTTCGTCTTTGAATTCTCCTGAATCGTCGAAGTCTACACGCGAAAATAACCCACCAAATTCAAATAAATTCAAATTAATTGCAAATATTTGAATTGAGGCTAGAAATGGATAGAGGGGAATTTGTGATGAATTTAGAAATTTGAATGGGCTCAATCGGAGTTAGGATGAAGAAAAACGGGCTCTCGGAAATTTAAAATCAAGGAAAATAAAAAAACTGTATTTTTGGAATTATTTTTCTAAAGGAAATTGATTTATGACATCAGCATTACGTCAGCCCTGAGATTTTTATTTTGGCCAAATTATTTTTCTACTGGAAAATAGGGTGAGAGGCTGACAGTGGGTGGGTCTGAGGTCTGAGTCCATGGACCGAAGGTGGGTCTGAGGTGGCACGGGGGTGAGGTGCGGCCTGTGTGGCGCCGACAGGGCAAGAGGGGCCGAGGTGGCCGAGGCGGCACTCGGGAGCCATGGCTTGCCGACGAACGGCGGCACGATGGCCGGCGGCGACGAAAGGAGAAGAGAGAGGAGGAGGGGAACTCATTTCACCTTGCCGCGGACTCCGGGGAAGCTCAGAGGCGATCGGCGGCGAGGGAGAAGTGGCAGCGGCTCGGGTGCTCCGGCGCGGCGGCGGTGGAGTGCTCGGGAGGGGAACGGAAGTGGTGGGGGAGGTAGTGCGGAGAGAGGCGGAGCTGAGGGTGGCTTTTATAGGGGTGGAGAGGTGCAGAGGCGGCACAAATTTCTTGCCAGAGAGGGAGATCGGCAGCGGACATTGCGGGAGAAATGGGAGAGGAGGGGGTGCGGGAAGTGGGGAGGTGGGCACGGTGTGTGCGGGGGAAGTTGGGCGCACGTGGGGAGAGGGCGGCGTGAGCGGGGAGAGGGGAGTGGCTAGAAAGGTCGGGGGTGGTTACGGTTGCGGCACGATGCGTGAGAGACCATGTGGTTATGACCCCATGTTTGTGATGAGTAATTGACGAGAGTTCTGAAAAGATTGAGTTTGGATTGTGCATTTCGTGCCATGTCGGCATTTGGCTCAGTCGGGTTTGGTTAATCGGACTTGAGGCGTATTCTTCTTCCCGTTTAAGCTTTTGGGCCATTTTATGCTTGAGTATGATTAGTTGATGCTAATTGTGATTACTTGTGTCGAGCGGTGCTATGTGATGTGTTTCTTGTCGGTGATGGCTGCAGGACATCGAGGCGGAGTCGTGGCGAGGCACGGAGGACCGGACTAGGCGCAGGTGGTGCCGAGGTCAAAACGGTCGGGGTGTGCCGAAGATGGTGAGGACTTGAGGTGGTTGTGAGGCTTGGACGACAAGAAATGCATAAGCTTCCCGGAAGTGCAGGAGGGGCGTTTCGGTAAAAGCGCGAAGCTGCACGAGGAAGCGGTTTGGGTCTTTGGTTAGCGGGTAAAGCGAGGGAGAAACCCGTTAAGTAAAGGCTATAAATTGGAGAGGTGTGTCCAGGTGCATGCATGTCTTGAGAGGGAGTGCATGGCTTTTAGGGCTTTGCTTTTAGTCAAAATGGCTTTGGGAAAGGGTTAAGGCTTTTGCTTTGTATCTTTAGTTGGTGAGAGTTGGTAGGAGAGGGCAGAGCTTCGTTGGTTTTCACTGTTTCCCTGTATGTGTTCTTGAGGGAGGATGTAGTAAGCTCTTGATCATCCAAGCATGTATGGGGTTGTAGGGATGGATTGAGTTGATACTCTACGTAATCATTCATCTCTCTTCCTCAATATCAATCTGAGATGGCTTTGTTTGAGTTTGATTGAGTTTCTGTCTCTCTGTTGGTTTTTGTCTCTTCGATGCTTTCTAGGCTTGATTTCTGAGATTTTCGTTTTTGTGTTGATTCTTGCTGAGGAGGTGTAAAATGGGTTGCTCTATGATGGGATGTGACCTCAAGATCATTTGATCGATTTTTCCCAAGAGCAGATTGAATGAATCAAAGTCTCTCCATTTTTCAGCCCCTCTATTCCTTCTCTATTCATTTCTAGGGTTTGAGGTGGTTTGTGCTTTTCTTCATGAGATGCTCTAAGATTTGGACTCTCTAGTCCTGAGGCTTTTGCTAATCTATCTGCAAAGTTTCTTGGCCAAAGGATCAAAGTTGAGATGGCAATTTGAAGTTTTGATGTGGCTCTCTGTAGTTTTCAGATTTTTGATCCAAATCTGAAATTCATGAGCTTGAGTTGAATTCTGGTGTTTCCCAAGCTCCTCTTGCTATTTAGAATGTGTTTGTGGTGCTCTGGGCAAAAAAGGTTGGAAGCAAAACCCTCAATTTCTTAGATTTTGAAGATCTGAAATATTTTTGAGTTTCAGTTTTTTAGTTTGAGCTCTGGGATTACTCGGGGATCAGGGGACCGGTCAGTCCACTCCGTTGCCTGCGGTCAGACCGCTCTATGGCCGACGGTCGGACCGGCGTTAGACCGGCGGTTAGACTGGCGGTCGGACCGGCGTTAGACCAGCGGTTAGACCAGCGGTCGGACCGGCAGCAGACCGGCGGTTAGACCGGCCTGGCCACTGCAGTCTGACCGCCCGGCATGTTGAAGTCAGGCCGCCCCCTTCTAATTTTTGTGATGTCTTCCATTTTTTCTTGGGTGTCTCTCTTGCTTCTCCTTTTAGCCTTCTGTGAGGTACCAGAGAGTCTAAGTTCTTCTCTTCATAGCCTTTCTGTGGCCATAGGAGAGGAGACTTACCTTTGAGTCGTCGAGGGAAATTTGAAAAGCAACATTCACCCCTCCCCTCTGTCACCAAATCCGATCCAACAATTGGTATCAGAGCGAGGTTGGCTCTGTATTTGATCTTAACCGATCTTGAGCATGGCAACTAGTAGGGAATCCTGTGAGCTCTTCTTTGCATCTTGTTGGGGGTGTTTTTTTGCCAATGATGTCCTTTGCGACAAGAGGCTGTTTTCGGTTAGAGGAGTGCAATGATATGAGCACTGCATCTTGAGACTTTGTCACCTCTTTCATTTAAGAGGTGGTTCCTTCCTTGAGCGTAATTCTATTGTTGATTGCACTTGTGCCTTTTGCTTAGTTGCTTCTATTTTTGGCTAGTGCATTTCTTGTCGGCTCTTCTTGGTTGGTCCAAGGGATTTCTCTTTCTGAGCAAAGATGGGGCTTTTGGATCATGTCTTGTAGTAGACACTTGCACCATTGCTCATTTTGTGAGAAGGATGGACATTTTTGACATCGCGGACTTGTTTCTTTTGATTTTGATCTTTGTCCGCGTGCTGTTCCGAGGAAGGATTTGCGCCGTTTCTTAAATGGTAGACCTCGTTCGCCCAAACGAGGTACGCACCTACGGCGAGGAGAAGGTGTGAGTCTCTTTGATGCTTTGGTTAGTTCTTTTCTTGGTTGCTCAAGTGCTAGGATCAAGAAAGTCTTGAAAGAACACGGATGATGATGATAAGAAGGACGAGCGCTAACTCATCATGAGCAAGGTAATACCTCATTGTGACCTTGGCCTTGTCCAAGATGAATATACTTACTCTTAGGGAGAATGTGAGATGCCTAGATGATAAATTGCTAGATTGTTTTTGCTAGGTGGAAATCTCATTAATCATGTGTAGGTTGTGAGTCTAGTTCTTAGATAGTGTAAATTTAATTTCTCTACTTGCTTGTTAAAATCTGAAAATGAGGAATTAAAATTTTGACTCACCACACTCGTGTAAAGGAGCTTGATTTTGCTAGAGTTTGGATTAGTAAAGCCAAGTTCCTTTGCTGTGTCGTCGTTGTAGTCGTAATGCCTTACGATTACAACTTCGGCTTCTCGGACGTAGTCGTAGCTTCATACGACCACGTCACTCGGCTATAATCGTTCAGGACTATGCCTCTCGGGCTACGATGATGCTCATTTCTTCTTGACCGTAGTCGTAGCATGCTTCGACTACTCTTTTCTGCTAAGTGGCTTTGTGTCAAGTCTTGAATTCCCAAGTACATGTCTACTAACCCTTCGGGATCCAAGACTTGGGCACTTTGGTCTTGTCATTTGTAGGTATCCAGACGCTGGTTGGAGAACATGGGATTGATTGGGTTTTAGTCTTCTGCTTCATCACGTGACTAGAACATTCATTGGTTCTCCACTTCATGGCCTCCAAGAGGCATATGCTTTCACCGGTTGCGTCTCCACCTACTTGGCTGTGAATGAGGGGGAGACTGGTACAGCCTTTACGACCGCTCCTTGGTCTTTACGACTACGTCATAGCAACAACGAGCGCAGTCTGGACTCTCGGCCGAACTCGACGTGACTACATCACGGTCTCGACTACGACCACGACCTAGACACGACTTTGACCACTCCACCAAGGTCTGCACACATCAACGACCACGGCCAGGACTCACCTACGACCACGTCCTGGACTCGTATTCGACCTCGGCCAAGGCAACACTCATACTCGATCAGGTCTGCGATCACGACTCCCCACCGAGCGACTGTGAGAGAGGTTTGCTCCCTTGTGATCTTTAGTATTTTGCTTCCCATCACTTTCATTGGTTATTTATTCTAGTGGTAGAAAGGGTCCGATTGGTTGGATAGGAGCCAAGGTGATGCTGTCTCATTCACACCTCTCTTCCAAATGGTTCTCTAGAATTATTTACTACCTAGTTTGAGCTGTGGTTCTCTAGGATTCTCTTCTACCTAGTTTGAACTTTCTTCTTGGCCACTAGTCTTGTGCGTTGACATAGTGTGTTTTTGCTCTGTGGTATAAGGTTACAGGCTAGAGACCATGTGGATAGGGTGTGCTTGGGAATCACCTCCTTGAGTTAGAACCTTTTTTCTGGATTGTTGTGTGGGGGAGTTTTGTGCTTCGTGCTTTATCTTGTTTATTATGCTTTTACTCCTTTCTGTTGCATTGCATATGGGTGCTTTGGGATTAGTCCTCCTAGCATAGTGAGAGACCATGTGGAGGTCTTCCCGTGTGTGTGATGAGTAATTGACATCGGTTTAGGAGAGTCGAGTTTGATTTGGTTGGTTCGGACCCTGACGTTACGTGGTGCAATCGGGCTCGGTCGGACATGGTCAAACCTGGTCAAAATGGTTAGGATGCATATTATGTCGACTTGTCAGGTTTGGACTATTTAATTGATGCTAGTGTGCTTTCATGTATTGAGCGGTGCTATTTGATTTGTTTCTTGTCTGTGTTGGCTGCAGGACGTCGAGGCGGAGTGTGGCGAGACACGAGGTGACCGGACTAGACACGGGCGGTGTCGAGGTCAGAACGGTCGAGATGTGTCGAAGACGGCGGAGACTCAAGGTGGTTGCGAGGCTTGGACGACAAGGAGCGCGGAAGCTTCCCGGAAGGTGCAAGAGGGGCGAAATGGTAATTTCGCGAGGCTGCAAAAGCGAGAGTGGGCTCCGTTCAGGTTTAGCGGGCGTAACGGGTTGGAGACCCGTTAGCCAAGGGCTATAAATATGAGGGAGTGGCTACATGCCCACTCATGCACTCCAAGGGTTTATAGGGTTTCCTTTAGTCAAAATGGGCTTTAGGGGTTTGCTTTGGCTTTAGGCTTTAGTTGGTGAGGCTTTGGGAGTGGAGAGTAGTTGGAGAGGGCAGGTGCTCTGTCCCCCTTCGATGTATTCTTGAGTGCTCCTCCCTCTATGTGTTTCTCCAGGAAAGCATGTATGGGTTGTGTTCTTGAGGATTAGGGAGAGGGAGAGGATGAGCTGAGGATCTTGTAATCATTCCTCTTGTATCAATCATGTATCTCCTTTCCTCTCTATCAATATGAGGTGGTGATATTTGAGTCTTATTATTCTCTCTTGCTTATTTCCTTCGATGCTCTCCATGTGTGATTTTTGAGTTTTTGCTCGGTTCTTGCTGGGGAGTGCCAAAATGGGTTGCTCTGTGATGGGATGATATCTTTAGACCATTTGGTCAGGTTCCCCCAAGAGCGAATCAATTCTATTCTTAGATTTTCTCCTCAGCCTCCTTTGTTCATTTCTCCAGTTCTAGGGTTTGAGGTGGTTTGTGTTTTTCTTCATGAGATGCTCTAAGATTTGGACTCTCAGGTCCTTAGGCTATTGCTAATCTTCTTGTAAAATCTCATGTGTAAAGGATCTTTGAATCTTGAGTAATTGGATTTTTTGTGCTCTCTCTGAAGCTTCCCATGCTTTTCTATGGTTTTAGTGCATTTCATGTTTCCCTTCTCAAGATGGCTTGAAATTTGGCTTGTAGAGTCCAATGGCTATTGCTAACATATATGCAAAGTCTCATGGCCAAAGGATTGGAGATGGAGTGGCAATTGAAATTTTTGGGCAGCTCTCTGTATTTTTCAGAGTTTGAGACAAAACTGAAATTATTGATTTTGAGTTGGTCTCCTTTGTTTCCCAAGCATCCCTTGCTATTTAGAATATTGTTGTGATGCTTTGAGGGGGAAAGGTTAGGAGCAAAAACATCAATTTGTCAGTTTTTGGAGGTCTGAAGAGTTTGCCCTAAATTCAGTTTTCTGGACTGCTCTTGGGTTGCCTGAAATTCAGAAGACCGGTCAGGCTGGCGTTTACCCAGCGGTCAGATCGGCTTTTACCCAGCAGTCAGACCGGCGTTTACCCAGCGATCAGACCGGCTTTTACCCAGCGGTCAGACCGGCCCCCTGCTGGATATGTTGTTTTTCATGTTTTTCTCTACTATGCCTTCGAGGTTTTCCTTTTGAGTGAAGTGTTTCCTTCTTTTGAGTACTTAGATCTCCAATAAGCCTAAATCTTGATTCTTCATAGCACTTGTTGTTATCGGAGAAGAACTTTTTGATTGGAGATTTGTGGGGGACAAATTCTTAGAAGTCGACATTCACCCCCTCTGTCGCCATTTCGGTCCAACAATTGGTATCAGAGCCGGTTAGCTCTTTTCAATAGATCTTAACCGGTCTCTAGAGCCATGGCGATGGACAAGTACTCGAACAAGCCCCCGGTCTTCGATGGGATCGACTATCCCTTCTGGAAGAGCCGGATGGAGACCTACATCCAGGCTCAGGGCTACGCCATCTGGTGTAAGGTCAAAGTACGATTTGTTGTTCCTGCCGATGAGAACATCAATGCCGGGAACATGGCTGATGTTGAGGCAAAAGCTAAGGCAAGGAACATCATTATCTAGGGGTTGAGTCGTAGCGAGTTTGACCGCATATCTCATCTTTTGTCCACCTTCGATATTTGGGAGACCCTCGATGCTTACCATGAGGGCACCACCCAAATAAAGACGGTGCGACAGGACCAGTTCAAGTGAGGTTACAACAAGTTTGAAATGCTCACTGGTGAGTCCCTCGATGACTGTTTTGCGTGTTTTCACAAGATTCTGAGCAACCTCCGAGCGGTCGGTCTCACATACCCCGACTCGGGATAACGCTCGACAAATGCTCGCTGCACTCGATCTTCGTGTTTGGGAGATGAAGGTGACTACCATCAAGGACACCACGGACCTCTCGACTTTGACTCTTGATGCACTGTACTCGCGCCTCAAGACTCACGAGATTGACATTGTCTCACCGATCCCAATTTGACTTTCGGTTCTTCTTCTGATTCTCTTTGCGGTTTCTCCCTTGCTGCTCTCTGTGATATAACTGATGATCAGTTAGAGCAGCTTGCGGATGAGCAGTTAGCCGTCCTAGCTCGGAGATTCTCTCATGCTTACAAGAGGAGGAGGGATGGAAAGAGAGGAGGACCCGTGATTTTCTTCGAGTGTGGTGGCCCCAACCACATTCGGGCAAATTGCCCCAAGCTGGGGAAGCGCAAAGGTGACTACGGCGGTTCGGGCAAGAACAACTACATTGACAAGAACCGCAACAACAAGCCCTTAGCTCCCGCACAAGGCAAGAAGAAGTTCCACGACCTTGGCAAAGCCAAGAAGCTCTTCCACTGCGTCCTCACCGCCTTCGATGACCTCGACCTCAGCGAGGTTGAGGGGTGGAGCGACGACGATGGAACGAATGAGCAAGAACCCAAGGGCGGCGACGACTTCTCCGGCATGTGCTTCATGGCCTTGAGGGCGAACTGAGCGACAGCGAGCTGTACTCCGACTCTGACGAGGTAAGCCCCACCTACAACCAGCTTAATGATGCTTTCCTTAAGCTAGGTATATTCCATGCTAAGTCTAGGGCTAGGTATACTGAGTTGGAGAAGGAAGTAGATAGACTATCACGGGAGCTTACTTCACTTACATCTGCTCCCTCCCGTGATGATTGTGATACATGCTGTGTTCTGTTGGCTGACATGGAGAAATTAAGGACCTCGCATGATAGTTTGTCCTTCGAGCTTGACATAATTAAGGTGGAGAACATTAGTCTTCTTGCTGAGCTTGAGATGAGTAGGGTAGTTCCTGTTTCATCTACTTCTGTTGAGACTATTGCTTGCACCTCATATGAGGATAAGGACAACGCTTTTAGAGGTCTTTATACCATGCTTCTAGATCTGCCCGAGTCATGTGAAAATTGCAATAACTTGAAGATGAACCTAAAACAGGCATATCACAAAATTGCTGAGTTGCGTGCTTCTTTACTTGAGCCTGTTGTGTCTTGCACCAATTGTCCAAAATTAACCCTTGAACTTGAATCTGTTTCCAAGCAATTCCAAGAAGTGGTTAATCATAACAACAAGTTGGCTCAGTTTGCGACTAAGGACCCTGTTAGCTCGCCATGCACGAGTTGTGAAAAACTAAAACTTGAACTCATTGCTTTGAATGAAAAGTGCGTGAAGCTAACTAAGGATCAATTAGTGAAGCCACCAAATAATTGTGATGTGATTGCTGGTGAGGGGAAGAAGCCCCAGGGTAAGATAGAGATGCCTAGTGACGTGAACCAATTGGCTAGCAGTAGGACTGTCCATTCTGAGTCGGTTGTGCATGCACAAGCCATTCGTCCTCCCTTACCTTCTGCTGTTCCCTCTTCTCCCTGCTCTTCTTGCACCCTCTCTTTCAGGAGTGTTAGTATCTTATGAACACTCTCGGGAGGTTTGTAGGCGGCAAGAAGAAGTTGAATCTTATTCTAGACTAGTCCAACATTTGCAAATTTAATCAAGGTCTAGGATATGATTTCAATGAGGACATTAGGAGGCATCCACCTGCTATTCTCAGACCCATAATAGGAGGTGTGATCGAGGTTGAGCCCAGATCTGATGAAGTTAAATTCAAGTCTGCGGGCTTTGTCCAAGGGATTTCTGACAGCAAGGTGAGTTCACCTACAGCTTCGGCCTCTTAGAAGGCGAAGCCATCTCATGCTACTTCTGCCTCTCAGAAGGCAAAGTATCATTGCACCTTCTGTCAGAAGGATGGACACTTGATTGATCAATGCTTCAGGTGCGCCAGGATCGCGCAGAGAGACCGTGTTGCAGCGCTTAGGCATATTCAGGGTCAGCCCCAGACCTTGAGTGCACCTAAGACCAACACGAGGTCTAGGTTTGCTTCAGATGCTTCTGATGGTTTTGGGCAGCATCGAGGACTTGGTTTTTCTGAGTTTTCTGGCTTTCGTCCTCATGCTCCTGTTGGTTGTGACCACCGCTGTCCTGAGAGTAGATCTCGTTTCCCCCGTCAAGATAGCTACCCGCGGCGTGATCAGCATGTTGCTGGTGTCTTGACTCGCTCCTCTATAGCAGTCAAGCCTAACAACAGCTTCGGGTCTGCACACAGACCTTCTGGCTTGTTGAGTGACAGAGAACATAGGGTAGATAGAGGTCAGTCGTGCTTGACTACTTCATCTGCTCGACGTGTTACTCAGTATTGGGTGCCAAAATAACTCTTGATTTACCCCAGTACTGAGACTTTACTCTCTGTTTGACTCAGGTTCGCCGGGCAGGGAAGGGAAAAGTTTGGCTCGTAGACTCCGGGTGTTCACGACACATGACCAGTGACTCCCGTTGGTTTTCTTCCCTTGCCCGTGCTCCAAGTGATGAGACGATAACCTTCGGAGATGCTTCATCTAGGCGCGTCATCGCCAAAGGTACAGTGCGCGTTAATGATTCTTTCATTGTGAAAGATGTTGCCTTGGTTAGTAAGCTGTAGTATAATTTGCTTTCCGTTTCTCAGCTTACCGATGACGGTTTCGAGGTAGGCTTTAAGAAAAACGCTTGCAAAATTTTGATTCTTCGGGTAGTCTGGTTTGTGGGATTTCTCGTTTTGGGAGGATCTTTCATGCTGATTTTTCTGAGTCTTTTGGTGATCCTCTCTGGTGTTTGGTTGCTTCTAAGTCCCGCAACCTTTCTTTCTGGCATAGGAGACTTGGTCATATTGGATTTGACCATTTGACCCAAGTTAGCGGCCACGATCTCATTCGTGGTCTGCCGAAACTCAAGATGGTCAAAGATCTTGTTTGCGCTCCATGCCGGCACGGCAAGATGGTTGCTGCTTCCCATCCTCCGGTCACAGTTACTATGACCGATGCACCAGGACAGCTGCTCCATATGGACACAGTTGGACCAGCTCGAGTGCGATCGGCTAGAGGAAGTGGTATGTTCTTGTCGTGGTCGATGACTTCTCGAGGTATTCTTGGGTGTTTTTCTTAGCCTCGAAGGATGAGACGTTTACACATTTCTGAGGTCTTTTTAGTAGGCTTTCTGTTGAGCTCCCGGGTGCCTTACGAGCGATCCGCAGTGACAATGGCACGGAGTTCAAGAATTCCTATTTTGAGAGGTTCTGCGATGAGGCAGTGTAGAGCATCGCCTCCTCTCCGCACGTCCCACAGCAAAATGGCGTCGTGGAGAGAAAGAACCGTACCTTGGTCGAGATGGCCAGGACGATGCTTGATGAGTACTCTACACTGCGGAAGTTTTGGGCTGAGACTATAGCCACCGCATGCCATGTCTCAAATCAAGTTTTTCTTAGGGCACACTTGCACCGCACTTCTTATGAGGTGAGATATGGGCGAAAGCCCAGTGTATCTCATTTTCGTGTGTTTGGTTGCAAGTGCTTTACTCTGAAGTCCGGGAACCTAGACAAGTTCGAGTCACGTTCTTGTGATGGGATCTTTCTAGGTTACTCGACTTCTTCGCGGGCTTATCGGGTTTGGATCTGCGAGACTAGTAAAATGGTAGAGACCTGTGAGGTGACTTTCGACGAGGCCAGTCCGGGGACTAGACCCGTTATCTCAGGTTCTTTAGAGTAGTCTAAGCCATCTTTGTGGATGATGAGGACGATGGAGATGAGGGTTATCTACCTGATCCAGTCCCTCATCCACCCCTTGAGGTGCCTTCTTCCACCGCACCTCGAGGTGATCAGCCCATGCCTTCTGCTTCTTCTGGAGCTAGTGGCTCTGTTCCTACCTCGTTAGCTCACGAGGTAGAGGCCACTTCTTCATCTCATCCTGGACCTCCTAGACACATTCAAAAAGCTCATCCTTCTGGGCAGATTATTGGAGACCTCTTTGAGCGTGTCACACGCTCAAAGTCTACCACATCACTTTTCTGTCTCCATTCTGCCTTTGTTGCCTCCTTCGAGCCCAAGGATGTGTGTCATGCACTTTCTGACGAATCTTGGGTCAATGCCATGCATGAGGAGCTAGAGAATTTCGAGAGAAATAAGGTCTGGTCACTTGTTGAGCCCCCTCGTGGTCACAATGTCATTGGGACCAAGTGGGTGTTCAAGAACAAGCAAAGTGAGGATGGGGTAGTTGTTCGAAACAAGGCTAGACTGGTAGCTCAGGGGTTCTCCCAAGTTGAGGGTCTAGATTTCGAGGAGACCTTTGCCCCTATAGCTAGACTTGAGGCCATTAGAATCCTGCTTGCCTTTGCAACTTCTACAGGTTTCAAGCTTTACCAGATGGATGTCAAGAGTGCCTTCCTTAATGGCTTCATTGAGGAAGAAGTCTATGTCCGACAGCCTCCAGGTTTCAAGAACCCCAAATACCCAAACCATGTCTTCAAGCTTTCCAAAGCGCTGTATGGACTTAAGTAGGCCCCTAGAGCTTGGTATGAGAGGCTTAAGTCCTACTTGTTGAGTCATGGTTTTGAGATGGGTAAAGTAGACAAGACCTTGTTCATCCGTCGGCAAGGCACTGATCTTCTGCTCATCCAGATTTATGTTGACGACATCATCTTTGGCGGCTCTTCTCATGCTCTCGTTTCACAGTTCTCGGATGTCATGAGCACCGAGTTTGAGATGAGCATGATGGGTGAGTTGACCTTCTTCCTTGGCTTCCAAATTAAGCAGACTCGGGAGGGTACCTTCTTGCATCAAGGCAAGTACACTCGTGACCTCCTGAGACGCTTTGACATGAGTGATGGTAAGCCCGTGTCAACTCCCAAGGCATCTTCAGCCACACTTGACCCAGATGAGGACAGCGAGCCAGTTGATCAGAAGGAGTATCATAGTATGATCGGCTCCCTCTTGTACCTCACTGCCTCGAGATCGGACATACACTTCGCTGTGTGTCTTTGTGCCCGGTTTCAGGCTTCTCCTCACATATCTCATCGCCAGGCGGTGAAGCGCATTCTTCGGTACCTTCGAGCTACCATTGACTATGGTACCTGGTACTCTTCCTCATCCTGTCTTTCCCTGAGAGCCTATTCGGATGCAGACTTTACTGGCTATAGGATAGATAGGAAGAGCACTTCGAGCACTTGCTAGTTCATTGGCACTTCTCTCGTTTCCTGGTCTTCGAGGAAGCGATCGGTGTTACATCCACCGCAGAGGCCGAGTACATTGCTGCGGCCGATTCTGTGTAGCTAGGTGCTGGATGGTCTTGACCTGCAGACTTTGGGTTAGTTATCGACAGTGTTCCACTCTTTTGTGACAACACTTCGCGATTAACATTGCTAAGAACCCAATGCAAGACTCCGGACCAAGCATATTGATATTCGCTATCACTTCCTTAGAGACCATGTAGAGAAGGGTGACATCGTGCTCCAGTTTGTGGAGAGTGACCACCAATTGGCTGATATCTTTACCAAGCCATTGGATAGCTCTAGGTTTTTAGCTCTGCGGGGAGAGCTTGGGGTGGTCTGTCCTTATGGACTGTTGTGAGGGGGAGCTCTGTGCTTTACTGCTTTATTATATTGATTATGCTCTTACTCCTATCTATTGCATTGCATTTGGGGTGCATTGGGTTAGTCCTTCTAGCATAGGTTAGAGTGATTCTCTTGCCTAGCTGCTTAGACTTCTTGCTCTTACCTTGTGATTCCAGGATGCTGTTTATTAGCTGTCTTTCTTCTCTCTAGGTGGAGCTTACTCACTTATTGTGGGTTCTAGCGAGGGTTGGGCCACGCTCGAGTACCCCGTGTTTGCTCCCTAGGTTGTTAGTAGACCAGCTGATAGTCTCGGAGTCATATGGGCTAGATGAGAGTCAGTCTGAGCCATGGTTCCCTCTATATCTTATCTATGCTTTAAGGATTGCCCTTTCGGATTTTCTTTGCCAGTCTCTCTTGCTTATTGCTTTGGTTCAGGGGGAGTTCATTTGAGAGCTTCTGGAGCATAATTTTGACATAACTCAACTTGAACTGTGTCACATCCCAAATTTTCGCTTTTTAAAAATTTAATTTTAAATTAATTATTTTAAAGTATTTGAGCCTTATTTAGATTTATCTGGATTTGATTTCAAAATTTAAAGCAAGAAAATGTATTTTAAATATTTTATTAAAGCCAAAAAGGGTTTATTTTATTTTTCCTAGCCTTCCCTAAATGTTTAAGTAAATTTTGAGTATTTTCTAGAATTTAAAATCAATTTTCAAAGTTAAAAAGTATTTTATAAAATTATAAAATTCAAATATGAAATTAAAAACATTTTTCCTATGTCTAAAATGCTTCCAGGAATATTTTATGATTTTTCTGGAATTGTTAGACATTAAATATTAATTTTCCAAGCGTTTATAAAGTTTCTAGTATTTTCTGAAATTTATTCCGAAAATAAAAATCAAATTATTCCTAGCCTGCCATGTGTCGCTCTCAGATTAAATCAATCTCTCTCCACGTTTTAATCCTAGCCACACATGATCACTTACCCCTTCATAAAATCCAAGGGCCATAAAACATCCACTTGCCACGTGTTGCAAATCCGACGGCCCGTACCCCTTCACTTCCTCTCCCTCTCCATGACATATGGACCCCGCATGTCATATGTTTCTTCAACCTCTCCTTCTTCCTCCTCCCTCCCTCTCTCTCCTCCACCATGGATGACAAATTAGAGCTCATGAATCCCACCGTTTCTCCCTCTTAACTCTCGATTAAAACATGGAAACGGACGCCCTAATCACCCCCATCAATCTCCCGGCCGTTCCCCATCCTTTAATCTTCTCAAAACTGAAATCCTTTCCCCTCCCTTTTCTTTCTATAAATTGGCCTTCCCCTCACCATTCCTCCCCCTTTCCTCCCTCCTATTCGGCCGGCCCTCACTCCCTTCTTCTCCCGCCGCCGTGCGCCACCTCCCACCGGTCGCCTCCCCGACCACCCCGCCGCCGGCCGCCGGTGAACCGCCTCCCGTGCGCGCGCCCGTGTGCCTCTCCATGGGTTCCAACTCTAGTTGTTTTCCCACCTTATTTATTTAATTTGTTGTTGCTCCTATGTCAAGAAAGAACACATGCTCACTTGGCTAGTGGGTGCATGTTAGTGCGTGCATGCATGAGGTTGTGAGTTCAATTCCAGGGCAAGGCAATTTTTCGGTTTGGGCTTGGCCAAAAATTTTGTTAGCCAATGACAACCGGGCCCCACATGTCATAAACTCCAAATATCCCAAAAATCAGCCAAAATAAGATTCCAGAGAAAATTCCCTTGTTTTGCATTTTCTGAAATTTCCAAACCGATCAAACTTCCAATCGCTCATTCTCCCTCGTCCGATCTCCGAATCCAGTGATTCAAATTTATAAATTTGTCTAAAATCATAATCTATGTTGCAGTATATATTTTATATTTTTGTGATTTTATTTGTATTTATTTATTTGTTTGTTTTCTTGTCTCGCGCATAGAAACCGACGTCGCCGAAGAGTTCGTCGAACCGCAGCAAGAAGGATCAACTAGCGCGCAAGAAGGCAAGTCTCCTTTGATCATTTTGAACCCATGATTGTAAAATGTTTTAATTATTTTAAAGTTATGTGCATCGCTATTTACATAGAACATTAATTTTGCTTTAGCCATTAGTTAAATCAAATGTTGTTATACCCTCAATTGAATTTGAATATCATGTACCTTTGTAACATTAGGATTGCCTTTGTCTCAATAATGAGATTATTATTTAATCTTTGCTAATATAATAATGGTAGTATAATGCTTAGCCTTGCTATTTAATCTTGTTATAGCTTTGAAATGGGAAATTGTATCTCAATAATGTTTGTATTTGTTGTGGTTACAGACCAAACAGAGAGAGAGATGGTAGTGGGGAGTGGGAGGATGTAGCGTGTAATGTTCTGCCCTCCCCGTGGCCGGTGTTTCGTATATATATATACATGAGGAGCGGTTTTACAATTATGCCCTTACATCAGTTTATCCCTACTAGGGGTACTTGAGTCATTACACATGTTCTACTCTGGTCTTTATAGTCTTCTAATAGGTCTGCTGGGTTTAGGTGGGGGCCATCCCTACAACAGGAGCCTCTCATGGTGAAGGGCTTCACCGGGCCGAAGCCATGTTGCCGAGTCCTTTGGCCCCCTCCGTCCCTGCGGCCTGTGAACCTTTCCGGTTTTGCATAATCTTAACGTGGTTCGGAGCATCTGTAGCCGAAGCTGCGGGTGATGTCGAAGTGGTCACGCGCGCTCCATCCCCTACCCTTCGAACGGGTGACAGCGGAGCTAGCGCCCAAGTTGAAGCAGAGGCGCGCGCGCTCCGTCCCCTACCCTTCGAACGGGTGGCAGCGGAGCTGGCGTCCAAGTCATAGCAGAGGCGCGTGCGCTCCGTCCCCTACCCTTCGAATGGGTGGCAGCGGAGCTGGCGCCCCAATCGAAGCAGAGGCGCGCGCGCCCATCCCGTATCCTTGAGCGGGTGGCGCCGAGCCGGCGCCCAAGTCGACGTAGAGGCGCGCGCTCCGTCCCCTACCCTTCGAGCGGGTGGCGCGAGCCGCGCCAAGTCGAAGAGAGGCGCGCGCGCTCCGTCCCCTACCCTTCGAGCGGGTGGTAGCGAGCCGGCGTCCAAGTCGTGCGCAGGCACGCGCGCCCCCTACCCTTCGAGCGGGTGGCGCGAGCTGCACCCGGCCGGCGAAGCACGCGCGCTCGTCCGCACCTTTGAGCGGGTGGCAACGAGCCGCCGCCCAAAGGCGAGAGGCGCGCGCTCCGTCCCCTACCATTCGAACGGGTGGCAGCGGAGTTGGCACCCAAGTCGAAGCAGAGGCGCGCGCGCTCCGTCCCCTACCCTCCCTTTCGAACGGGTGGCAGCGGGGCTGGCGCCCAAGTCGAAGCAGAGGCGCGCTCCGTCCCCTACCCTTGAGCGGGTGTCGCCGAGCCGCGCCCAAGTCGGCAGAGGCGCGCGCTCCGTCCCCTACCCTTGAACGGGTGGCGCGGGCCGGCGCCCAAGTCGGCGAGGCGCGCTCGGTCCCCTACCCTTGAGCGGGTGTCGCGGCGCGCGCCAAGTCGGCAGAGCGCGCGCTCCGTCCCCTACCCTTCGAACGAGTGGCAGCGGAGCTGGCGCCCAAGTCGAAGCGGAGGCGCGCGCACTGCTGTTCTTGCCGCTTGGAGGGTAACGTGTCAGACCCAGATTTTTCATTCCAGAATTTACTGTGTTTCACTGCACTAATCCCTGGATCAGTAGTTAGTGCACACAGGTACTTTGTTGATTCATGACATACATCGCATAATAACATTACAGAATCTGAAATACACCACATCGGGTGAATGTTTACAAAAGGGGCCACTTGGCCGAATGTTTTCATTACATGAAGGCAGCGGAAATTGTAGCAAAAGTAAACCCAAATCCACAGGCAAGTGACCAGTAGGATAATGTGTGCATTATATGCCACCAGGGTCCCGGTAACATACATGTACGCTAAGCCAAGGGTCTACTTGTCTATGTCTAACCCTCGAGGCCTACGCCTTAATTATCGCCTTTGCTTCCATCGACGTTGGTAGGGACCTCCTCATAGGCGTAATGTCCTTGAGTTCCTGTTTCTGAATTTTGTCGCAAAAGCGAGTATGAGCACTCTGACCCCGTGCTCAGCAAGCCAACACACAGAATGCAATATTTAACATGCATGGCTAATCAAAGGATGGCTTGGCTCATTTTTATTTTGCGAAGAGTGCTTTTGAATACAATTATATAAAGATCCCTATGACCTAGCAATTTTAAACTTCAAACTTTTGTTTATAAAGTAAGTTGATCTTTATATTTGACACAGATTCCATCCACCATTACATGGCATCTGCGCCATATAGTATCTTTCAGCGTTATAGCCGCTTAACGTACCACTGGGACAACACCCAGGACAATTCCAACCAGGGCAGTCCTTCGCCCTTCAGGTTTTTCCCTTCACCCAAGTTCCATTATTTTGTTAACAGAACTATATCTAGTTACGTTCCCATGTCCGCCCTTGACCGTGGGCACGGCTATTCGAATAGTTTTGACTCTGCAGAGTTTGTACACTTTCACCACAAGAGATGAATTATCTTTGTTGCCAACATGCTTCCTTAGGCATGAGACCCAGATAATTTATCACAAAGCCTTTACCTTACTCCGATCTAGCTAGACACCACCCACGCTGAGGTTTCACCGCTGAAGGGTTACACCACCACAGTCAGAAGCCCCCTCTTGCGCCGTGTGAGTACAATACACCCTGTGCCTCACTGTGAGTAAACCAGTACACCCTGGCACCCACTTTCCTCGGTGATATCTGAACTAAACCCTTGCAAGTTACTCGGCTAGGTCGTACCCATTATAGACTTGTGGTTGTACTGTTGTACATCAGGAGGTCATCCCAAGATTCAGTCCTTAGTGTTGGAAATATGCCCTAGAGGCAATCATAGAGATGATGATATTTCGTTGTATCCATGATTTAATAAATGTTCCTTGAATATTGCCTTTGTATTGATTAACAAGTATGTGACTTGTTTGTGAAACTCTTTACTTGTATGGTTATTCTAAAGTTGTCCCTAGTCGAAGTTCATGTGTGGACACACGTGAATAATGGATTAGCACATGTATCGGTTGATGACCATGTTTCACAGGTCATAGACATGGAGATGTCAAACCAATAATGTGGACACATGTTTAGAACATGGGGTTGGACCGACCCAACATGAGACATAGCTTTTATACTTATGATTCTCTCTACACAATGTGTACGCCTTGTCCTTAGACCTGAGATTGTCGCATGTACTTGAGATGTGAATCGACCTACTTAGGGGCTATCAAATGCTACTCCGTAACTGGGTAGTTATAAAGATAGTTTTCGGGTTTGTCATGAAGCATGCTGCAAGGCATGGTCAGTCGAGATGGGATTTGCCCCTCTCTACCTGAGAGAGATATCTCTGGGCCCCTCGAGTGATCGGATCCAGAAATGCATGGCCATGCTACTTAAGGTTAAGAGTTAACCTAGTAAGGGATTCGGATCACGGATCGAGAAAGAGTGGTCAGCTTGGAGCTCGACCAAATATCGTGAGGCAAAGGGATTGGCATGTACATTAAAGTTGTGATGGTTCGTCCGATATGATCTTTGTGTATGTTTAGGAGTTGGCACGTCTTGCTAGAGGCCGCTACCAACTATTGACCAAGTATGTGTACTCGCGTCATGTCTAAACATACGTGAACCTATAGGGTCACACACTTAAGGGCTGAAGCCTAATTCGGATTGGATCCGGGTTAGACTGGGTATTGAGTCCTAATGGGCCTCCATTCACTGAAGCCCATTATAAGGACGTCTATAAAAGGAGGGCAAGGGCGCACAGGGTTGAGAGAGATTTTCGTGACCTCCTCAAACCCTGGCCGCCACCCCTCCCACGCCCTGGGTGCTCGTGCGGATCTAGTAATCCGGCGTGCGTCGCTTCCTCCCGTACGTGTGGATACCTTTTTGGCGGCGCTGCATCTGTAGCGTTCGGACGAACCGCAAGAGAGGAGTTGTACGTGGGACGTCGCGACGTGGACGAGGAAGTAGTAGACTACTCGCCCGACGTCTTTGCATCGACGTAGTACGACTACTCGGCCCCGACGTGCTGCATCAATTCCACATCTGCGCGTCTAGTGGTAATTCCGTGATCTATAACTGCAGTGATCTTGGTTTACGGGTAGAATTTTTATAAATTTGCGCTAGCGTAGCCTGCCCGTAGTCCTTCACTTAGGGGGCTACCTGGATGGTTCTGCCACATTTCACATTTTGTGCATCCACTGCACCACATACCAGCCCCCAAACCATCCATCCAGGCATTAAGCAATTTTAGGATTTTTCAGGGGTAGGAAAATGTTGTGTCCACTTACTACAGTCATTCCATCCATGACTGTTCCCCAAACAATATCACATTTTGCAAGTGTTGTTTTTGGGGCAGCTATGTACCCCCGTTTTACCTAGCAATACTAAGCATCGCAATATTTATTGGACTTACTGATAAAAAGCTATGATAGTATAAGTTTTGCTACGGCGACAAGGTTCACATGTCCAGGCATTTCAACGGATCATTATAAGCAAGCATTACAGTAGGTGTATAGCTATCATTTATGGAAATGAACATATTTTACCACATGAAATAACAGCATGCATGTTGATATTTAAAAGAAACTACTTTGCAAAATCATAGGTTCAAAATGATCAAGGTGTTAACTCGCCTTGGTCACAGGGATCCAGTTCTTGATGATCTTGAGCTTCTAAGGTTGCTGCCTCGGCTTCTTCCTCCTGAGCCTCGTACACTATATAATCGTGCGAAATACCCAATTAAAAGAAAAGCAACCAATCACTCAAAATATCACCAGAAAATCAAATAAACTTCAAAAATTATGGTTCTGGTTCCATTAGATAGATCTTGAATTTAAATGAATTTAAAAATTTGTTTCATTCAATTTGGAGCTAAAATGAAGAACTTATAAGCAGTCAAAGTTCTCGGTTCCAGTCAATTCCAAAAATAATTAAATTTTGACATGTGGGGCCCACTGGCAGCCTCTGATTCATTTTAATTTCCATTTTATTTACTTTTCGGTTCTCTGTGCTACTGACATGTAGGTCTGGTTACTGTTCATGGGGTCCACATGTCAGTACGGGATGTGCACCGGTGCCCCACTGACCAGCGGGGCCCAGCGGTCAGCGGCCGCTCTGGTGAGCTACTACTGACAGGTGGGGCCCACCTGTCAGATGAAATAAAAGAAAGTTCAACCTCGGCGCGCTGCGGAGCCAGGGGCTCGAACGCGCGCGGCCGAGGGAACGGGGGAGGGGGAAAGAGTTAGCGCTGATAGCCAAGTGAGCGGGGAGGCTTTGCCTACCTCTATAGGGCAGTTTATTCCTTTGAGGTGGGTTGGCAGCGGGGTCGGGCAGAGATGTCGGGGACGACGATGGCCGGCGGCGAGGGCTGTCGGGGAGGTCCGGTGAAGAGATGAAATGTGTTCCTCGTGCTGCGGTGAAGACGATGGTGCAGTCGCCCGGGGCCGAGGAGGTCCGGAGATGGGTCGGCGGCGTCGGCGGCGCGACTGGAGTGGCTCCTGGTGGACGGCGATGTCTGGCGTCGAGCTTCGGGCGAGACCGGGATGGCTTCGCGCTGCTCTGGAGATGGTCCCGGCGCGAGGAATCGGTGGCTAATGGCTCGGGGTGGAGGTTCGGGGTTCACCGGAGAGGGGGAAGAAACTAAGCTCGCCGGCGATTTGGGGGCTCTCGGTTCGATTACCTACTGGAGGGCGACGAATGCGACGTGGCGATTTCAACTGGGGTCCGCGACCTTATATACGAGCCCGGAGTAGGCTGGCAACGGGCGGCTCCCGCGCGGTCGCGTCGGAGCAGGTGGCGGAGGCAGGGGGTGACGCGGGAGGCTTTAATGCCAGGCGCACTGTGCATGACGCCGCACACCCACGCCCGCGCGGTCTCCTCCGCTTTTGCAGTCTCTCCCGCGCGAGGGGGAGCTGGCAACGGGCGGCGCCACGTAGCCGAGCCGAAGCGACGGGGCGGGGGAGAAACCGTGGGCGGTGGCGCCAAACCGTGGGCGGAGACGGTGGATCCAAGGATGGCGTCGGCTCCGCAGGCTTTTTCCACCATGGCGACGGGACGACACGGGCAGGCGGAGCCGTCGCATGCGCGCCACGGAGGCGCGCGGTGCTGTCCCCGCGCAGAGAGAGGAATCGGGGCGAAGGGGGAAGAAGACCCTGACAGAGCGGGCCCGCTGTCCAGCGAGAGTGGAGAGGGAAGGCGCGGACGGTGCGGATGGAGCCGGCGCACGCGGGAGGGCGGATCGGGCCGCACGCGTGTCGGTCGATGGGAGAGGGTAGGCGGGTTTCCATTGTTTTCAAAAATAATATTTTATGCCCTAAATCAAATTTGTTTCTTTACTTTTATGGATCACCTTTTCAGATTCGTGTTTACAAATTTTTGTCTTCCTTCCATTATTTGCACATTCCTTTTTAGGGCATTATCAATACCTGTCTTTCTCTTTTATTAATTCTTCGATTTTTGGAACCTCAACCAAGTTCATGAAAACATCAAAAAATTCAAATTCAAATGGAATATATTGCAAAAGTAATTCAAAAGCTTCTCATTCTCTAATTTCGAATTTTTGGGCTGTTACATAACGCGACCATGCGGACGGGTAGTGCGCTTTTAATGGCGGCTGGAATTGCGCCGACGCCTGTCCTGGCAGAGGTCGTGGTGCAGTCTGGCATGCCGTTGTGGGACACACGGTGACTCGCAATTGGCGCGTCGTGGGATGTGAGCGGTTGCGTGACTGCAACCGTTTGCCTCTTCCCCAGGGAAATGGGACGCGTGTTGAGGGCGTGGTGGCGTTCGTGCGCTGTTTGGCCACCTACCGGGCATGCCCCTCTAGGCCCCGGCGATCCTTCTTTCCAAATCATGGGTAATCGAACCATTGTAAGCTTGACCGGTCTGCGACTGAAACCGCAGGGGAGGCGAGCGGGCTTTATAAAGTGCCTTGTTGAGGTGGGAGCGCTCCTTCTCACCTGCCACCTTGGTCTGCCTTTTCTCGTGCTGCCCGTAGCGCCAGCTGCTTCTTGCTTTGCTTCCTTCGCCGTGATTGGCAAGAGTAATGGCCGGGCATGACGACGCCTCTCGCCGTCCCGGTGGTGATTCCTTGCCTAGCCGGGACGAGGAGTCCCATCCGCCTGGGGAGTACGCGCTGGTGCCGCGGGTGAGCTCACGCGCCAACAGGTGGTGGGACGCCATGGAGCACTCGGGGGGCCGCTGCTCCCGTGTGCTGGGGAGGAGCCGCGTGACCGAAGAGGCGCTGCGACGACTCGAGCGGGAAGGGAAGATCCAAGATCGCAATGGGGTTCGCCTACCTCGCCGCGACGAGACGGAGCCGAAGCCCCGGGCAATGGAGGCGATTGTTTTCGTCGCTTTCCTCGACGCTGGCCTGCGAATTCCCTACGCGTTGTTCGTGGGCGAAGTCCTACGGGTCTACGGTTTGGAGATAGCCCAGCTGACGCCAAACGCCATAATCCGCCTGGCTGTTTATGCGTGGGCGATACGGACAGAAGGGCGGCGTCCCAGTGCAAGCCTGTTCGCCACTCTACACGACGCGTGGTGCCAGCCTCGGAAAGTTGAGGGGGCGGTGTCCAACTTTGGCAGCGTGGACTTTGTGCTCCGAGCGTCGTGTTCGACGTTGTTCCCTGCCCCAGCCTCCCATGGGAAATGGGAATCCGGCTGGATGCGGCAGTGGTTTTACTATCTCGTGACCGACAAGAGCGGCCTGCAATGCCGAGGTGGGCCGATCACGTTCAACAGTTCGCCAAGCCTGAAGGCGGAGGTTGACGATGTGCAAAGGCTACAGAGCCTTGTCGGTGTCGCCCGTCGGATGAGCGTGTGCTACCTGGCCGAGGAGTTCACCATGTATGGGGTGGCGCCACTTTCCAAGTGGAAGTATGCTAGACGGGGTGACAATCGTGAGGACGGGTCGAGCCCAGCCGTGTCCCGCCTACTTCCGCCCTCCGCTCCTTGTAAGCCGCCGGGTGTATCCGTATGTACGCCCTTAAACTTGCATGGTCCCTGCTTGATTGTCTTGTTATCCTCTGTGCAGTGACTCGGCTGGAGGACGCGGAGCATGCGGTTGCGGCGCTCCTCGGCCCGTACACGCTGAAAGAACACCAGGCTCGCGAGGCCGCAGTCACCGCGGCCAAGCAGGGGCGGGTAAACCGTACCTACGAGGTTCTGGGCATTGCGGTGCTTGAACGTGCGGCCCCGACGGAGGCTTCCGCAGATGCTCCAAGCCATCACGTCGGTGGCAGTCGAGCGGGGACGCCGTCCTTGCGGCGGCGGACCCGTTCCGCGGCCACCATATGCGACCCACCGGGCACGTCGACGGCCAGCGCCGGCTCGAGGGGGCGCGCCGCCTCGACTCCTCTGGTTGCCCTTAGCGATGCCGTCGGACCTGCGCCGACGGCCATCGCTGGGTTAGAGCCCGCCAATCCGGGGGGGCACACTGTCCCCGGCGAGGGGGCTGTGGTTAGTGGTGTGCTGCCGCCCGCTACGGCCGGGCAAGACGCGCCTCCTGCGGCGGATATTGCGGGCGCCACCAGGACTGCGCCCGGGAGCATCGCGGAAGAGTCTCCTGAACTGCCCCGGGCGAAGCGCCCTCGGACCCGATCCCGTCGCCCTCGGTCGACTGGCGTTGCGAGCTCTGCGCGGATGACACCTGGCGCGGCCAAAGGGGCCTTCACGCCGAGCACCGAGGCGGCCGCACCCCACCCTACGATCGAAGCAGCAGTACCTCTCCTTGCAACGAGGGGCGTAGAAGGTAGGTGCGACTCCCCTTCTTTGCACGACTTCGCGAAACTTTCTCCGATATGCTCGCTCATTCCATCGACCTCAGGCGAGACTAGGTCTCCCGGACGCGAAGGATCGAGCAACGGAGGTGTGCGCGAAGTCCAAAATCCTGTGCAGAGTGCCCCCCGGCGCTTGTTGCCGCTGAGGCGGCCGACGTGTCGGCGGCTTCTAACGCAGTGGGACCCGAACCCGTTCTCTCGGACTTCCTCCCACGCTTGGAGATACTTCGCGTCCTCACGGCGGCCGCAGAGCGCACGAACAACGGTCTTGACAGATAGACATTGTCCTCGTGCGAGGGAGACCACTAGCACTCGCACTGCAGGCTTCAGAAATAAGGGTAAGTATGCGCGCTCCGGCTGCTAGGGTACCTTTGGCATTTGCTGAGTCGCTGTTCCTGTCAGACGCTTGCTATCAGCCGGGCCTTTGACAAGGTCCTCGTTCAGGAGCGAAGAGCTATGGAAGCCACCGTGTGCGGCGGATGGCGCTTGCGCGGCGACGAGGAGCCGCTACTGGAGGGCGCCGTGGGGGCCGCGCTACTGGAGGCCGAGGAAGCGCGATTGGAGACCGAGGAAGTCAAGCGTGCCGCAGGTGCGGAACGCGACTCCTTTCTGCAACAGATCGCCGCCCTAGAAGGGGAGAAAACCCGACTGGCTGAGTCTGTTGCAGCGAAGAACGGCGCCTTAAACAGTGCGTCCACATCCGCATGGCGGGCCATGGAGGCTCTGAACCAGGCCCTCCGAGATTTGTGCGTTAACGTGCCGGACACTACGCACAGTCTGGAGGACTTGACGGAGACGCTCGAGCTGGTCCAAGGGGGGGCGAGTGTTGCTCTTCGTGGCGCCAGAACCTTCGGCGAACACTGCGGTTATGTTGGCGCGTGCCTCGCCCTCTCCATGCTTCATACTCATGGGTGCCGACACACCCATGCACTAGTGAATCCGCAGCTAGATCTTCCAGGTCGGCCGGAGGCGATGGTGGACGCTGTTCGCGTCATCGGGCCTAGCCTACAGAACTTCCATCGGCGGATCTGGGATCGCTTTGGGGAGGACGCGGCGAAAGCTGCCGTGTGGCAGACGCTGCATGGAGAAGGGGACCCTCTCCGCTGGCTTGAAGCAATCTTTCGAGGCCACGATGGTGGTACGAGCTTGTCGGGACCGCACCAGGATTGAGCGATCGGTCGGGGAGGTTGGGGGGAGGCGCTGTTGCTCATGTTTGTAATCGCGGAACCCCCTTATTTTCGCAATGAATCAAAGCAGTACTTCATTGTCAGCTTCATGTGTTGCGACCTCCCCGCGTTAGTTATACTCCAAAGAATGCGTGGGATCGACATCCACGTCCTGTTTATACTCCGAAGAGTACGCACGGAAGTAACGCACGTGCGTGCATGAGATTCGTGTCTTGTTTATACTCTGTAGAGTGCGCAGGGAAAACATCCGCATCTTTGTGCGCGCGCGTGCGGAGGTGAACCTCGATGCGACGTCTTATTTAGAGTCCGTGGACTGGCGCGTGCGGAGGCGAACCTCGATGCTACGACTTCCTTTATAGTCCGGAGACTCTCGCGTGCGGAGGTGAATCTCGACGCTACGTCTTATTTTAGAGTCAGTGGACTGGCGCGTGCGGAGGCGAATCTCGACGCTACGACTTCATTTAAAGTCCGTAGACTGGTGCGCACGAGGGCGTCCCCCCGCTGCGTCTTATTTATACTCCGTAGAGTGCGTGCGGAGGCGGACCTCGACGCTACGTCTTATTTAGAGTCTGTGGACTGGCGCGTGCGGAGGCGAACCTCGACGCCACGACTTCCTTTATAGTCCAGAGACTCTTCCGTGCGGAGGTGAACCTCGACGCTACGTCTTATTTAGAGTCCGTGGACTGGCGCATGAGGAGGCGAACCTCGACGCTACGACTTCCTTTATAGTCCGGAGACTCTCGCTTGCGGAGGTGAACCTCGACGCTACGTTTTATTTAGAGTCCGTGGACTGGCGCGTGCGGAGGTGAACCTCGACGCTCGACTTCCTTTATAGTCCGGAGACTCGCGTGCGGTGAACCTCGACGCTTCGTCTCATTTAGAGTCAGTGGATCGGCGCGCGTGCGAGGCGAACCTCGGCGCTCGACTTCCTTTATAGTCCGGAGACTTCGCGTGCGGAGGTGAACCTCGGCGCTACGTCTTATTTAGAGTCCGTGGATGGCGCGCGTCGAAGCGAACCTCGGCGCTACGACTTCATTTAGAGTCCGTGGCGCGCGCGCGGGCGTCCCCGCTGCGTCTTATTTATACTCCGTAGAGTACGTGCGGAGGCGGACCTCGACGCTACGTCTTATTTAGAGTCTGTGGACTGGCGCATGCGGAGGCGAACCTCGACGCCACGACTTCCTTTATAGTCCGGAGACTCTCGCGTGCGGAGGTGAACGTCGACGCTACGTCTTATTTAGAGTCCGTGGACTGGCGCGTGCGGAGGCGAACCTCGATGCTACGACTTCCTTTATAGTCCAGAGACTCTCGCGTGCGGAGGAAAGCAACTTCAGGAACGGCGGGCTTTATTGAACTCCCGTTTGCGCGAGTGAGCATCGTGCAACAAACGGCTGGTGCCACTACATTTGTCGTGGTGCTGCTAGGCGTAATATCGCCGCAATTTGTCGGCGTTCCATGTATGACGGAGAGTCTGTCCCTCGAGCGTGGCAAGACGGTATGCCCCCTTCTGTAACGCTTCTAGGACAATGAAGGGACCCTCCCACTTGGACTCCAGCTTGCCCATGGTCTCCGCGTGGAGTGCCACTCTGAGGACGATGTCCCCGTGCTTGAACGTTCGTGGATATACAGAGCGGTCCCGAGTACGCACTGTCTGTCTTGCGTACTTCTCAGCATGTTGGGTCGCACTCGCCCGTATCCCATCAAGGAGATCCAAGGACACACGACGCTCTTCATCCGGCGCTTGGACGAGGACCCTCCGCGAACCAGCCTTGATTTCTTCAGGCGTCATAGCTTCGTCGCCGAAGAGGAGCTTAAAGGGCGTGAATCCCGTCGGGCGCGTTGCCATTGTGCGGAGGGACCAGAGGACGCTGTGAAGCTCGTTCGGCCACCGCCTTCTTCGGCTCGACGACGCTTCTTGGCGCGGCGAGATAGCGCCGTTCGCCCTCTCCACTGCTCTGTTGGACTGGGGGTGCCCCACCGAGGCGAACCGAAGCGTGATGCCCATGCCATCACAATACTCTTTAAACAGGGTGGCGTCGAACTGTAGGCCGTTGTCGACGGTGAGCTCCCGGGGCACGCCGAAGCGGCATATGATGTTCTCGCTGAGGAAGCGCATGGCGGCGAGGTTATTTTGGCGAGGCTACCGCCTCGGCCATCTCGAAAAAACACACGGTCGACCACCACAAATCGCAGTCCCACAGGGCTCGGGAAGCGATCCTACTATGTCGATGCCCAGCGTGCCACGCCACACCGGGGATGGGATTGAGGTGCGTCGAGGGCTGCGGATGATGCGCGCATCCATCGGCATCCTCGACACCGGCGCACGAGGTCCTGGGCATCAGCGATGGCAGTTGGCCAGTAAAAGCCTTGCCTGAACGCCTTGCCGACCAGAGACCTTGGTGCCAGGTGAGATCCGCACACACCTGCGTGGATGTCCGCAAGGAGGTTTCTCCCTTCCTCGGCTGAGAGGCATCGCAAGAGTGGTGCGCAAACCCCCTTTTTGTAGAGCGTCTCTTCGAACACCTGGAAGGACCTGGCGCGGTGCTGTAGACGCTGTAACTCGGCGGGATCCTCCGGCTCGGCGATGCCCTGTAGGAAATTAAAGATGGGCTCCCGCCAGTCGCCCTGTGGGATGATGTGGTGTACGACGGCCGCGTCCCAGGTATCTTGCGCGATGGCCGCCTGCGGCAACACTTCGTAGAACGCCCGCTGGGGTAATAGTTCTTTGGTGCCGCCGCGAGGGCGTCGGCTTGCTCATTCTCTGCTCGAGGGATGGCCTTGACCGTTACGCCCAAGAAGTGTCGTTCCCTTGCTCTAACAGCTGCCAGGTACTTGGCCAGCTTCGGGTCCTTGGCTTGATAAGATTTGTCGACATGGCCCACCACCAGCCGTGAGTCTGTGCGAATAAGCACTCGCCGCGCCCCAATTGCCTTAAGCTTTGTCAGGCCGAAGAGCAGTGCCTCATACTTGGCTGTATTGTTGGTAGCCGGGAAAGCAAGGCACGCCGAATACAGCAGGTGTTGCCCCTCGGGTGTGACAATTACAGCGCCTACACCCGTGCCTGCAACGCCGTAGGCTCCGTCGATGGTGAGCGTCCAGACCGGGTCAACGTTTTTCTGGACGAGCTGAGCCGACGGAGTCCACTCTGCGAGGAAGTCAGCGAGAACTTGGGATTTGATCGTTGTCCGCGAGGCGTAGGACAGGGAGAACGGGGCAAGATCGGCAGCCCATTTGCCGATGCGCCCCGTGGACTCCTTGTTGTGTAACATCTCTGCCAGGGGAAAGGAGGAAGGCACCGTGATCGGGTGGGCCAGAAAATAGTGCTAAAGTTTTCTGGAGGCCATGATCAGCGCGTAAGCGAGCTTCTCGAGCTCCGTGTACCTCGTCTTGGCGCCTTGGAGGGTTTCAGAGATGAAGTACACGGGTTGCTACATGGTGCCTTCTTCTAAAACCAGACAATGGCGATCGCTGTAATCGGGCGCGCTGTAAGCAGAGGGGAGCCTGCAGTGCCGGGCGACAGAGTGGGAGGCTTGGCAGATGCTTCTTGAGCTCACTGAAAGCCTCCGCACAATCATTGTCCCAGCGAAATCCATCACATCCGCGGAGTGTCTTGAAGAACAGCAAGCCCCGCTCCGCCGCCCTAGATAGGAAGCGACATAGGGCTGCCATACGGCCCGCCAGCCTCTGGACCTCCCTCGTCATCTTGGGGGGCTCCATACCCAAAATGGCATCGACCTTGTCGGGATTCGCCTGGAAACCCCGGCCGGATACGAGGAAGCCCAGGAGTTTGCCCGCCTGTACGCCGAAGAAGCATTTGTCGGGGTTGAGCTTGATGCCGGCCCTTCGTAGGTTTTCAAAGGTCTCCTGGAGGTCCCGGCCGTGCAGCGCGAGGTGCCGAGTTTTGACTACCACATCATCGACGTAGGCGTCCACGTTCCTCCCGAGCTGGGAGGCCAAGGCGAGCGCAACGAGACGGGTGAACGTAGCGCCCGCGTTCTTCAAGCTGAAGGGCATTCTGACAAAGCAGAACGTCCCAATCGGTGTGATGAAACTGGTCTTCTCCTCATCGTCTGCGGCCATGTAGACCTGATGGTAGCCTGAATAGGCGTCCAGGAAACTCATTAGCTCGCACCCGGCGGTGGCGTCAACTAGCTGATCGATGCGTGGCAAAGGGTAATTGTCCTTTGGACACGCCTTGTTGAGTGCCGTGAAGTCGATGCACATACGCCAGGCCCCGCTGGCCTTCTTGACTAATACTGGGTTAGCGAGCCATTCTGGATGGTGGACTTCGCGAATGACCCCGGCCCGGAGAAGCTTCGCCACCTCTGCCTTGGCCGCTTGCTGCCGGTCCATCGACATGCACCGCAGCTTTTGCTTGACAGGCTTGGCGTCGGGGCGGACCGCCAAGCGGTGTTCGATTACCGCTCGAGTAACGCCCTTAAGGTCCTCAGGAGACCATGCGAAAACGTCAGCGTTGTTTTGAAGCACTTGGAGCAGATCTCGCTCGACCTCCGGGGGGAGCCCCTCTCTGATGGACACAAATTGTCCCTCCGCCTGGAGCGGCATCTTCTTGACTCCGCCCTCGGGCCGAGGCTTGGGCATCCACCCGGGAGCGGAGGGCCCGTCGCCGAGGACGCCGGAGAGGGCATGCACCGGGCGATGAGGGACCCGGCTGCCGGCCTCCGCGCGCCTGGCCAGGTCTTGGTCACCGAAGACAGTGATGACACCCTCCGGACCCGGGAGCTTCATACACAGAAAGGTGGGGTGTGAGATTGCCTCGAAAGAGTTGACGGCAGGTCGCCCCAATATGACGTTGTATAGGTATGGGATGTCCACGACGTCGAAGATTACATGCTCGGTCCGGATGTTGCCCTTGTTACCCTCCTGGCGGAATGTGACTGGGAGGGACACGTGCCCTAATGCCCGCAGCGGTTGGCCTCCGAAGCCTTGAAGTGGAGCTCCTGGCTGCTCTAGCCGGTGGCGAGGGATTCCCATGCGGTCGAGGGCCCCTGCGATCAGAACGTTCGCGGAGCTTCCCCCGTCAACAAGGACGCGCTTGACATCGCAGCGTGCTATGTGGGCCTGGATGACCAGAGGGTCTTGGTGAGGATACTCCACTCCCCTGGCGTCATTCAGGTCGAAGGTGATGTTACAGGACGGCATCCACACGTGCGGCTGGTCTAAGGGGGCCCGAGGCAGGGAACCTCCGGTGATGACGCTTACGGCGCGGCCCCATGTGCCCTCTCCAGCGGGCGCTCACGGGGGGTTATCCCGCGGGTGATTCTCCTGAGCTTTGGCAAGGGGCTGGGAGGGCGAATCTTGGGATTCGACCATCGCGCGTCGCAGTATCATGACCGCAGTGCACGCCTCCGTGCGGTGATCACCGTAACTGTGCACCTCGCACCACCTGCCGTGGTCCAAGAGCTCTTGTTCCGCACGGGGGCGCTCATCCGACCCAGGTCTGGCCTCTCGTCCCCGGCCTCCTCCGCACCGGACGGGGGCCGGGCCTCGAAGGACGCTCCTGATGCCGAGGCCATGGTGGGCCCTTTGCTGCCTACGCTGGTGACGCCGAGGCTTGTGCCTGCCCTTGAGCGAACTTTCCTGTTCTCCGGTGCCGCCGCTCCCGGGAGTGTCCTCCCTAGGTTGTCGACCACGGGCCCGCTCTGGGGAGCTGATGCCTCCCTCGAGCGGCGGGCCCTTAGCGGGGGCGAGGTCGGGGGTGGGGGTACTGCATCTCCGCGCTTCTTCCTCGGCCCGCGCATATCCCTCCATTGCGTCGAAGAGCTCCTTGATCGCGACTTCATATACGCGCGCGAAGCCACCAGGGTCCGTCTCGCCTCTGCCTGGCTCGATGATACGGGGTAACTCGAAGTCTTCGGGCCACTCCACCCACTGTAGCCCTGCCAAAAGCGGAGACTCCAGATCGGCATGCCGCGGCGGTAGACGGCTCCATGTGGGGGCGCCACGGGGCTCCAGCGCGACCGCTGGCGTGGCCTGCTGGCTCCGAGCCTCCTGCATATTTTGGACAGCTCCGCGGAGATCCTCTAGCTCCCGCTGGAATGAGCGGAGGGTTGCCAGGAGAGCGCCTTCCCTCGCGGATGCTGTCGGGGCCGTCGGCGCGCCAGGCGGATGGGTTGGCGTGGGGGTGGTCACCTCGCAAGATCCCACCCCGTCAGTTGCCCCGTCGCAGCTTCCTGTCATCAGCCGGTCTGCACAGCCGGTAGGCGTCGTGACGAAGGCGGCCGGAGTAGACGTCGCCGCTTTGGTGGCGGGGTCGGTTGTCGTCGTCGCGGTGGCGGGGTCGGTTGTCGTCGTCGCGGGAACGCCGACGCTCGCGCCCGCGGCAGCCGACGCCGCGGCCCTGGTGGTCGCGCCGCTCCGACCCGACCGTCTTCCTTCCCTCCGCCGCCGTCGATGACGCTTTTTTTGTCGCCATCTTCTTCTTCGATCTTCAGGCTTGTCCTCGTCCTCCCCACGGACGGCGCCAACTGTTGTGGTTACAGACCAAACAGAGAGAGAAATGGTAGTGGGGAGTGGGAGGATGTAGCATGTAAAAATGTGTCCCCCTCCCCATGGCCGGTGTTTCATATATATATACATGAGGAGCGGTTTTACAATTGTGCCCTTACATCGGTTTGTCCCTACTAGGGGTATTTGAGTCATTACCCATGTTCTACTCTGGTCTTTATAGTCTTCCAACAGGCCTGTTGGGTTTAGGTGGGGGCCATCCCTACAACACTACACATATGCTAAAACCGAGGACCACGCCACCAACACATACGACCATAGCGCCCAACATCAAGATTGAACTAAAGGTTGTAGTCGGATCACAAGAGTCACCTCCACCAAAATAGAAGTTATCATCCTATCGGAAGATTGGGACCCCATCGCCTCATCACGTGGTCGACATCGAACATGGTCGAAGTCTAACATAGTAGAAGTCTGTTGATGACAAAGCTGTTTGGACCAGCAGCATAGAGCTGTTTGGACCAATGATATAAGGCCGTTCTGATCACCGACTTCCAAACGTGGTCGAAACCAGCCATGGTCAAAAAGCCATGGTCAACATGCATTGAGCGACTGCCATGGTCGATCTACCTTGAGCGACTACTGTGGTCGTAATGCTGCCATGAAAACTAAAGTAAAGAAGTGTATCGATTAGAACTTTCACAAATGTAAATTCCAATAAAATCAAATATCAATTATTCATCATCACCAATATACACGACTGTCACATGGTCTCACAACATTTCACCATGGTTCCTTGCATTCCAAAGAAAACTGCGCTGCTTGCGACTAAGGTGTCGGGACCCCGGATTTCTGAATCCGGACCCTCTGTGTATTACAGCACTAGTCCCAGATCAAAGCTAGTGCACACAGTCAAACAGTGATGATTACATAACCAACAACGATTATTACAATAGTAAAGAGTACAGACCAAAAGGCCTCTTTATTACAACTGAGGTTTCAAGACCTCACAAAACGCAAAACACAGCAGAAGCAAAAGTAAATCTGGTGAAGGCCCATCAATGCGCCAGAGGCAATTGATTGGGGAGCGCGGCCTAGTACTCTAGAAAGCCTTCGTGTAGGACCGAAATGGCAACAGAGGGGGGTGAATGGTGCCTTTAAACCTCCCCAAGTACTCCCACAAGATCTTCTTCTCCGATAGCTAGAGAGCTATGAGGAAGGAGATTGAATACTCACTGGAGAAAGGGAACTCAGATTGACAAAAGAACAGGAGCAGCAACTGGCCGAGAACAGAAGCAGAACCAACTAATCGGTCTACCGAGGTTGATCTGATCAGAGATATAGAATCTATGAACAAGAGCTCGAATAATGACTCGTGGTCAATCGAATTGCTCGGTTTGAAGATAGATGATTCATTGGAAAATAGACAGACAGATCGACAACGGAAACAGCACAGCAACGATTGAACACAAGGAAAGATCGCACGACCGCTGAGACTAAGACTTTGAAGAACTTTCGGCTCAAAGATCCAAAGCACATGAAACTTGAAATCTAGTAAGAGCTCGACCTCTAGAAGAGAAATACCTACGAAGACACAAACTCTAAGCTATGGTCAAACGAGAGGGCAGGTCAAGGATAGAACAGAGGAGAGCTCGAGGAAATACGACCACTTGCTAAATAACTCGATCAAAACCTCTACTCTTGGGAAGAAGCTGACCAAATGGTCTTGAGTATGATTCCTAATTCCGAGCAGGAGAAATCAAGGCAGCTAAAACTCTTCTCAAATCAAGAAGGCCAGAGCACAAATGAGAACCAGCTTCTCAGACATACATGGGAAAGGATAAAGCAGAGAAAGCACAAACAAAACAATCAAATAACTCACAGAACAAAAACTCAACATAGAGGAAGAGAGATGAATGATTGATAATGGAGGTTTCTACAACCACTCCAACTGGGAGATACATGAGCACACTTTCTCCATCCCGAGAACCCGCACACACACAAATAAACAAGGAAGAACAAAGCAACTCGGGGATCAGAATCTCCCAGAGTACCCGAGCTATACCCTCTCTATTTATAGCCACACGAAGGGGAACCCGTAAACCCCCACCTAACACCGGGTTTTCAACTCACTTTACCCACTAGTGAAAACGAGCTTCCAGTGCTTTACTCGTTAAACCCAACGGCTCCACTGCTTTGCCTGTTTAGCGCCAACAACTCCTGTGCTTTGCAGAGAACCGCTTCCCTTTTGCAGACTCTGGCCATTTCTCCAAAATGCCATCCCGCTGCCTTCCCGGAAGCTTCCTTCTGCTTTGTCTTGCTGTCCAAGGTTACAACCACCTCGCAAGACTAGGTCTCCTTAGGCTTCCTCTGGTCGTTCTGGACCTGACACCGCCCGTGTCTCGTCCCGACCTTCCCAGCCTCACAAGACCTATCTCCAAAATCCTGCAACCATCACAACAACAAAACATCACATAGTACCACACTAGACAAGGGTAACATCCATTAGCACTGGAAGAGAGAGCTCAAACCACACTCCACAAAGTCACACACCATATACGATCGGTCGGAATGTCAAACCAATAAGTGCACAAGGTCTACGACCGCAACACAAGACCATACGACTGATCCCTAGCTGAAACGACCACTCCTGGAGGTCATACGACCGATTACAAGTGACCTATGACCACAAACAAGACTCTCAGGAGCTTCAGACCATGTCTCACCACGTCACAGCCGCATCCGACCGCTACCCAAGCCCGTTCGGCCGCATACAACCTCTTACGACCGCATCCGAGCAAGTCCGACTACATCCGACCAGCTACGACAACGTCCGACCGAGCCACGACCTCATTCGACGGCTTCACAATGAGGTCGAAGTCCGCTGACTTCCCACGTGGTCGTAGTCGAACCCTCCAACTATCGACTTCAGTGGTCGAAGCCTCAACTACCGATCGCAGCACTCGATAACGTGGTTGAGTGCTTCCGACTACTCAACGTGGTCGTAAGTCTAAGCGTTGACTTCGACCACAGCTTGCTACAACGGGGTCGTAGCGGTGTTCGACCACGGCCAACTTGGTCGAGGATGACCCAACTGGCTCCGACCTTCGACTGTGTGGACGTAAACGACCCGGCTGGCTCCCGATTGACAACAACGTGGTCGTAACCTGCCCGGCAGGCTTCTGACCACGACCAAAGTGGTCAAAAATGCCTACGACCACAGCCAGAAGCTACGACTTTACACAGAAAGCGATTCCGATCACTTCTAAGGCTACGACTTCGCAGAAAACACCCAAATCAAACTCAATCTTTCTGAACCAAGTGTCAATTACTCATCACAAACATGTGGTCACCTCCACATGGTCTCTCACTTCGTCGAATCCGCACGCGAAGTAGTCGTAATCTCCATCTTGAGCTTCATAATCGTCTGATTGATTTTTGAGTGCAGCATGTGAGTACATAAGGTACTCCGCAAGTCTTGGAAAAAATGCAATAGATGCAAGGCTTAACAAAGGAGGGTTTACATGGTTTTTTTGCACAAAGCAATATTTTATTTTGAATACCATTAAATATTTTTGAAGGCATTATTTTAATGAAGTATTTGTTTTAACTGAAGCTATCAAGAATGTTATAGTGAAGGTTCTATCCACCAACACGAGTTAACCAGCTATAATCGCCAAGGTTCAAGACTACAGTTTCATCCATCAGGATGCCCTTCTGAGAGTTCCCTCCACTCTCATGATACCAAAACATTGCCGTTTAAAACCAAAACCAAAGATCTACCATGTGAATGCATTCCTTGCCCGCCCTTGACCGTGGGCACAGCTATTCGAATAGTTTAACACTCTGCAGAGGATGTACAACTTTACCCCCAAGAGATAAATTATCCTAATAGTCACCATGCTTCCTTTGGCATGAGACCCAGATAAAATATCACAAAGCTTTTACCTCACTCTAGTCTAGCTAGACACCACCCGCTAAGGTTTCACCGCTGAAGGGTTAAATCCACCCAGTCAGAAGCCCCCTCTTGTGCCATATGAGAACAGTAAAACCCTGTCCCTCACTGTGAATAAACCAGTAAATCCCTGGCACCCACTTTCCACTAGTGGTACCTAAACTAGACTATCGTAAGTTAGTCAGCAAGGTCGTATCCATATAGACTTGGGGTTGCACGGTAATACTCAGTCTGGACAAACACAAGAGTTGATCCTTAATTGACTAGGGTGGAATATACACTTTACAAAATCTCATGCTAAGACCACACCAATCCAATCTAACCATCCGCCCTGGTCTAAAACAATTTTCACATTTTATTTTATTTTTAAAAGAACAGTGGCAACACCAATCGCCACTACTTTCAGAATACAAAGACTAGTTCGATGAAATATAATTTTTCATTCTAAGGTTACAAAGGTTGAATAGCTTGACTAAGCATTTACTACCGTTCTAATGTTAGCAAAGTATTATAATATTCTCATTAGTGACACAAAGGAAATCCTAAGGTTACAAAGGTACATGTCATTCAATTTCAACGAGGGCATAACAATAATTGGATTAACTAATACCTTACTACAAAAACTAGTGTTCTAGGTAAATAGCAATGCAAATATATTTAAATTAATAAAAAGCATTTCTCAAACATAGGTACAAAATGTTCAAAGGAGACTTGCCTTCTTGCACACTGTCTGGACCTTCTTACTTTGGGTCAGGAAAGTCTTCGGCAACGACGGGTTCTACGCGCGAAAAGACATAACAAACAAAATAAATAAATTCAAATAAAATTCAAAAATGGCTATTTATGACGTCATCGATTTTTGAATTTTTGGGCGGGATTATTTTTAAAACCAAAATGCTGATGTGGCATGGGGGGCGACGTGGCCGGCCACGTGGCTGCCACTCAGACGCCACATGCGCACGGGCCGGCCGACGTGACCCTGACCGAGACGGCCGGCGCACGGGGTCGGCACGGCTCGTGGTGGTGGCTGGTGGAAGGCGGCGGAGGGAGGGGGAGACGGCGGCGGTGCGGTTCTTACCAGCGCTGGCTCGGGAGATGGCCGGAGGGAGGCGACAACAAAAGCGACGGCGCACGGAGGAGAGAGGGCGGCGGTGGGAGGCTTTGGAACGGCGGTTCCGGCCGATGGGGCACTCAGTCGATGAGGGGAGGAGGGGCGGCGAGATGAGGAGAGGCTAAAGGAGGGGTGCTGGACTCGGGAACAGGAATTTATAGGCGGGGAAGGGAGGGAATGGCCGGCGGTTTAGAGGGGATTAAAAGAGGGGAAACGGCCGGCGGTGAGTGGGGAGTGATGAGGGCATTCAAATGCGCATTCACTCGGGAGTTAAGGAGGGAAGAAACGGCCGGTTTTAAAAGCTTGGTGCGGCTTCAATGGTAGAGAGGAGAGAGAGGGCTTGAGGAAGAAGAAGGAGAGGTAGGGGATGAAGATGACGGGTGGGGCCCACGCGTCGGTGAGAGAGGAGCGGAAGTGAAGGGGTATGGGCGGTTGGATTTGCGACAAGTGGCGATAGGAAGAATCAAGACCATTGGATTTGAATGAAGGGTTAAGTGGCTATGGACGGCTAGGATTAGATCAAGGAAAGAGATGGATTCAATCCGAGAGCGCCACGTGGCTGCCTGGGATTAAACTAATTTTAATGTTAGATTATTTTTCAGAAAATACTAGAATATTCCTGGAGCTATTTTAGACTTAGAAAAAATATTTTTAAATTCAAATTTGCCTTTAATAATTTTATAAAATACCTTTTTAACATTTAAAATTGATTTTTAATTCCAGATAATTCTCAAAAATTAAATAAAATTTAGGGAAGGTTGGGAAAAATAAAATGAACTCTTTTTGGCTTTAATAAAATATTTAAAATACATTTTCTTGTTTAGGATTTTGAAATAAAATTCAGATAAATCCAAATAAAGTTCAAATACTTTAAAATAATTAATTTGAATTTAAATTTCATAGAAAGCGAATTTTTGGGATGTTACATAAGGGTACCACCTAGTTCGGCAACCAGAAAACCGCCCCTCCCATCACATCTAAAGAATCCTGATGTTCAGCTGCATACAAGGCCACATCAGTATTGATCTTGCCTCTCGGTAGGGCCATTCATTTGGTGTCATTCACAACCGGACGTTAGTTGCTCTATCCTTACAGGCATGCAACAAGTCAACTGCTACATCTCTATCCAAAATCATTGCATTCGTCAAACGCTTCAGCATTTCACCATGGTTCCATCTGTTCCAAAGAAACCACATGCCACTGTCGGACCCCATGTTTAGCAACCTGAAATCCACTATGATTCCACCACACTATTCCCTAAATCAGTAGATAGTGCTCATAGATACATTACTGTATATCAAAAACATATCATGCGGAAGCATAGGTAATACAGTAATAACTTACTCATGGGCTGATCAGGCCGAAATGAATAAAATGTAGCAGCGAAAACTTCACTCAAGTGGAACCCTCAGGACTTTCCCACAGGCAGCCAACTGGGGTTCGTGACCTAGTTCTTGGCCTCTTCATCTTTCAGCTCTTTCAATCCCCTTAAGGCACCATAGGGCTTGATCTTCTTTTTCTTTTTGACTGAATAATGGTAATTGAGCAACAATGAGTACAACGGTATTAGCAAGCCACCACACAGAATGCAAATAATAATAGATGCAAGGCTGTCAAGTGAGGCTTGAGGTTCTTTTATTTGCTTAAAGCGACTTTTGCAATAATCATAATTAAAATTCCTATGACTTGGCATTTTACAAACATGCTTTAAAGAGTTTGAAATTATGCAGTATTTATAGCAGTGTAGGTTCCATCCACCGATTACATGGTTCCATCCACATACTAGCTTTTGCTAATTAGGTTACTTCAACCTCATTATTAACACTGGAGTACATCCTTCCAGGAAAATTTTCAAAGTCAGGTTTACATCCGCCTGACAGTTTTCTTCCCACCCTCAAAAGTTTTGAAATAGATCTAACTCGAGGAAGATTTCCATGTCCGCCCTTGACCGTTGGCATGACTGTTCGAATAGTTGTATACTCTGTAGAAACTGTACATCTTTACCCACAAGAGACAATCAGCACAATGGGCCCACATGATTCCTTGGACATGTAGTTCGAGAAATTGTCACGAGGCCTTTACAATACCTTGCCCTTTAGCATCTCACTCCTATGGGGTTACTTCCATAGGTTGTGCTGGATGTCCACCACAGGTTATCGTAGTCGGACTCCACTTTCCACAAACGCTAGCCTTGGCAATGTCACCTCTATCCGGTGTCCCATTCTATGTGGGTTTATTTTATCGACCTACACCCATCCTCCGTGAGATGACTAGAGGGTCTAGTAAATTATTTAGCCAAGCCTACATTTTGTGTAGGACCCAGATTTTACAATCCAGAATCCTCTGTGATTCCACCACACTATTCCATGGATAAGTATATAGTGCTCACAGATACAATACTGAACATAAAATACATATCATGCAGAAGCATAAATATAATAGTAGACTTACTCATGAGCCGATTAGGCCGAAATCAATAAAATGCAGCAGCGGAAACGAAGCACACAAGTGGGACCCACAGGATGTGCCCATAGGCAGCCAACTGGGGGTTCATGACCTAGTTCTTGATACCTTTGTCTTCTCAGCCATTATGTCTAGTTGTATTGCTGAAGCGTAGTGGTCTAACACCTGATTCTTGATTAATTATGAGAGCGAGGGTGAGCATAAACCACCGTGCTCCGCGAGCCAATACACAAGATGCAAGTAGATAGTATGCATGGCTTACCAAGGGAAGGCTCAGGTTATTTTATTTGCCATAAATTGCGTTTGAAATATGGTACATAGAAATTTCCTAAGACCTAGCAGTTTCAACTAAGACATAGTGTGTGAAAGAATGCAATAGTAATAGCGATCCAGATTCCATCCACCGTTACATGGTTTCTGCACCATATGCTAACCTTTCAGCGTTATAACAGCTTACATTATCACTGGGATGACACCTAGGGCAACACAAATCAGGGCTTTCCACTGCCCTCCATTTTTTCAATTCCACCCACAAAGTTGTTTTTGAAATAGAACTATATCTGGTTAAGTTCCCATGTCCGCCCTTGACCATGGTCATAGCTATTCAAATAGTTTTTACTCTGCAGAGTTTGTACACTTTCACCACAAGAGACAATCCACTCGTTGCTCCACACGATTCCTTAGTCATGTGGTTGAGTAGACCATCACATTAACTTTTCAAAATATCTAGCCCCTTTGTCATCTCACCCTATGGGTCGCTCCCACTTGCGGTGGGTCCCATACGTTGAACGGGATGTTCACCACGGCTACTAGCGCATTCGGGCTCCACTCCCCACAACGCTAGTACGACTGGAAAACTTCACCCTCCAATCGGTGTCTCTTTAGATCTCCCCTTGCCCTTGAAATAACCACTCATATCCACTACCGGTGAGATGAGTCTGGAGTTTCGATAGTTTTACTTAGCCAAGTTGCAATTTGCAGACTTGTGATTGTACTATTTTACACAGGAGATCATGACAAGATTCAGTCCTTAGTGGTATCTGGGTGGTTCTACCACAATCCACACACCGTGTTCCACTACACCACATAGCAGCCCCCATACCATCTACCCAAATAATCATGTTAAAATACACCAGTCATTTCCCCCATGACTTCCCAAATTAGTTACTCATGATTAAAAATGATGCTTGGGGCATTTTGGTGCCCCCGAATACCTAAGCAATACTAAGCAGTAGCATATACTTATGGACTTATTTTTGGAAGTCGTACCATTATGGTTTTTGCTAAGGTGACAAGGCTCATATATTCAAATGTCTCAAATGAGTGTAATACTAACAAGTTCATTATTGGGCATATATCTAGAAGCTTAAAATCAAATATATATTTGCACATAAAATAACAGCATGCAATTTCATACTTTTAAAATGGAAATAACATGCAGAAAAGGTAGGTTCAATATGATCAAAGTATTGACTCGCCTTGCATGGTTTACCACAGCCTCGAGCTCACACGATGCTTTCTCTTGAGCTTCTGGTCTTTATCTTCACTTTGCTCTTGATCACGCTTGATCCCTTGATTCTTCAGGACTCCAATTTCTAATTACATGCCAAACAACTGAATCCAAATAAATGCAATAACTCAAAAGGTCCAAATAAATCCAATTGAACTTGACTAATTTTTATTATGATTAAATAGGTGATTTGAAACAAGGTAGATTGGGCGCGGAGTTTTGACTGAGTCAAAGGGGTTGGAGCGAGGGGAAAAATGAAGGACAGAATTATGTCGACATAGATGTAAAGGAGGGTTTAGGATATAGGAATATTCATAGGACTATTCCACTTTAGAATTGAGGATGGCTAGGCATATCCGATGGTAGAATACGATGACTCGATCTTTTTATTAATAATTTTTTTTATTATTTTTGTATTTATCAAGGAAGTTCCATAGGTTAGGTTAGACCTATGAATCGGTGTACAGGTTTAGCTGGGTATTATTTTGTCGAGCGTTAATATTCAGAGTATATGTTATACACGCGATGTATACAATTTTTAGCTTGCCAAATTAATCTTTGAGTACGGGTTTGTAGCATTTTGTGGTATGATATTTTATGTACCCTTAGTTATTACTAGGCCTAGTTTAATTAGAATTAGAATTTATTTATATGGGTCCTAGCTTGTTATATTCAATCATGATCAACATTATTATTTATTAAATCTAATGTTAAAATTTAATTAATGGCACCATTATTTTTTTGGTCTACACTTTAGTTATTATTAGGTTTAGCTTTATTTTTGAGAGACCATGTGGTTATGACCCCATGTTTGTGATGAGTAATTGATGAGGCTTTTTGAAAGATTGAGTTTGATTGGTTCGTTTCGTGCCATGATGGCATGTGGCTCAGTCGGGTTGGTTAGACGGATTTATCGCATATTCCTCTTCCTGATTGGTCGTTTGGGCATTTTATGCTTAAGTATGCTTTATCGATGCTAATGAGGTTTACATGTGTCGAGCGGTGCTATTTAATGTGTTTCTTGTCTGTGATGGCTGCAGTATGTCGAGACGGAGTCGTGGCGAGGCACGGAGGACCAGACTAGGCGCAGGCAGTGCCGAGGTCAGAACGGTCGAGGTGTGTCGAAGACGGTGGATACTCGAGGTGGTTGCCAGGCTTGGACGACAAGGAATGCGAAAGCTTCCCGGAAGGTGCAGGAGGGGCGTTTCGGTAAAAGCGCAAAGCTGCACAGGTGGAGGCGGTTCCATTCGGGATTTAGCGGGCGTAATGGGTTGGAGACCTGTTAGCCAAAGGCTATAAATAGGAGTGAATTCCTGGTTGTATGCATGGATTTGAAGGAGTTGGTAGGGTTTGCTTTAGTCAAAATGGCCTTTGGATGGTTGTTTTGCTTTAGGCTTTAGTAGTTGAGAGCAGGAGAGAGGTGGCAGTGTCTATCCCTTCGATGTCTCCCTGCGTGCTCATGTGTTCTTGAGTGGGGTTCTTGAGCTTGGGAGAGGGAGATGAGATGAGTGGAGCCACCATGTAATCATTCATCTATATTCAATCATGTATGGGGACTCCTCTATAATCTTTGTGTTTATGGAAATGAATGCCTTCAAGGAATCTTTTGAGTTCTTGCTTCTCTATTTAGTTTTTCTCTTCGATGCTCTCTAGGCTTGATTCTTGAGTTTTTGTGTTTTGGCTCGATTCTTGCTGAGGAGTGGCAAAATGGGTTGCTCTATGATGGAATTGCATTTCTAGACCCTTTGGTCATCTAGTTCCAAGAGCAATTTGATTGAATCGCAAGAATCTCCTTTGTCCCTGTTCTGTGTTCTTGGGCTTTCATTTTTTTTCATTTATAGGGTTTTGGTGTAAATCGTGTTTCCCCTAATGAGATGGCATGAAACTTGGCATGATAAGTCCTCAGGCCATTCATTAGCTATTCTCAAAGTTTCATGGTCAAAGGATCAGAGATTAAATGGGATTTTGAGTTTTTGTCGCTGCTCTTTGTTATTTTCAGTTTTAGCCCAAATCTTAACTTCATAATGATGAGTTGGTTTCTTTTGGTTTCCTAGGCTCCTGGGGCTATCTAGGTTGTTGTCTCATTGTTCTGGGCAAAGAATACCAGAGACAACCCTAAATTTGCTCTACAGTTTGATATCTCCATTTTAAGTTGTCTGATTTTTCAGTCTGCAGCCTGCTGTGCCCAAGGGTCGGTCTGTCTGGAACTTCAATGGCGGTCAGACCGGGCTTAAAGGGGCGGTCAGACTGGCATGGCCCGAACGGTCTGACCGCCGGCTAGGGAGCGGTCAGACCGGCCTGATGCCTGCGGTCTGATAGCCTGCTCCCAGCAGCCCTTTGTTTTCTTGTTGCTGATTCTTTTGGCTTGCTTCTTCCTTTTTGTTCCTCTGAGTTCTTCTCTGTGTTTTTCTCCTTTGAGTCCTTTTTCTTTCATAGCACTCGTTGCTATCTGAGAAGAACATTTTATTTGGATACTTGTGGGGGACGATTTTTAAAGAGTCGACTTTCACCCCCCCCCCTCTGTCACCGATTTCGATCCAACAATTGGTATTATAGCCGGTTAGCTCTTCCTCATAGATCTTAACCGGTCTCTAGAGTCATGGCGACAGACAAGTACTCGACCAACCCCCCCCCCTCTTCGATCGGATCGACTATCCCCTCTAGAAGAGCCGGATGGAGACCTACATCCAGGCTCAGGGCTACGCCATCTGGTGTAAGGTCAAAGTACGATATGTTGTTCCTGCCGATGAGAACATCAATGCTGGAAACATGCTTGATGTTGAGGAAAATGTGAAGGCAAGGAACATCATAATCCAGGGGTTGAGCAGAAGCGAGTTCGATCGCATCTCTCATCTGTCGTCAGCCTTCGACATCTGGGAGACCCTCGATGCATACCATGAGGACACCACCCAAATTAAGACGGTTCGACAGGACAAGTTCAAGCGAGATTACAACAAGTTTGAAATGCTCGCTGGTGAGTCCTTGGATGAGTGCTTTGCCGTTTTCACAAGATTCTGAGCAATCTCCGAGCGGTTGGTCTCACATACCCCGACTCGGATAATGCTCGACAGATGTTGTCTACTCTCGATTTACGCATTTGGGAGATGAAGGTGACCACGATTAAAGACACGACCGACCTCTCGACCCTGACTCTTGACGCGTTGTACTCGTGCCTGAAGACTCACGAGATTGACATAGTCTCTCGTAGGTCGAAGTCGTAGTCGATGGCCTTAGTCACCGATCCCGGCTCTGCTTCTGGTTCTTCTGGATTCTCTCTTGCTGCTCTCTGTGACATAACTGATGATCAGTTAGAGCAGCTTGTAGATGAACAGTTAGCCCTCTTAGCTAGAAAGTTTCTCATGCTTACAAGAGAACGAGGGACAGAAAGAGAGGAGGACCCGTGATCTGCTTCGAGTGTGCTGGCCCCAACCACATTCGGGCAAACTACCCCAAGTTTGAGAACGGCAAGGGCGACTATGGCGGTGTGAGCAAGAATGACTACATCAACAAAAACCGCAACAAGAAGCCTCTTGCTCACGCTCAAGGCAAGAAGAAGTTCCGCGACCTTGGCAAAGCCAAGAAGCTCTTCCACCGTGTCCTCACCGCCTTCGATGACCTCGACCTCAGCGAGGTGGAGGGGTGGAGCGACGACGATGGGACGGACGAGCAAGACTCCAAGGGCGGCGATGACTTCTCCAGCATGCGCTTCATGGCCCTTGAGGGCGAAGTGAGCGACAGCGAGTTGTACTCCGACTCCGACGAGGTATACCCTTCATACGACCAGCTTAATGATGCTTTTCTTAAGCTAGGCAAATTCCATGATAGATCTAGAGCTAGGGTTAACGAGTTGGAGAAGGAAGTAGAGAGCTTGTCACGGGAGCTTACTTCACTTAGATCTGCTCCCTCCCATGACGATTGTGATGTATGTACTGCTCTGCTTGGTGACATGGAGAAATTAAGGACCTCTCATGATAGTTTGTCTTCTGAGCTTGACATGCTTAAGGTGGAGAATGTTAGTTTTTTGGCTGAACTAGAGATGAGTAGGATTGTTACTCCTGCATCTACTGTTGTTGAGACTACATCTTGCACCTCATGTGAGGATAAGGACAATGCGTTTAGATGTCTTTATACCATGTTGTTGATCTGCCCGAGACTTGTGAAAGTTGCAATAATTTGAAGATGAACATAAAACGGGCAGATCATAAAATTGCTGAATTACAAGCTTTTCTTCTTGAGCCTATTGCTTCATGTGTGAACTGTCCCAAGCTTACTGCTGAGCTTGAATCTGTTTCTAAACAGTTTCAAGAATTAGTTGATGATAACAACAGATTGGCTCAATTTGCTTCTAAGGACCCTGTTAGCTCACTATGCAAAAATTATGACAAACTAAAATCTGACTTGATTGCATTAGACGAAAGATGTGTGAAGCTAACTAAGGACCTTCTAGAGAAGCCACCTTCAGTTGCTTGTAATATGTGTGCTGATGTGTGGGAGAAGCCCAAGGGTAAGGTAGAGACGCCTAGCGACGTGAACCAATTTGCTAGCAGTAGGACTATCCCTTCTAGGTCGGCTGTGCGTGCACAAGCCATTCGTTCATCTGCTATTGGTTCTTCTTCTATTCCCTTACCTTCTGCCGTTCCCTCTTCCCCCTGCTCTTCTTGCACTTCTCTCTTTTGGGAGTGTCAGTATCTTGTGAACACTCTCGAGAGGTTTGTAGGAGGCAAGAAGAAGCTAAATCTTATTCTAGACCAGTCCAAGATTTGCAAATTCATTCAAGGTCTAGGATATGATTTTCTTGAGGATGTTAGGAAGCATCCACCTGTCGTGCTTAGACCTATAGCCGCAGGTGTGATCAAGGTCGAGCCCAGAACTGAGAAAGTTCAATTCAAGTCAGCGGGCTTTGTCCAAGGGATTTCTGACAGCAAGGTGATTCCCCCTGCAGCTTCGGCCTCTCAGAAGGCGAAGCCTCATCATGCTACTTCTACCTCTTAGAAGGTGAAGTATCATTGCACCTTCTGTCAGAAGGATGGACACTTGATCGAGCGATGCTTCAGGCGCGCCAAGATCGTGTGGAGAGACCGTGTTGGGGCTCTTAGGCGTATTCAGGGTTAGCCCCAGATCTTGAGTGCACCTAAGACCAACATGAGGTCTAGGCTTGCTTCTGTGGATGGGTTTGGGCAGCATCGAAGACTTGGTTTTTCCGAGTTTTTTGGTTTTCGTTCTCATGCTCCCTTTGGTCGTAACTTCCGCCGTTCTGAGGGTAGATCTCGTTTCCCTCATCGAGATGGCTACCAGCGGCATGATCAGCATGTTGCTGGTACTTTGACTCGCTCTCCCATAGCAGTCGGACCCAACAACAGCTCCAGGTCTGCTTGTGGACCTTCTGCTTCTTTGAGTGACAGAGAGCGTAGGGTAGATAGAGGTCAGTCGTGTGTGGCTACTTCTTCTACTCGACGTGTTACTCAGTATTGGGTGCCAAAATCACTCTTGATTTACCCCAGTACTGAGACTTTACTCTCTTGTTGACTCAGGTTCGCCGGGCAGGGAAGAGAGAGGTTTGGCTCGTTGACTCCGGGTGTTCTCAACACATGACTGGAGACTCTCGTTGGTTCTCTTCCCTAGCTCGTGCTCCAGGTGATGAGACGATCACCTTCGGAGACGCTTCGTCTAGGCGCGTCATCGCCAAAGGTACAGTGCACGTTAATGAGTCTTTTATTTTAAAAGATGTTGCCTTGGTTAGTAAGCTGCAGTATAATTTGCTTTCTGTTTCTCAGCTTACCGATGACGGCCTTGAGGTGAGCTTTAAGAAAAAAGCTTGCAAAATTCATGATTCTTCGGGTAGTCTGGTTTGCGGGATTTCTCGTTATGGGAGGATCTTTCGTGCTGATTTTTCTGAGTCTTCTGGTGATCCTCTCCGTTGTTTGGTTGCTTCTGAGTCCCGTGACCTTACTTTTTGGCATAGGAGACTTGGTCATATTGGATTTGACCATTTGACCCGAGTTAGCGGCCACGATCTCATTCGTGGTTTGCCAAAACTCAAGGTGGTCAAAGATATTGTTTGCGCTCCGTGCTGGCACGGCAAGATGGTTGCTGCTTCTCATCCTCCGATCACAATAACTATGACCGATGCACCGGGACAGCTGCTCCACATGCACACAGTTGGACCAGCTCGAGTGCAGTCAGCAGGAGGGAATGAAGTAGTATGTTCTTGTCGTGGTCGATGACTTCTCGAGGTTCTTTTGGGTGTTTTTCTTAGCCTCGAAGGATGAGATGTTTACACATTTCTAAGGTCTTTTTAGTAGGCTTTCTGTTGAGCTCCCGGGTGCCTTACGAGCGATCCGCAATGACAATGGCACGGAGTTCAAGAATTCCTACTTTGAGAGGTTCTGCGATGAGACAGGTGTTAAGCACCAGTTCTCTTCTCTGCACGTCCCACAGCAAAATGGCGTCGTGGAGAGGAAGAACCGTACCTTGGTCGAGATGGCCAGGACGATGCTTGATGAGTATTCTACATCTAGGAAGTTTTGGGCTGAGGCTATTGCGACCGCATGCCATGTTTCGAACAAAGTCTTTCTTTGGGCACACTTGCATCGCACTTCCTATGAGTTGAGATATGGGCAAAAGCCTAGTGTCTCGCATTTTCGTGTATTTGGTTGCAAGTGTTTCAGTCTGAAGTCTGGGAACCTAGATAAGTTCGAGTCACGTTCTAGTGATGGTATAGGGTTTGGAACTGCGAGTCTAGTAAGTTGGTAGAGACCTAATATTGAGTCTTAACACTAGCTTTAGTACATAATAATATTGAGCATAATTGTAAATATAGCAAGTTGGGACCCGTATAAATAGACCCTAATCCAAATTAAACTTAGCCGAGTGATGACTGAAGGTACATAAAATATCAGTACCAGTAACTTTCAGAGAGAACCCGAATTAAAAGGGTCATAATCGTAAACAGATGCTAAGATATAACAACCCTAGGTCATCAAGCATCAAAATAATATCACCAACATATAAATACTCTAAAGTAAGCATTTAACCAATAACACGAGCAATTAGGGCCGCATAAAATGATACATATCAAATTACTAGTAATAAGAATTAATCCGATAAGTTAAAAGTCGTATACGTCGTCTTTGGAAACACATACCCATATATCTGTCTCGACTCATGGAACTTCCTTAATAAATAAAAAAAATAATAGAGGGAGCTATTAATACAAAGATCGGGTCATCATTTTCTACCACCGACCTTGCCTCAAATCACTTGAATTACCCATTAACTCATAATAAAACTAAATTGAGTTTGTTCGGATTTATTTGGATCTTTCGGGTTATTTGCTTTTATTTGGATTGAGTTGTTTATCGCGTAATTAGAAATTGGAAGTCGTGAAGATTCAATGGATCAAGCGAGATCAAGATCGAGGTGAAGAAAGGATCAAAGGCTCAAGACCATCAAACGAGAACACTTTGCGTGAGCTCAAGACTGCGGTAAACCGTGCAAGGCGATTCAATACTTTGATCATGTTGATCCTACATTTTTTGCAAATTACTTTTGTTTAAATTATCAAATTGCATGATTCTATTTTATATGCAAATGCATGCTTAATTCAAGATTCTAGTTATATGCCCATTATTTAACTTGATTAATAGTACATCTCCTTTGGAATATTTGAATGTATGATCCTTGTCGCCCTAGCAAAATTATAATGGTTGGATCGCAAATGGCAACAGAGGGGGGGGGTGAATGGTGCCTTTTAAAAATTACCCCGAGTATCCTCATCGACTTTCTTCTCCGATAGCTATAGAAGCTACGAAGAAAAATAAATGCTTTTCGTAAAGATCTGATCGATAAAGAGATCTAAAACATGCTCGGCAAGAATATTTGAAATACTGCAGTCCAGGGAATAATATTTGAAAAGGTCAGTCGAGGAGAGACATGTCCAACCGGGAGCAAGAAATAAAAACGGCAAACACAAAAATAAAAATAGAGAACAGACCAACCAAGAGCACACATAAAACTGCAACTTCCAAACAGACTAAGACTTGAGAGATTACTAGCTGAGCACCTAACAAAATCAAAGCAAACGGCAAAGCAAAAAGTGAATACTTGCTGTCCTAACAACTGAAAATCAGCACAACTAAAACTGAACGGCAGGGAGCTGCAATTGAAAGCAAAAGAAAGTGAACAGCAAAAAGAAACAGTGAAAGCAGCAGCTCATACACAGCCACTACTGCACAGCTGAACAGCAAAAGGAACCTGAAAAATGAGAGTTGTTGGCAGTAGTAAACGATAGCTAAAAACAGAAAATTATTGCAGACCAAACTGTACTTCACTGCACTGGAAACAGAGAAAGAATTGTAGAACCAAAGCTTGCTGTCCGACACATACTGCAGGCTGCATATTGAACTGAAAAACAGCAAGAAAGAAAGCAAAGCTTCACCAAGAAGAGCACACAACTAGAAACTAAGCTGCCCATAAATGCTATCGGCAAGACAAGGAAATTAGTAGCGGCCGCAAGCACCAAAATAGACAAGAAAATCAGCAAACACAAAAGATGATCCCTGGCCGAAATCAAGGAAGTTGATAAATACTAGCTCCTTTCATTAGATAAACAGAAGAGACTAGAATCCACATAACAGGATAACTCCGGAAACAGGGAGATTCAAGCACAAAGAAAAGAGACAGAGAGGAGTATCAACCAGTGAAAAACATAGAATGAAAACCAAAACACAGTGATAGACCAAACTAAGAATAACACGAACAAGAACAAGGCAGCTCTCATAGATTGATACCGAGACATACGTGATTAAAAAAGAGGGTTTACAGCCATCTCCCTAAAATCTCTCTCATCTCATCTCCTCCTAAATCACTCTCATTTTTCATGATGAAGAGAACCAAATAAAACCCTAACTCTTACACCCACTCTCTCAATTTCAGCACTAGAGAGCACATCTCTATTTATAGCCTACACTAATGGGTTCACATTTCCTTTGCCCATTAAGCTTTTTCGCTTCACCCACTAACTCCAACCACATCCACTTCATTTAGTGCAGCTTTGCGTATTCACCAAAACGCTCCTCGCGCACCTTCCAAGAAGCTTTCTCATTCCTTGCCTTCCAAGCCACGCAGCCACCTCGAGTCCTCGCCGTCTTCGGCACACGACCGTTCTGACCTCGGCACCGCCCGCGCCTAGTCCGGTCATCCCGTGCCTCGCCACGACTCCACCTCGACGTCCTGCAGCCATCACAGACAAGAAACAAATCACATAGCACCGCTCGAAATATTGTAACCATACACTATCATCAAAAGAGAAACTCAAAGCCCAAACCGATCGAACTAAAAAATAAACGACTTAAGCACGTTCGACCTAGCTCGACAAAGTCCGACCGAAACCGATTGCACCGCGCAACACATGGTCTGAACCACACAAATCAAACTTGACTTCCCTAAAGCGATGTCAATTACTCATCACACACTCGGGGTCACCTCCACATGGTCCATCAATCTCCCCCTTGATGAGTATATTGACAAACCCAGAAAAAGTGTAAAGTTGAGTTTGTTTGAAAAAGAAAAAGAGTCAAACATGGTCCAAAAGAAATCAAGAAGCTAATGACCATGTCGACAACTGGAATACTAGAGCAACTCAAGAAAGAGCAAATTGTTCTCCAAAGCTCTAGAAAATCCCAAATGGCTTTTTCTCTGCTATTCTCCCCCTTTTGGCAATAAACACATCAAGGATGCAAAAGAAGAGAATAAGGTCATGATCTTGGATGAAATGGCTGAAGTTTGTTTATTCTAAGCATTTAGAGCCATGAAAATTATCCAATTTGACCATTAAATATTACACCAAGCCATAACTCAATAGAATGCTATCTAGATCATGACAAGATATATATATGCCAGCTAAACCAATTTAGTGACAATCTGAAATGTAATGCAATTTGTGAATATGTCAAGTCAACCATGATCATAGTCTAGCAAGAGGTATCCAAAGATGATGCAAACCATGTCAATAAGCTAAGCGGAACCCAGAATCTAATATTGACTCAACTTAAAGTGCTATACGCTCAAGAATGAAACATTGGTTCAAGTACTTGGTTCTTTTTGTAGCTTAAGCAAATTGAGCACAAATGACATATTTTCTTTTGAAGCTTATGGTCGTTTCCAACCAAAATTTTAATCATGTGCTAGATCTCAAGCCTTATGCGACCACTCCAAGCAAGAAAGTTAAGAAGATGATCTAGGTCATCCAAAACTCCCCTTGAGTTCATGCCTAGTGCAATGGCAAGCTGTCTCATGAGAAAGAATTGGTGAGATCAGTTTTTTCGCACAAAAGAGATCTTTTTGCATTCATAAAAGGTTGTACTAACTTATGCATCATCAAGAACTAGCATAGCTCGATCTAAAGTTCAACAAAGATTCAAGACTCAACTCAGCCTATTTGACATGGCATGAATCATAAAAGGGTAACTAGAGAAAGACTAATCTCGAGAGCTAGCATGACAAGTTTTAATTCAAGTTGAGCAATTTTAATGATTTTATCATGGCAAAAGCTAGTCTATACATATGAAGTCATGATAAATCTAGCGAATAAGCACAAGTCATGGCAAGAGTAATGCATTGTTAACATGTCATAAAAGGATAATAATCAAGGCTCCATGTAGTTATATTACAATGCAGAATACTGAAAATGCAGAAAATCCAGCTCCCCCTAAACATGAGATGCAACTTTCAGTTCAAGTTGAGTTATGTCAATATTAAGCTCCAGAAGCTCCCAAATGAACTCCCCCTGAACCAAAGCAATAAAAACGAGAAGCTGGCAAAGAAAATCAGAAAACAGGTAGTCCTCAAAGCATAGACAAGATATAGATGATACTATGGCTCAGACTGACTCTTATCTACCCCATATGATTCTAGGACTATCAACCGAATATCTAACCCACTAAAGAGCAAACACGTACCCTATCTACCCGAGGGTGGCCCAACCCTCGCTAGAACCTACAAGAAGTGAGTGAGCTCAACCTAGTGAGAAGAGAAACAGCTAACAAGCAGCATCCTAGAGTCATAAGATAAGAGCAAGAAGTCTAAGCAGCTAGGCAAGAGAACCACTCTAACCTATGCTAGAAGGACTAACCCCAATGCACCCCCAAATGCATTGCAACAGATAGGAGTAAGAGCATAATTAATAAGATAAAGCAGTAAAACACAAAGCTCCCCCTCACAACAGTCCGTAAGGACAAACCACCCCAAGCTCTCCCCGCAGAGCTGAAAACCTAGAGCTATCCAAAGGCTTGGTAAAGATATCAGCCAACTGGTGGTCACTCTCCACAAACTGGAGCACGATGTCACCCTTCTGTACATGGTCTCTAAGGAAGTGATAGCGAATATCGATATGCTTGGTCTAAGAGTGCTGCACTGGGTTCTTAGCAATGTTAATCGCAGAAGTGTTATCACAAAAGAGTGGAACACTATCGATAACTAACCCAAAGTCCCGCAGGGTTGAGACCATCCAAAGCACCTGACTACAGCAACTGGCTGCAGCAACGTACTCGGCCTCTGCGGTGGACTGTGCAACACCGGACTGCTTCCTCAAAGACCAGGAAATGAGAGAAGTGACAATGAATTGGCAGGTGCCCGAAGTGCTCTTCCTATCTATCCTACAGCCAGCAAAGTCTGCATCCGAGTAGGCTCTCAAGGAAAGACAGGATAAGGAAGAGTACCAGAAACCATAGTCAATGGTAGCTCGAAGGTACCGAAGAATGCGCTTTACTGCCTGGCGGTGAGATACGCGAGGAGAAGCCTGAAACCGAGCACAAAGACACACAGCGAAGTGTATGTCCAGTCTCGAGGCAGTGAGGTACAAGAAGGAGCCTATCATGCTACGATACTCCTTTTGATCAACTAGCTCGCCGTCTTCATCTGGGTCGAGTAATACTGAGGTAGCCATAGGAGTGGACACCGGCTTACCATCACTCATATCGAAGCGCCTCAGGAGGTCTCGAGTGTACTTGCCCTGATGCAAGAAGGTTATAATGTCCCGGAAGAGTTTCGGCAAATAATCGATTAATCGGAGAAAAGGATCTTAAAGGGAAGAATTAAAATAGTGTTTTCAGGGGGGTCTTCTGAATTTTTTGGACAACTTGGGCCTGAGCCAAGGCCCAGGAGGGAAACCAGCCATAGAGGGGGGGGGAGGCGCCCACCCCCTCCAAACCCTAGCCGCCCCTCCCCCTCTCCCCCCTTGCGCCTCCCCATCTCCCCCTTGCACGCCCCAGCAGCCCCTCCCTCCCCTCTCCTCCATTGCCGGTGATCAAGACCTCCAATTGATGCCGAATGATCGGGGGAAAGGAATAATTCGCAGCTAGGCGATTGGACTCGGAGGAAGGGAAGAAGAAGAGGCAAAGAGGAAAAGAAGGAGAGGAGAGATTCGTGGGGTGTTCGTGGTATTCTTCAGCGTTCGTCAAGGGTAATCCATGTTCTTCCCCTAGTAGATGTAAATTCTAATTGCGTTATCAATGTCGGTATTCTGGACTGCTAGATCAGATCGGGTTAATTGGCTGTTTTGGGGGAGATTCGTGGGGATTTAGGTCTGGACTTTTCCTAGAGAGTTGTAGAGGATGTCATTATCTTTCCATGAAGTGCTAGAACGCGTCATTCGGACCTCTGTAGCAGAAGTTATGATTTTATTAGCAGGACTGTTCTGCGGATTGGAGGATTTTCCGTCAGGTTTTGGGAGATCGAGTTTTGCGATTAGATATTGGGAGAATCAGAGAACCTCAGTATAATTAAAGTTGTAGGTAATTGTCTTAGCGTTCCAGAAAGTCCAAGAACTCGTGATTCAGACACTTGTACAGGAAGTTTTGGTGTTTTTAGTGCTCTGTCCAGAGAGCCTGACGAGAATTGGATGTTTTAAGAAAACTGGATGGTGCGGGTAGATTATGACCGAATCAGGAAGTCTCACCAACTAGATTTAGTTAGATAATTTAATTATCTATCCATAAAGTCTGAGAACGTCCTATTTGGACTTCTGTACCAATAGATATGAATTTTTGAAGTTGACTGTCCGTGGTGGGGGACAGGATGGCCGAAAGGAATTGGGGTTTTGAATCAAGCTAACATGTTGGGTTAGTTTGGGGGAGTTTCTATTTAATCTAAAGACTTGCCACTGTTGTCTTAGCAATCATTATAATTATTATTCAGGAGGAGGACGGATTCCAGGGGCCGCACCTTCTGATCATTCTCTGTTTTCTCGGGGTTAAGGCAAGTATAATGATGGTTTAAATTTTGTAGCATGGATTGTTGATGTTTGTTGTGTGTAGATGTTTGATCCATGTTATGAGAATTTGTGGTCTTGATGATGTTAATGATATGTTGATATTGTTTATGGTCGATTGCAAGTGAAAGAGTACATGAGAATTTCTGATGCATAGATGTTGTGAATGCACATTTTATTTGTTAAGACATTCACATTTGTGCATCATGCTGATTTATTGAAGTCTTGGTCACGAGATGACCAAGCGTCGAGGTCCCTGTCATGTTGATGACGTAACGGGCTAAAGGTCCCCATACTTGAGGAGTATGGGCAATTGGTCCCTGTACCAGAGGGTACAGGCATGGGTGTGCATTGACGGATGCACACTCCGCATTACCGGTAAAATGCGAAAGAGAAGTGATAAAGGAATTTTTGATCATAATGCATAGCATGTTTATTCTTATGATTGATGGATGAATTTGTGAAGTGACGTCCCTTTTTATTCTTGCTGCCACTTATTATATTTGCTGAGTCTTTGAACTCACTCTTGTAGTTGTTTGTTGTTGTGGTTGTTGTTTGTTTTAGGTACCTACATGAGATCGGCATGCATGGGAATAAAGAAGGATTAGTTTTGTTGCACATGCACGGTCTATTCACCATGGAAGGAAGAAAGAACATTAAACACTATTTGCTGAATAATTTAAGTGGTATTTGGTTAATGTCAATCAGGTTCAAAGTGTAATAAAAGAATAGAGATCTTTTGCATTGGTTCCGTTCCTTATCTTAGTAGTATTGTTATGAGAGCGATGGTGAACATAATCCGGTTTTGCTTAAACGAATTTGTTGCTTATTGTTATTCATATCAATTGATTATGCTTCTTGGAACCTTTGATTTACTCAATAAACAAAGGAGCTTCTGCCGAAATTTTGTAAGATGAATATTAGTTTCTTTATTAAGTTATTAGTTTGGTAGCATTCCAAGTCATTGATTGGCTGGGGTGTTACAGTTGGTATCAGAGCGGGCAGTAGGTCCGTGGTTAATGAAATAATAAATTGGACACACTAAGCACTATAGGTGGGAATGGGTTTGCATTGCATCTATGTTTCTGTTGAACATCATAATTGATTGTGAATTTAATGTTTGACCTTGCTATTGTTTGTATTAAGTGATGGCAAGGGGTAGAGGCCGTGGCCGTGGTCGTGGTCGGCAGGGTGCCGGTCGAGGCCAGGCTGTGCCCCCGCCTGAAGTTCAGAACTCCGCAGCTGGGGAGGCCAGTCCTGTGGAGTCAGAGGAAGAGGTTGCTTCAGCGGTTCAGGGGAACCAGACTCCACCAGCTGCACCTATTGCCGCACCTGAGGTGTTACCTGCGACAGTACCGGCTATGGGACTGCACCATTGGAATGCTTTGAGGTTGGACACCTTCGATGGATTGGGCACGCCGGTGGATGCTGCTAACTGGCTGCGGCACATAGAGAGGCATTTGGGAGTGCTGGGACTGACATCAGAGCAGCGAGTTCAATATGTGGCCTTTCAGCTAAAGGGGCAAGCGGATCTCTGGTGGGAAGGAGTCCTCGGCGAAACAGCGCCGAGGACCAGCAACTTGGGAGATGTTTGTGGAGCAGTTTAGGAGGAGGTTTTATCCTGCCTCATTTGTGGAGAGGATGGAGGTATCATTGAACAGTTATAGTCAGGGTAAGATGTCAGTGTCAGAGTATGAAGTGGGTTTTAATAACTTAATCCGCTTTGTTCCATTTGTGGCTACCAATGAGGTGGAGAAGGCCAAGAGATTTCGTAGAGGGCTCAGGCAGGAGTTTCGCCAGGTGTTGGGGGCCTTGGAGCTTCGTGATTTTGGCTCCTTGGTGGAGCAAGCTAGGGGCATGGAGTTAGAGATGCAGCTTGGAGGAGGATTGCAAGGTGCAGGAGGTACTGCGGCTTCTGAGGGCTCGGGGGGTAGTCAGAAGAAGAGTTTTGGAGGAGGTAGTGGGTCATCGCTGAAGCCAGTTCCAAAGAAGTTCAAGGGCCCACAAAATTAATTCAAGTCCAAGTTCACCAAGCACCAGGCATCATCTACTTGTCGATCTTCATCAAATGCTCCTATGATGCGTCCGGCCCCAGGACAGGGAATGAAATGCTTCAAGTGTGGGGATGGGCATCGTGCTTCAGAGTGTTCTTGGGTTGGAGCTTGTCGCCATTGTGGTCAGGAGGGCCACAAGGCATTGGTTTGTAAGCGGAACCCTGCCAGCATCATTAAATGGGAACCAGTTCAAGCATCATCTTCAGCGCCAGCGGCTTCTTCTCAAGGGTCGGTGCAGATGTTAGCAGCCGCTCCTACTCAGCCTTGGGTGCCGCCTCAGCCTTACTACCCTACTCTTGGAGGGATGCCACCAGGGTACTTTTGGTCGCCTTCCCCCGCGGCATTGTTTCCAGCTGTGGCGCCTTCAGCTTCCCCCGCAGCGGCGGCACTGCCTTTCCCAGGTGTTGGAGCACCAGCCGCCCCAGCCTCAGTCTCCTACGCCATGCCGACTGCTGAGTCGGTGGGTCGTCCTGATGTGGTGACAGGTACGCTTTTGGTGGATTCAGTGGAGGCTTTTGTTTTGTTTGACTCTAGGGCTACTTTTTCCTTTGCATCTTTAGAGTTTGCTAGCCGGTCAAAGTTGAGTATGCAGCAAATATCTCAGTCCATTCTAGTAAATTCGCCTGGGGGAATTCTTTCCAGTTCCACAGTCTGTCCGGGGTGTGTGCTCACTATAGATGGGGAGAACTTTATTGCTAACTTGATGGTTATGAAGATGGAGCCGTTTGATGTTATTTTGGGAATGGATTGGTTGCATAGCTACCGTGCTGTCATATCATGCTTTTGGAAGACATTAACCCTTCAAGCGCCGTCGGGCCAAGACATAGTATTCCAGAGTAGTGCTCCCCCTTTTTCACCTAGTGTGCTGGCTAGTTTCTATCCTGGTAGTAGAGCAATAAAGAGTGGATTTCTTTTATCTCTAGTGGAAAAACCAAATTCCTCTTTGATTGCAGAAAGTATTCCAGTGGTTCGGGAATTTTTTGGATGTATTTCCAGCAGAGTTGCCAGGGATGCCACCTCCGCGTCCAGTGGAGTTCAGGATTGATTTAGTACCAGGTGCACGACCAGTTTCTATGACCCCATATCGTTTGGCTCGACCTTTTCAGGAAGAACTAAAGAAGCAGTTGGATGATTTAAGAGCGCAGGACCTTATTCGACCTAGTGTGTCTCCGTGGGGAGCTCCGGTGCTATTTACTAAGAAGAAAGATGGGAGTTGGTGCATGTGCATTGATTATCGTGCTCTCAACCAGTTGACCATCAAGAATAAGTACCCTTTACCCTGCATTGAAGATTTATTTGATCAGTTGAGAGGAGCTAAGGTATTCTCCAAGATTGATCTCCAATCGGGATACAATCAGATTCCAGTCCGAGAGGAGGACATTGAGAAGACGGCATTCTCCACGAGGTATGGGCACTTTGAATTTAAAGTTATGTCTTTTGGACTAACGAATGCCCCTGCTGCTTTCATGGAGACCATGAACAGGATGTTGCATGAGTATCTGGATGACTTTGTAGTTGTCTTCATTGATGATATCTTGATTTACTCAAAGACTGAAGCAGAACATGAACGGCATTTAAGGCTTGTATTGGAAACATTAAGGGAGCATAAGTTCTTTGCTAAGTTAAAGAAATGCGAGTTCTGGGTGTCACAGGTGGGGTTCTTGTGGCATATCATCAGTGATAAGGGAATATCAGTTGATCCAAGTAAGGTTTCTACAGTGGTGGAGTGGGGAAGGCCGACCAATGTCAAGGAGGTGAGGAGTTTCCTCGGGATGGCAGGCTATTATCGGAGATTTGTGCAAGACTTCTCCATCATTGCCAAGCCTTTATCAAGGCTCACACAGAAGGATGTGAGGTTTTTGTGGGATGATGATTGTGAGCGCAGTTTTCAGATTTTGAAGGAAAAGCTGGTGACCGCTCCTGTTCTCACTGTTCCGGAACCAGGGAAATGTTTCACGATTTTCTCCGATGCCTCACGAGTTGGACTGGGATGTGTTCTCATGCAGGATGGTAAGGTTATAGCCTATGCGTCAAGGCAACTGAAGAAACATGAGCAGAATTACCCAACCCATGACCTAGAGTTGGCCGCCGTAGTGTTTGCATTGAAACTTTGGAGGCACTACCTGTATGGTGAGTCTTGTGATGTGTTCACCGATCATAAGAGTCTTAAGTATATTTTTACCCAGAAGGACCTGAATTTGAGGCAACGCAGATGGCTGGAGTTGATTAAGGATTATGATCTCACCATTCAGTATCACCCAGGTAAGGCCAATGTGGTGGCTGATGCACTTAGTCGCAAGGCGACGCCTGCTACACTGGATTGTCTTATTGCTGATTTTGACCGTATGGGGATATCATATTGTTATGCGGGCACGGCACGGGTGGAGTCACAGTTGATCTTGGAGTCATCCATCCCAGAGCGTGTGCGGGAAGCACAACAGCATGATCAGTTATTGCAAAGGGTCAGGAAGCGTATAGAGATGGGCAAGGAAGGGGATTTCAGTTTGGATGAGTCTGGTGCAGTGCATTTTAAGGGACGCATCTGTGTGCCACAGAAGGCAGAGGTTAAAGGTGATATATTGAGAGAAGCACATCGCACCCCATATACTGTTCGTCCAGGGGAGACAAAGATGTACCGTGATTTGAAACAGAATTTCTGGTGGAAACGGATGAAGGTGGATATAGCGAATTATGTGGCTTCTTGTGGTGTTTGTCAGCAAGTAAAAGCGGAACATAAGAGACCAGCAGGGTTGTTGCAGCCATTAGAGGTCCCTCAATGGCCTTGGGATGATATTTCTATGGATTTTGTGGTTGCGTTGCCTCGGTCACCGCGAGGGAAGGATGCAGTTTGGGTGATAGTAGATCGACTTAGCAAGTCGGCTCACTTCATTCCCATCCGCACGACCAGCTCAGCGAGTGATTTGGCTCCTATTTACGTGCGAGAGATTGTGAGACTTCATGGTGTGCCAAAGACCATAATTTCTGACAGAGACGCCAAGTTTGTCTCCAAGTTCTGGGAGAGTTTGCAGAGTGCATTGGGCACCCAGCTCCGCCTGAGTACGGCATTTCACCCACGCATGGATGGGCGGTCGAGCGCACCATTCAGACCCTGGAAGATATGTTAACGTCCTGCGTGTTGTCTTGGAGGGGTAGTTGGGAAGATCAGCTGCCTTTAGCGGAATTTGCCTATAATAACAGCTATCATTCAAGTATCAAGGCTGCACCATTTGAAGTATTATATGGCCGTAAATGCAGGTCGCCCCTTTGCTGGGAAGCGGTGGGCGAGAAGGCAGTTTTGGGTCCGGATTGGGTCCAACAGACAGTTGAAAAAGTGGCCTTGGTGAGGCAGAATTTGTTGGCCGCCCAGAGCAGGCAGAAAAGTTATGCTGATGTGAGAAGGAGGGATCTGGAATTCGAAGTGGGAGATCAGGTGCTCTTGAGAGTATCTCCCACCAAGGGTGTGGTGAGGTTCGGTACCAAAGGGAAGCTTAGCTCGAGGTACGTCGGCCCTTTCACGATTTTGGCGCGGGTTGGGAAGTTGGCATACCGCTTGGATCTTCCAGAATCTATGCGCGGAGTGCATAACGTGTTTCACGTGTCAATGTGGAGGAAGTACCTGCGAGATCCGGAGCATCATATTTCACTAGAACCATTAATACTTGAACAAGATCTGTCCTTTGAGTCCAAGCCAGTGCGAATTCTGGAAAGATCAGAGAATGTATTGAGAAATAAAACCTTAAAATATGTCAAGGTGCTCTGGTCGCAGCAGACCGAGAGGGAGGCTACATGGGAATTGGAATCTCGCATGCGTGAACAATATCCAGAGTTATTCACATCAGGTGTGTGTTTTATGATCAAGTTCAATTGTAATTAATCCTTAGTGAGAGTATGTTTAGAATTCGGGGTCGAATTCTGTTTTAAGGGGGGTAGAATGTAATGTCCCGGAAGAGTTTCGGCAAATAATCGATTAATCGGAGAAAAGGATCTTAAAGGGAAGAATTAAAATAGTGTTTTCAGGGGGGTTTTCTGAATTTTTTGGACAACTTGGGCCTGAGCCAAGGCCCAGGAGGGAAACCAGCCATAGAGGGGGGGAGAGGCGCCCACCCCCTCCAAACCCTAGCCGCCCCTCCCCCTCTCCCCCCTTGCGCCTCCCCCTCTCCCCCTTGCACGCCCCAGCAGCCCCTACCTCCCCTCTCCTCCATTGTCGGTGATCAAGACCTCCAATTGATGCCGAATGATCGGGGGAAAGGAATAATTCGCAGCTAGGCGATTGGACTCGGAGGAAGGGAAGAAGAAGAGGCAAAGAGGAAAAGAAGGAGAGGAGAGATTCGTGGGGTGTTCGTGGTATTCTTCAGCGTTCGTCAAGGGTAATCCATGTTCTTCCCCTAGTAGATGTAAATTCTAATTGCGTTATCAATGTCGGTATTCTGGACTGCTAGATCAGATCGGGTTAATTGGCTGTTTTGGGGGAGATTCGTGGGGATTTAGGTCTGGACTTTTCCTAGAGAGTTGTAGAGGATGTCATTATCTTTCCATGAAGTGCTAGAACGCGTCATTCAGACCTCTGTAGCAGAAGTTATGATTTTATTAGCGGGACTGTTCTGCGGATTGGAGGATTTTCCGTCAGGTTTTGGGAGATCGAGTTTTGCGATTAGATATTGGGAGAATCAGAGAACCTCAGTATAATTAAAGTTGTAGTTAATTGTCTTAGCTTTCTAGAAAGTCCAAGAACTCGTGATTCAGACACTTGTACAGGAAGTTTTGGTGTTTTTAGTGCTCTGTCCAGAGAGCCTGACGAGAATTGGATGTTTTAAGAAAACTGGATGGTGCGGGTAGATTATGACCGAATCAGGAAGTCTCACCAACTAGATTTAGTTAGATAATTTAATTATCTATCCATAAAGTCTGAGAACGTCCTATTTGGACTTCTGTACCAATAGATATGAATTTTTGAAGTTGACTGTCCGTGGTGGGGGACAGGATGGCCGAAAGGAATTGGGGTTTTGAATCAAGCTAACATGTTGGGTTAGTTTGGGGGAGTTTCTATTTAATCTAAAGACTTGCCACTGTTGTCTTAGCAATCATTATAATTATTATTCAGGAGGAGGACGGATTCCAGGGGCCGCGCCTTCTGATCATTCTCCGTTTTCTCGGGGTTAAGGCAAGTATAACGATGGTTTAAATTTTGTAGCATGGATTGTTGATGTTTGTTGTGTGTAGATGTTTGATCCATGTTATGAGAATTTGTGGTCTTGATGATGTTAATGATATGTTGATATTGTTTATGGTCGATTGCAAGTGAAAGAGTACATGAGAATTTCTGATGCATAGATGTTGTGAATGCACATTTTATTTGTTAAGACATTCACATTTGTGCATCATGCTGATTTATTGAAGTCTTGGTCACGAGATGACCAAGCGTCGAGGTCCCTGTCATGTTGATGACGTGACGGGCTAAAGGTCCCCATACTTGAGGAGTATGGGCACTGGTCCCTGTACGGAGGGTGCAGGCATGGGTGTGCATTGACGGATGCACACTCCGCATTACCGGTAAAATGCGAAAGAGAAGTGATAAAGGAATTTTTTATCATAATGCATAGCATGTTTATTCTTATGATTGATGGATGAATTTGTGAAGTGACGTCCCTTTTTATTCTTGCTGCCACTTATTATATTTGCTGAGTCTTTGAACTCACTCTTGTAGTTGTTTGTTGTTGTGGTTGTTGTTTGTTTTAGGTACCTACATGAGATCGGCATGCATGGGAATAAAGAAGGATTAGTTTTGTTGCACATGCACGGTCTATTCACCATGGAAGGAAGAAAGAACATTAAACACTATTTGCTGAATAATTTAAGTGGTATTTGGTTAATGTCAATCAGGTTCAAAGTGTAATAAAAGAATAGAGATCTTTTGCATTGGTTCCGTTCCTTATCTTAGTAGTATTGTTATGAGAGCGATGGTGAACATAATCCGGTTTTGCTTAAACGAATTTGTTGCTTATTGTTATTCATATCAATTGATTATGCTTCTTGGAACCTTTGATTTACTCAATAAACAAAGGAGGTTCTGCCGAAATTTTGTAAGATGAATATTAGTTTCTTTATTAAGTTATTAGTTTGGTAGCATTCCAAGTCATTGATTGGCTGGGGTGTTACAGTTGGTATCAGAGCGGGCAGTAGGTCCGTGGTTAATGAAATAATAAATTGGACACACTAAGCACTATAGGTGGGAATGGGTTTGCATTGCATCTATGTTTCTGTTGAACATCATAATTGATTGTGAATTTAATGTTTGACCTTGCTATTGTTTGTATTAAGTGATGGCAAGGGGTAGAGGCCGTGGCCGTGGTCGTGGTCGGCAGGGTGCCGGTCGAGGCCAGGCTGTGCCCCCGCCTGAAGTTCAGAACTCCGCAGCTGGGGAGGCCAGTCCTGTGGAGTCAGAGGAAGAGGTTGCTTCAGCGGTTCAGGGGAACCAGACTCCACCACTGCACCTATTGCCGCACTTTGAGGTGTTACTGCGCGATGCACGGCTATGGGACTGCACCATTGGAATGCTTTGAGGTTGGGCGCCGATGGATTGGGCACGCCGGTGGATGCTGCTAACTGGCTGCGGCACATAGAGAGGCATTTGGGAGTGCTGGGACTGACATCAGAGCAGCGAGTTCAATATGTGGCCTTTCAGCTAAAGGGGCAAGCGGATCTCTGGTGGGAAGGAGTCCTGTCAGCCAGAACCGCTGCCCAGGGACCAGCAACTTGGGAGATGTTTGTGGAGCAGTTTAGGAGGAGGTTTTATCCTGCCTCATTTGTGGAGAGGATGGAGGTATCATTGAACAGTTATAGTCAGGGTAAGATGTCAGTGTCAGAGTATGAAGTGGGTTTTAATAACTTAATCCGCTTTGTTCCATTTGTGGCTACCAATGAGGTGGAGAAGGCCAAGAGATTTCGTAGAGGGCTCAGGCAGGAGTTTCGCCAGGTGTTGGGGGCCTTGGAGGGGGCTCGATAACATTGTGACCTCGAGGGGGCTCGACAAGCGACCAGACCTTGTTTCTCTCGAAATTCTCTAATTCCTCATGCATGGCACTGACCCAAGATTCATCAGAAAGATCATGACTAACATCCTTGGGCTCAAAGATGGCTACAAAGGCATAATGGAGACAGAAGTGTGACATGCCAGACTTCAAGCGAGTGACTCGCTCAAAGAGGTCTCCAATAATCTACTCGGAAGGATGGTCTTTTTGGATATGTCGAGGAGGTCCAGGATGAGATGAAGAAGTGGCCTCTACCTCGTGAGCTGACGAGGCAGGAACAGAGCCACTAGCTCCAAAGGAAGCAGAAGGCATGGGCTGATCACCTGGAGGTGCGGTGGAAGAAGGCACCTCGAGGGGTGGATGAGGGACTGGATCAGGTAGACAACCCTCATCTCCATCGTCCTCATCATCCACAAAAATGGGCTTGGACTGCTCTAAAGAACCTGAGATATCTGGCCTAGTCCCTGGACTGGCCTCATCGAAGGTCACCTCACAGGTCTCTACCATTTTACTAGACTCGCAGTTCCAAACCCGATAAGCCCGCGAAGAAGTCGAGTAACCTAGAAAGATACCATCACAAGAACGTGACTCGAACTTGTCCAGGTTCCTGGACTTCAAAATAAAGCACTTGCAACCAAACACGCGAAAATGAGAGACACTAGGCTTTCGCCCATATCTCAACTCATAAGAACTGCGATGCAAGTGTGCCCAAAGAAAAACTCGATTGGAAACATGGCACGCGGTCGCAATAGCCTTAGCCCAAAACTTCCTGGGTGTAGAGTACTCATCGAGCATCGTCCTAGCCATCTCGACCAAGGTACGGTTCTTCCTCTCCACGACGCCATTCTGCTGTGGGACGTGCGGAGAAGAGAACTGATGCTCTACACCTGTCTCATCACAAAACCTCTCAAAGTAGGAATTCTTGAACTCCGTGCCATTGTCACTGCGGATCGCTCGTAAGGCACCCGGGAGCTCAACAGAAAACCTACTAAAAAGACCCCGAAAATGTGTAAACGTCTCATCCTTCGAGGCTAAGAAAAACACCCAAGAAAACCTCGAATAGTCATCGACCACGACAAGTACGTACCACTTCCCTCCTGCTGACTGCACTCGAGCAGGTCCAACTGTGTCCATGTGAAACAGCTATCCTGGTGCATCGGTCATGGTAACCGTGACCAGAGGATGAGAAGCGGCAACCATCTTACCGTGCTGGCATGGAGTGCAAACAAGATCTTTGACTATTTTGAGTTTCGGCAAACCACGAATGAGATCGTGGCCTCTAACTCGGGTCAAATGGTCAAATCCAATATGACCAAGTATCCTATGCCAGAAAGTCAAGTCACGGGACTCAGAAGCAACCAAACATCGGAGAGGATCACCAGAAGGCTCAGAAAAATCAGCACAAAAAATCCTCCCATAACGAGAAATCCCGCAAACCAGACTACCCGAAGAATCAAGAATTTTGCAAGCGTTTTTCTTAAAGCTCACCTCATAACCGTCGTCGGTAAGCTGAGAAACTGAAAGCAAATTATATTGCAGCTTACTAACCAAGGCAACATCTCTCAAAAGAAATGAATCATTAACGCGCACAGTACCTTTGGCGATGACGCGCCAAGACGAAACATCTCCGAAGGTGATTGTCTCATCACCTGGAGCGCGGGCTAGGGAAGAGAACCAACGTGAGTCTCCGGTCATGTGTTGTGAACACCTGGAGTCTACGAGCCAAACCTCTCCCTTCCCAGCCCAGCGAATCTGAGTCAAACAGAGAGTAAAGACTCAGTAATGGGATGCAGCAAGAGTGATTTTGGCACCCAATACTGAGTAACACGTCGAGCAGATGAAGTAGTCAAGCACGACTGACCTCTATCTACCCTACGCTCTCTGTCACTCAACAAGCTAGAAGGTCTATGTGCAGACCTGAAGCTGTTGCTAGGTTCGACTGCTACGGAAAAGTGAGTCGGGGCATCGGCAACATGCTGATCAGCCGCGGGTAGCTATCTCGATGGGGGAAACGACCAAGGGGAAGTCACGACCAAGGGGAGCATGAGGACGAAAACCAGAAAACTCAGAAAAACCAAGTCCTCGATGCTGCCCAAAACCATAAGAAACTCCTAAAGCAAACCTAAATCTCGTGTTGGTCTTAGGGGCACTCAAGGTCTGGGGCTGACCCTGAATACGCCTAAGAGCCTCAACACGGTCTCTCCACACAATCGTGATGCGCCTAAAGCATCTCTCGACCGAGTGTCCATCCTTCTGACAGAAGGTGTAGTGATACTTTACCTTCTGAGAGGTAGAAGTAGCACGATGAGACTTCGCCTTCTGAGAGGCCGAAGCTACAGATGGAATCACCTTGCTGTCAGAGATCCCTTGGACAAAGCCCGCTGACTAGAATTTAACCTCATCAGATCTGGGCTCAACCTCGATCACACCTCCTACTATGGGTCTGAGAATAGCAGGTGGATGCTTCCTAATGTCCTCATAGAAATCATATCCAAGACCTTGATTGAACTTGCAAATCTTGGACTGGTCTAGAATAAGATTCAGCTTCTTCTTGCCTCCTACAAACCTCTCGAGAGTGTTCATAAGGTACTGACACTCCCGAAAGAGAGAGGTGCAAGAAGAGCAGGGAGAAGAGGGAGTAGCAGAAGGTAAGGGAGCAGATAAAGAACCAATAGCAGAAGAGTGAATGGCTTGTGCATGCACAGCCGACTCGGAAGGGACAGTCGTACTGCTAGCAGTTTGGTTCACATCGCTAAGCGTCTCAACCTTACCCTTGGGCTTCTTCCCCACCTCAGCACAGACATTACAAGCAGAAGGTGGCTTCTCTAGAAGGTCCTTAGTGAGCTTCACACATTTTTCATCTAAGGCAATCAAGTCAGATTTTAGTTTGTTACAATTAATGCATGGTGAGCTAACAGGGTCCTTCGAAGCATTTTGAGCCAATCTATTGTTGTCATCAACTAATTCTTGAAACTGTTTAGAGACAGCTTCAAGCTCAGCTGTAAGCTTGGGACAATTCACACAAGAAGCAATAGGCTCAAGAAGAAAAGCTTGAAATTCAGCAATTTTATGATCTGCCCATTTTAGATTCATCTTCAGATTATTGCAATTTTCACAAGTCTCGGGCAGATCGAGAAGCATGGTATAAAGACCTTTAAAAGCATTGTCCTTATCCTCACATGAGGTGCAAGCAATAGTCTCAACAGAAGTAGATGAAACAGGAACTACCCTACTCATGTCAAGCTCAACAAGAAGACTAATGTTCTCCACCTTAATCATATCAAGTTCAGAGGACAAACTATCATGCGAGGTCCTTAGTTTCTCCATGTCATCCAACAGAGCACAGCATGTATCACAATCATCACGGGAGGGAGCAGATGTAAGTGAAGTAATCTCCCGTGATAGTCTAGCTACTTCCTTCTCCAACTCAGTACACCTAGCCCTAGACTTAGCATGAAATCTACCTAGCTTAAAGAAAGCATCATTAAGCTGATCGTAGGTGGGGCTTACCTCGTCGGAGTCAGAGTACAGCTCGCTGTCGCTCAGTTCGCCCTCAAGGGCCATGAAGCACATGCCGGAGAAGTCATCGCCGCCCTTGGGGTCTTGGTCACCCGTCCCGTCGTCGTCGCTCCATCCCTCCACCTCGCTGAGGTCGAGGTCGTTGAACGCGGTGAGGATGCGGTGGAACAGCTTCTTGGCTTTGCCAAGGTCGCGGAACTTCTTCTTTCCTTGGGCATGGGCTGGAGACTTCTTGTTGCGGTTCTTGTCGGTGTAGTCGTTCTTGCCCGAACCGCCGTAGTCGTTCTTGCCCTTCTCCAGCTTGGGGCAGTTTGCCCGAATATGGTTGGGGCCACCACACTCGAAGCAAATCACAGGTCCGCCTCTCTTTCTGTCCCTCCTCCTCTTGAAAGCATGAGAAAACGTCCTGGCTAGGAGGGCCAGCTGTTCATCCTCAAGCTGCTCTAACTGATCATCAGTCACATCACAGAGAGCAGCGAGAGAGAAATCACACAGCGAATCAGAAGAAAGACCAGAAGCCAAACTGGGATCGGTGACTAGGGTCATCGACTATGACTTCGACTTGCGAGAGACAATATCAATCCCATGAGTCTTGAGGCACGAGTACAGCGCATCAAGAGTCAAAGTCAAGAGGTCCGTGGTGTCCTTGATGGTAGTCACCTTCATCTCCCAAACCCGCAAATCAAGTGCAGCGAGCATCTGTCGAGCATTATCCGAGTCGGGGTATGTGAGACCGACCGCTCGGAGGTTGCTCAGAATCTTGTGAAAACGCGCAAAGCACTCATCAAGGGACTCGCCAACGAGCATTTCAAACTTGTTGTAATCTCGCTTGAACTGGTCCTATCGCACCGTCTTTATTTGGGTGGTGCCCTCATGGTAAGCATCAAGGGTCTCCCAAATATCGAAGGCGGACAAAAGATGAGAGATGAGGTCAAACTCGCTACGACTCAACCCCTGAATAATGATGTTCCTTGCCTTAGCGTTTGCCTCAACATCAGCCATGTTCCCCGCATTGATGTTCTCATCGGTAGGAACAACAAATCGTATTTTGACTTTACGCCAGATGGCGTAGCCCTGAGCCTAGATGTAGGTCTCCATCCAGCTCTTCCAGAAGGGATAGTCGATCCCATCGAAGACCGAGGGCTTGGTCGAGAACTTGTCTGTCGCCATGGCTCTAGAGACCGGTTAAGATCTATGGAAAAGAGCTAACCGGCTCTGATACCAATTGTTGGATCGAAAATGGCAACAGAGGGGGGTGAATGGTGCCTTTTAAAAATTACCCCGAGTATCCTCACCGACTTTCTTCTCCGATAGCTATAGAAGCTACGAAGAAAATAAATGCTTTTCGTAAAGATCCGATCAATAAAGAGATCTAAAACATGCTCGGCAAGAATACTTGAAATACTGCAGTCCAGGGTATAATATTTGAAAAGGTCAGCCGAGGAGAGACATGTCCAACCGGGAGCAAGAAATAAAAACGGCAAACACAAAAATAAAAAACAGAGAACAGACCAACCAAGAGCACACATAAAACTGCAACTTCCAAATAGACTAAGACTTGAGAGATTACTAGCTACAGCACCTAACAAAATCAGAGCAAATGGCAAAGCAAAAGGTGAATACTTGCTGTCCTAACAACTGAAAATCAGCACAACTAAAACTGAACCGCAGGGAGCTGCAATTAAAAGCAAAAGAAAATGAACAGCAAAAAGAAACAGTGAAAGCAGCAGCTCATACACAACCACTACTGCACAGCCGAACAGCAAAAGGAACCTGAAAAATGAGAGTTGTTGGCAGTATTAAACGATAGCTAAAAACAGAAAATTATTGCAGACCAAACTATACTTGACTGCACTGGAAACAGAGAAAGAATTGTAGAACCAAAGCTTGCTGTCCGACACATACTGCAGGCTGCAGTTTGAACTGAAAAACAGCAAGAAAGAAAGCAAAGCTTCACCAAGAAGAGCACACAACTAGAAACTAAGCTGCCCATAAATGTTGTCGGCAAGACAAGGAAATTAGTAGCAGTCGCAAGCACCAAAATAGACAAGAAATCAGCAAACACAAAAGATGATCCCTGGCCGAAATCAAGGAAGTTGATAAATACTAGCTCCTCTCATTAGATAAACAGAAGAGACTAGAATCCACATAACAGGATAACTCCGAAAACAGGGAGATTCAAGCACAAAGAAAAGAGACGGAGAGGAGTATCAACCAATGAAAAACATAGAATGAAAACCAAAACACAGTGATAGACCAAACTAAGAACAACACGAACATGAACAAGGCAGCTCTCATAGATTTATACCGAGACATACATGATTAAAAAAGAGGGTTTACAACCATCTCTCTAAAATCTCTCTCATTTCATCTCTTCCTAAATCACTCTCATTTTTCATGCATGGAGAGAACCAAATAAAACCCTAACTCTTACACCCACTCTCTCAATTTCAGCACTAGAGAGCACCTCTCTACTTATAGCCTACACTAATGGGTTCACATTTCCTTTGCCCATTAAGCTTTTTCGCTTTACCCACTAACTCCAACCACATCCACTTCCTTTAGTGCAGCTTTGCGTATTCACCAAAACACCCCTCGCGCACCTTCCAGGAAGCTTCCTCATTCCTTGCCTTCCAAGCCACGCAGCCACCTCGAGTCCTCGCCATCTTCAGCACATGACCGTTCTGACCTCGGCACCGCCCGCGCCTAGCTCGGTCATCCCGTGCCTCGCCACGACTCCACCTCGACGTCCTGCAGCCATCACAGACAAGAAACAAATCACATAGCACCGCTCGAAATATTGTAACCATACACTATCATCAGAAGAGAAACTCAAAGCCCAAACCGATCGAACTGAAAAATAAACAACTTAAGCACGTTCGACCTAGCTCGACAAAGTCTAACCGAAATCGATTGCACCGCGCAACACATGGTCCGAACCACACAAATCAAACTCGACTTTTCTAAAGCGATGTCAATTACTCATCACACACTCGGGGTCAACTCCACATGGTCCATCAATAATAGTAACCTTTCTAAAATAAGTCCCTAATTATACGCCATGCTTAATATTGCTTAGATACTAGGGGGCACTGAAATGCCCCAAGCATCGTTATTGTTTTCAATCATGAGGAACTGTTTGGAAAGTCATGGTCGTAATGACTGGTATATGTTGGTATGATTACTTTATGTTCCCCAAAACCCCAACTTGCTTATATATCTGGGCAGATGGTTCGAGGGTGTGAGTGTGGTGCAGTGGAAGCACAAAGTGGGTAGTGGTAGACTGCCCAGATACCACTAAGGACTGAATCTTGTCATGACCTCCTGTGTAAAACAGTACAACCACAAGTCTGTAAGTACGACTTGGCTAAGTAATTTTATCAAAACCCCGAACTCATCTCACCGGTAGTGGATGGAAGTGGATACGCAAGGGCAAGGGGAGGCCTAAAGGGACACCAAGTGGAGGGTGAAGTTTTTCAGCTGTTCTAAGCGTTGCGGGAAGTGGAGCCCAGCTGCGTTAGTAACTGTGGGGAACATCCCGTGCATAGATGGGACCCACTATAAGTGGGAGAAGCCCATAAAGTGAGATGACAAAAGGGACTAGATACTTTGAAATGTCACTGCGATGGTCTGCTCAACCACATGACTAAGGAATCGTGTGGGGTAACGAGTTGATTGTCTCTTGTGGGAAAAGTGTACAAACTCTGCAGAGTCAAAACTATTCGAATAGCCGTGCCCACGGTCAAGGGCGGACATGGGAACTTAACTAGATATAGTTCTATTTTGAAAACTTTGTGGGTGGTATTGGTAAAGTGAACGGCTACAGATGGTCCTGGTTTGAATTGTCCTGGGTGTCGTCCCAGTGGTAAGTTAAGCGGCTATAACGCTGAAAGATGCTATATGGTGCGGATGCCATGTAACGGTGGATGAATCTGGATCGCTATTATTATTGCATTCTCTTACACATTATGTTTTTGTTCAAAACTGCTAAGTCTCAGGAAATTTTTATGTATTATATTTTTAAATAATGGTAATACTTCTCACAAAATAAAATGTCAGGAAGAATAAATAGAGTCGTAAGAAAAGAAGATGACTGTTTGTGGTAAACACGTAAAGTTGTTGGTGTATTCATGTCAATCATAAAGAGGGAACGATGGTGTGAATTCTGAGAGAAATAAATTGGTGGAGTCTAAATGAATAGATAGGCTAAATGGATGGTTTGAATGATTTCTGGAGAATTAGGGAGTGCAAAGGTATTTGCTGGATTATGACACTGATAATTAATATAATTCTTGAGAGATATTGGCGATAATGGAATTAATAGGATTTGATCTATTACTAGATGGGTCAATTGAATTGTTGGGAATTTAGAGATATGATAATTGGAGTATAGACTTGATCAATGATATTTCTTGGTGGATATATACTAGTTAATCGTAGATTTGATCATTGATATTCTTAGTGGAGGTATACTAGTGAATTAGTTAGAGATAGATAATGGAAAATAAGGTTGATTATTGGAAGAGCAAATTGTGGTTGTGGACCAATAACTAAAGGAATGGGTTGTTAGGAATTTGGAATACAAAAGATATTGGTGGATTGTATAATTGATGTTATTCGATGTTTGGAGTTTTACACAGCACTCAATATCAAAAATGTGGATTCGGTGGATTAATTACATAATGTCACTCGCTGTTTGGAGTTTTAAACAGAAATCAATATAGAAAGTGTATGATTGGTGGAATAATTAAATGATGTCACTCGCTATTTGGAGTCTTAGACAACAATCAGTAAGGAAAGTGTGTCTTTGGTGGATTAAGTCAATTATGACAATCGCCGTGTGGAGTTTAGGTAGAAACAATAGCACTATGATTTAATAATACTAAGGCTACCAAAAGCAATTTATGGCAAATAAAATAACCCGAGCCTCTCCTTTGATAAGCCATGCATACTACTTATTTGCATTCTGTGTATTGGCTCGCGGAGCACGGTGGTTTGTGCTCACACTCGCTTTCACAACAAATCCAGAATCAGGAATCAGATCACTACGTCTCAGCAACACGATTGGACATGATGTCAAAGAAGATGAAGATGTCAAGGGCTAGGTCGCGAACCTCCAGTTGGCTGCCTGTGGGCATGTCCTGAAGGTCCCACCCGTGTGCTTCGTTCTTCCGCTGCTGCAATTTAATGATTTTGGCCTAATCGGCCCATGAGTAAGTCTACTATTATATTTACGCTTCCGCGTGATATATTCTTTGATATTCAGAACTGTAATCTGTGAGCACTATCTACTGATCCAGGGAATAGTGCGGTGGAATCATAGAAGAATCTGAATTGTAAAATCTGGGTACTACATGGCCGCCGGTGCAGCGCAAAGGGGTTCAGCCACTTGGGGCTTCTTAGAGCCAGCGAGCTAGCACAACTGTGGCGGCGTTGTTGTCGTTGATGGCGAGCAACTCACATGTAGGCGGGGCGCAGGGTCATGCGACAAGATGGCGAGGGGATGGCCGACAGCAGGATTCGCAGGAAGCAATGCTTGCTGGGGTCAACGCCTCGGGTGAGCGTGACTTTGTGGCATAACGCTGGGGCGGCGGCCTTGGACCAATCATCGCTAGGAGCGGAGGGAGGCATGGAAAGGAAGGCGCTGAGGTGGGCCGAAGGCCAAGGAAGAGGTCGGCCGAACGAAAGCTGAGGCGGAACCGGGGTGGTAGTAGCTGGCGGGTGCAGCCAGCGCACGGGGCTGGGCCGGTGACCTGGGCGAGCGAGAGCCAGGAATAGAGGACGAAGAAACAGAGAAAGGAAAAAGACGAAGGCAGCTGGGCCAACGGCCAGGGGAAAGAAGAAGCGGGCCGAACGGGCCGGAAAAAAAGAAAACGGGTCGGGAAAGGAAAAAAGGAAGCGGGCCAGGGGAGGAAAAGAAATGGGCCCAGCCCAAGAGGAATTTTTGGAAATTTTAGAAATTTCAGAATTTAGATTTGTAATTAAATTTTGTATTTGAAAGCTGAGTTCAAATTCTGGATTCAACATGTTGATTTTTTAAGATCTCCGAGTTTTGAGGAATAATTCTTTACTTTCAAAATTTGAATTTTTAGGTATGCAAATTGGATGGGAAAGATTTTATATTGGTTTTCAATTGCCATTCTTGGTTTTGAATACCGGGATTTCAAATTATTAGATTTTGAGTTTAAGACTTCCAAGGGAATTTGGATTTCTTAATTTGATTTTAAATCTTGGTTCTTGATTCCAAGGTTTTGATTTTTTTTATTACTCGAATTTTTGGCAAGAAACCAAATTAAGAAATTCGAATAACACCAAAAAATTTGAAATACACGGGAAAAACAATTAAAAGATTTTAAAATTTTCATAATTAGAATAGTTCCCTTTTTGGGATGTTATAGCCACGGAGTAACCAAACAGTTAGTGGGAGCTATTCTGTCTTCTTCTTTTTCCCATTTTCTATTTACACAGGCTAATTGATTGACGGATACTTAGAATTTGATGTCCACAGTTTAAAACAGGTTAACAAAGGTTTTTCCAGCACCATATCTACTGAATAGCGCTGGCTAGAAATGAAGCAACTGGCCCATAATGTTTGGACGGGTTGGATACTAATTTAGTAGGAACACAAGAATTTCATAGGAAACAACAATCTATGGATAACATGACCAACAACCTAACTCCAACACTCATAGGATTGTTTGGACAGTGGGTCTCAGATTCAAGCCCCCAATGTGGCGACAATACAAATAGACTGAAAGATGGCATAATGTCAATTTTGTTAGTCCCGATGAATTGGTTGTGCCCCCAAATATCAGTAGGAAGCATTAGTCTTGAGTCATTACTAAGTCTCAAAATCTATTTACTACATATATGCAGTGCAAAAGTGATACGGGATGCCTGATCTCCTCGACGTAGGATCAACAAAACTTATGTGCGACTTGATGAATCATAGTGATCCCTATTGCCAATGCAAGGACTAACACTCTATAATTTACCAAATCATACCATATTGATTTTCACGGACCACCAAGTGAAGATCGATCAATCTCTCATTTCCTAATGAAAAGACAGAACAATCTTTTGAAAGAAACAACGCTTGATTCCCCTCTAGCTGTAGCAGCCCCAATCAATCTAGGAAGAACAAGCGTGTAACACTATGTACATACATAAGCAATATATTTTCTGAATTATCTGTGGTCTAAGGAAAATTACAAGAAGTTGTACTCGCCTCCTGGGTCAGCCATAGTGGTCGAGCCCGACTCCTATACCTGACATGGTTCCTAATCAAGTTCGGACTAAAAAACCTATGGAAAGGAAAACAACAAATCGGTTTTTGTGAGGAGCTCTCAAAAACCGACCTGGTTTTCTAAAGAAAGAAATACACGCCAAACGTTACATCTACCAGGTTAAATGGGACGCGGAATCAATGAAAAACGAAAGTTCCCACACGTCCTTAAGTTCCACGCGTAGAAAAGAAACATCCAATTCGGATTTAATAGCTATCCACGTGTTTTGCCAAAACCTGATCCTTTCTTTGCTTGTCTTGGCCAACGCTGCATGGCCGACTTGTTCTGTTTCCTAGTTTGGCAATACCTGACTGGAAAATGCTAGATGTTGGTAACCTATAATTAATTGTTTAAATCGGTAACATTTGTAGTTATGGGTGATATTCTGGACTTTTAAAGATATTACACTCTCCTACTTCCTAATTTGGCAATACCTAACTTAAAGATATTATAATAGCCATTGATGCTTTTTAGTGGATTTGTGGAGAGTGTACGACATCAAATAGAGCGTGTGTGGTTTGGTACAACATGAATGTGCAATGGAAGACTACTACTATTGCTAGGCATCTGTAACATCCCAAAAGTATGGGAATATTGTAATTGAGAAAAATAAAAAATCTTTCATGAATTTGCAGTGTTGTTTAAAATTTTTGTGTTTATTCGAATCTCTTGATTTGAGGTCCTTGCTAAAAATCTGAATTAATAAAATGTATACCATGATCAAGAACCAAGACTAAAAATCAAATCAAGGAAATTTCAAATTTCCTTTGCAAGTCCTAAAGTCTATATATATATATATATATAATTAACACTGGAAAGCTTAAGATCAGGAATGGGAAATTTAAATCAAAGTTAATATTAAAAATTTTTTCCATCTAATTAATTTAGCCAATTTATCAAATTTTGAAATTCCAAAAAAAAATAAAAAAGAAAAATCTTCTTGGGCCTCAGCCCATCTTTTTCTCCCCTCTCTCGGCCCATCCTCCCCAGCCCGGCCGGCCTCTTCCTCCTTTCCCTATTCCTGCTCTCGGCCCGACCGACCTCTCCCCCTCGGCCATCAACCCAACCCGGCACCCCTCTCTTTCTCCCTCCGTTCCTCCCCTGCCAGAGTCTCGCCGTTGTGCCACGGCCCTGCGCAAACCCGAGTCGTCACTTCCCAGGAATCTCGCCGTCACTGTCCGTCTATGCAATGTCGTACTCTGCGTGCTGTTTGTCGGTCAACAGCAACAGTAGCTGCTCGCCCCCCCCATAGGGCCAACCCTTGCTCCAAGCCATGCACACCCAACACCCTGCCCCGCACAGTCTTGTCGTCTTTGTGCGCTGCTCGCCTATCAACCACAACAGCAATGCCAGTCCGCCGGCTGTAAGAATCCCCCGAGCGCGGCTGTGCCCCTCTATGCCCACACTGACCGACCCATGCCTCCACGCCGTCCTGGCTCTCCAGCGATGCCCCCACCAATCCGACCGCGTCACGGCGTGCCCCCAGAAGTCTCCTCCCTCGATTAATTGGACTTTGGTGCCACCGGTTTGCTGCACGGTTGTTCTTCCTCGCCTCCGGCCAAAACCGACTCCACTGCTGCCATTTCCTCCTCGATCGGCCCCAGCCCGATTCCTTGCTATGGGAATAGCTCCTGGTGCCCCGAAGCTCCCCCAACTGCCAGCCAACGCCTTCCGTTGCCCGAGATCCCCCTCCACGGCGACCCGACCATGCCTTAAGTTCCACGTGTAGAAAAGAAACATCCAATTCAGATTTGATAGCTGTCCACGTGTTTTGCCAAAACCTGATCCTTTCTTTGCTTGTCTTGTCCAACACTGCATGCCCGACTTGTTCTATTTCGTAGTTTGGCAATACCTGACTTTAAAATGCTAGATGTTGGTAACATATAATTAATTGTTTAAATCGGTAACATTTGTAGTTGTGGATGATATTCTGGACTTTTATTAAGCCAGGGTGTTACACTCTCCTACTTCCTTATTTGGCAATACCTGACTTGAAGATATTATAGTGGCTATTGATGCTTTTTAGTGGATTTGTGGAGAGTGTATGAAATCTAATAGAGCGTGCGTAGTTTGGTACAACAGGAATGTGCCATGGAAGACTACTACTATTGCTAGGCATCAATCTATGCGCTTGTGCACACTAGCCCCTGATTTCTGTTTGCAGCTTATCATCCTAAAAATAATGGAGTTTATGCGCTAAGTAACCGGTAAATGTTGAAGATAGCCTTTAGGTTTTTTTTTGCCAAACTCATATCTCACATGAGAAAGATAATTAGGTGTAAAATCTTGGCTTAACAAAATCCCAAGATGTCACTCACCATCTTTTCCACTATCAATTTTAAATAATAAGCAAGTCAACATGTCACAAGATAACAAGAACGGTATACCGTAATAATTTAAAGATAAGTTTCAGCAGCATAAAACAATATAATTTTAAAACATAACATGAACCAAATGAATATCGTGGCTATCAATAATAAGGACAACTAAGCATCGCAACATCTAGCAATATGGTGAATCGAAGATACTAAAGGTAACCACAAGTTAACTAATTACTACAATAGTTGGAACCAAATTGTTCTTATCTAAACTTGACTAAGTACAAAGTGAAGTGAAGGCTAAATAATGTAGGTATCCATGTGCTACTCCCTTCCCATGCATGTTGTCATCATCGCTCATCCAAATACAACAAAGAGGCAAAGGTGTGTCTATGAATCAGCAAATACAAAGTAGAATAATATACAAGGTAGCAACATTTTAATATTTCATCTCAACCATTATTCTTTCACTTTCAAATTCTCTTTTCCATTTAGTTACACGCACATGCCATTTCTTTCTGATTCTCTTCACATGAATGCAATGTTCAAACTCAATGTCTTCCTCTACATATATCGGTATAGTTAGGTGTTCACCCGCCAATGACACAACTTTGCCCAATCCATTTTCATACAGGGGTCCTTTTTCATTGCAACAGCACAGCTGTTTATTTCAAAATTTTCAGTAAAAAAATAAAAACTAATTTAATTTAAAATAAAATCAAGTGTTATTTGGTTACTTGAATTTTAGAGATTTTATTTGCCTGTTTTCATATTTAAAAAAGACTTTTCTTAAAATCAATTTAATTGGAACACAAAAAAATTATTAAGTAAAATAAATTTTGTATTTTTATAAAATCCGATTTAAAATTAATTATTTTAAAAGCATTTGGCTTTTATCTGAATTTTCAGTGTTTTCTGGATTTTAAAAATCAATTTCAAAGCTACAAATTATTTTTGTAAAAATTAAAAGACCAACTTTAAGTTTGAAATATTTTTCCTAAAGTCTGAAACAGCTCCAGAAATTTTTGTAAATTTTTTTGGAATTTTTAGAATTTATTTGCTATTTTCTAAGTGTTTTAAAGCCTCCTTGTTTTCCTGAAAATTTAAAAAAGAATTCTAAATCCTTTCTCTCCTCAGGCTGACACGTGTCAAGCTCCGATTCAATCCAGCCCGCCCCATCTAAACCTAGCTGCCCGTTCCCACTTACCCCTTCGTTTATTAGCCGACGGCCTGGATTAAATCCACCGCCGCCAATTTAATCTCGGCCATCTTATGCCACTTAACCCCTCCCTCTCCCTCTCTCAGGCCTCAGAGCTCCCAATCATCACTCGTCTCCTCTCCAAGCTGTGGCAAGAACTCCGACGAGGAATTCCGGCTGCCTCAGTCTGCCTCGTGCCAGCCACCACCGTCTTCGCCTTTACCGAGCTCGTGTGCACATCCACGGCCCCTCCGCTCGGATCCTCTTTCACCAAGGTGCCGCCGCACCGGGAGCCGCCCGCCGCCGCCGCTTCTTGCTCATCACCGGCTACCTCGGGCCATCTCCATGCCCCACGCCAAGGTGCGTCGTAAGCGCCGTCGCCTCGTCTCTTTTGCACCCGATGCCGACCGCCATCTTCCAACAGAGCTCCGGCAACCCTCGGGCCCCGAGCACCACCGCTCGCCGGCACCGCCACGTCAGTCGTTTCGGTGACGTGGCAGCCAAATGGCAGCCGCGTGTGCGCCACCTTAGCGGCAGTGAGCCACACAAGCGCCATGCTAGCCGTGTGCCACCTCAGCCTCCTCCCCGATCCATGAACCCAATCCACCAAAAGCCAGTCCCACCTATCAGTGAATAAAACCATTTTTCTGTTGAAAAATAATTTGGCTAGAAAATCAATTTCCTTGCTAATGTCACCCTGGCGTCATAAATTCCCTATTCCCAGAGAAAAATAATTCCATCAAAAATCAATTTCCACTGCTGATGTCATAATCTTCCTTTTTCCAGTACAAAAATAATTCAAAAAATCTTCTTTTCCTTTTCTTTAGTTTCAAAACTTCCAGAAGCCCGTTCTCCTTCATCCTAACTCGGGTTAAGCCCGTTCAAATTTATAAATTCATCAAAAATTCCAATCTATCGATTTATATCCTCAATTTAAATATTTAGAGTTTATTTAAATTTATTTGAGTTTTGTGGGTTATTTTCGCGTATAGACTGCGACAATTCTGGAGAATTCTTCAACGATGACTCACACTAGACTGCAGAGCAAGGCAAGTCGCACACCTTGATTATGTTGATCCTAGTTTACAAATAAAATTATGTTGATTTAAATTATATTGCATGCATACATTAATTCAAGTATTTCAATTCCAGTTTTAAACTTAGTTAATCCCAAAATTGTTATTGACACCTTTGATCTTGTGCAACACTATAACTTGTCCCCCTAGAATAAAACTCTAATTAGTACACTAGTATGGGCTAGAGAATTTTATATCAAATGCTTAGACCTACTTAGACATAATCTTTGTTTTGGGATAACCTTTTCACATAAAATGATGAGCTTTTCAAATGTATTCTCGACTTCGGTGAGTCAAGAAGGACTATGAAATATTTTGAAATAAAATATAAAATCTGGTTTAGACTTAGGCCAATGGTTAGCTAGTGGGTGCAGGCATGCACTGTTGTTCGGTGACACCGTGTTGATTGTCAGGCACAGGGGGTATGTGGTTGAGCCTAAGTCAAATTAATGACCGGTCTGTGAGCTACGGTTGTAAAGCCCTATTATACTACCACAAGGCTGGTATGGGACAGTCCTAGCTGATTAATTTGTGGGTTCCAACCTAAGTTTCGTCGTAGGTTGAAAGTGAGCGTGGCGTGTGCCATGCGAAGGCTCACTCGGCTCAAGGGGGTGTTCCAATCTGGTGGATTTCTTACTAGGGTGAAACCTTAGAGTTGGCTTGGCCAAGTTGAAAGCTTTGCATTGTAAAGGCCTTGTCATGATCTCTCCGCCGCACACATAAGGAAGTATGTTAATCGCGTGTCAGTATGAGATGATCATGTCTTGTGGGTAAAGCTGTACAACCTCTGCAGAGTGTATAATCTATTCTAGGTAGCCATGCCCACGGTCATGGGCATGCTGAGTAAAGTTTTTCACGGATTAGACTTTGTTTTTCAAAATGGTTTATGAAAACCTTATGGATGGATGGAATCCATGAAAGATTGAAAGCTTGTGGATGAATGGAATCCATACGAGATCTTTTGGAAAAGATAGTCCGGGTGGGATGCCCGTGGTTAGGTTAGTGTTTGGTCGGAGCCTGCACTAACAGTATTAATTTCATTTACAATTACTTTTACTTATTGTATTAAATTCAGCAATTTTAATGTATTTACTGTATTTCTGTAAATGTTGTTTTATGCACAAATAACTCTATATGCCTTCCTTTGTTGCCTATATCATTATGTTGCATATTCCGTGTGACTTACGGAATACAAATTTGTACTTACCTTGCTATCTCCATACAAACAAAGACGACTTCGACAACGGTAAAGATCTAGATGAGTAGGCCGCGTCTTACTGTCGTTTGCCTATGGGCAGGCTCAATGAGCTTCTTCCGCTTAGGTTTTTCCCTCCGCTGCTTATAATTAATTTTGGCTTATGTGTCATTGATATAAACTTTGGCTATCAGGCCCATATTCAGTTAAATAAAGTTTGTCATTGTGCTTGATATGTATCCCTGTTATCACTATGTATGCTAGCTGATCTTGGACTAGTGTGATTAACACAGAGAATCCGGGAGTTGTTACTCTAGGTTCCGACATTCATACAGGGTTGCCCAGTCCATTTTCATACAGGGGCTCAGCGCATTAATATGAATCATGAATACTCATCATGCAATGCAATGTAGTCACTTTCTTCTATCATATTAAATAATTACAAGTATTCATCATCTTACCTTAAATCTCACTTCATCATCATATCCTAAGCGGTGAACAATATAAATTCAACGTTGACAAAAAAATAATCAAAGATATCATTCAACCTAATTTTTACGCACACAAATACTATTCTATAATGCACTTGTATCTTTGTCCCTGTGAAGTTGGATAGCGAAGCGGCGGCAAAACACAAATGACCACACTCCCTGCACAAACAATTCAAAATACATATCAAAATCATAACATCTAAGCACCGACACTTTATTCTAACCATCATCGCACTTCTACGCCAAACCGACCCATTTAATCCAAAACTATTGGACGCACCACCCGCTGTCCCAGTAGTAAAACGGCTCCAACGTAATCGTCCAAACTCCAAATTTAATCAACCAAGACTTTCTGGAAATCCTCACAAAAAAACCTACAACTTCCTAGTTATGACGAACCTCTTATTCTACAGTTTTCTACCCCGTTTCTTTACCCGAAGACCGTTCTAGAATCTGTCAGAACAATCCGTTTCATGATTTTATATCTTTAATTACAAAACAAGAGAATATATGAAATGCACCAGTTCTGAAAACTGCACAAAATTTTCTACATTATTCAAGTTGTCACTGTAATTTAATTTTACCATCTACTATATGAAACCGATCCTTCTTCACGACATCTGCCAGCTACGTCCAAAATCTGGACAGCGGCCTTCCCAAGATCTTATCTTTTCGCTCGCTACTCCGATTCTATTGTTCCAGACCTTCCTGGAAAGCTAATGAGATTATCTAACTTTTCTCTAATTTGACTGACCTCTGAATCCGATTCTAAATATCCCTAATCACCCCCGCAAAGCTCTGCTCCTAACCTTGACGAACTAGGGCAGATTGAAAACGTACTTTCTCCTAATCAAAACTACCTACGATCTTAACAGTGACTAAATCAAGGCAATAACTAGGGATTATCAGGGATTACCCTTGAAGATCATGACAGATCACGAAAACCGCGTGAATTTTCCTCTCTTCCACCCTTCTTTCACTACTACAGAAATCCACATTACAGACAGTTCAGAAACGTCATCACAGACGGTTTTCTGAACCGTCTGAATTTATGGGTCAGTGATAATCGAAGTTATCACAGACGGTTTTCGAACCGTCTGTGATTATCAGATATCACAGACGATTTTTAAATAAAAACCGTCTGTGATATCCAATAATCACAGACGGTTTGTAGTAAAAAACCGTCTGTGATACATATCACAGACATCTTTTACTTAAAAATCGTCTGTGATATTCGTTCCTCCTAAATCAAAATATATTTCTGTTTATTGGCTAGCCTCAGGAAATGCTAACCATGCCCTCTGAAACAAGCAGATAATCACAGACAAAAAAATATACAATTCACACATCTCATTTCCTTTCAGATACATTTCACAGACATAAAACATCCAATTGACATCACACTTCATTTCACAAACATAAAGCACGCATCCATTTCGCAAATCAATTAATTGAATTGAAATGAAATATGCATTAACAAATGCACAGTTACAAAAGATCTACACTGCATTTGCACTTAGTGATAAGACCAATAAGAAATCATGGTGCGCAGTGGAACCGTCCTCCTGGCTTTATGACTTGAGTCAGCAAAAAGTACGCCAACTCTCCTCAAATCCCTCCAAGATCAGACTGTTTCAATGCGGTTGACGGGATGTACGCAGCCTGTCGATAGGAATATCAATGTTCGTATATATGTAACGTAATAAGTATAAAGTAATTATGGGAAGAGTGACAAACCTTGCGATTGGTGAGCCTCGAGGAATCGAGGAGTAGTTCCATATGTTGGCAAACGTAGTATCCACATGTGTTGCCCGGCTGCTGATGGCACTGCAAAAAATAGAATGTGTTAGTTCAAGAGGCATTAGTACCAACTGTTGCATAGGATTAATTAATGTCAAATAGCGAATACCTTAAAATCTCAAACATGTGTCAGCAAGCCTTTGGCCCCGCGCTTTGAGTCACCTCCCATTTCAATGTACATCACGAACGCCCTACGTAATTCGAAAAAGTTAACCTTAGTCATTCAGAAGGAAAGAAAGAGTACAATATAGATATGTATGGGGAATATGTGCTTACCTATCGATTACTTGGCTGACAACTGTGAAGTCAATTTTATTCTTACTTAGGGAATCAAGGTAATATACCTTGTTCCATTTTGGTACAATTACTATTAAAATCCAATGAAAGTTCTGATGGAAGGGCATAAGTACATATTCCTTATTGCGGCAACCCAGCAGTCCTGATGCAATGTACCTCTCGACGAGGGGTGTATCCCAGTTGATGGTATCCTTGGCGACCAAGTGTGGGTCCAAGAAACCAGCTGATGAGTTGGATAATCTAGCTCTAGTCAGCATGTGTCTATATATATACACATGAAAGCAACAAATTAGATATGGCATTTATCGGTATGACATTAACGGAGACTGTGATTGTACACACTTACAGCGTCCAGCATCGAATGATTGAGACGTCAAGAGTGTTGAGCGTGAATAGATCGAATAAATCCTCAAAGGCGACCACGAACATACACTCTTGAAGACTATGGTGTAAATCATCCGACGTGAATTTGATAGATACTTGAAGTCCGTTCTCCCTCTAGCTTATTGGACTGCTGCATATACCACGTGTGTAATTGCATGCAACTATATGGTAGCTTTTGGAGGTCTTTTTGCTCGAGCAACGGCTCGCCAAGCACGAATTTGCGGGCCAAAGGTAGGTATGGCATATCATCATTGGTCTTCTTTGCTTTGCCCTTGCTGGCCTTGCTGCCTCGGCTATAGGTCGACTTCACGGCAGTCAACTTTGAAGGTAGCAGCGGTGCGAGTTGCTCTGGCGAGAATAGGACTCGTGGAGATAGCACCGGTGCAGTATCCGGCGGTGGAACCGACTGGTCTTGTAATGGAGATAGCACCAGTGCATGTTGCTCTGGCGAGAGTATGACCCGTGGAGATAGCACCGGTGCAGTATCTGGTGGTGGAACCGACTGGTCTTGTAATGGAGATGGCACCAGTGCATGTTGCTCTGGTCCTGCCACCGGTGAAGAAGCCTCCAGGGAGATGTCGCTTTTGGGCCACTAGATAAATGTTCCAATGGCCTGTCCTACAGTCACGATCTCGTCGTTGGGGGGCTTCGGTAGCGGGACCACCTCAAAATTGACATGCACACCATCCACATTAACTTTTGCGAAGCCTGGCGCTAAAGCTTGACCGTGCACCATGGCCCCGATACCAGACGAATATGCCTGGCCCCAAGCAGCGTACAAGGGAATAGAGCCATATCTCACTTGGAGCCTGCACTTCATAGGCTTCTACATAACGATAGAAAATTAGCTACTCGAATAGGCCTATCAATGGAGCAAGCATTTGAGAGGTAATAATTATTACCAGGATGTCGTCCACAGGAAATTTGGCCGGGGTTTGCATCGGATTGGACGCGCAGCTACTCGGACGGTTGTGCAGGCTAGCTAGCACAGGAGCGGCCTGCTGACTTTCTGTTTGTTTCCGCACCTCATCTCTGAATACACCAGCTAGCTCACCCATTAGCTCCTCTCTAAGAGATTCCTTGATCTCTTCTCGTAGCTGTGCGTCACGCTCGGCTTTGTTTCTCTTCCTACACCGATACATTCTGGAGTCATCTTGGAAACCATGCTTCCAAGGAAAGTAAAGCCCAAGGCCTCTCGTACGACCCGGGTGCTCCTTGTTTCCCAGGGCCACGGAGAGCATATCATTCTCCCTTGTTCCCTGGAATGATCCCAGGGTAGATTCAAAACTCAGCTCTTCCTGCAAGAGCACGAAATGTCATTTCAATTCGTACGAAGTTGTGGAGTAATTACAAGCTACGTAGTTCTATCGATATCTTACCAGGCGCTGGGACACTTGCTGGTCTGCAGGGTTTCGAAAGGAGACGTCCCCCGATGTCGTTGTAGATGACCTTGCTCTAATCCAATTTCGAGCGCGGTCATCCGGGATATTGGAAAACGGCGGGGCGATGTCCTGTGCAGCTGCCAGGTCAACTCCTTCCTCCACTACGGGATTTTACCCACATACCCAGCTGTGCCAAGTCTGTGGGGGTGTGTTTTTTTGCCTGGAGCGCCTTGTGCGCCACACTTGTACTTTTGAAATCTTCAGTCGTTTTCATCGCCTTGATCTCTTCCCATTGTGGTTCCAGGAATGAGTATTTATGAAAAGGCATTTCGTTCGTCTCCACGTATTTCCTGACAAGCGTGCTCTTGAAGTTCTTCCATGCTTTGCACGCCGCTAGGTAGGTTTGTCGTTGCACAGCGTATAGGTGTTCTTCTGGGAACTCGAACGATGCCAAAATTTTGGTCCACAGCTCACGTTTCTGAGTGTCAGGCACGTTCTTCCACGAATTGTATGTGATCTCAAGTCGTTCTTGTGCAACTATTCCGACCATGCTTCGGAATGCGTTTACCACTTTTTGAGGAAGGATAGGGATCCCAGATGCGTTTACCGCTGTGATGGTCTGTTGGCCCTCAGGCTTCTTCGATAGCCCTCTTCCTTGGCGTCTTGATGTTGGAGTGGACGCCTCCGGCGATGATGTTGAAGAATGCGCGGGTGACATGTTGCTCATTTTATGGGTCTATTAGGATAAGATGAGAAAGTGCCATACCATAAGATAAGAAAGTGCAATATCTATCTATTTCGCTCAATATAGGCGATTACAATACATATATATGTGAGTATACATACATATACATATATATATATATATATATATACATATATACATATACAGTAAGCATGTACCATAACAGTAAGCACATACATGAATGCAACTAACCATATACATAACAGTAAGCAACTAACAGTAAGCCCTAAACCCTAACACTAAGTATGAAGCATCAAGCATCAACCCTAAACCCTAACAGTAAGCATGACAAACTTGAATATACAGTAAGCATATACCATAGCAGTAAGCATATACATGAATGCAACTAACCATATACATAACAGTAAGCAACTAACAGTAAGCTCTAAACCCTAACACTAAGTATGAAGCATCAAGCATCAACCCTAAACCCTAACAGTAAGCATGAAGCTCAGGGAGGGTTTTGATGACCTTAGGGTTTTGGTGACGGAGGAGGAGGCAGCGACGACGGAGGAGGAGGAGGAGGAGGAGGCGGCGATGCAGGAGGAGGAGGCGACGGCGACGGAGGAGGAGGAGGCGGCGACGGAGGAGGAGGAGGCGGTGGCGACGGAGGAGGAGGAGGAGGCGGCGACGGAGGAGGAGGCGGCGGCGACGGGCTCGGGGAGGCGGCGGCGACGACGGGCTCAGGATTTAGATCTAGATCGAATAACTGCAGCGCACACGGAAAACCCTATCGAGTGGGTATATATAGGGAGGTTATCACAGACGGTTCTAAACTTAGAACCGTCTGTGATAGTAAACTATCACAGATGGTTATAAACTTAGAACCGTCTGTGATATGATATCACAGACGGTTCAAAGTTTAGAACCGTCTGTGATAAGCCTTTGCGACTGTTGTTATTAAGACAACACCAATAACTACACAGCTGCATTCATATCAACCACCAAGTCATAGTCGAGCTCCCAAATCTCTTCTATGAAGCCATAATACGAGTTTCTCGACCCATCGGTACTGAATGCATTTATGCGGACACCGCTGTTCTGGTTAGTGCTCTTGACATCCTGAGACTGCGTATAGAATGTGTAGCCATTTATGTCATATCTTTGCCATGTCACAACTGAAATGTCGGCTCTTTTGCCAACCATGTCAGCGTCTCACTCGGCGAGCTCCTAGTGATTTGCTCCTTCAACCATTGGTTGAACCAACGGTTGTATTGCCTCATGATCCAAACATCCAGCCGCTCTGGATTCTGTTGCCAAAGCACATCCTTGTGCTGGTCCACATAAGGTGCCACTTCAGTCATGTGTTGCAACACCGTGAAATGGGCTTGAGTATACGTGTCCATATCTGGAGTGATTGCTTTCCTTCTGATAGTTCTGAGACCCTTCAGCCTCCCCTCATGACGAGATTGAGGGACACCTATCGGTTAAATCTGAGCCATATAATCAACACAAAACTCAATGACCTCTTCGCTTGCATAACCTTCGACGATGCTGCCCTCCGGCCGAGAACGATTCTGTACGTAGGACTTGAGAATTCCCATGAACCTCTCAAATAGGTACATGCTACGTAGGAATACGAGCCCGCACATTTTTATCTCCCACACAACGTGAACAATGAGATGGACCATGATATCGAAAAATGAAGGAGGGAAATACATTTCAAGGTGACATAGAGTCATCACCACCTCGTCTGCAGAGCATCTAGTCCCTTCGGGATCGATGACCTCTTGAGCAATTGTGTTAAAGAAATAATATAGCCTCATGATTGTCTCTCGGACTTTGATCGGCAAAATATTTCTAATTGCAATAGGGAGCATCTGTGTCATCAGCACATGACAATCATGAGACTTCATGCCATTTAACTTCAAATCTTGCATCGAAACAAGTTTCTTCACGTTGCCGGAGTAACCAGACGGAACTTTGACACCATGCAAGCACTGGCACAGTTCTGTTTTCTCAGCCTTGGACAGAGTGTAACACGCAGGGGGAAGGTACGTTCGTCCATTATCAGTGCGTGTCGGTGCTAACTCAGGCCTGATGTCCATGTCAGCCAAGTCAAGCCGTGCGTTGACGCCGTCCTTTGTTTTATCACGGATGTTCAGTAAGAGACCAATCAAGCTGTCGCATACATTCTTTTCTACGTGTATGACGTCGATGCAGTGTCGAACATCTAGGTACTCCCAATAAGGTAAGTCCCAAAATATTGATCTCTTCTTCCAGGTGTTCTTCTTATGAGCCCTCAATTTACGTCTCTTTCCGAGGACAACATCTAAATCCTTAACCATATCATAAACCTCGTGTCCCCTTAAATGCCTTGGAGCTGAACCGTCTTCCTTCTCTCCGTCAAATTGTTTCTTCAACTTGCGGTATGGGTGAGCCCTCCGAAGGAACCGGCGGTGACGCATGTAGACGGTTTTGCGTGAGTGTCTCACCCACACACTCTCGATACCATCTAAATAGTGAGTACAAGCTTTGGCACCTTTTGTACTATGGCCCGATAGGTTACTAAGGGCAGGATAATCATTTATGGTGCAGAACAATAAGGAGCGCAGAGTGAAGTTCTCTCGTTTATATGCATCCCATACCTGTACCCCTTCGTTCCACAGTACTTTTAGATCTTCCACCAACGGTGCTAGGAACACATCGATATCATTTCCAGGTTGTTTTGGCCCTTGGATAAGTATCGACAGCAAAATGTAATTTTGCTTCATACACAACCAAGGAGGAAGGTTATAGATGCAGAGAGTCACGGGCCATGTGCTATGTCGGCTGCTCATGCTACTGAAAGGATTCATTCCATCTGTACTCAGTCCAAACCTTATATTCCTTGGTTCTGCACCGAACTCTGCAAAACTCCTATCGATATTTCTCCACTGCGCGAAATCAGCAAGGTGTCTTAGCATTCCATCCTTCTTGCGCTCCTCCGAGTGCCAACGCAGCTGTTTTGCCTCCTTTGGATTTGCAAAAAACCTTTTCAAACGGAGAATTATAGGAAAATACCATGCCACCTTAGCAGGAGGTCCTTTCTTCGCCTCTGTTCCCTCGCCATCATCTGATTGATTGTTACGTTTGTATCGGGATGCATTGCACACCGGACATACATGCATGTTTGCATACTCTTTACGGTAGAGGATACAGTCGTTCGGGCATGCATGTATTCTTTCTACTTCCATTCCCAACGGACAAAGAACCTTCTTGGCTTTATACGTGGTTTTAGGCAACTCATTTCCCTCCGGAAGCATGTCCGCTAAAAGACCTAGCAGCGCTGTGAAACTTTTGTCGGACCAACCGTTGCTTGCCTTCAATTTCAACAGTTCAAGCACGGCTGACAACCTCGTGTACTTGCAGCCCGTGTACAAAGGTTTCTCTAAGTCCTCCATCAAGCCGCGGAATTTAACATACTCTCTCTCTCATCATAGTTCTTTTCTACATCACGAAGCATCTGATCCAGATTATCATCGTGCAACCTATCCGAATCCGAACCACAATCGACATCAGCCGGCGGCATGTCATTCACTTCACCGGCGATGTCATCCGGCGGTATATCATTCACTTCACCGGCGATGTCATCCGGCGGCATATGATCATTCACTTCGCCATGACTGGTCCAACATGTATAATCCTTTTTGAAACGCCTCCGAATCAAGTGCGCTTCAATTTGCCCTCGGTTCTTAAACATCTTCAAATTCTTGCAATCAGTGCATGGACAGCACATATATTCCACCCCCTTATTCAACATATCCTCCTCGGTGGCTCTTATAAAAGCAGACACGCCATTAATGTACTCTTCACTCACACGGCTCGCGGCATACATCCAGCTTCGGTCCTACGTTACGTACATATATAACAACTTAGTATTAAAATCTAGATTAACTAATTATAATTACTACATATATACCGGCCACATTTATTATATTGAGACTTAATTTGCTAGCTCAATTCATATTATAAACACAATAGCTATTATATAAACAACAATTTTGCAAATTAACCATCTTCAATAACACTCATGGATTACTTAGACCTAAATTGTAATGCAATTAAAGAAAAAATTTTTTTTATTACTAACCATATCTAGAGCAACCAGGAAAGTCTGAATCTTCAAAGCTCAATCTCTGCCTCTTCCCACCAAATTAACTGGCCTGAAATCGCCTAGCTTCCTCCCGAGTGAAAAAGTGTGCAGCAGTGGCTAGATCTGGATCGAAATGAAGACAGATGCGGTCTGAGCAGCACAATAAATGCCTTAGAGCCATTATCATAGACGGTTTTTAATTAAAAACCGTCTGTGATAACCAGCTTATCACAGACGGTGTTTTATTAAAAACCATCTATGATAATCTGGGATTATCACAGACGGTTCTTAATATTGACCGACTGTCTGTGATAATCCTTTTTTCCGCCACAAATACCACAGACAGTCTCCAAATTACAACCGTTTGTAATAGTGTTAATCAGAGACGGTTTCACAAAACCAACTGTGATGAGGCGTCTACTATGAGGCTTTCTGTAGTAGTGTTTTCTCCTGGTTCCTTGCTTCTCCCTTGATCCCCTCCATTGGTTGGCAGCAGCACCACTGAGCACAGGTTCATGCGCAGCAGCAGCTCCCTTCTCTCTCTGGCCCAAGCAAGCATTCCGCACATTGATCATGCATTCATGCAGCCAGTACTAGCAGAACTGTTGCTAGGCATACACATGTGTAAAGCAATGAAACACCACTTCTAGCAGCTAGCAGCAGGAGCTACGCATGCATGCTGGCAGGGCACACGCACGCAGGGCAGCAAGCGGTTGCGGCGGCTGTTAGAGAGCGGCAGCGCTGTACAGGGCAGCGTGCTGGCAGGCGACGACACTGGCTGGCGGTGGCGCTGGCGGTGGACGGCAGGGAGACGACGGCTGCGCAGGGATGCAAGGAAGCTACCAGGCTAGGGATGAGGCAGGGTCTAGGCTAGGGATGGTGGCTTCATTGCTGGTGCTGATATGAATCACCAGAGCTAAACAATATACCTATTTTGATGTATGGTTGTGCAGGATAACATTTTTGTTAATGGTACTTGCATTTAATTTATCTTGTGCCTTGCAGTGAAATCTGGAACATCTAGGTATTTTTGTTAAGTTCATTGTTTTGTTGGCTTGAATAAAAGAGACATGTAGGAAATGTAAGGCAATGGTGTGTGTTCTTCCTTTTTTTTTTTTTAAGCAAGAGCGGTCATCAGATGCAGCAAAAGTAAATAAAACAAAATAGTATGGAGGTAAGACATTCTCGCTTATTTCTCCTAGGAAAATTTAGATGTGGACTTATGTGCTCTAAATAGTAAAAAATATATGGATTGTAAATATGGATGTATCTGTATGTTTCTTAGCCAATAGCTACAAGAAAGGTCCTTTCTCTTAAATCAAAAAATCATAATGATGGTGATTTTTAGTTCTGATAGAATAAAGCTGGAGCTTGACGGCAGTCTGCCCATAGCAGTGGCGCCGGCGGACTTTGGTTCAGGTTTGGTTCTTCTTGCGTGTTAATTATTTCTCTACAGCAGATAGTGGCGGCATAGTCATTTTCTATTTCAAAATTTCATTAGAATGGAGATTAATTACAGGAAAGCAACGCTAGTTATTTTTTATCCCAAAAAAAATAAAAGAGGCAAAAATCAGGGCGTTACAGTAGTCCAATTCAATATGTAGTATGTACACATTCAGTCCATATTTACTAGATGTCGCAACTCTGTAATATACTGGTTTGAGCACATTTGCATGTTATCATTTACTTATATGTAACACATTTGACAGAATGAGCCAAAATATACCAACTCTTTAGATAGGCCGAAATAAAACATTTGCTTTTGCCGTAGCATGCTGTAATTGTTATACTGTACAAGACTTTTTGAAACAAGTTATTATACGGTTCTAATGCTTTTGCATTTGTTGAGGCAGCTGATAAATTGCGCAAGAAACTTGAAAATCTTATCGCCCCTCTATTATCGTAAGAGTCTCCCTATCCACAGAGTTTTGAATACAGTCTCCTTTCACTGTCGCCTTATTTCTCTGAGTAAAATAGAACGGCTGATCTGGTGTTGGAAGTGTTGTGCTTCCGCTCTCCAACACAGACACCACATTTGACATGAGTGGTCTAGCATCTGGGTTATCCTGGACACACAAGAGCCCAACATGGATGCAACGCAAAACTTCTTCATGTGAGCAGCTCTCTACAACAGATGGATCAACCAAATCTTTTGCTAGCCCTTCCCTCCAGAGACTCCATGCCTGAATAAAATAAATCAATTGTTTTAAGTTGTATAAATTTCAGAGATTTGTAACAATAAAAAATTGTATGCTTACATAGATTATGAGGTTGGGGAACTCCTTGATGCGATGAGTTGAGCTAATCCTTAAACCACTTATAGTTTCCAAGAGCAATACACCGAAGCTATAGACATCAGACTTGACAGAAAAGAGGCCTTCCATTGCATATTCCGGAGACATATAACCACTGGATGAATCATGTCATCAAAAAGACTTGTACAGTTTGAATTGAGTTCAACTACGTACTAATTTGATGAACAGTGCATACTAGTACTTACTATGTTCCGACAACTCGATTAGTATTTGCTTGTTCTTCATTTCCACCAAAGATTCTTGCCATCCCAAAATCTGATATCTTGGGACTCATATCTCCGTCTAGCAAAATATTGCTTGCTTTGAGATCCCTATGGATTATCATCAACCTTGAATCTTGGTGCAGATAAAGTAGTCCTCTAGCCACTCCTTTTATTATCATGAATCGTGTTGGCCAATCAATCAACCCCTTTTTTTCAGAATCTGTTAAGAACAATAATGGTTTGCACTTGAGATCTTGTAATGCATGTTTGTTTAATTCATTGAGTTGCAATTAGAACATACTGAAAATGAAGGCATCCAAGCTTTTGTTTGGCAGAAACTCGTAAATAAGTAGTTTCTCATCACCCTGCACGCAACAATACAGAAGTCGTACAAGGTTTTTGTGTTGTAATTTAGCAATTAGAAGAACTTCATTTCTGAACTCTGTAGTGCCCTGCCCAGAACCCCTACTAAGCCTTTTGACAGCAACTTCCTTGTTACCATGTAAAATTCCCTGCATTATTTCAATCGGGAGAAAATTAAGGCTACGACGTACTATGATTCCGTTTTAGATTCACAGCAAACAATGGTAAAAAAGATTCAATAATTCAGTACAACAAGGGCAAAATGTTGTAGGTCTTTTTTCTTACCTTGTAAACTTTGCCGAAGCCACCTTGCCCAAGCAGGTTGGACATAGAGAAATTGTTTGTTGCAGTGACTATTTCCTCAAAATTAATAAATGGAAGTTCATGATCTCTAAGTTCGTCACTAATGCTCGCATCCCCGATCATCAATCCCTTGTGACTATCCTTGTCCTGTTTGCCTACACCATTGTTGTTTTCTTAACAAGGTGACAACGACAATATGATATATGAGTAAGCAAGTGATGACATAAGTGTTCGGAATTGCTTGAAAATACTTGAAATCTTTACACTACCTTTAAACTTGTAGACCCATACAATGCATGCAGATGCAAGCATCAGCAGCACACTCGCTGAAATTGGCGTGGTAACTTTTATTATGATATTCTTTCGCCCTTTACCTGAAAAGAACTGAAAGCGTGAAAAGGAAGAAAGGATGGCATGTAATAAATTTCCCTTGTATTGCTGTAGTTTATATGGATTACAGTATACACGTTTGAGGTAAAACTGGAAAGAATCTATCTAATAAAGGCTAATCAAATTAGCACTAAATCAGCAAAGTTAGTTGAGCTTTCTATACATGAAGTATGGCAGCTATATTGGCCATACATGGAAGATGCAGGTGCCTGGCACTGATTGCGCCATTCTAACATCCCCCCCCCCCATAGTGTTAACCGGGAGCGTGGCGGATGTTGAGACTGGAGCAGAAGTTGTGAAACAATGAGGATGGTAGTCCCTTTGTGAAGATGGCAGCGTACTGGGAAGATGATGGAATGTAGAACACGGATGTCACCAAGGGCAGCCCATTCCTGGATGAAGTGAAGATCGATCTCCACATGTTTTGTGCGCTAGTGCTACATAGGTTTTGTACAGTAGACGGTGGAGATGTTGACGCAATAGAGGATGGTGGCCTTTGTAAGTGGCTGGTGTAGCTTAGAGAGGAGTTGGCGCAGCTAGCAAGACTTAGCCACGGCATTGGCGACGATGCGGTACTCGGCCTCGGTGCTCTAGCGGGAGACTATGTTCTAGCATTTTGGAGACCAGGAGATCAAGTTGTCACCAAGGAAGATGCAGTATTTAGAGGTGGATTTCCGAGTGTCCGGACAACCCACCCAGTTGGTACTGAATAGGCGGTGAGGTCACGGTTGGTAGATCGAGAGAGGTGCAGACCAAGTGATGCTATTCCTTTTATGTATCACAGGATGTGCTTGACGACATTGAAGTGCGGTTCACGAGGGTCGTGCATGTGGAGGCAGGCTTGCTGTTGTACCTCATGAGTCATGTTAAGGCATGTGAAGGTGACGTATTGAAGGGCACGGTGAGACTCCAGTACAACGTGGCGTTGACAACGGGAGAGACAACACCTGCTGGCAATTAGCAACATGTATCGAGGGGGTGTTGCACGGGTTGCAGGAGGACATGCCGGCGCACGCAATGATCTCGTGCGCATACTTCTCTTGGGAGAGGAAGAAGCACGTGGAAGATCGCTGGTGGAGATGTTGAGGAAGTATAGTAGAGAATCGAGATCTGTCACCAAGAATTCCTACTGCAGTGACTCGATGATGGAGCACAATAGGGAGTCGTGGAGGCAGTGACGAGTATGTCATCCACGTAAAGTAGGAGGTGGGCGATCATGTTTCCCTTGGTGTAGATGAAGAGTGAGGGATCACTCTTTGAAGTGACGAAACCGATGGAGATGACGTAAGTTGCAAATCGGCTGAACTAGGCACGGGAGGCTTGTTTGAGGCCAGTTGAGTCAGCATACATGTTGAGGGTGTGTGTCGTCGACAAAGCTTGCAGGTTGTTGATAGTAGACGGTTTTAGCCAACGTTCCATGGAGGAACACATTTTTGACATCTAGCTAATGAATGGGCCAATCATTGCCGAGGGTGATGGAGAGGATGGTGCGTATTGTAGTTAGCTTGACGGCTGGGCTGAACGTCTTGCCATAGTCGATGCTGGGTTGTTGGGAAAATCCACGAAGTACTTAGAGAGAGCCATCGGAGTTGAGCTTGTGGCGAAAAATCCACTTGCCGATGCCAATATTGGGTAGGTTCTTTTGGGATGTGGCTTATAACTTTTGAATTTTGGCTGTTTACAAGAGAGATTACAAAGAAGGAGATAATCACATGCAATTTTAGCTGGTACAGCAGAAGTCAGTATAGTAGGTACTACAATTTACTCGTAAACCCCACCTCAAAAAATGCACTATTTGAAAGCTAGTTACTGTAGCGATGTACATATGCTATAAGTGAAAAAGAACCCAGCCATTGGCTTTCGGCAGGCGAGGAACAAGACTCCACGTGTTGTTGGTGGTGAGGGCGTGAAACTAGGCGAGCATAGTGGCACGCTGATTAGGATCTTGTAGTGCTCCTCTATACATCTTAGGGATGGGGGAAATGGTGGAGACATGAAGATCTAGAACATCATGGGTAGAACGTGCGGTCCTGACTTGCGACGAGTATTCATGATGTGGTTATTGATGATGGGTGCTATTGGAGCATTTTGGCTAGCAGCTGCAGAAGATGATGTTGTAGCCATGTCAGGTGGTGCCGTGATAGGGCCAGAGGTTGCCATGGCTAGGCCAGAGGCTGCCGTGGTAGAATCGTGGGTTGTTGTGGTAGGGCCTGCGGTAGTGGTGGAGCTAGAGGTTGCTGAGGTAGGACCTGCGGTAGTGTCGTGGTTCGACACGGTAGGCGGAGAGGCTGCCATGGTAGCGTCGAAGGCTGCTGCAGTAAGGCCTGTGACAGTGTCGCTGTGAGTTGGTGCAGCATGCAAGGAGACTGCTGAGGCCTGGCTGGAGGCTATCTTGGTAGGGCTATAGGCCATGGGGGCAGGTGCCACGACGGGGGGCAAGAGTGACGTCGGCAATGGGACCATTGTCGGTGGTACTACCATTGGTAGGACAACCTGTAGGTAGCCATGAATAGTAGTTATCTTGATTGAGGAATTTGTATGCGAAAGGGGGAGGCGAAGTTGTTCATGCAAAGGGAAAGCAATATTCATCAAAGATGGCATGTCGGGAGAGAATTATTCGGTTGGAGCTGAGGAGAATCAGCATGAGGTCAATGATGGTCATAGCCATTGTCACAAGAGAGTCGGCGTGCAACATTGACAACCGGCAAGGTAGGATGCCACTATGTGTGGCAAGATAATGCCGGTGTTAGGTGTGTTGATGGGAGGCTGACAATGGTGTGTGGGTCGCGCAAGATGCTGCTGCGCGCAGCAAGAAAAGAAGGCTATTGCATGCAACAAGACAATGCAGCTGAACACATTGAGGATTGACGTGTCAAAATTAAGGGGCAAATTGTTGGAACTAACGCTGCCAGAATTCTTGTTCTTGCCCGTCTTGCTATGATAGCCGTTGATGCCATTGCAGGAATGGTTTATAATGGTGGATATGGTGGCAAACCTCTCATTGAGACCACGGAGGATGGTGAGGACAAGGATTTCATCGGAGATTTTGTGGTCGAGATCACCAAGGGCATCAGCCAAGGTTTTGAGTTGCTGATAATACGCCATAATCGGCATGTCACCCTAGGAGGTGCCGCGTGTTGAATAACAAGACTAAGTACATGTTACAACCACGTTGATTGATGTTACGACCACGTTGATTGATGTTACAACCACGTTGACTAATTTCGAGTACAACCACATCTTCTATGGATCTTGGCTTTGACCACTTGCTCATAGATGACTTAGACTTAACTTCACCGATTGGATTGGTCTGATCAGTCGTAAGCAGTCAATCCACTCGATCGAAAATCAGTAGTCGAAAACAAGTAACTCTTCGAACTGCTCCGATTGCACGCGATGCTGTTCGTAATGTTCCGAATATTCCGACATCAATCAAATCGCAAAAAATGACTTAGATTAAGATTGGATGGTCTGAGCATCTTCTCTGATTAGTCTGGTCCGATCAGCTTTTTCTTTGCGCCCCTAGTCAATTTTTGTAAGCTACGAACAAAGACAATATGAGAACACAAAAAATTTGGTAGTGCTCAAATCGCTACACCTTTTCTTTGGTTTTCTTCTCTATTTATACACAGCTTTACAAACTTAGACTTGGATACATAAATTGATTCTAAAACTAATTCGAATTCAAATCAACTTAGATTCAAAATCGGATTCGGTAGGATTATTTCCATCAAACACCCCGTAGTCCATGCAGACTTTAACCAACTTCCCTTAAACCAAGTAAATTAATCATCTGACCAAAGTTGACTCATCTCAATGGCTTTGTGAGTGCATCAGCCTTCTTTTCTTCTATTTTAATATGTGAAATAGCCACCAGTCCTTCTTCAACGCATTCTTCAACGTAAGTGTTAAGGCTGACTTATTGTCCATGAATAATGTGAAAGGCTTGATGGTCTGTTTAGTCAATTCATGAAGCAATCTCCTTAACCAAATAACTTGACATGCAGCTGAAGTTGCTGCCATGAACTCCACTTTGCATGATGACAAGGCTACACTTTGCTTCTGTGAGCACTGCGTGATCATGTTTCCATGAAGGTACAACAGCATGCCAATCGTGCTTTTACGATCAACTGGATCACCCGCTAGATTACTATCACAAAATCCTTCAAGCATTGGTGTGTTGTCATGCCTGACATATACTAGCCCATAATCCATAGCTCCTGCTAGATACCTTAGCACATGTTTTAATACTTGCTTGTGTTGTACTGTTGGTCTTTCCATAAACCTGCTAAGTACTCCGACTGAGTATGCAAGATCTGGTCGAGTATGTATCGCATACACAGGTAACCTATTATAGTTCGAAATTCAATTACATCGACCGGCTCTCCTATCTCATCTTTATCGAGTTTCAACTTAGTCTCCATGGGGTACTTACAAGGGTTGCATCCCGTCATACCTGCCTTCTCAAGAATCTTCTTTGCATAATTCGATTGCTTGAATGTAATATTATGCTTACTTTGTTTCACCTCCAGACCAAGGTAGTATGTCAAAAGTCCAAGATCGCTCATCTCGAACTGCTGCATCATCTCCTTAAACTCTTCAATCCTCTGATCACACGTTCCTGTGATAATAAGATCATCAACATATATGTCGAGTATCAACATGTCTTCTTCTGTCTTTCTTGTATACAAAGCTAGATCCTACTTGCATCTTTCAAAACCAAGATTAATCAATGAATTATCCAGTTTCTTGTTGTAGGCTCTAGGCGCTTACTTCAAACCATATAATGCCTTTAAGAGTCGATAAAACTTGTCTTCCTGTCCTTTCATTTGAAAACCCTCTAGTTGTGATACATATACCTCATCGGTAAGTTCTCCATTTAAGAATATAGATTTGATGTTCATGTGATGTACTTCCCATCCAATTGGGTTGCAAGAGCAAATATCAATCTCACTATTTCTTATCTTGTAACTGGTGTAAACACTTCTTCATAGCCTATGCCTCTCTTCTGAACATAGCTTTTTGACACAAGTCTTGCCTTGTGACGAACAAAATTCCCTTCTCCATCTCTTTTCACCTTGAAAATCCACTTCAGCCCTATAGCTTTATGTTTATGAGGTAGATCAGTCAATACCCATGTTTTATTTGCATAGTAGATCTTGTAACAAAATTCTATTGAATCCAGTTCAGTTTGCATAGCAATCTTCCAATGATGTTCGGTAATTACTTGTTGCAAACTTATAGATTCATCTGCTGTTGTCAACTGAAGTTCTTCTTCCATCTCTATTGGCTCGATCAACTCATAAATCTCAGCTACACTTCAATATATAGGTGTTTTGCTCGGGGAGGTCTCTTCCTCTTCTTGATCATTTTGATGAGGAGATGCTAGAACATCCTCTGCAACCACCTGTTGTCTGGCGAATGTACTTGACATGGGTGTAACAGGTTCTTGAAAGTGAAATTGATCTGATTCACCATTGTTCTCTCCTTCAACTGAGACAGAAATCCACTTCTGCGGATTATTTTCTTTTGTTGGCTTTGCCTTCCACTCCCATACTTTATCTTCATAAAAGATCACATCTCAACTTACCATAATTTTATCTTCATGAGGACTATATAACCGACTAGCTTTGGTTTATGGCTCAACTCCTAAATAGATCAATTTCTTTGATCTGTCATCTAATTTTTTTAGATGAGTGAGCACCTTTGCATATGCCAAGCAACCGAACACCCTCAAATGTTCTAGACATGGTTTTCATCCACTTAATGCTTCATACGGAGTCTTTCCTTCTAGAGCTTCTATGGGTACTTGATTGAGAATGTAAATAGCATGTCATACAGCCTCAACCCAAAATCTTCCTGGTAGCAGTCTACTTTTGAGTAAACTTCTTGCCATATTCATTACCATCCGATTTCTCCACTCGACTACTCCGTTCTGCTGTGGACTATAAGAAGCTGTGAAGTACCTTCTGATTCATTTCATATCACAGATTTATTCAAATTTTTGTGCCAGGAATTCACCTCCACGATCTGATCTGACCGCCTTGAGTTTGTGATTAGCCTCCTTTTCAACCAGTCACAAACTTTTAAAACACGTCTTTGGCTTCTAATTTCCTTTTGAGTATTTATACCCACATTACTCTAGAATAATCATCAACAAGAAGTAGAAAGTATTTGTTACCTCCATTTGATTCAGGGGTAATAGGACCACAAACATCCACATGTAGCTGTTCCAGGGCCTATGTCGCTCTATATTGTGTTTGCTGAGGCAACGGGAGTCTTGTTTGTTTTGCAATAATGCAACCTTCACACACTTGAGATGGATGATTGATGGGCGGCAGTCCATAAACCATCCTTTTCTCTGTCATCAGCTTCAAAGAGCGAAAATTCACATGACCAAGTCGATCATGCCACAACCACGCCATATTATCCACCCTGGCACTGAAACAAGCTAGTTTGGCTGACTAAAGTTCAATCTTGTATAGCTAATTTGGTGTTCATATCACCTTCGACATGCGGTTTCAGGGAGAATCGGTAGAGAAGGACGAAGAAGAGGTCACACCATGTGGTGTAGTTGGGAGGTTGGAGTTGGAGATTGAAGGGGATATGGGTTTTCACGTTCACCATGTGATGTGCCATGGCCGGAGCCAGAGGTTGGGCGTCGCCCATGGTGATGTGGCTGGTGGAAGGGGGTAGGGAGGATCAATTGGGCTCTGATACCATAAAAGCGTGAAAAGGAAGAAAGGATTGCACACGATGAATTTCCCTTGTATTGCTATGGTTTACATGGATTATAGTATACACGGTTGAGCTAAAACCGGAAAGAATCTATCTAATAAAGGCTAATCAAATCAGCACTAAATCAGCAAAGTTTGTTGAGCTATACTGGCCATTAGGGGTGGATATCGAGCCAACTGCTCGTCTTATCGAGCTTTTTCTAAAATTGACATATTTTGATTTAATATCATTTTACGGATAATTTAAAAGTATTTTTAGAAACGAGCTAACGAGCCGAGCCGAGCCGAGCTTGAGCAAAATTCAAATTCATTTGAAATCAACTCATTTTAATGTTTAACCAATTAACAAGTATAATTGAAGCAATTTTGAACCGAGCCAACGAGCCCACTAACGAGCTTTTTTTCCACCCCTACTGGCCATACATGGAAGATGGCAGGCGCCTGGCGCCGATTGCGCCATTCTAACAAGAACAGTATAGTGTTACAAGGTTCGTATTCTGGATCTAATGTGACTCATTACCTGAAGTGCGTTGTGTGGTTTGAGTACCATAAGCAATACACCATTTTAATTGCATCAATAATTTTTAAGACGTGCACTGAAGTACATTACTAGTACATCATTTGGGCACGTGTTGACAGTTGATATGAAATACCATGCATAAATGGTACTTGTGAAAACACCGCACTAATGACAACACGATGAGAAAACTCACAAAATCAAGTAATGTGCATATGAAACAATAGCAATTTTGCTTTTGTGGCACCGATTTATGCCGAGTTATCCACAAGTCATGGGCAACTCAAGCTGCTAAGCTCTTTTGTAACTTCTACATAAAAATGCTTGGATCCAAACGTCAATGAGCATAAAACTAGAAATAAAAAATGAAACTTACTTGAGAAGTCAGCAAGGCGGAGATATAAGATCTCGTTGCCGACGCCACCCTTCTCCACGTCAATCAGCTCCCCAGTCCACAGCAAGCACCTTGTTGCATCCCCATCGATGTAGCTGGTACTCAGATTAGCATAAGCGTATGCTACACAGGAGCAATTGCTGCGGCACTCTGCTGCGCACTCGTCAAAGCTTTTGTTCCACACACGGAAGAATTTGTCTGGCACCTTCATTGCCGGCAACGTCAAGAAACGGTCCCGTCCACCACACCGCAGTGCCTCCTTCCGCCGGCAACCTTGCGAAAAATTGCCTCTAGCCCACTCTGTATTGTCTTTAGGGTCAAATCCATCAAGGCACTTGCATGTCGGAATGGCCTCCGTGTTGTCACAGTAGCCATATGCACTGCAGTATCCGTAGTGATTGCACTGGTAAACTGGTCTGATCGTCACGGGAGTCCATTCTGACAAGCTGATATTCCATCTAAACAACACAGCCTTTCCGGAGTAGTCAAGTTTGTACCATACCCTTGAGGAGCCGTCAGACAGACCAAATGTTGCGTAGGTCTCACCATCGGCGCCCTTGGAAACCGTCAAGTACATGAGCGGACTGACACTCTGCAAGTCCACGTTAGAGGCTACATAGCCGCCCCACACCGCAGCACGCCAGTATGGGACTGACCCATGCCAGGTGAAGAACTGCAGGGGCGTGTTAGGGTCATTCCCAGCGGAGAACCAGCCTTCAGATGGGTCTTCAGGGCCCTTCCAAGAGGTGATGCGCCATGGTGGTTTCGTCTTGTGGCTCAGCCGCATCGGCATGCCAGCAAGAACGGCATCGCTTGGGTTTTCAAAGCTCTGCCATAGCATGGCACCATCTGATGATAGAAGCACAAGGTTGCCAGAGTTGAGAAGTTTGGCTGATGAGTTGCTGCCGGCCACTGTGTTTGCCATCCAAAGGATGTGTCGGTTGGTTTCAGACACGACAAGGCCGGAATTGTCAGTCATAGCAAGCATCGCTGATGAAGCGTTGGTGATCGGATTATCGCGGTTGGCGACCCACACGACAGTGCGCTGGGGGATGTCGTTGAACCATATGCCAACGTACAACTTTTCTGTTGAGTTTGAAGGGGAAAAGAAGCCTAAGGCGAAGGCGCCTTCGTCCGAGATGAGAGTCCTGCCAGGAGTGAGTGTCATGCCAGGGACAAGCATGCTGGCAGGTGCGCAGAAAGGCACAGGATTGAAGAGCCAAGAAATCAGGAACAAGACGACGATGCAGTGCAGAGAAAGTGGATGCATGCTTACAGCAGGAACAGCTTGGGCAATTAGACTGGCTGGAATAGATGGAGAGAGAGTGAATTTTATGAGCTGTACACTCTCCTCAGGCTGAGAATTGTCAATATTTTTTCGTCCACTTGTTACTTCCATGAGAACAACTCTAAAGCTGTAGACATCAACTTTTTCAGTGATCTACGATGTTAACCATTCAGGTGCCAGATACCCAAGTGTACCTCTCATCACAGTCATTACCTTGCTTTGATCCCTACCTATTAGCTTAGATAGTCCAAAATCAGCCACTTCCGTGAGAACTTCAAGATTTTAGAGTTGTTCAAATGGAAGCAATAAGTGGACGAAAAAATATTGATAATTCTCAGCCTGAGGAGAGTGTTCAGCTCATCAGTACGAACAGCAGGGACTATCTGTCACAGAGTAGCACTGTTCTGTTTTCTGCTTGTCAAGAGTCAAGAAAGACAAGCGTGAATGCGTGCTTGGACTTACGGATCCTCTTGCTTGGCTATCAATGCCAGGAAAATGGAGAAGGTGACGGTTTGGCCCAAGAAACATAGCCGCCCACACCGCAGTGTGAACGGGTCGGTATAATGCATGCGTGCTTGGACTTCTGTTTGTCAAAGAGTCCAAGACGTGCTTGCTTAAGAAAGATAGAGAAGTTGTGAACGGGTCGGTATAATCCGTGCTTGGACTTACGGATCCTCGTGCTTGGCTATCAACGTCACGTCAGAGTGGAGACGTAATCGCCAGGGAAATGGAGTAGGCGACGGTTTGGCCAAGAAAGGAGGGAATAATAAAAAGCTAAAATTTCACTGACCCGTAGGCATCAAACCAATCCAATGGAATCTAACAAGTAGTACCTATTGGAAAATCTGGACCTCATTATAAACCCAGCTTATTAATGGATACTTTCTACTTAATTTATAAATAAAGGGTCCTAATTATCATTATATATACCTTGTGAAAAGAAAAGGCAATAAAGAAGAAGCTCCCCTCTCATCTCTTGTATTCAATCTATCGTTCTATTGCATTATTTTGTGTTTGATTCACCTCTTTTGTATAGAAGGAATCGATAGAACTGAACTCACCAGCGACGATTCCTTAACATGTTATCAGCACGAAATGCTTTGTGGATTGAAATGTAATTATCGAAGTACTCATAGATTGATTGCCTATCTAGATCGCTTTAAATTTCATAAATTTCACTTTCTACATGTTTTTACGGATCAAATCCGCTCTAATCTACCGCGTGCAGACTGAAAGTCACCGGCACAGTGCCGATCAGTAGATTGCACGAAAAAAGAGCATATTTTGATTGCACTGTAGACTGATTGAAAAAGGGAAAAAATCGAATCGACGATCCGCCACCTGCACACGGCCGCGTTGCCCGCGTGTGTCACACCGCCATTCATCCGCCGCTGATCTGGAGCCGCGCCGCCATGCGAGTAGCCAACCACCGCACACGAGCACCGGCTATCCGCGACCGACCCCCACGTGGGTCGCCGCCTCGAGCGCGCTGCGTCGTCGACTCCGCTCGGCCGCACCACATCGAGCCGCTGCTGGCCCCACACGGACCGCCGCCACGACGCGCGTCACCACCGGCCTGGAGCCGCTGCATAGACTAGCATGGCCGCCACCGCCCGCAGCGCTCTGGCTACCACCATGCACCATGTGCACAAGCGCCGACCTAGCACGGCCCCCATCGCCCGCATGCGCCGCCAGACCACCGTGCACTGTTGTCACCCGCATGCGCCACCGCGCCACCGTGCGCCGCGCGGCCTGCATGCAGCTAGCCTTCGTGTGCAACACCGCCGCACCGCGAGTGCGCATGCACCACCTTGCTTGGGGAATAGGGTCGGGAAAACCCTATTCCCCCTCCTGTGCGTTTTGAATGGGCCAACTTGGACCGATGAAAAAAGGGGAAAGAGAAAAAAGGGGTCGGGCCCACGAAAAATCAGAAAATTGCATAAATAATTTTCTTAGAATTGAAAATTAGCGAATAAGCCCTTGGAATTGTAAAATTCACTGAAAATTCATATTCCAATATAGAAGGACTACGAAAATTAAAATTTTGGATTGTCTTAACATTTGAAGCATGTTTAGCACTGTTATTATCATTGTCTATGTTTTATGTATTTATTTACTATTTTAATTAATTGTAATTATTTAATTTGCCTTAATCATAGAAATTAACAGTAAAATTATAGAAAATACATAGAAAATTCTAAAACATTACGAGAACCTTTTGTACTATTGTCCAATTTATTTTATACATATTTACCTATAGTAAATTTATATATTCCATTCATACACATGTAGATGACAAGTATCACGAACCGAGAGTTCGGGGAGCTGGCCTAGCATGGCCAAAACTACTTAACTTGGGCTTCTGATGTTGAGATCACACTTGGAGCCAAGAAGCTCCGCGCTGCCATCGGGATTTGTGCACCATAGGATACAAAACCCACACCTGAGAAAAATGATTAGGAACTTCACTTTCTCAAGCATCACCTCTGCCTCACTCTCAAGAATGAGTACATGGCAGAGAAAAACGCATTAGCATTATGGACTGCACTAAAGAAATGGTTCGAGAAGCTAAAGTACACTATTATTCCTCAGGCAGAACAAGAATAGATCTGACTGAGGTTTGCTAACTCCAAGATGGTTAAAGAGTACAACTCTTCTCTGTACAGAATTTGTATCAATCTTCAACTTTGTGGCAGGCAGATCACAAATGAGCAGAAGATTGAGAAGACCCTCTCCACCTTCCACCCCAGTGCAGTGCAATCTGCGCACAATTATCGTCAAGATGGTTATAAGGTGTATGCTGAATTGATTGATATTATGCTGGTTGCAGAGGTTCAGGATAAAGTTCACCGTAAGAACTTTGTCGCATAGCCACCTGGGAGCTCCGCTAGTCGTGAGACCAACCCTGGGAGTTACAAGGTGCGAAAGCTTATAATGAAGAAAAAGGGAAGGAAGGGCAAATCCACAGTTAGAAAGGCAAGTCAAATACTCCATAGGAGAATAAGGCCAGCAAAACAAAGTGAGATGATAAGCCCTATGGTCAGCAAGACCAAACCTGCTACAAGTGTGGCAAGTGGGGCACTGGTCGCGGATCTATAAAGAGCCGCAACAAGTCGTTGATGCATTCTAGGCTAAGAAGAAGGGTGGCAAAGGACAGCATGAAACCCATTTTGCCTTTGTTGAGGGAGAGAGTTCTCAGCACCTGCTTGCACCAATGCAGATTAACTCCACTCCTGCAGCAGTACCCCCTCTTAACATTGCAGCTGTCGCTGCCATGATTTTTCAAGAAGAGCATCTCATCCCTGAGAAGATAGCAGCCAAAGTCTTTGACTTTTTAGCAGATTCAGTCTAATACACAAAATGCATTTAGACTTTAATTGTCATTTATTTCATATGTGAAAGGAATAAGTTAGATTTTGCATTGATGGTACTCAAACAATTTATTTTCTCATGATGGTTAGATGATATTAAATAATTCATTCATTCATTCAGTTAATAGTGGCTTGCTTTGTTCTAATATTTAAAATATGTTATTTATGTGTTGATTGTCTTCTATTATATATTAATAACATACTTTATATTAGAACGTGTGTGGCGCCTTATGGAGGAAGTGTGCTTAGTTGACAGCGGGACAACGAATACCATCTTGAGAGAGACAAAGTTCTTTCAGTCGATTAGCAAGAATGCTGGCAGCCTTACAACAATCTTTGGTAGCGATGCTTGTATAATATGCTCAGGAAGAGCCATAATTATACTCCCAATGGACACAACTTTGGTCATTCAAGAAGCCTTATTGTACCCAGAATCGACTAGAACTCTCCTAAGTTTTAAGGATATTCATGCTAATGGTTTCTATGTTGAGACTAAATAAGAGTATAGTAAGGAATACCTGATCATTACGAAGCGTGAAGCAAATAGGAAAAGGGTATTAGAAAGACTTCTGTCATTTGAGACTGGACTATACTACACTAATATTAAGGCACCCGCAGCCTAACAACCTTGAAAACCATATTTAGAAGCTTTGAACTCTTCTATCTCTAGCATGATATATTAGACCACCTAGGTCTAATATTAGTCTTTACATTGATAATTCATAGGGACATAATATCAATATAAAGAACTTTCCGAATCAAGAAGATTTTGTGTGTCAAGAAGATTTTGTGTGCCCCATATGTGCCACTAGGAAATTAATTACTAGACCTGCTCTAAAACTGAAGGATGAAGTCTCTACATTCCTGGAACGCATCCAATGAGATATTTGTGGTCCTAAACAGCCACTGTCAAGGCCACTTAAATATTTTATGGTGCTCATCGATACTTCTTCGAAATGGTTGCACGTATGTTTATTATCTACAAGAAATCATGCTTTTGCAAAACTGATCATGCAGATAATTCAAATTAAAAATAATTTTTCTAATCATCATATAAAGTTTATTAGAATGGACAACACCAGAGAATTTACTTCAAAGGCATTTGATGATTATTACATGGCAATGGGAATTAAAGTTGAGCATTCAGTACCGCATGTCCACACCCAGAAAGGACTAGCAGAAGCATTAATTAAGATAATTAAATTTATTGCCTGACCGCTTTTACAGAATTGTAATTTACCAACTATATGTTGGGGACACATAGTCCTACGTGCAGCAACTCTCATCAACTTTAGACCATCGGCATATAACATCCATTCACCAATGCAACTAGCGCAAGAGTCAGCACCGAAAGTTTCTCATCTCTGGAGATTTGAGTGCAAGGTTTATGTACCTATACCCCCTCCACAGCGAACAACAATGGGCCCTCTCCAAAAGTTTGGGATATACATTGATTATGAGACAACATCCATAATAAGATATTTGGATCTCACGACAGGAGATTTGCGTACTGCCCGTTTCGCTGATTGTATATTTGATGAGAATAGTTTCCCGACATTAGGGTAAGGAAATCAACCCCTTGATGAAAAATATCAGGAAATTATGTGGCAAGCCATGGGAATTCATACACATGACCCGCGAACTAGTGGAGCAAATAGAGAAGTTCAGAAGATCATTAACTTGCAAGCATTACCAAACCAACTACCATACCACTTTAGTGATTTAAAGAGCTTGACCAAGTCGCATGTGCCTACACGCGATTCACCGGAGAGGGTTGAAATACCAAAGAAAGTTGAAGGAATCCCTAATCCCGTTAGAGGCCTCAGAATAAAAGGATGAGAACTCCGGCCCCTCAAATCCCAAGTAACCAGGGACGCTTGGTGAAAAAGGATAAAAAAAGACTTGACACAACCAATATCACTGAAATTTCTCAGAATCAGAAGGAGAGACAGTTGAGACCTGGTAATAGTATGACACCTTCAATGAAAAGCATACCAGTTTTGAACATTCCCATGGAGGGAGAAACTAGCATGATGTGTGTGCACACATCGGAGCTAAAAAACTAAAGAGACTTGCCCCCGCAACTAGAAGGAGTGATGAGCAACTAGAAGCACTAGAAGAATCAACCCATGATGAAATAGTTATAAACTATGTGACCATGGGAGAATCTATGAATAGAACATGCAGTGCTGATATTTATTTTGCAAAGAAAATTACCACAATCATCGATCTTCAGAGCCTGCATCACTCACTAAATGTAAAAAATATCAGATTAGGAAGATTAGAAAAGGGCAATAGAAACTAAATTATTATCTCTGAATAAAAGAGAGGTGTTTGGGCCTGTAAGCCTCATGCCTCCCCATGTGCACCCCATAGGGTATAAGTGGGTATTTGTTCGAATGGGAAATAGGAAAAATGAAGTTGTAAGACATAAAGCAAGGCTTGTTGCAAAAGGTTTCACTCAACGTCTAAGAGTTGATTATGAAGAAATCTATTCCCTGGTCATGGGTGGTATTATCTTTAGATATTTAATCTCGATGACAGTAAACCTGAACATAAAATAAAATTGATAGATTTGGTAACAGCATAACTTTATGGAAACTTGGATTCAGATATTTATATAAAGGTGCCTGAAGACATCCCTGTCCCAAACCAAGACAGGGTAAATAAAAGCCTATACAGTGTGAAACTCAGAAAATTACTGTATGGACTTAAGCAATCAGGCAGGATGTGGTATAATCTCTTAAGCGACTTTATATGTAAGAAAGGCTACACGAATAATAAGGATTGTTCCTGTGTATTTATACGACGATCCTAGAATAGATTTTGTATAATCTCAGTATATGTAGATGATTTAAATATTATAGGAACTCTAGAAGATATAAAGGATGCAAGCTCTTACTTAGAGTCAGAGTTCGAAATGAAAGATTTTGGTAAAACCAAATATTGTTTAGGTTTGCAGCTTGAGCATACCCCCTAAAGGGATATTAGTGCGTCAATCCGCATACACTTAAAAGGTGTTAGAAAGGTTTGGCTTTGGAAAGGCATACCCTTCGAGAGTACTAATGGTCAGGTGATCTTTACAACAAGATAAGGATCCGTACCGACCTAGAGAAGAGGGGGAGGTAGTCTTGGGACCAGAATTCCCATACTTAAGTGCAGTACGAACACTTATGTATTTAGCAAACTGCACTAGAGCGGATATTGCATTTGTTGTAAACTTATTAGCAAGGTATAGTGCAAAAGCTACCAAAAGGCATTGGAAGGTAATAAAGGATATTTTTTTGATACCTCCATGAAAGTAAAGATCTTAGACTATTCTACAAAAAGAACCAAGGCTTGAATATGACACGCTATGCAGATGCCGGGTACCAGTCAGACCCGCATAACGCTAGATCACAAATAGACTATGTATTCCTGTGTGGTGGTACTATAATTTCATGGAAATTATCTAAGCAAAGTCTTGTATCGATTTCGATGAACCACTCGGAAATCATAGCACTATACGAAGCCGCACGAGAATGTGCTCGGCTTCGATGAATGATTCACCATATCTGGCAGTCATGTGGGTTGAATATCGTGCAAGCTCCCATACTTATCTATGAAGATAATGCAGCTTATATTACACAAGTGCAGATGGGCTACGTGAAGAGTTATCTCATAAAGCATATCAATCCCAAGTTCTTATATGCTTATGAATTGCCAAAGATGGACGAAATTAAGGTATTGCATACTAAGTCGTGTGAAAATCTTGTAAATTTATTCACTAATTCACTTCCAGCATCTAGTTTTGAAAGATGTGTACGTGGAATTAGAATGATGAGACTTAGGAAACTGTAGAATTCAAAGAAAGATTCTTCTCAAGCTTACTATTAAAACTTGATCACGAAGATTAAGTAGCTAAAGAATAAATCATGTAGATTGATTGAATTGGGTGGATTATACTTTTTTCCCTTGACGAGTTTTTTGTAAGTTTCTCAGCCAAGATTTTTAATGAGGCAATTCGTGTAACACAACATAACATGTATTATGTACTCTTTCTCAAAATTTTTCCCATTGGGTTTTTATGGAGTTTTAATAAGGCATGATTGTGTCGGATGAGTGTCTAAGGGGGAGAGTTGGGAAATCTGGGCTTGGGCCTGCAAATCCAACCTATTAGCAAGCACCCTCTACTTAGTCTTTAAATAGAGGGTCCCAATTGTCATTATGTGTACCTTGTGAAAAGATAATGTTGTAGGGGTGGCCCAACCCCCCGTGACTGGGTCGTGCAACTAGTCCAACATGTAATAGGCCCAATAGTGTAGAGGAATATACCAGTGTAAATATACCAATGTACCCTCATCCTCGGCGTGCGTAGTGCCCTCGGCCTACGCTCCAAGCGCCCGCTCTGCGCGGGCACTCTTTTTGAAGGTAGGGGAACGGCGGTCTCGCCTCCCTGCCTCGGCGTGCGTAGTGCCCTCGGCCTAGGCTGCAAGCGCCCGCTCTCCGCGGGCACTGTTTTTGAAAGGAAGGGGAACGGCGGCTCCGCCTCCGTGCCTCCGCGCGCGCAGCGCCTTCGGCCTATGCTGCAAGCGCCCGCTCTCCGCGGCGCTCGACGACACGTCTTCGACGCTCGGCCTCGCCGTCTGCCTCGTAGGCATCGCCTCGGCGGGACGGCACGTCTTCGGCGCTCGACGACATGTCTTCGACGCTCAACTCCGCCGTCCGCCTCGTAGGCATCGCCTCAGTGGGACGGCACGTCTTCGGTGCTCGACTTCGCCGCCCGCCTCGTAGGCGTCGCCTCGGCAGGGCGGCACGTCTTCGGCGCTCGACTCCGCCGTCCGCCTCGGAGGCATGGCCTCGGTGGGACAGCACGTCTTCGGCGCTCGACTCCGCCGTCCGCCTCGGAGGCATGGCCTCGGCGGGACGGCACATCTTCGGCGCTCGTCGGCACGTCTTCGGCGCTCGACTTCGCCGCCCGCCTCGTAGGCGTCGCCTCGGCGGGGCGGCACACCTTCAGCGCTCGACTTCGCCGCCCGCCTCGTAGGCGTCGCCTCGGCGGGGCGGCACGACTTCGGCGCTCGTCGGCATGTCTTCGGTGCTCGACTCCGCCGTCTGCCTTTGGGGTTCACTGATTTCTTCGTAGGCATTGCCTCCGGGGTCTGCAAGCTACCAGTTGCATCGGCACCCTCGCGCTTGCTGTCGGGGAACGGGGGGCTGGGGTGGTTGATCACGTCGGCTCGTCCATCGGGACCTCAGCGCTTGCTGTCGAGGGAGTACTGTTGTAGGGGTGGCCCAACCCCCCGTGACTGGGCCGTGCAACTAGTCCAACATGTAATAGGCCCAATAGTGTAGAGGAATATAGCAGTGTAAATATACCAATGTACCCTCATCCTTTGTAAATATTAAGGGGTAGAATGGGGATTTCCCATTCCACCCCACTCATATATATAAACCCCCAGGAGGGGCAAAGGGGGGGACATCACCTCATTTTACCAGCTCTCCCACAGATCTAGCTCTCCTCTTCTCCTTCTATTAGTCCACTTGATTCCTGTTTAGCCTGTAGCTACAACAGATGGCGCCGTCCGTGGGGACGACAGGAAGCCTCTAGCATTCAACAAAGCGCTGGCTATGTGGATCTTTTCTGTTCCTGGGAGCATACAGCTTCATTCGTGGCATCGGTAGCGTCTTGCAGACTACCAACAACAGATAAGTAGTTTACTTGCTAAAAACTTTGCCATCCTGACTACAGAGGTGTATTTGCTTTGCCTGTGTGCTTCGTCATGTTTGTTAGGCGATGTATCAAATAGATCTACTCGTATGGGTTTCGTTTATATACCTCGCCATGCTTTGTATGGTGTGTTGAGTAGATCTAATCGTTGTCTTAGCTCCGCTGAGGGTGTTCATGCAGAAAAAAAATGTCTTGGACGACCTGAGGGCGCGATCCTCCTAGCCAGGGGGCCTGCACGTCTTCGGCTCGTCCACGCTGGACTCCGCACGAGGTACACCTCGCCGAGCACGCGCAACCGTGGACTCCGCGTGGTCGAAGCCTTCGACCACTTCGGAGCCTCCTCCGTGCGATCAAGAGCTCCGCGCGATCCTCTAGTCTCTGCTTCCCGAAGTCTCTCGCTTGAAGTGTTTGTATGCTCCATGCATGCATGTCGCTTTATTTACTTCACGCATGCACGCTGATTTACTCCATGCATGGCACATGCACACGTGCCTTCATTCACGTATCTGCGTACACGCGAAGTGCTTCATCCGTCCATGCGTGCACTAGGCTCCTTCCATGCATGCATGTGTAGGTACAGCCCCGCGATTAGCGTATGTGTGCTCGCGCGTGCCGCATCGTCAAGGACTCCGCGTCGGTATCCTCGACCTCGGTTCCGCGCGGGTGGGCCCCGCAACCCCGCCTTCGCACCGAAGCTGGCTCCGCGCAGCCACGTCGCCAGGCATGGCCCCAGCGTGTTGTGCATGCCCTCCGGCATGAGTATCTTACGAGCTCCATGCATGCGCCCACGCATTCATAAAGCATAAACTTCCATTCGTTCACGTCGGGTTCACAACCCATGCATGCGTAAGTTTCCTTTTTTCTCTCTCTGCGCTGCATGCGTCCGTGATAGCCAGTCTCCGCGTCGTCGACGAGGAGGCTACTCCATGCATACCCGAAGTCTGCAGGCACGATCCTCACCAGTCTCCGCGTGCGCCTGCGCATGAGACTCCGCTACGGCCTCCGTCGACGTGCGCAGCTGCCCGACTTCCGCCATAACTGGGCCTTCGCGCCGAGGCTACTCCGTCTCCGCGGCCGTGCGCCCTTGCGAGCTGCGACCTCAGCGGGCCCAGGAGAGCACATCACCTCCGTGCGTCTAGCTCTGCATCAGGTGCCAAGTGGGAGATGGCATCTAGTGCCATGATGCGCTACCACTCAGCACTGTGCTCGCTTCAGAGCCGTCAGAGATGAGCTAACGCTCCCGCAGCCAACAGCGATGCTGACATGGAGGTGGTGCCAGCGAACCTCGTCCGCGGGACTTCGCCATGACGCCAAGTCTCCGCTCGCTAAGTCTCCGCGTAACATCGAGCTGCCGCGAATACGAAGGCTTCTACGGCCATGAAGAGCACATGCACGCCACTCGCGTAACCCACCGTCGCGTTGGGGGAGCAACGTGAGTGCGCTCATCTACGCGGTGGCGGTCGCGCTCACGGCGACGGAGAACAGCCCTGGGTGGATCTCCCACGACCCCGTCCGGCACCACCTCTACTTCTTCTGGGCGGCTCCGCCACGTGTACGCTCAACTTCCGACGTCTACAGCGCAGGCCTCCATGCGACGCTCTGGCAAGGTCCCGGCAACATCCCCTCCGAGCTCCACGTCGGCGATGCCTTCGCCTCGACGCCGTAACTACCTCGCCGGTCTTCGCCTCGACGCCGTGAGGACCTCGCCGGCCTTTGCCTTGCCTCCGCGACGACCGGCGGCGTCGCGCTGGTTCTCAGCGTCGCGGCCCCGCTGAGGTCTGCGGCTCGAGGTCTCGGCGCGCGCGCGAAGTCTCCGCGTCGGCGGCCCCGCCTGAGGTCTGCGGCTCAAGGTCTCCGGCGCGCGGGCGCAAAGTCTCCGGCGTGCGAAGCCCCGCCTGAGGTCTGCGGCTCGAGGTCTCCAGCGCGCGGGCGCGAAGTCTCCGGCGTGACGTGGAACGGGCAACAGTTGCACGTCGGCTCCGCGTGATGGACCTCGCAAGGGTACCATGCGGGACGGCGTGGTGGCACGGGCAGCAGCTGCGCGTCGGCCTCCGCACCGAGTCTCCGTCAATGCCGAGGAGGAGTCCGTAGACCCCGCGCAGTCTTCACCGGCCTTCGCCTCGACGCCGTGAGGACCTCGCCGGCCTTTGCCTTGCCTCCGCGACGATCGGCGCGCGTGTGCGAAGTCTCCGGCGTGCGAAGCCCCCGCCTGAGGTCTGCGGCTCGAGGTCTCCGGCGCGCGGGCGTGAAGTCTCCGGCGTGCGAAGCCCCCACCTGAGTTCTGCGGCTCGAGGTCTCCAGCACGCGGGCGCGAAGTCTCCGGTGTGACGTGGAACGGGCAGCAGCTGCACGTCGACTCCGCGTGATGGACCTCGCAGGGGTACCATGCGGGACGGCGTGGTGGCACGGGCAGCAGCTGCGCGTCGGCCTCCGCACCGAGTCTCCGTCAACGCCGAGGAGGAGTCCGTAGACCCCGCGCAGTCTTCGCCGGCCTTCGCCTTGACGCCGTGAGGACCTCGCCGCCTTCACCTTGCCTCCGCGACGACCGGCGCGCGTGCGCCAAGTCTCCGGCGTGCGAAGCCCCCGCCTGAGGTCTCCGGCTCGAGGTCTCCGGCGCGCGTGCGCGAAGTCTCTGGCGTGCGAAGCCCCTGCCTGAGGCGCGAAGTGCCCAGCCAGCTTCGCGAGTCGGTGGGATAGCCACCTCGGCCAAGGACTCCGCAAGGGCGAAGGTTCCTCGGAAGCTTCCGCGCCCATGGCCTGCACCTCCGGTGATCTCCGCGTGGGCCAGGACCTCCGCGTAGACGAGGACCACCCCGAGACCTGAATGAAGCCGGAGTCGTGGGCACTACGCAGACGAAGACCACCTCGGCCAGGACCTCCGCGTAGACGAGGACCACCCCGGGACCTCGATGAAGGCGTCGTGAGCCCCATGCAGACGAAGACCACCACGGCTGGTGGCTCCGCCCAGGCGACTCCGTGCACTGCGTACCCTGGGACCTCGATGAAGGCGTCGTGAGCCCCATGCAGACGAAGACCACCTCGGCTGGCGGCTCCGCCCAGGCGACTCCGTGCACTGCGTATGGTGGCGACACTCACGGGCTAGCTGCAGATCGGGGCTCCACACCGTCCTCCGTGATGGCCTCCGCGGCAGCAAGCTTCGTGAGTCCTCCAACAGCTCTACGCAGTCGGACTTCACCACATCACTATGCCAGCCTGAGCCTCCCTCAACTTCGCGGGCCTGCCGACGACTCCGCCTCGGCCCCAGCAGTCTCCGTCGGCCCTGCCACGGTCCTGCAAAGACTTTGACGGCCTTTGACTCGGCTTCGGGACGACCGCGCTGCCCTTCGCTTGGCTCCGTGATGCTTCGCTGCCCGTCGCCTCGCTCCGGTACTTGCATGAGGAAATGCAAAGTGCAAGCGCACCAAGACTGCAGTGCACGTATAGCCCAGGCACAGGCATGGTTCATGTGCTCCATAAGCTTCGTATCTACGATGACTCACGGTGTCGGCTCGGCAACCCATGACGAGGCCTCCGCTAGCTTCAGGTAGCCAAGGTCCTCGCACCTGCGGAGTCTAGTCCACGGCGGCATCACCCCACCGGTACGCCCGCCATATGATCACGTACGTTGCTTTAATAATCCCTGCTGCATCTTGTGCTTGCATGGCATCAAAGAAAGCAGTTCTGCATCGTATCATTCATTGCAGCTGCAGTTTTATTCTCAGAGCATTCGATTTGGCCACGTCTGCTTCTCCGGTTTTGGCTTGCTCTGGGCTACCGTGGTATCAAATGTTTTTCTGGTACTGCACTCTGGAGCATTTTGTTGCCGCGAGTCTTTGGCCATTTCTTTTCGTGCCTCTGTTTTGGTCCTCGCTTTTGTTTTAAATCGCACGATTGCCTCGAGCGTCGGCGTACTCTACGGAGTACAAAGAAGTCGTAGCGTCGAGGTTCGCCTCCGCACGCGCCAGTCCATGGACTCTAAATAAGACGTAGCGTCGAGGTCCACCTCCGCACGCGAGAGTCTCCAGACTATAAAGAAGTCGTAGCGTCGAGGTTCGCCTCCGCACGCGCGAGTCTCCGGACTATAAAGGAAGTCGTAGCGTCGAGGTCCGCCTCCGCACGCGCCAGTCTACGGACTCTAAAAAAGACGTGACTGTCGAGGCATTCCTCCGCACGCGCGAGTCTCCGGACTATAAAGGAAGTCGTAGCGTCGAGGTCCGCCTCCGCACGCGCCAGTCTACGGACTCTAAAAAAGACGTGACCGTCGAGGCATTCCTCCGCACGCGTGAGTCTCCGGACTATAAAGGAAGTCGTAGCGTCGAGGTCCGCCTCCGCACGCGCCAGTCTACGGACTCTAAAAAAGACATGACCGTCGAGGCATTCCTCCGCACGCGCGAGTCTCCGGACTATAAAGGAAGTCGTAGCGTCGAGGTCCGCCTCCGCACGCGCCAGTCTACGGACTCTAAAAAAGACGTGACCGTCGAGGCATTCCTCCGCACGCGCGAGTCTCCGGACTATAAAGGAAGTCGTAGCGTCGAGGTCCGCCTCCGCACGCGCCAGTCTACGGACTCTAAATAAGAAGCAACGGGGGGATGCCTCCGTGTGCACTCTACGGAGTATAAATAGGACGTGACGTCAAGGTCCGCCTCCGCACGCGCCAGTCTACGGACTCTAAATAAGACGTAGCATCGAGGTCCGCCTCCGCACGCGACACTCTACGGAGTATAAATAAGACGTGACGTCGAGGTCTGCCTCCGCACGCGCCAGTCTACGGACTCTAAATAAGACGTAGCGTCGAGGTCCGCCTCCGCACGCGACACTCTACGGAGTATAAATAAGATGTGGATTTTGTTCCCAAGCACTCTACGGAGTATAAAAATTATTGCATGGCCGAGACACTAGGGAATGCCTCACTTTAAGCGGCGCACCACTCGGATATCGCGCCCTCGCGTGCGTTGCACCAGGGAGTGCACCGCCAGTTTTCGAGGGTAGGGGAACGGCGGTCTCGCCTCCCTGCCTCGGCGTGCGTAGTGCCCTCGGCCTACGCTCCAAGCGCCCGCTCTTCGCGGGCACTCTTTTTGAAGGTAGGGGAACGGCGGTCTCACCTCCCTGCCTCGGCGTGCGTAGTGTCCTCGGCCTACGCTCCAAGCGCCCGCTCTGCGCGGGCACTCTTTTCGAAGGTAGGGGAACGGCGGTCTCGCCTCCCTGCCTCGGCGTGCGTAGTGCCCTTGGCCTACGCTCCAAGCGCCCGCTCTGCGTGGGCACTCTTTTTGAAGGTAGGGGAACGGCGGTCTCGCCTCCCTGCCTCGGCGTGCGTAGTGCCCTCAGCCTGCGCTCCAAGCGCCCGCTCTGCGCGGGCACTCTTTTGAAGGTAGGGGCGGCGGTCTCGCCTCCCTGCCTCGGCGTGCGTAGTGCCCTTGGCCTACGCTCCAAGCGCCCGCTCTGCGCGGGCACTCTTTTTGAAGGTAGGAGAACGGCGGTCTCGCCTCCCTGCCTCGACATGCGTAGTGCCCTCGGCCTACGCTGCAAGCGCCCGCTCTCCGCGGGCACTGTTTTTGAAAGGAAGGGGAACGGCGGCTCCGCCTCCGTGCCTCCGCGCGCGCAGTGCCTTCGGCCTACGCTGCAAGCGCCCGCTCTCCGCGGCGCTCGAGGACACGTCTTCGACGCTCGGCCTCACCGTCCGCCTCGTAGGCATCGCCTCGACGGGACGGCACGGCTTCGGCGCTCGACGACATGTCTTCGACGCTCAACTCCGCTGTCCGCCTCGTAGGCATCGCCTCGGCGGGACGGCACGTCTTCGGCGCTCGACTTCGCCGCCCGCCTCGTAGGCGTCGCCTCGGCAGGGCGGCACGTCTTCGGCGCTCGACTCCGCCGTCCGCCTCGGAGGCATGGCCTCGGTGGGACAGCACGTCTTCGGCGCTCGACTCCGCCGTCCGCCTCGGAGGCATGGCCTCGGCAGGACGACACGTCTTCGGCGCTCGTCGGCACGTCTTCGGCGCTTGACTCCGCCGTCCGCCTCGTAGGCATCGCCTTGGCGGGACGGCACGTCTTCGGCGCTTCGACCGCCGCCCGCCGTGGCGTCGCCTCGGCGGGCGGCACACCTTCGCGCTTCGACCGCGCGCCTCCGTAGGCGTCGCCTCGGCGGGGCGGCACGGCTTCGGCGCTCGTCGGCATGTCTTCGGTGCTCGACTCCGCCGTCTGCCTTTGGGGTTCACTGATTTCTTCGTAGGCATTGCCTCCGGGGTCTGCAAGCTACCAGTTGCATCGGCACCCTCGCGCTTGCTGTCGGGGAACGGGGGGCTGGGGTGGTTGATCACGTCGGCTCGTCCATCGGGACCTCAGCGCTTGCTGTCGAGGGAGTAATGTTGTAGGGGTGGCCCAACCCCCCGTGACTGGGCCGTGCAACTAGTCCAACATGTAATAGGCCCAATAGTGTAGAAGAATATAGCAGTGTAAATATACCAATGTACCCTCATCCTTTGTAAATATTAAGGGGTAGAATGGGGATTTCCCATTCCACCCCACTCATATATATAAACCCCCAGGAGGGGCAAAGGGGGGGACATCCTCTCATTTTACCAGCTCTCCCACAGATCTAGCTCTCCTCTTCTCCTTCTATTAGTCCCCTTGATTCCTGTTTAGCCCGTAGCTACAACAGATAAAGTAATAAAGAAGAATCTTCCCTCTCATCTCTTATGTTCAATCTTTTATTCTATTACATTATTCTATGTTTGATTTAGCACTTTTGTATAGGAGAAATGAGCTCGCAAGTGACAGTTCCTCAACAATACCATCCTTTTTGTTCTCTTGCAAATCAGGAGTCTAATATTTATCGATTGGAAAAAAAATGCAAAGACGCTTAGTTCAGCCACGTAAGTCTGGTGCTTAGTTCAGCCACGTGCACTTGGTTCCTAATCAAGTTCGGACTAAAAAACCTGAGGAAAGGAAAACAACAAATCGGTTTTTGTGAGGGACTCTCAAAAAACCGACCTGGTTTTCAAAGCAAGAAATACACGCCAATCATCACATGTATACTGGCGTAAAATTTTTGCTTTTTAGCCCAAAATTTGATAGTTTTTTACATGTGGACCCCTAAAGAAAAGATTTGCAAAAATGAACCCTTAGCACGGCGCCAAATTATATGGTGTCCAGGGTACATAGCACGCCGCCATATGATTTGGCGCCGTGTGTGGACACGTAGGATCCACAGTGGCACAGCACGGTGCCAAAGTATATGGCGCCGTGCCATGCATACACGGCGCTAACGGCCGTGGCGCCGTTTCCTGGGACTTAAGACCGAGCGCAGCCCTCGGCCCCCTCACTCCACTCCTCTGTTTGAACAGACTGACATAGAGAACAGCCGCCGCCGCCCCTCCCTCCCCCCTCCAAATCCACCCCAATCCATCGATTTTTTTTAACGATTTTGCTTCCAAACCGAGTAAGCAAGGTGAGCTCCCTCTCTTCCTTTGATTTTTTTTGCAGTAGATATGGATTATTTGAGGTACATTTCGTAGGGCAAAATTTGAAACCCTAGATGAAATTAGTTGGATTTGGCTCGGTTTTAGGTTCGATTCGCAATAGATATGCGTAATGTATTAATAGTAATGTGTATAGATCCGTTTTTAGGTTGAAATTAGTTGGATTATGGTTTGATTTGGGTAACTAGCTAACCTAGGGTTAGAAACGAGAAAAATTATAAATCTTATTCATTTCGCATTTTAGGTTGTCATGGGCTTCACTCGTTTGCCACCTCCACCCGGTGTTCCCGTGCCGATGTGTTATTGCGGCGATCCTTGCAAGGTTGAAAGGTCAGATGATCCGGATACATATAAGCAGAGGTATTGGATGTGCGCCAACTGGGCGTTCGATCCGCCACGTGCCGCCGTTGTCCTCGGCAAGATGGTATGTTGTATTGTTGATTCATCGACTTGGTATTAATTCTGTTGGTTTAACGAATGCGTACATTTGCAGGAGCCTCCACCGCTTTGTGATTTTGAGCAGTGGATCGACACTGCGATCGCTGAGGATGACAAAAAATATCTTGATGCCAATAAGAAGTGGGATGAAGAACGAAAGGAGAGGTGGGAAAGGGAGAAGAAATAGGAGGAGGCCGCGAGGGAACACCGTGAGGAGGAGCGTAGGAGGGCCGCGGCAAAACACAAGGGAGAAAGGCAGAAGAAGCTAGAGAGAGCGCGGCGTGCCAAGGCAGCCCTTGAGCAGTACCCTGATACTCAGAGGAAGGGGAAGTGGCCTCGATGCACTCAGTAGGTTATTGCTATGTATATTTAATGTTTGATGTATGCGGACGTATGTATTTTCTGAAAATTTATAAACTATGTATGTGGACTATGTATGTATGTGGACGTATGCACTCAGTATGTTATTTTGGGCTGTGCTTATTCATTTGGTGAATGTCAATTAGTATTGTTTGTGCGGATGGAACGAAACAACTAGGCCGAGCTTGCAGTTTAATGCAAGTGCAGTAATCACGGCGCCAAACACCCTGGCGCCGTACGTAAGTACCACGACGCCAAACACTCTGGCGCCAAGATATTGAAAAATGGCGCGCAAAACTTTGGCGCTACACCCTGGCGCCAAAGGTCCTGGCGTCGTTTTTCAATACCTCGGCGCCGGCGAGTTTGGCGTCGTGCTACGCAAACCTACAGAAAAAATAGCAAAGAGCTGTCTGTTTTTCTGCATATACAAAACACATACACACATATACATACATTCACATATAAAACACATACACATAACTCTCAATAAAGTCTAGATGCATACATTCACATATAAATCTCAAATCATACATACATACATATATGCACACATACACATATAAAATACACATACACATACATATATGCACACATACACATACACACAACTCTCATCATCATGGGTTGGAGGACGCAGTATGGGAATCATCGTGAGCTTGCCGCGGTGCTCTCTGTCGTAGAACTCGTCCACCAGCCGGTACCTCGCCATCCTGTGCATCCAAAATTACGTTAGTGATAAGAATAACAAAATATCTAAAAATTATGCTCTCTAGACCTAACACCGCTAACCTGAGTCGAATGACGTTGACATGTCCGTGAATTGTGACCCATTAGACCACACATACCGTAGTGTGTCTCCTGTGGGTCCTCAACGAAGGGATTTGCCCTACCCCTCTTGGTGCGATCAGGTATCCGATCCATGTCCATCTTGTACCTTGACCGCTTCCTGCTGCCCCTCTTGTGCCAACGTAACCCCTCGTCCGCTATGTACCTGGGACCCGAGTAAAGTGGCCACTCGCTTTCATCATGATATGGCTCGAACCGTGGGGCCCATGTCCTCACCAACGCATCCACGCTGAATAGTCTCGGGATTTTGGTCTCAACATCGACATTCCGGGCCCTACATGCGGTCACCATGTGCGAGCATGGAAAATGGAACTTGTCAGGAACACTGCGTGTGCATGTGAAGGATGTAATCACGACCTTATGCTTTCGGGCCTCTCGGAGCTCTCCATTCTCGGTTGTCCCTCCACCCTCAACAACCTCATACGTGCCCGTCACATGGTCAAAACAGTGGTACTCCTGTTCATTGGCTTGCATATTTGCTTTGGTAATGAAGCCGCGAGGACGAGGTGGCCAACGTGCATGTGCCTTTAACATGTCTGAGGCTTCCCGGTGCCGGTTGACAAACCATGCAACACACTTGTAGAAAGGGAACACCGCAATTGCGGTAACTGGCAATCCACGTGCCCCCTTAAGCAACCCGTTGAAGCATTCTACCATGTTGCTAGTCATGAACCCATACCTCCTTCCCAATGGGTCATGAGCCCTTGACCATTTGTGCACATCCCTCATTAAACCCCTTATCTAATCACGACCCTCGGCATTAGTTTTCGTTTTCAACTCCTCTAACTTCTCATCGAATAGCTTTACCTCCCTCTGGCGACATACCTCCTCGAAAAGTGCAAAGTTGGCCTTCACCCTATCTTTTTTGAACAAGTTCTCTACAAGGTGCCTTGTGCACCAATGATGATGCACAGGTAAATGTCCTGGTATCACTTCCTTAACGGCACTCAAGATCCCAGCGTGCCTGTCAGACAACAAACATACCTCCCTCCCCGGGCCAACCACATGGATCCGTACAAGCCGTAGAAACCAAGCCCAGCTAGATTTGTCCTCCTTCTCCACCAAAGCAAAAGCTAACGCACAAGTAAGTTGTCTACATCACAGCCAATAGAAATCAACAACGTTCCCTCATACTTGCCCAACAGGAACGTCCCATCAATTGACAGAACAGGCCTACAATGTTTGAAAGCCTCGACACACTGACCAAAGCACCAGAATACTCGAAAAAAATCTGTCTTCCATTAACCCATACATCGGGCTTAGGCATGTACTCATACTGCATTCCTGCATTGGCCGCTTTCATTGCGTTCAACATGGCCGGCAAACGCTCATACGCCTCCTCCCAATCACCATAAATCAACTTCAAAGCATGTTGTTGTGCCCTCCAAGCTTTCCCATACTTGATTGTGTAGTGCCACTTTAGTTTAACGGCCTCTATCACTGCTGCCACGCGCATCGTCGGCATATGCTTTATCATGGGGTACAGGCGGGTTGCAATGAACCGAGAAGTCAACTGGCGATGTTTTTGGCTGGGCTCGGAAGACCCACAGTTGTGCGGTCCATCCACAGTTGTAATCTTAAACCTCTCCATACCCTTCACCTTCCTGGCACAGACTTTCCATGCACACCCTGTGCTCTCACATTTGATGGTGTACCGACGTTTGGCGTATGAGTTCTTAACCTGGTATGGACGGTTGTGCACGATCGAGTACTCTTTCAACCACATCTTCAATGCCGACATATCCTCAAAGACATGACCCTTCTGAATTATGATACTAGCCCCAGGCCTAGGTACGTCCCTCTGCATTTGCCCTACATCCGCGACAGCCCTATGTGCGTTGCTTAGGTCATTATAATCGGACACTAGTGGATCACGGCCAGGAAACATTCTTCTCAACATCTTAATTTTGCTAGACGTCAAACCTATGACTGGTCTGTCATCATCTGAGTCCACAGCCCTCGCATCCTCATAAGCAGCCTCGTCTCCTGCAAGTTGTACATCCACCCTGTTAGATGCTACACAAACCATGGGTTCCTCAAACACTGTCTCCTCGTCGAATCCACCAACAAAGTGGTCATCGACATCCTCAAAGTCAGCTTCTACCTGAGTCAATGGAACCTCACATACTTGAGCCGAGGATACAACTTGCACCTCGACCTCTTCATGATCCGGTGACCCAACCAACGGTGAGTCATTGGGATCCAATGCAGTCCTAGGAGGTGATTGATCTCTCACCACCCTCTGCACAAACAAGTCAGGTGCTCTGACCTCTGAGTCCAAAACAATGGCCACATAGTTATCCCATTCACCGTCGCTGCCAATCGAAACCAATCTCTTTATACGCGGCCCCTTTGACGACCCAACATCAATCAATCATTGCATAACGACATCACCATGCTCATCTGTCCATCCCAACCTCTCTTTCAAGCGACAAATGACCTCACCATACGACGGACGTGAACTAAATTGCAATGTGGTCTCTTCCATGCCCTCCAAATCAACACCCCCCATTGTCATTTCTCTTCACAGTACCACCATGGTGCAAAGTCACAACCTTATCCATCTATAGCACAACAAACAAACATACCTCAGTCATTATGTACAATAATCAAACCCTAAAAATGAATCTATACACATTACTACTAATACATTACGCATATCTATTGCAAATCCATCCTAAAACCGAGCCAAATCCAACTAATTTCATCTAGGTTTCAAATCTTGCCCCACAAAATGTACCTCAAATAATCCATATCTATTGGAAAAAAATCAAAGGAGAGGAGGGAGCTCACCTTGCTTGCTCGGTTTGGAAGCAAAATCGTAAGAAAAATCGATGGATTGGGATGGATTTGGGGAGGTGAGAGATGGGCGGCGGCGGCGGCTGCTCTCTGCTCGGTCTGTTCGAACAGAGGACTGAGGGGGTGGTGGGGAGCCGGGGGCTGCGCTCGGTCTTAAGTCCCAGAAACGGCGCCACGGCCGTTAGCGCCGTGTATGCATGGCACGACGCCATATGCTTTGGCGCCGTGCTGTGCCACCGTGGATCCTACGTGTCCACACATGGCGCCAAAGCATATGGTGGTGTGCTATGTACCCTGGGCGCCATATGATTTGGCGCCGTGCTAAGGGTCCATTTTTGCAAATCTTTTCTCCAAGGGTCCATATGTAAAAAACTTTCAAATTTTGGGCTAAAAAGCAAAAATTTTACTATACCGGCCAGCTCGGTTTGGCTTTAACTTCTAACTTTTGGCTTCTAGTTTACTATTCCTTAATTTTGTTATTTTCTGGCCTTTTGGTTTTTGTAGGTTTTTCTTTTTTCTTCTCACATTCGTTTGGGTAAAATGTTTTTATTTTTAATTTTTTTAAATTTAATTACACCAAAAAAGACACCAATAGTTACAATATAAAATATATCAGCTATAATAAAAAAACTATAAGACGACTTATATATACCGGTGTAATCGGAGCGGATATCGACTGACCGACCGGGCAGCTTCGGATAGTATCCGGGCAAAAAAATCGGTAACCGACATATATTGTCAGATATGGTGTCGGCATCGAATAGTATTTTTTAGAATCAGTATCGGAATCGGGAGAGCAGTTTCTGACGGATAAGAGAATATCTAGAAATATATTTGGTAATATCCGGTAAATGGAATAGGTAATATCCGAAGGGACCCAATGCCCAACAGCCCAACTTCCCAAGCATAAGCTTGTCTTCTAATCTCAATGCCTCATGGCCCAACTGAGACTGAGGCGTGGGCGTGCGGCACTACATAACGGCATATGGCATAACCCATTAACCCTAACCCTAGCATTCATCGTCTCATCTGCAGATCTTAGACAACCACGCCACGTCACCGTCACAACACTGGGGGCTTAGGTGCACAGTGGCGTCAATTGCACCTACGTGAGCTCCCCCTCTGGCCTCCGGCATGAGCTCCCCCAGCCCGTGCTTCGGTGCGAGCTTCCCCCCGGCCTGCGCTCCCCCCTCTGGCTTCCGATGCAAGCTTCCCCCTGACCTGCGCTCCCCCCTCTGACCTCCGACGTGACCTTCCCCTTGTTAGGTTCTAAGGACAAGAAGATTGCATCACTCATAGATGAGTTGGACATGGACATGGTGGCTAAGGCTATAAAGGTATGTGATGCACTTTGAATTATTGCATGCTTTTGATTATTGGTGATCTCACAGTGATTGAATTTGAGAGCACCTAATTATTCCATAAAAGATCAACTTAAGCAACCAACAACTCAATGTGATGTCATGTAGGCTGCTGTAATGTAGTACTACTACCTTTCAACACTTCTGCATGACGGCATCTATCAGTGTTAATTAATTCAGAGAAATTTAGACATATAAAGTGAATGGAGATTATGTATATCAATTCATTGGATGGTTATATTGCTTGGCATGTGATCTTCAAGGCTGCTCGTCGTGCTTCGCCAATGCTGAGTGGGTCGATCGAGTGGCTTTGATTTTCAAGGGCTGCTCTTGTGGACATGCATGTATGGCAAGTGCAGGTTGGGGCTCAGGGTGAGCCAGCCCGCTTATGCCAATGCCTTTATATCCTACACGGCAATGCCTGAGATCCATAATTTGTGTCAATTAAAATTATTGCATGCTTCTACCACAATAAATTATTGCATGCTTTTTTATTATTGGTACATTTTTTCAAAACCATTCATAAGATTGATTATATCATTCAGATTTTAATTGCAGGATGAAATGTGGGTTGATCCTAATAGTGATTGAATTTGAGAGATTCTAGTGTGGTCTGTTGGCTGTTGTTAGCATGGTGGGCCATTTCTAAATAGATGTTGCCGTTTCCAAGATCTATGTAACGCAAATTATTTATGTAATGTTTAGTGACATGTATGAAGTATCTATATATGGAACTATTTGACTATATGAGTATAGGTGTATGACTGTATGACTATGGTTTATTAGGAATTTGCGATGTATTTTCTTTGCCGTGAATAATATTCTTTACCTGTTTGCCTTGAGGCCAAGCATCATGCGTGCATACTGGGAAAATCGACTGATCAATAGACTATTGGATTGCCAACGTTACAGTAGACGAACATATGTTTTTTGCTACCTACTTGATCTATTCACACACTAATATGTATGATCTTTGTTTTTGCGTATTATTCAATGAAATATATTTACCGTATCGAATCCGGTTTATATTCGTTCCGTATTCGTGATCGATACTATCCGTATTCGTATTTATATCTGACACTATTCGTATCCGATTCAGACTCTAAGAAAAAATATGATATAGAATATAGAATAAACAATTACCGACAATATCTGTTCCGAATGCATCCGAACTTATATAAAATGAAGTGAGCGGCCGATGATTCGGCTGAGATCTCCTCCATGTACGCGGAATCAACGAAAAAAGAAAAGTTCCCACACGTGCTTAAGTTCCGCACGTAGAAACGAAACATCCAATTCGAATTTAATAGCTGTCCATGCGCCTTCATGAGCTGGCCACGTGTTTTACCAAAACGTGATCCTTTCTTTGCTTGTCTTGGGCAACGCTGTACCGTCGCTTGTTCCTTCCTTTCCTTCGTCTAATGTAGCGTGGTAATCTCTCTCTCTCTCTTCTTCTTCTTCTTCCATTACTTTCTCGCGCAGCATGTATGCAATTTCCAAGTGCACCACGCGCATGCAAATTATTTCCTCAACTTCCATTTTTGGCAGCTCCGTATGGACTTTTTTGTCGTCCCCGTCCAGACACGTACTCCTAGATAACAAATAATGTTCTTAGGCTTCCAAACTTCCTCACGCATAGAACTAAGCATAATTAAAATACTAATATTAGATAGTAACTAAGGACGAGTTCAATCCGGTTCCTGACTTGTAGCTTTCCACTTTTGCAATGGTAAATAACTTTTAAACGGTGCGTCTTTTTAAGACGGAGTGTACAAATCGATTATAGTAAGCATTGTATTGACTTCAGCTATATCGTTTGAAATCACATGGGACTGCCTCTTTCTTCGTATTATCTTTCTCGTGAAGAGCTAAAAATCATAAGTCATAAGCCAAAACTCATAAGGCACATCCTAAAAGAACCCATCTAAATTCTCGTCAAAACCAAACTTATATTCATTAAGAAGCGAGTTCATATGTTAGTTAGGCTTCTCAGCTATTTGTAACAAAGATAATGTGTTAATGATAGGGATATCCGCATAAAAAAAAGAGAGCAGCATCTATAAACTCTAGTATGACACGTCATACTATCTTGGTTAGCAGAAAAGAATAGCCATAACTTATAGCTTAACTTACTTGCCGAGCAATGTTCCATGATCTTTATTGACACGAACCAGTAGTTTTTAAATGATCAAAACGCATGCCATAGCAATCTTTAATTTGTTTAGGAAGATGAGCAGCATACTAGCAACAATTGCAACATGGATAAAGGGCAGAAGGGGGAAAAACGACAGCCCATCTTTCATGAATCGCAAGATCTTGAATTGGTGAGTTCTATGCAGAAAACAAATCTAAGATGTACTGCCAACAGCAAGCATCAGGAGTGATACGCTCCGTGCTATTAAAACAAAAAAGAACTCGCTTTAGTACTAGTCTCATAGATGCACTAACCTGCATGTTTTTTTGTGATGATTTTGCAAAATTGCAATATCAAATGTTTCATTCTCTATATTAACTTGAATAATAGATTTTCTGTGTCACAGCACAAACCCACCCTTGGGCATTACGTGAACAAATTCTTTATCACTTGAAAGCAGAGGAGAAAACCAACTAATTTGGTCCCAGTCCAACTAAAAGTTTTAAGTGCCAAAAGCAGTAAAGCCGAGAAAATTCGACCATACACAGACCAAGAGAAGGAAAACTAGTCACTAAAATACATGAGATTTTACTTACTGGAACACACACTAATTTGGCATTTGCTCTGAACAATTCTGTTATAATTATGATAACACGGACAAGATACGGACCTATCCTATAAACTGTCATTTGTAGCTAAAGATCTTAATGAGACATTGAGACCTGACTCATAGATATGTAAATGTAACCCTAGCAAGCCCTAACACCGCTGCTGTGAGAACAACTTCAGATAAGAATGAAGTGGAACTGCGGGACTGATGAACGACTAGAGATAAGGTTGAGATTTCAAAAAAACGTGAAATCTGAAATTAACCTAACGGGTCTCGTGGGCAGTGGTAAAAACGCAACCAGACACTGACGGAGGTATTTTATTGAACATGGAATTCAATGGTATTTTGCAAAACTGGTTATTGCAGATTGCTATTCTCTCTGATCACAAAAAAGTGACGTCCTAGAATACGTATAGTCAAATTCTACTAATTTTGATCAAAAATATTATTTAAAATATATGGTTTAGATATATGAAAATGATACGAGTGAATTTATCATAAAAATACTTTTATAATATTGTAATTTACGGGTCCATTCATATTGGCTTCTGTTGATGGCTTTTGGCTTTAACTTATAAATAGTAATAGCTTGTAGAAAGTCATATGGAGAGAGAAACTCGCGTGCAATTTTAGCTGATAATAAATAAAATTACTACAGTGTGTACTACAATCGACTAGTAGACCTCGTATTAAAAAGACACTCTGTTTGAAAATTAGATACTGTATAAAAACTATTTATTGTAGAAAAATAGTTTTTAGAAACCAATATGAATAGGGCCACAACTTTTCTTAATATATAATAAGAAAATTTAATGGTTAAAGGAGCAACTTGTTCACTTTAAAAAGTAAAAAATGCCAATCTATTGTGACCAGAGGGAGTATATAACAAAAATTCCCTAAATTTGTACAGCAGCCTCGTTTCTGGATAAAAATCAATGTACCAAGGGATAATTGCATTAGAAACAGCTATTTTGCCATCTGTATCGTCATTATTCATTTCCTGAATAGATTTGAAATAGCTGACTAAATACCAATCTTCTTGCATATGTGAGAAGAAAAAATGTGAATGAAAACAACTTAATGAACAACATTAGCATATCTATAGGACCGGATAGGTAACATAGGGGGTGAATGATACCTTCAAATTCTCCACAAGTATTCAGTTAACCCTTTTCTCCAGTAACTACTGAGCTATAAAGACTAGAGTTGAAAACTCACTTGAAAAACCAGAGCAACCGAGAAGACACACCAAAGAACAACCAAGAAGGCTAGCTGAACCCCGTTGCTTTGGCTCTGATTTTTCACGATACGCCTTGTTGGATGCCGTCTCCAAGATAAGACTTCTCCCACGCACACCGCAGCACATGAATGAAGGGTAGAGAAACCGAAGTTTCAACGAGTAGAATCCAACACCACAATTGTATTCAACACACCAAGAGCAATTCCTCAATGGAAATCTCAAGAACACGCCAACAATGGCCACCAAACCATGGTGATTTTCTGGTTTCTATTTCTCAATTCATAACCTAAGTTACAATGGGGCTAAGGCCCTGGCCTTATATTGGTGCACAATGCACGGCCTTGACTAAAACTCACGCACAACTTGGCCTAAGGCCAAAACAAACTCCAATACGAACTAAAAAGGAAATACCTAAACTGTTACCTCTGAATTCTCTCTTAATTTGCGATCTGACTATGAGGATTTCATGGCTGGCACATTATCCATTGTGTGGGGCTTCGAAATAGCTTTCCAACGAGTCCAAGAACGCCCAAATCGGACTCCGTTTGTGAAAGTTATGGGCGTTTTAGTATCGGTCTTGCCAGCTGTCCCAATCCGAGTCCAAATCGGTTTCAAATCTTTATATGATTTGTTTTCTTGTTCAAGGGACTTCCATATCCGTTTGGAACCTGAAAAGGAGTCCTTCTCAACCTTTAGAAAGCCATGGTGTGGTCGGATTTTATCCTTACTTGCATTGCAATACTCGAACTCTTTATGTTTGGCAAGTCTCGCGCGTCTCTCCAGACAGCTCGTGCAGCATCCAATGAAATTGTCATAAACTTTGTGTAGGAAGCTCCAATCAAGTGTTGTTTGATTCGTTGCAAAATAGACTTCATTAGCTTTCCAAATATGTCTTTTGTGCACATTAGAAACCTCAGAATTAGTATTCAAAGCTTCTTGAATATTGTGCACAGAACTACAAGCACTAACTAAAGTTGTAGTGCTACTTGGTGCTACATCATCCTCCCCTCCTTAAAGCAAAGCCGTCCTCGGCTTTGGGGTAATCTTGGGAGCTTGCTTCTTCTTGGCTGTAATTTTTTCATCAACATGAATAGCACTCTCCAATTTTTGTTTCAACACATGCTTCTTTCCCCCATGTACAAAAGTGTATGTGTTAGACCGGCCTTCATGCGTAGCATTGCGATCATATTGCCATGGTCTTCCCAACAATAACCCACACACATCCATTGGAACTACGTCGCAATCCACCTTATCAACATAATCACCAACAACAAACGGAACCCGCACTTTGTGAGTTATCTTTAGCCTTCCGTAGTTGTGTAGCCACTCCGCATGATGTGGTTGAGGATGCCTCCACGTGGATAGCCCTAAAGCATACACCAAATCTTTGCTAATCACATTGGTATAACTCCCACCATCTATGATCAACTTGCATGCTTTATCTTTGATCTTGCACTCCGCTTGGAAAACACTCCACCGCTGTCCTTTTGTTTCAGTTTCTTTACTTTGCACCTTTCGGACTAAAAGATTAACACCATTCAATTATGGATCACAATAGACAACATCCTCCTTGGAATCATCAGAATTTTCACTTTCAGAATCACTACTAGAAGTTGTTGAAGCATAGCCATCTTTAGTGAGAAGCACTCTTCGTTGATTTGGACAATCACGCACCATATGACCTCTTCCTTTGCACTTAAAACACTCAATTTCTCTAGCACGAGCATTAGGAAGCAAACTAGAATCAGTTTTAGTTGCTTCTTTACCTCTGTTGCTTGCCTCCTTTGAAAAAGCACCATTTGAACGGCTTGATGCCGCCACTTTGCAGTGTAAACCCACATCATCGTCTTGCTATAATGAATACCTCCATGACTTTGTTTGGGCGTTGGCATGTCCATCCTTGCCTTGTTTATGCTTCAATTGTTGTTCAGCACATTCGGCTTGATGCACCAAGTCTTGAATGTTGTAGTAATAGACCATCTCCACCCTATCTTGCACATCCTCATTCAACCCATTAAAGAAACATGCTATAGTAGCCTCATCATGCTCCTGTGTTCCTGTACGGATAATCAACATCTCCATCTCTTTATAATATTCATCAACACTAGAATTACCTTGGCGTAGTTGTTGTAGCCGGTTGTACAAGGTCCTAGTGTAGTGTGCTGGGACAAAACGCCGCCTCAAAATATTCTTCAATTGTACCCAAGTATCTGGACGAGCTCCTACGCGACACAATTGGTTCCACCAAACAAGAGCATATCCGGTGAACTCAATTGTCGCCAACCGAATCTTCTTATCCTCATTATAGTGATGGCTGTCAAAAATTTGTTCGACACGCATCTCCCACTCCAAGTACTCCTCCGGTTCAGCTTTACCATTAAATGATGGGATAGAAATTTTTATCCGCCCAATTCCATCATCCATGGCAACACGCTGAGCAAACCCGACACCATCACGCATACCTCCACCATGGGCAGCACCTCTGCCACGCATGTCCCTACCACGGTCAGCACCACGGTAGTCCCAAGCATGGCGCGGTTGTGAAGCAAAGTCCGTTGCACCATCAAAGACCTCCTCGTGTTCGTCGTCTTCATATGGTGCACGCCGTTCGGGATATTGAGGTCCCCGTTCAGCATGCTGAAATTGTGGTGGCTGGTTGCGTATCGCCTCCGTCAATGCGTCAATTCGTGCCCCCAAATCATCAACCTTGCCATCAACCTTCCGGTGACAACTTAGAAGTAGTCATGTGTCGCTTCAAGCTCGTGTCGCACCTTGGGTGGCAAAGACACCGCATATTGGGGCACCTCCTCGATTGGCTCAGCATGATTATGTCGCGTCTCGCCATCTTCAATCTTCATAGAACCCGCCATAAAAAAAATTCAGCAACCTCGTACCGTGATCAACCATGCTCTGATACCAAGATGATGCGGATCCACCTAGCAAGCTAGCTAAACCCCGTTGTTTTGGCCTTGTTCTTTCACAATACGCCTTGTTGGATGCCGTCTCCAAGATAAGTCTTCTCCCACGCACACCGCAGCACATGAACAAAGGGTAGAGAAATCGAAGTTTCAGCAAGTAGAATCCAACACCACAATTAGATTCAACACACCAAGAGCAATTCCTCGATGGAAATCTCAAGAACATGCCAACAATGGCCACCAAACTATGATGATTTTCTGGTTTCTATTTCTCAATTCATAACCTAAGTTACAATGGGGCTAAGGCCCTGGCCTTATATTGGTGCACAATGCACGACCTTGACTAAAACACACGCACAACTTGGCCTAAGGCTGAAACAAACTTCAATACGAACTAAAAAGGAAATACCTAAACTGTTACCTCTGAATTCTCTATTAATTTGCGATTTTACTATGAGGATTTCATGGCTTGCACCTTATCTATTGTGTGGGGCTTTGAAATAGCTTTCCAACAAGTCCAAGAACGCCTAAATCGAACTCCGTTTGTGAAAGTTATGGACGTTTTAGTATCGGTCTTGCCAGCTGTCCCAATCCGAGTCTGAATCGGTTTCAAATCTTTATATGTTTTGTTTTCTTGTCAAGGGGCTTCCAAATCCGTTTGGAACCTGAAAAGGAGTCCTTCTCAACCTTTAGAAAGCTATGGTGTGGTCGGATTTTATCCTTACTTGCATTGCAATACTCGAACTCTTTATGTTTGGCAAGTCTCGCGCGTCTCTCCGGACAGCTTGTGCAGCATCCAATGAAATTGCCATAACTTTGTGTAGGAAGCTCCAAATCAAGTGTCGTTCGATTCGTTGGAAAATAGACTTCATTAGCTTTCCAAATATGTCTTTTGTGCACATTAGAAACCTCAGAATTGGTATTCAAAGCTTCTTGAACATTGTGCACAGAACTGCAAGCACTAACTAAAGTTGTAGTGCTACTTGGTGCCACATCAGTCTGACTACTTGACAGAATTACAACGTGGTCGAAAATCGACTACCGAACAAAAGTCACTATAGTCAATAACCACTGATACCAGAAACAACAAGATCGAAAATAGTTATAGTCAAAACTGACTTAGTCGTACACAACATGATTGAATGCCAACAAGCGGTCGAATAATCAACGTTGTCATAACCAGTTGGTACGGTGGTCGTAACCAACATGGTCGTAAGCCAACGAGTGATCGAATAACCAACGTAGTCGAAATTAGTCGGCAAAGTGGTCGTAACCAACGTGGTCGTAAGCCAATGAGTGGTTGAACAACCAACGTGGTTGGAATCACTCTGCAACCAAAATGATCAGCGTGGTCGAAATCAGTGCGATGTAGTCTGGAACTTGACCATGGTCGAAACCAACGTAGTCATAAAGCCGATCGACGTTCAGACTGAGGCTGCACTGATTACGACTACTTCAGTTCAAATTCAACAAAAGAGACAAAGAACCAACAGATCTAAACATGGTCAAAACTAGAAGTGGTCATAACGTTCTCAGAAAAACAGAGGAAATCTAGTGAGGTGCACGACCGCAAGACCCAGATTCCAAATAAACTTTGATTCAAAGATCTACTGGTCATGAAACTTTGAACATAGCAAGAATAAGATATCAAGGGCTTGCTCTAAATTTTAATTGAAAACTTAGCAAGCAAAAAGAGATCTTTCTACAATTTCTCCAAGAGCGCACAAAAGTGAAGCCGAGAGAGTGAAATGACAATCAGACTATGTTGTTAGGAGTAGAATAGCGAAGATGGCTTTGAGCATGATTTTCCAATACACAACAAGTCAGATCATAAGCAAGAACGTTCTCTTGGATCAAGAAAGAAAATAAATGATCTAAGAATAGAAAAGAACCAAGAAAACAGATGAATAAGACCAAGCAACTCAATACCATCTAGACAACAATACTCAAAAGATAGATCGAAAATAGATGTATTGCTCTGAGGATTGAGTCTACAGCCACTCCATCCAGAGGACCAAGCGCACAAGTGCTCCACAAAAAACCCTAATCCTAAACAAGAACGCATGCAAGAAAAACTAGAGACCAGAGAGACATTGGGATGGATAGCCCTCCATCCCCTTTTATAGGCTCTCCTAACCAGGGATAACCCGTTAACCCCTACCTAACATCGGGTTTTCTCACGCACACTTCTCAAAGCATCTTACATCAACCCCGTTAGTGAATCAACACTTCATCCACTTACACTATCAGCACATATAGGTCTAAAACCCTTTAGGCCAATAGAACCGCTTCCTTTCCTGGTCTTGAGCAATTTACCAAAATGCCCCTCTAACACCTTCCTGGAAGCTTCTTGCTTCCTTGCCGTTGCAACCACCTTGCAAGCCTCAGTCATCTTTAGCGTCTCCTTGACCGTTCTGGACCTCAACATCTCCCTATACCTAGTCTCGGTCCTTCCACGCGCTCACCATGACCTAGCTCCAACGTCCTGTAATCAACACCAACAAACAAAACATCACGTATCACCGCACAATACACAAGAATCATCAATTTGCATAATCAGAATGTATCCAAGTGAACAATCTCAGCATACCACTAGTCTAAAATAACTTACGAGTACTCTTAAGAACAAGACATGAGGTATTCATAACCCATGAGGTCCTTCCAGCAGTCTACGACCGCTCAGCAAGTCGTTACGACCATCGCATAGGTCGCTATGACCAAGAAACAAATTCTATGACCATGAAGCAGTCGCTACAACCATCACTCACAGTGGCTACGACTTTGTAAACCTGATCGCTACGACTATCGATTACAGCCAGACAGAGCTACGACTATCGATCACGACCAGGCAGAGCTATGACTATCGATCACAACCAGCAGAAGCTATGACCACCAAGTCGTAGGACTTCCTGCCGACCACCAAGTTGTAGGACTTCCTGCCGACCACCAAATCGTAAAAGTCTCTGCCAACCACCAAGTCGTAAAACCGACTGCCGACCACCAAGTCGTAAAACCGACTGCCGACCACCAAGTCATAAAAGTCTCTACCGACCATAAAGTTGTAAAACCGACTTCCTACCACAAAGTCGTAAAACCGACTGCCGACCACCAAGAGGAACAACAGAGGTCGTAGAGCCAGCAACCTTGTGCACAGACCTTAAAAACCAAACGCAATCTTTACACAAACTCTAATCCAAACGTCAATTACTCATCACAACCATGGGATGACCTCCACATGGTCTCATAGTATCCAATCAAGCATCATGGTGATTGAGATCACCTCACCAAAATGGACAGATACTTGGTCTTCTGGTCTTCATCCTCGTCACACTTGTTGTGATTGACATGCAGAAAAGATCTGCCTTACCGAGAAACAACAAGTGCATCTTCTTCTTTTTGGCGAGGAACAAGTTCATCTTGTTAGAAATTGGATCATTTATTTATGGCCCATTTCCTTAATTCCAAAGCTTGCATGGTTTAATACCATATTGCTGAGGAAAGATGAGGAAGACCGGTTTATAAGGTGGAGTCCTCACCACTCCTTGAATATGGATAGAGATGGTATGATGAGGGTTCTATCTAGTCACACACACGCGCACGCGTATTCACGTTTTTTCATGTGAAAATCGCGTGACTTGTGACTTGCGGCGCGCGACCGTGCCGTGACGTGGCACGCCACTTGGCAGACCAAGTCCATCTTTATTTTTGCTAAACCATGCACCTCACTCTCTCTGTTTGAATAAGATTCAAACTTTTTAATTTGAGGCTTAATTGGGTATTGATGACAGGCAGTTACTAGTGGGTAAATCACTGGTTAAATATTATCAGTTACCAGTGAATTATTTCAGTTCAATGGGGCAGTTACTAGGGAGTAATTTGCATATCTTTATATACCTGGAGACGTCCAAGGTATAGAGGTTAGAATCTCTCACTGCCAGCATCTCTTACTTCTGCCAACTTGTGCTGTTGTACTGCGTCGTCTGGACTTCCCAACCTTTCTTCTCGGCGTGCACCTGGAAGGAGGGAGAGCGGCTATCTCCAAACCATTGCCACAGAGAGTACCTGCACGGGGTGGCAATAAGGTTTCTAGGCAGCGTATTTGCTCGATCGCGCCTGCACTGCGTCATCTACGTTCTGCACTACGTTAAGCCTGCGCAGCTTCCTGTTCTTCTTCAGGCTAACAAGTAAGTCGTTCACGCGTACGTACGACTTTGTTACTATATTTTTCTTGAGTATATTTTGAAGTATGTTGAGTAGTCTGCTGTTAGTAGTAAGTTTTGCATCACTAGTTTATTGTATTTGTCTCCTCATAAAATTTAGAATTAAAATATTACCCACATTTGTAACACATCTTCACTGGATCGAATTCCTTACCAAGAAAGATGTGCTTCAAAATAAACCCAATAAGCCAACGACAGCATTATGACCTGCAAGGGGCTGCCAGAGGCCGGAGGGGTTGTGGGACTGCCAGAGGCCGGAGGGGTTCGTGGGACTGCCAGCAGAGACCTGCAAGGGGCTGCTGGAGTGGGACGCAAAACTAATGCTTTTGTATGTATATTGCAGCATGATTCGAGCGCAAGGGGTACTGAGGAGAAGTGGGGATCGCACATGTGTGCGTTCGTGTATTTTGAGAGCTGGGGAAGAACATGAAAAGGCCAATTCCAGCCAATTTCTTCTTTCCTTTTTCTTTGGAAATTTAGCTAAACTTGACGACTCGTAAGATGTCACTCCTAAACTTTGGTAAGATTGAACGTCACCAAATTTGTTTTCGTTGCAAATTCTCCCTTTTTCAGTTATTTCCTGTTTGCCACTACTTTTCTTCTTGTACCATTTTTTGTTTCCCTAACTCTCCTTCGCCTCTTATCAACAACGAAAAATTCTCTTCCTTAGGTTGCAAAACTCTTAGATCATCACATCAATCACGTCACCACTACCTCCTTGTGTGCAACACCATCACATTGAAGTCGTGTGGGGTCTTTCTTGTTTTTCTTTACGAAGGGTATAATTGTCATTTGAACTTGGTCAACCCCTTTGACCCTAGTCATGATGGAAAAAAACCTATTTCACAACTTTGGAGTGGCACCAGAGCAATTACCATCTTTAAAGTCTCACATGTGCAAATTCCAAAACCCTAATAGCAAATGTACGGTTCATTGATATGTTTATTAGTTTCTAATAAGACATCGAAATGAAAATTCTTAGAAAAAGCAAAATGAAAAACAGCTGAACACAAAATCTTCGAGGCTAATATGACATCAATTTTGGAACAATATTACCAATGACATCCCATTTTCACTTTGATATTTACAATGTATTTGTCTGTTTACTTTTATACATCAGGTATTTGGATATGATGTCTCTAAAATCTCTTGCTTCACCTATAAAATTCCTTTTTTGACACAATTATAAAGTGACCTAATGTTACATCCAATTTTGGGAAAGTGTATTTTGCTTAAAGAAAATTTTCAACCCAAGTTTGAATTCAAATGGTTCAACCAATTTTCAACCAAAATTTCAAATTTCAAAGAAAACTTTCAAGCAACCAAACCATCCTTGGGCTTCGCCTAGACTAGCTCTACCTTTTCTCTCTTGGGCCTAGCTCATTTGGCCTCTGGCCCAACCTAGAGCTTCGCATGGACTTCCCGAGGATGACCCAAACTGCGCCAAGCCTCCCCTTCACCTTCGACAAGCCCCACTCTGAGCTTCCACAAACCCCATTGTCATTTTGGGTGAGCTTCCCATCACCCTTAGTCGCTCTCATAGCAAGGAATTGGACCCTAGCCTTGTCTAGTGCCACAGTGTCGTGCCCTCTATCTCCACCGCTGCGTAGCTCGCCGTCGTTAGCACCATGTCTCAAATTCGGCTGAGCCATCCCACCTGAAGCTTCGCATGGCACCAAGGAACCCATTTTGGACCACGCTACCATCCGTCGAGGTCTCCCTAGTCAGCGACGAGCCGTGCCTCGCTCAGGGTAAGGAGACAAAGCACTGTAGCTTCATCATTACTCTAAACCATGCATAATTAGTGCTTAATGATCTTGCTTAGTGTTCGCTAATCACTGTCAATGGATCCTCCTCGATTAGTTAAAGCATGTCTCGCTGACCCATGGGCCCCCTCTGGTTTAAAATTCTTTTAAAACTCATTTTAAGTGTTTAAGCCACTGACAAGTGGGCCCCAGTTGTTGTATGCACAGTAAAAGGGTCCCACCTGTCAACCTTAGAGCCATTTCCTTTAGGAAATAAATCAAAATTAAAAAATTTCCCCAGCCCCACTAGTCAGCCGTAGAAAAATTTTCCTTTAGAGAATAAATCAAAATTTTAATTAAAATCCTATGGGACCCCACTGTCAGTCTCAGTGGCCTTATCCAACAGAAATTTAATTTGAAAATTAAATAAAAATCATGGGCCCCACATGTCAATAAGAGTAACATCTCTCCTCTTCCTTTTACTCGAATTATTTCTGATATAAACTTCAAAGGACTCATTCTCACTCATTGTAACTCTGAATTTAATGAAATTTATATCTAAATTTTTCTAAATTCAAGACCTATCTAATGGAAGTTACTTTTCTCAATTTGGAGTTCATTTTAATTTTTATTTGAATTTATTTGGTTACCCACCTATTTATTTGTTTTTTGCTGTGTTCTTCCAAATAGAGTACGAAATCAACGAGGAGCCACGTTCGAGCAAGCTCAAGAAGTCCAACACCACCCTACTTGTGAGCTAGTGAGTCAATGCTTTGACCATACTGAACCTACATTTTATGCAAACTTGCATTCATTTAAATTATCAAATTGCAAGCTATTATTTAGTATGCAAATGTATGTAAAACTTAGGATAGATACATGCCTACTCGATATTATAATAGTATTATTCCATCCTTGACACTTGAATCATATAATCATTATCACCATAGATACTTAATGGTAACCTTACTAGATATAGGTCGTACTTAAGTGTCACGCTAGTCATGCTTAAGTACTAGAGCATTAATGGCCCTATCATCACCTTTTAATCATGAAACTTGTTTTAGACAGTCATTAGAGAGAAATGACTCGCATATTTGAGATAACTTAGTTTTGTACTTCTCAAAACCCTAAAACTTTATGTTACTTGTCTAGATGGATGGTATAATGGTTAGTGCGAATGTAGCTTGAGAAAATATGGTTGGTGATAGAACCATCCAGATAACATAAGGACTGTATCCTATGATGACCTTCTAATGTAAAACAGTACAACAACAAGTCTATAATGGGTATGACCTGGCTAACTAATTTGCATCTACTAGTGCGGGTTGCACCATTGGAGTAACCCACGAGTCATGTCACTGGTTTTATGTAACATCCTAAATTTCGAATGTCCAAAATTTCAAAGAATTTAAAACTTTTTATTTGCATACAGTTGGCATTTGAAATTTTGTCAAAATCTTATTTGGATTTTCCCGAAGCTTTGTGCTAAGTAAAATATTGACTTGAAATAATTCTCAAATACAAATAAGAATCATGATAATAAAATATACGAAATAATTTAAATATGAGTTTAAAACTCTGAAAACCAAAATCCAGAAATTAAATTAAATAGAAGTCCACCTTCCATCAAATTGACCCAGGAATTCAAATTTGGATTCAATTTTGAGTTTCCTAATTAGAAATGAAAATCAAAATGTGAATTTTGAATATCCTACAAAACTCCAAAAATCAATAAATCTTAATGCAAAATTTAAAATTTAAATTAAAAATCAGAATTTCAAATACTGCTTTAACATTTCCTTTTTCCATTTTTCCTTCCCTTTCCCTTTTTCTCTCTCACTTACATGTGGGCCCAATCTCTTCTCTCTCTCCCCTCTTTCTTTTCCTCTTTCTGCCGCGTGGCCCGAGCGCCTCTTCCCCCTTTTTCTTTCTTCTTTCTTCTCCATCTTTCCCCGTCTCCTCTCTGCTCTACGCCTGCTTCATCCCTGTGGCAACCATGCACCGCGACGCCTCCTTCCATTGCGCTCATCACCACTGTTCCCGTGTTAGCAGCGGCACCTCTGTCCATCCGCCATGACCTGTCACATCGCCCGTGCCGCCCACAGCTCTCCCACCGCCGCCCACGGTTTCTCCTGCCACCGCCCACATCATCCACCACCTATAAAGCCGGCTCACCCCCAAAAACATCGCCCTCCTCCACTTGTTCTCCCACCCCACAGAATTGGAAAACCCCATGCCACAGCTCCCCGATTTGTTGGCCTTCTTCAAAGCCAACCGCCACTACATTCCGCGCCGCTGTCGTCACTCCTCCCTCTCCAGTGCTTAGCCTCTCAATCCCGTGCACTTGGAGCATCTCCTCGATGCCCCGGAGCCTCCCCAACCACTGGCCAAAGCTCCCCGCCGCCTTAACTCGTCAGCGCCGTGAAGCTCCCCGCGCCACCATGGGTTCCCGTCGCCAACTCGCCTTGGATCTTCCCGCCTTCTCAAACTGCCTCGGTCGTTCCCCTCGACTTGCTTTTACTCATGCTCACCTCCAATTTTCCCCTCTCCCACTGTGGCACCACCGCCCAGTTTCTCCCTCATCGCCGGTCGCTTTGGGCTACCGCCCGCCCACCTCGGCACCGCTCCGGCCAACGCACCACCACCCATAGCTCCCCTACCCCTGGACAACCCATTTCAGCAGTCTCTGCTGCCTCCCCGGTCGCCACTCGCTGGCGACGTCGTTAGCCAAGCGCCGCCCGAGCCTCCTTTGTTTTTGATCTGTTTTGCCCCAACTCGTGCATTGGTTTTTTAATTTATCCCCTCCCTCTATTCACAATCAGGCGAATGCCCAGTTGGTACATCGAGCCGTGTGTTAAATTCTCAGGCTGTGAGGTCCCGAGTTCGAACCCCCCTCTCTGCACATTTTATTTTCTTTTTACTGTTAGTAACCCATTCAATTAAGGAAAAACTAAGGAAAATTAGGGAATAATCCAGGGAAGCTAATAAATTTTATTAGAATGTAAATGAGATTATTTAAGATTTAAATTTGGATTAGTTCATATATGAATAATTAATATGGTTTGAATAATTATTTCAAAGACTAATTATTAATTAAAAGCATTAATAAAAAAAGTGGCTTTGATTAAATGTCCAAATTTAATATAGATACCCTTAATCATAATTAAAATATATGCCCTAACATTTAACATGCCATCATTAAATAAATCTCGGTAGTAGATTTAATTAATTAGCAATATAGAAATATGACGCTGTATAACAAGCTCTGCCGGATAAATAAATTAAAAATAAAGCTAAGCCTAATAATAAAAACTAAAGTGTAGACAAAATAATAATGGTGCCATTAATTAAATCTTAACACTAGATTTACAAAATAATAATGTTGAGCATAATTGTATAAAACAAGCTAGAACCCGTACAAATGGATTCTAATTCAAATTAAACTATGCCTGGTAATAACTAAGGATACATAAAATATCGTGCCACAAAATGCTATAAACCCGGACTATAAGATTAATTCGGTAAACTAAAAATTGTATACATCACTTATATATAACATATGCCCTAAGTATTAATGCTCGACAAAAACAATGCTCATTTAAACTCGTACATCGAATCATAGGTCTAACTTGACTCATGGAACTTCCTTAATAAATATCAAAATAATAAAAGAAGTTATTAATAAAAAGATCGAGTCATCGTATTCTGCCATCAGCTATACCTAGCTATCTCCGAGTACTAAACAGAAATAATCTCTTAAATATACCTCTATCATGACCCATCTTTTGACCTCCATTTTGATAGGTTTTCCTACCATTTCCCACTTCACTCCAACCACTATGACACCAACAATACTCCGCGCCCAATCAACCTTGTCTCAAATCAACTATTTAATCATAATAAAAATTGATCAAGTTCAATTGGATTTATTTGGACCTTTTTGAGTTATTTGGATTTATTTAAATTCAGTTGTTTAGCATGTATTTAGAAAATTAGAGTCCTGAAGAATCCAAGGATCAAGCAAGATCAAGAGCAAAGTGAAGATAAAGACCAGAAACTCAAGCCCATCGAAAGAGAAAGCATTGAGTGAGCTTAAGACCGCGGTAAACTGCGCAAGGTGAGTCAATACTTTGATCATGTTAAACCTACATTTTCTGCAAATTATTTCTGTTTTAAATTATCAAATTGCATGCTGTTATTTCATATGCCAATTATGTCTACTTTGTGAATTCTAGTTACATACCCAATTACTTTTGGCCGCCGGGTTAAACCCGGTCAGACCGCCCCCAAAATGCCCAGGTTCTAGGCAGCCCGAGGGAACTCTGAAAATCTGAACTACGGGTAGAAATTCATATCTTCAAAACTCAGAGAAAGTGAAGGATTTTCCCATTCCTTTTGGCCCAGATCAACTCTACAACATACTAAATAAGATAAGGACCTTGGAGAACAAAGAAATCATACCAAGAAACAAGAATTTCAGATTTGGGTAAAAATATGAAATCTTGCAAGAGCGGAGCCAAAATTCAAATTACTCCCCAACCTTTGATCCTTTGGCCATGAAACTTTGAGGATAGCTAATTAATAGCCTCTGGACTCAACATGCAAAGTTTCAAGCCATCTCAAGAAGGAAATCATGAAACTCACCAAAACCCTAGAAATGAAAATGAAGAACAGAGGAAGCCCAAAAACCAAATTTGAGATTAAATGCTATTTGCTCTTGGGAAAATCGATCAAATGACCTTGAGGCACTATCCCATCACAGAGCAACCCATTTTGGGCCTTCCCAACAAGAATCAACAAGAAACTCAAAAAGTCAAAAATTTGACATGGAGAGCATCGAAGGAAAAGAACAATAGAGAGCTAGAGACTTAAACAAGTTCAACCAAAACCATCTCATATTGATATAGAGGAAAGGAGATACATGATTGATACAAGAGGAATGATTACAAGCTCATCAATCCATCCTTTCCCTCTCACAATCCCAAGAACACACACCCTACATGTTTCTTGGAGAGGAGACAAGCAACAGAGAAGCTACGATGGAGACACCCTCCACTACCTCTCCTGCTCTCAACCACTAAAGCCTCACCAACTAAAGCCTAAAGCCAAAACAAACTTACAAAGCCTCTTTTGACTCCAGCAAACCCTAATTCTCTCCCAAAGCCATGAGGGGGCATGCAGCCACTCCCTCCTATTTATAGCCCTTGGCTAACGGGTCTCCAACCCATTACGCCCGCTAAACCCGTACAGAGCCCGCTCCCGCGTTTGCAGCCTCGCGAAATTACCATTTCGCCCCTCCTACACCTTCCGGGTAGCTTCCGCGCTCCTTGTCGTGCAAGCCTCGCAACCACCTCGAGTTCACGCCATCTTTGGCACATCTCGACCGTTCTGACCTCGGCACCACCTGCGCCTAGTCCGGTCCTCCGTGCCTCGCCATGACTCCGTCTCGACGTCCTGCAGCCAACACAGACAAGAAACACATCAAATAGCACCGCTCGATACATGTAAGCATAAATGCATTAATGAAATAGCCCAAACCTGACAGGTCGAAATAATATGCATCCTAACCATTTTGGCCAGGTTTGACCAAGTCCGACCGAGCCCGATTGCACCACGCAACGTCAAGGACCGAACCAACCAAATCAAACTCGACTTTCCTAAACCGATGTCAATTACTCATCACACACACGGGATGACCCTCACATGGTCTCTCAATCTCCCCCTTGATGAGTATATTGACAAACTCAGAAAAAGCGCAAAGTTGAGTTTGAAATGCAAGAAAGAAGTCAAACATGGTCCAACGGAAAGAAATGAAGCTAATGACCATGTCGACACAAGGAGCAAAAGAAAGAACAAGTTTTCCTCAAAGCTCCCAAAATGACTTTTTCTACCACTATTCTCCCCCTTTTGGCAATAAACACATCAAGGATGCAAGGAGGAGGACAAGTCATATAAATGTATGAAATGGCTCAAGTTTGATTATTCTAAGCATTTAGAGCCATGAGAATTATCCAAAATGACCATTAAGTATTTCTTCAAGCCATAACTCAATAGAATGCTATCTAGATCATGACAGGATATATATAAGCTAGCTAAACCAAATAGATGACAATCTAAAATTTAGTGCAATTTGTGAGCATGTCAAGTCATCCATGATCAGAGTCTAGCTAGAGGTATCCAAGGATGATGCAAACCATGTCAATAAGCTAAGCGGAACCAAGAAGTTAGAATTGAGTCAAATGAGAGTGCTACAAGCTCAAGAGTGAAACATTTGTTAAAGTACTTGTAACCTTTGAGATTTTAGCAAATTGAGCACATTTGACATGTTTTTCTTTAGAAATCTCATTATTGTTGCCAATCAGATTTTTGTTTTGTCAAGTGCTAGATCTCAAGCCTTATGCGACCACTCCAAGCAAGAAACTTAAGAAGATGGTCTAGGTCATCCAAAAACTCCCCCTGAGTTCATGCCTAGTGCAATGGCAAGCCGTCTCATGAGAAAGAATTGGTGAGCTCAGTTTTTTGCACAAAAGAGATCTTTTTGCATTCTTAAATAATTGTACTAACTCATGTTTCAACAAGAAACTAGCATAGCTCAATCTAACGCTCAACAAAGATTCAAGTCTCAACTCAGCCTATTTGACATGCATGAATCGTAAAAGGATGACTCAAGAAAGACTAGTCTCGAGTGCTAACATGACAAGTTTATTTCTATTTGAGCAAGTTTAATTAACTTATCATGGCAAAAGCTAGTCTACACATATGAAGTCATGATCAATCTAGCAATGAAGCACAAACCATGGTAGGATGTAAAGCGATGTAAACATGTCATGAAAGGATAATAATCAAGGCTCAATGCAGTTATATTACAATGCAGAAATGCTGAAAATGCAAGAAAATCCAGCTCCCCCTCAACATGTGATGCAACTTTTAGTTCAAGTTGAGTTATGTCAAATTTAAGCTCCAGAAGCTCCCAAATGAACTCCCCCTGAACCAAAGCAGTAAATCCAAGAAGCTGGCAAGAAAAACCAAAAGGGCAGTCCTTAAAGCATAGATAAGATATAGAGGAAACAATGGCTCAGACTGACTCTCATCTACCCCATATGACTCTGGAACTATCAGCTGGTCTACAACAACCTAGGGAGCAAACACGTACCCTGTCTACCCGAGGGTGGCCCAACCCTCGCTAGAACCCACAAGAAGTGAGTAAGCTCCACCTAGAGAGAAGAAAGACAGCTAATAGGCAGCATCCTGGAATCACAAGATAAGAGCAAGAAGTCTAAGCAGCTAGGCAAGAGAACCACTCTAACCTATGCTAGAAGGACTAACCCATGCACCCCAAATGCAATGCAACAGATAGGAGTAAGAGCATAATCAGTATAATAAAGCAATAAAGCACAGAGCTCCCCCTCACAGCAGTCCATAAGGACAGACCACCCCAAGCTCTCCCCGCAGAGCTGAAAGCCTAGAGCTATCCAAAGTCTTGGTAAAGATATCAGCCAACTGGTAGTCACTCTCCACAAACTGGAGCACGATGTCACCCTTCTCTACATGGTCTCTAAGGAAGTGGTAGCGAATATCGATATGCTTGGTCCGAGAGTGATTCACTGGGTTCTTAGCAATGTTAATCGCAGAAGTGTTATCACAAAAGAGTGGAACACTATCGATAACTAACCCAAAGTCCCGCAGGGTCGAGACCATCCAAAGCACATGACTACAGCAACTGGCTGCAGTAACGTACTCGGCCTCTGCGGTGGATTGTGCAACCCCCAACTGCTTCCTAGAAGACCAAGAAACAAGAGAAGTGCCAATGAATTGGCAGGTGCCAGAAGTGCTCTTCCTATCTATCCTACAGCCAGCAAAATCTACATCCGAATAGGCTCTCAAGGAAAGACAAGACGAGGAAGAGTACCAGATACCATAGTCAATGGTAGCTCGAAGGTACCGAAGGATGCGCTTCACCGCCTGGCGGTGAGATACGCGAGGAGAAGCCTGAAACCGAGCACAAAGACACACGGAGAAGTGTATGTTCGGTCTCAACGTGGTGAGGTACAAGAGGGAGCTAATTATGCTGCGATACTCCTTCTGATCAACTGGCTCGCCGTCCTCATCTGGGTCATGTGTGGCGGAAGATGCCATAGGAGATGACACGGGCTTACCATCACTCATGTTAAAGCCTTTCAGGAGGTCGCGAGTGTACTTGCCTTGATGCAAGAATGTACCCTCCCGAGTCTGCTTAATTTGGAAGCCAAGGAAGAAGCTCAACTCGCCCATCATGCTCATCTCAAACTCCGAGCTCATGACGTCGGAAAACTGGGAAACGAGAGCATACGAGGAGCCGCCAAAGATGATGTCATCCACATAAATTTGGACGAGCAGAAGATCAGTGCCATGCCGACGGATGAACAAGGTCTTGTCTACTTTACCCATCTCGAAACTATGACTCAACAAGTAGGACTTAAGCCTCTCATACCAAGCTCTAGGGGCTTGCTTAAGTCCATACAAAGCTTTGGAAAGCTTGAAGACATGGTGTGGGTATTTGGGGTTCTCAAAACCTGGAGCCTGTCTGACATAGACTTCTTCCTCAATAAAGCCATTGAGGAAGGCACTTTTAACATCCATCTGGTAAAGCTTGAAACCCTTAGAAGCTGCAAAGGCAAGCAGGATTCTAATGGCCTCAAGTCTAGCTACAGGGGCAAAGGTCTCCTCAAAATCTAGACCCTCAACCTGGGACAGTCTGGCCTTGTTCCGAATGACAAACCCATCCTCACTCTGCTTGTTCTTGAACACCCACTTGGTCCCAATGACATTGTGACCTCGAGGGGGCTCAACAAGCGACCAGACCTTGTTTCTCTCGAAATTTTCTAACTCCTCATGCATGGCATTGACCCAAGACTCGTCTGAAAGGGCATGACAACGTCCTTGGGCTCAAAGGAGGCAACAAAGGCAGAATGGAGACAGAAATGAGACATGCGAGATTTTGAACGAGTGACTCGCTCAAAGAGGTCTCCGATAATCTGCTTAGAAAGATGGTCTTTTTGGACGGTCGAGGAGGTCCAGGATGAGAAGAAGAAGTGGCCTCTACCTCGTGAGCTGAAGAGGTAGGAACAGAGCCACTAGCTCCAGAAGAAGCAGAAGGCATGGGCTGATCTCCTCGAGGTGCGGTGGAAGAAGGCACCTCAAGGAGTGGATGAGGGACTAGATCGGGTAGACAACCCTCATCTCCATCGTCCTCATCATCCACAAAGATGGGCTCGGACTGCTCTAAAGAACCTGAGATATCGGGCCTAGTCCCTGGACTGGCCTCGTCGAAGGTCACCTCACAGGTCTCTACCATCTTACTAGACTCGCAGTTCCAAACCCGATAAGCCCGCGAAGAAGTCGAGTAACCCAAAAAGATCCCATCACACGAACGTGACTCGAACTTATCTAGGTTCCCGGACTTCAAGATAAAATACTTGCAACCAAACACACGAAAATGAGATAGACTGGGCTTTCGCCCATATCTCAACTCATAAGAAGTGCGATGCAAGTGTGCCCGAAGAAAAACTCGATTTGAGACATGGCACGAGGTAACTATAGCCTCAACCCAAAACTTTCGCGGTGTAGAGTACTCATCGAGCATCGTCCTGGCCATCTCGACCAAGGTACGGTTCTTCCTCTCCACGACGCCATTTTGCTGTGGGACGTGCGGAGAAGAGAACTGGTGCTCTACACCCGTCTCATTACAGAACCTCTCAAAGTAGGAATTCTTGAACTCTGTGCCATTGTCACTGCGGATCACTCGTAACGCACCCGAGAGCTCAACAGAAAGCCTACTCAAAAGACCTCAGAAATGTGTAAATGTCTCATCCTTCGAGGCTAAGAAAAACACCCAAGAATACCTCGAGAAGTCATCGACCACGACAAGGACATATCACTTCCCTCCTGCTGACTGCACTCGAGCTGGTCCAACTGTGTCCATGTGGAGCAGCTGTCTCGGTGCATCGGTCATAGTCACTGTGACCGGAGGGTGAGAAGCGGCAACCATCTTGCCATGCCGGCAAGGAGCACAAACTAGATCTTTGAGCATTTTGAGTTTCGGCAGACCACGAATGAGGTCGTGGCCGCTAACTCGGGTCAAATGGTCAAATCCAATATGACCAAGTCTCCTATGCCAGAAAGAAAGGTCGCGGGACTCAGAAGCAACTAAACACCTGAGAGGATCACTAAAAGACTTAGAAAAATCAGCACGAAAGATCTTCCCAAAACGAGAAATCCCGCAAACTAGACTACCCGAAGAATCAAGAATTTTACAAGCGTTTTTCTTAAAGCTCACCTCGAAACCGTCATCGGTAAGCTGAGAGACTGAAAGCAAATTATACTGCAGCTTACTAACTAAAGCAACATCTTTCAGAATGAAAGAATCATTAACGCGCACTATACCTTTGGCGATGACGCGCCCAGATGAAGCGTCTCCGAAGGTGATCGTCTCATCACCTGGAGCACGGGCAAGAGAAGAAAACCAACGGGAGTCTCCGGTCACGTGTCGTGAACACCTGGAGTCTACAAGTCAAACCTTTCCCTTTCCTGCCCGGCGAACCTGAGTCAAACAGAGAGTAAAGTCTCAGTACTGGGGTAAATCAAGAGTGATTTCGGCACCCAATACTGAGTAACACGTCGAGCAGCAGAAGTAGTCAAGCATGACTGACCTCTAACTACCCTACGCTCTCTGTTGCTCAAAGAAGCGTAAGGTCCGGCGGAGCACTGGCTGCTCTTTGGGTTCGATCGCTACGGAGAGCGAGTCGGAGTCCCGGCAACATGCTGATCACGCCACGGGTAGCCATCTTGATGGGGGAAACAAGATCTAGCCTCAGAACGGCGGAAGTCACGACCAAGGGGAGCATGAGGACGAAAACCAGAAAACTCAGAAAAACCAAGTCCTCGATGCTGCCCAAACCCATCAACAGAAGCAAGCCTAGACCTCGTGTTGGTCTTAGGTGCACTCAAGGTCTGGGGCTAACCCTGAATACGCCTAAGAGACTCAACACGATCTCTATGCGCAATCTTGGCGCGCCTGAAGCATCGATCGATCAGATGTCCATCCTTCTGACAGAAGGTGCAATGATACTTCACCTTCTGAGATGTAGAAGTAGCATGATGAGGCTTCACCTTCTGAGAGGCCGAAGCTGCAAGTGGAATCACCTTACTGTCAGAAATCCCTTGGACAAAGCCCGTAGACTTAAATTGGACTTTCTCAGTCCTGGGCTCAGTCTCGATCACACCTGGTGCTATGGGTCTGAGCACGGCAAGTGGATGCTTCCTTATGTCCTCATAGAAATCATATCCTAGACCCTGATTAAATCTGCAAATCTTGGATTGGTCTAGAATAAGATTAAGCTTCTTCTTGCCTCCTACAAATCTCTCAAGAGTATTCATAAGATACTGACACTCCCGAAAGAGAGAGGTGCAAGAAGAGCAGGGGGAAGAAGAGACAGCAGAAGGTAAGGGAGCAGAAGAAGAACCAACATTAGAGGAGAGAATGGCTTGTGCACGCACAGCCGACTCTGAGGGGACAGTCCTACTACTAGCCAGTTGGTTCACGTCACTAAGCGTCTCCACCTTACCCTTGGACTCCTTCCCCACCTCAGCAATCACATCACAATGAGTTGATGGCTTCTCTAGTAAATCCTTAGTTAGCTTCACACATTGTTCATTCAAATCAACGAGTTCAAGTTTTAGTTTATCACAACTAATGCATGGTGAGCTAACAGGATCCTTAGTCGCAAACTGAGCCAATTTGTTGTTATGATCAACCATCTCTTGGAATTGTTTAGAAACAGACTCAAGCTCAAGTGTCAATTTTGGACAGTTGGTGCAAGAAACAACAGGCTCAAGTAAAGAAGCATGCAACTCAGCAATTTTATGATCTGCCCTTTTTAAGTTCAATTTTAAATTATTGCAGTTTTCACAAGACTCGGGCAGATCCAGGAGCATGGTATAAAGACCTCTAAAAGCATTATCCTTATCCTCACATGAGGTGCAAGCAATAGTCTAAACAGTAGTAGATGACGAAGGAGCTACCCTACTCATCTCAAGCTCAGCAAGAAGACTAATGTTCTCCACCTTAACCATGTCAAGCTCGGAGGACAGACTATCATGCGAGGTCCTTAATTTCTCCATGTCACCCAACAGAGCACAACATGTATCATAATCATCACGGCAGGAAGCAGATGTAAGTGAAGTAAGCTCCCGTGATAATCTATCTACTTCCTTCTCCAACTCGCTACACCTAGCTCTAGATCTAGCATGGAATCTACCTAGCTTAAGAAAAGCATCATTAAGCTGGTCGTAGGTGGGAGATACCTCGTCGGAGTCGGAGTACAGCTCGCTATCGCTCAGTTCGCCCTCAAGGGCCATGAAGCACATGCCAGAGAAGTCGTCGCCGCCCTTGGGTTCTTGCTCGTCCATTCCATCGTCGTCACTCCACCCCTCCACCTCACTGAGATCGAGGTCGTCGAAGGCGGTGAGGACGCGGTGGAAGAGCTTCTTGTCTTTGCCAAGGTCGCGGAACTTCTTCTTGCCTTGTGCGGGAGCTGAGGGCTTCTTGTTGCGGTTCTTGTCGATGTAGTCATTCTTGCCCGAACCGTTGTAGTCACCTTTGCCCTTCCCCAGCTTGGGGTAGTTTGCCCGAATGTGGTTGGGGCCACCACACTCGAAGCAAATCACGAATCCTCCTCTCTTTCCATCCCTCCTCCTCTTGTAAGCATGGGAAAATCTCCGAGCTAGGAGGGCTAACTGCTCATCTGCAAGCTGCTCTAACTGATCATTAGTTATGTCACAGAGAGCAGCAAGGGAGAATCCACAGAGAGAATCAGAAGAAGAACCGGAAGCCAAATTGGGATTGGTGACTAAGGCCATCGATTGTGACTTCGACTTGCGAGAGACAATGTCAATCTCGTGAGTCTTGAGGCGCGAGTACAGCGCATCAAGAGTCAAAGTCGAGAGGTCTGTGGTGTCCTTGATGGTAGTCACTTTCATCTCCCAAACACGAAGGTCGAGTGCAGCGAGCATCTGTCGAGCATTATCCGAGTCGGGGTATGTGAGACCGACCGCTCGGAGGTTGCTCAGAATCTTGTGAAAACACGAAAACACTCATCGAGGGACTCACTGCGAGCATTTCAAACTTGTTGTAATCTCGCTTGAACTGGTCTTGTCGCACCATCTTTATTTGGGTGGTACCCTCATGGTAAGCATCGAGGGTCTCCCAAATATCGAAGGCGGACGAAAGATGAGATATGCGGTCAAACTCGCTACGACTCAAGCCCTGGATAATGATGTTCCTTGCCTTAGCGTTTGCCTCAACATCAGCCATATTACCGGCGTTGATGTTCTCATCGGCAAGAACAGCAAACCGGACCTTGACTTTACGCCAGATGGCATACCCCTGAGCCTGGATGTATGTCTCCATTCTGCTCTTCCAGAAGGGGCAATCGATGCCATCAAAGACGGGAGGCTTGGTCGAGTACTTGTCCGTCGCCATGGCTCTAGAGACCGGTTAAGATCTATGAAGAAGAGCTAACCGGCTCTGATACCAATTGTTGGACCGAAATGGCGACAGAGGGGGGGTGAATGTTGATTTTAAAACTTATCCCCCAAAAACCCAAGTGCTTTACCTTTCTTATAGCTATGATAAGCTATGAAAAGGAAATGCTCAAACTTACTGGAAATCTTGAGAAACATAGACGAGAGGAGAAACAAGAAAGACAACCAAGAGAAGAACCAAATGATAGCACAAATCACAGAGGCCGGACAGACTCAAAGGATCGCGGTCGACCAGAAGGGAGGCCGGTCGACCGGTCTTCTTCGGGCGGTCGACCGGTGAGTACAGAGCGATCGACCGCGGGTTAAACCCGGTCAGACCGCCCCCAAAATGCCCAGGTTCCAAGCAGCCCGAGGGAACTCTGAAAATCTGAACTACGGGTAGAAATTCATATCTTCAAAACTCAAAGAAAATGAAGGATTTTCCCATTCCTTTTGGCCCAGATCAACTCTACAACATACTAAATAAGATAAGGACCTTGGAGAACAAAGAAATCACACCAAGAAACAAGAATTTCAGATTTGGGTAAAAATCTGAAATCTTGCAAGAGCGGAGCCAAAATTCAAATTACTCCTCAACCTTTGATCCTTTGGCCATGAAACTTTGAGGATAGCTAATTAATAGCCTCTGGACTCAACATGCCAAGTTTCAAGCCATCTCAAGAAGGAAATCATGAAACTCACCAAAACCCTAGAAATGAAAATGAAGAACAGAGGAAGCCCAAAAACCAAATTTGAGATTAAATGCTATTTGCTCTTGGGAAAATCGATCAAATGACCTTGAGGCACTATCCCATCACAGAGCAACCCATTTTGGGCCTTCCCAACAAAAATCAACAAGAAACTCAAAAAGTCAAAAATCTAACATGGAGAGCATCGAAGGAAAAGAACAATAAAGAGCTAGAGACTTAAACAAGTTCAACCAAAACCATCTCATACTGATATAGAGGAAAGGAGATACATGATTGATACAAGAGGAATGATTACAAGCAAATCAATCCATCCTTTCCCTCTCATAATCCCAAGAACACACACCCTACATGTTTCTTGGAGAGGAGACAAGCAACAGAGAAGCTACGATGGAGACACCCTCCACTACCTCTCCTGCTCTCAACCACTAAAGCCTCACCAACTAAAGCCTAAAGCCAAAACAAACTTACAAAGCCTCTTTTGACTCCAGCAAACCCTAATTCTCTCCCAAAGCCATGAGGGGGCATGCAGCCACTCCCTCCTATTTATAGCCCTTGGCTAACGGGTCTCCAACCCATTACGCCCGCTAAACCCGTACAGAGCCCGCTCCCGCGTTTGCAGCTTCGCGAAATTACCATTTCGCCCCTCCTACACCTTCCGGGTAGCTTCCGCGCTCCTTGTCGTGCAAGCCTCGCAACCACCTCGAGTTCACGCCATCTTTGGCACATCTCGACCGTTCTGACCTCGGCACCACCTGCGCCTAGTCCGGTCCTCCGTGCCTCGCCACGACTCCGTCTCGACGTCCTGCAGCCAACACAGACAAGAAACACATCAAATAGCACCGCTCGATACATGTAAGCATAAATGCATTAATGAAATAGCCCAAACCTGATAGGTCGACATAATATGCATCCTAACCATTTTGACCAGGTTTGACCAAGTCTGACCGAGCCCGATTGCACCACGCAATGTCAAAGACCGAACCAACCAAATCAAACTCCACCTTCCTAAACCAATGTCAATTACTCATCACACACAAGGGATGACCCTCACATGGTCTCTCAGATGAGCCACGTTGGCATGCTAGGGTGACATGGCCGACATGAGGTGCCACCAAGCATGCCACCTCGGCAATAGACCGCTAGGCCAGTGCGTCAAGTGCCGTCGGTGGCCGAGTCAACTCCTCAAACCCATATGTTAGCCATGTGTCTCGCCACATCAGCATTTTGGCCAAGTCATCTTCCACATGCCAATCCACGTCAGCACTAGGCCACCCTTCGTACCATGTCACCACCACGTGGCCTGCCACGTTAGGACCTTGACCAACCTGTGCCACGTGTCTGCCACCCAGCGACCATATTAGCAAAAAAAAGTCACGTGGTTAGCCACATAGGCGCCATGCCATTCCCCTTGCCACCTTAGTAGACCGTTGGTCCATGGACTCGATCCACAATAGACTGGGCGCACACATCAGCCTTAGGCCCAAAATGTAAAATCAAGGGCTAACACCAGCATGACACCATAATTGAATTTCCTTTAGAAAAATAAATGAAACAAAATTTTAAATTCCTTTCATGACATCGTAAATCACTTTTTCTTCTAGAAAATAATTTTAAAAATTCTTTTTCTTTTGAATTATATTTCTAGGAGCTCGTACTCCTCAATCCTAGCTCCGATTTAGCCCAATCAAATTTCTAAATTCATCAAAAATTCTAATCTATCCTTTTCTACCCTCATTTTCAATTTTGGAGTTTATTTTAATTTGGTGGGTTATTTTCACCTATAGATTGCGATGATTCAGAGGAATTCTTCAACAACGGTTGCATCAATCCGCAGAGCAAGGCAAGTTTCACACCTTGATCATGTTGAACCTAGTTTGTAAATAAAATTATTTTGGTTTTAAGTTATATTGCGTGCTTAATTTTAATCACAGTATTTCAATTCTTGTTTTACTTTAGTTAATGCCCATTTGTTATGACACCTTTGATGTTGCAAATTCTTGTACCTTGTCACTCTAGAATAAAACACTAGTTAGTATACTAGCATGACTAGAGAATTTTTGTAGCAATGCTTAGACATGTATAGATATAAGTTTAGGTTTGGGATATATTTTTCACATAAAATGATGAGATTTTAAAATGTATTATTGACTTTGGTGAGTCAAGAAAAATTATAAAATGTTTTTCAAATAAAATATAAAACTTAGTCTAGACGTAGGCAAATGCTTAGGTGGTGGGTGCTTATTGGCACATGTTGTTGTTCAGTGACACAATGTTGATGCCATACACAAGGTATATGTTGATAGTGCCTAAGTCAATTAAGGACCAGTTTATGAGCTAATGCTACAAAGCCCTATCGTGTACTACCATAGGACTGGTATGGGACAGTCCTAGCTGACTAATTTGAGGGTCCCAACTTGAGTCTCGCTCTAGGTTGAATGTGAGCATGGCATAGGCCATGAGAAGTCTCACATGGCACAAGAGGGGGTCCTGATTTGGTGGATTTCTTATTGGTGTGAAACCTTAGTGGATGCGTGGCCAGGTTGATGGCTTTGCATTGTAAAAGCTTTGTCATGATCTCTTAGTCTTGCACCTTCAGAAGTGTGTCAGACGAACATTATAAGTTGATCATGTCTTGTGGGTAAAGTTATACAACCTCTGCAGAGTGTAAAAAACTATCCTATGTGGCCTTGCCCACGTTCATGGGTATGTTGAGTAAAGTTTTTTTTATATATTAGACTTTGTTTTTTAAAATGGTTTATCAAAGGATTATGGATGGATGGAATTCATATGACATCTTTTGGAAAAGATGGTCCCGGTGGGATGCTCGTGGTTACGTTGGTGTCAGGTCGGTGCTTGCACCTACGATATTATTTTGCTCAAATTACTTTTACTTGCTGTGTTAAATTTAGCAATTTTCAATCAATTTATTATATTTCTTTAACCCTATATGCCTTCACTTGTCAAGCCTTACATTATTATTGCATTTTCTGTGTAAATTGTGGATTATAACTTTGTACTCACTCTTGCTATCTATACTTGGAGGAGAAATGCTTTGACTACAGTGAAGACCAGGATGAATAGGTCGTATCTTACTATCGTTTGCCAGTGAACAGGCTTGTTGTCTTCTTCCACTTCTATTATTTAAATTTGGCCTATGGGTCGTGTAAACTTTGGTAGTCATGCCCCTATTTAGTTAATGAATAACTATCACTATGATTGATTTTATCTTTGTTCCACTATGTGCATTAGCTGATCCTAGACTAATGCGATTTACACAAAGGATCCAGGAATTGTTGCTTCGGGGTCTGACAAGGTGCCACAGGTCGAGGAAGAAGCCATGGCCATGGACCAAATCTACCCCCCCCCTCCCCACCACTAGTTCATCCGACCATGGCCCAACAAATACAGATTCTTCAAGCAGCGTTCGCTAGTCAGCAGGTGGGAGCTGCAAGTTGCAATTCAAAACTTGTCGACTTTCTACACACCCACCCCTTAACCTTCTCAAGTGTCAATATGCCCTTGGAAGCAGAAGATTGGCTCTGCGACACTGGAAAAAGGTTCAACTCACCTGTTGTGTGGAGGAGGATAAGATGGACTTCACCACCCATCAATTGAAAGGATCCGCCGCTATATGGTGGGAAAATTACCTAGCAGCCCGAAGAGGAGAAAGCCCAGTGGGAGAAAAGTGTGAGAAAGTGGGAGCACCAGAGGTTGAAGGGCGGCAGTTGCAAGTAGAAGGGCAAGGAGGACAACAAGAGCCATAGCAAGAAGAGGAAGAAGAAGAAATAGCCAACCCAGCCAGTCAAGAAATCCCTTGGGCTGAGTTCAAAGTAGCCTTTAGGACCAACTTTGTTCTAGCATTAATTATGCGCATAAAGAAGAATGAATTCAGAGCCCTCAAGCAGGGTAATAAGCCCATCAACTACTATGTCACTAAATTCAACTAGCTAGCTCGCTACACTCCAAGAGGCATAACAGATGAGGAAGAGAAGATATATCACTTCCTAGAAGGCTTACGTGAAGAGCTACAGGTTCAGTTGATCATTTAGGATTTCCCTAGCTTCTATCATCTTGTTAACATGGCTCTCATTCTAGAGAATCAGAGAAGAGCCATAGGGTGAGGAGGACAACAATTCCTTGGATACACACAACACTCATCCACAAGATGCTAGGTAAGGACCTACAATGAGGGCAAGTGTATGATAGTTCAATTATTAGGTGAGCTCATTTCTAGGAGTTCATAATTTTTCTATTGAGGATGGATTGCTACCTAAGTCATGTGATGTTATTCTACTAAAGAACCAATGTGAGGAGAACAAGACCAAGTCAACCCTATATCAATTCTAGACCAATTTAGAGTCAGTTTGACAACACTACCTTCAAATGGTCATAACTTTCACATACGAAGTCCGTTGAAGGAGTTCAGGTACTTGATAGAAAGTTTACAGCAAGACCCTTACAATTGATCTAGCCCTACCTTCAAATTTACTCTCTACATGTCACAATTGGCAAAGAGAGGTGCTATGTCACCTGTTGGGAAAACTTGGCCCTTGTAATAGTGTTGGGATCCGAGCCTTGGTTGTGTGCGTCCCCTGTTGGCGCATAAACCCTAGGTTGAACCCCTCCTTGTACACCACCTCCTTATAACTTCTATTGCCACCACTTGTAATCCTTATGCTTGTTTAGATTGATTTTTGTTCAGAAAATATTAGTTGTATACTTGTGTCAACTAGACCAACTATGATAACTTCAGGTCTCTTCATTGTTTAATAAAACTTCATCTTTCATCCACAATTCAAATTACACTATTTCTTTCTTACTTGATTCTTGATTGTTTCTAGGAATGATCAATCATGTTGGGAACGGTTGCTAATGATAAGGGTGTGGTGTAGCGATTGCAGGATGGACTTGGCAGTTTCGATCAAGTAACCTCATCGTCAATGTCATATCAATCAATTGTAGTTATCGTTCTCATCAGAAGATCAGCCAACCCCCCCCCCCCCCCATCAGTTGGTGTCAGAGCACAAGTTGTTTGGTGATATTCTAGTTTTAGATTTGTATTTCATTCGTCAAAAATCACCAAAACCGAACCCTAGTTGTGCCTTTGCAATTTCAGTTTCCATTTTAACGTATTGAAATTTTGTCCATCGTCAAGTTCTAGTTGTTGGCCTGAGTCTACTACCTTGATTTTAGTTTCAAGCATTGCATCTAAAAATAAAAAAAATTGGTTAGATCTATTTTGGGGTTGGCGGCTAGTCAAGGGTGTAACCCCTCCCTTGCCACGGTTGCTCTTCGCTGCCGAGTTTGGAATGGGTTAGGATTTGTGTTTGCACCACCAGATTTTTGGGAGATAGAGATTAACTCAGTTTTCCCTTCTTCTTGGCTAGCCAAGTCACCTAGGATAGAGTTGTGTCCAGGGTCTGATTTTTTGGGTAGAGTTTAGGATAGTTTTGTGCAGTGTTCACTAAAACAGCCATAACTTTTGGATATGAACTTAGATGTGATGTTCCTCCACTTGTTGGTAAGCTAACAGAAAGTTACCTCACCTGTAATAGGTTTGATGTACTTCACAAGGCTCTAAAAAAGTAAAAATCAAAAAAAGATCATTTAGGGTTTCAAAACAACCTATGATGTTTCAGCACATGTTTTTGCCATTCGTTCGCCATCTAGTTTGAGTTTTCTTTCATTCCAGATTGTGTAATCATTGTTTCTGGACTATATTTTAGTGAGCTTTAAATTTCTGTGCTGCTCTGGATTAAAAACCAAGAAAAGAGGCAAGTGCAAAAAAAAGAGCCGCACAAGATATAAAAGAAGAAAAAAAGAGGCAACCGCAAAAACAAAAGAGCCACACAAGTTTTTAAAAAAATTCAAAAAATTTACAGCATTGTTCATTTTCAGATTTTGAGCTCTCTTTACGTAGTCCTTGTGTCGTTTAGTGTTTGCTTACTTGAGCTAGGGTCGAGTACTAGTTTGGGCCAGCAATTTAGGTGGGTACTTTAGACTATTTTCAGCAAGTGTAATTTTGAAAAATGAACATTGCCATTCCTTTGCTACTTATATATTGCCTGTCCAAGCTCCACCTACTACTAACTAAATAGGTCTCATCGTACCAGTAATCGCTATATTCATCACTCAAGTCGGGCTATCACGAACAGCCACCAGTTGTACCACCTGCTTTGCTCGGTAAGAATCTTGTAAGCATTTGATATGAGCTTAAGAGTGTGAGACTTCTATAACCTGCAGCACCTAGTAATTGATAGGGAGCTAACAAACATTTTTTTGTTCTACTAACAATGGAAGTTTCACAAAATACGAGATGGATCAACTCAATGACACCCTCACCACCATCAACAATAGAGTTGAGAACCTTAAGTAACGTCCACCCTAGCTGCTCGATGTGCTTTGTTTCCCCACTCTTCAGTGGATGAGGATGACGATGTTGAAAAGAACAATTGTGACACCAATGCTGAAGTTGAGGGCTCCGAAGACCACGACCGTCATTGACTCCGACAAAATCGATGAGGTATGGGTAGGTTACAAAGAGAGGTACGTGATGATGAAGCATTAACTAAAGTCAAGTTTGCAATTCCTCTTTTTGCTAGTAGATATGACCCTAAAGTTTATCTTGATTTGGAATTACAATTAGATCAAAAATTTGCATACTACGATTTTCCTTATTATAATAAAGTTAGGGCTCCTACTAGTGAATTCAATGATTTTGCTTCAACCTGATGGAGGGAACAATGTAGACTACTACACGTATGTAGAACTTGGAATGCTTTGAAAAGAGTAATGAGAGCTAGATTTGTATCTTTATATTTTTCATATGACATGTTAAATAAATTGCAACGCTTAAAAAGTTAATAGGTCAGTAGAGGAATACTATCAAGAATTACAAATTGGTTTATTGCATGGTGGTTTGGAAGAAATCGACGAAGCTAAAATGGCTAAAATTTTAGGAGGGACTAATTGGGAAATTCATGACATACTTGACTATAAGGAATATTATTCTATCACTTCTTTGTTTCATCATGCATGCAAAGCTGAAAGGGAAGTACATGGATAACAAATCATAACAAGGAGCAATTTTGGAGGTTCTTCTTCCTCCAAGCATAGTGCCAGAACAGCAAGGGCACCACTTCCATCTACACCATGACAAGGGCGCTCTATTTCTACTTCCACCCCCTCACGTGCACCCGAAGCAAGCAAGATGATAACCATTCAGTTGCTTTCACAGGACATACAAGGGACGTCTAATGTCACAAGTGCAAAGGGCTCAGGCACTTCGTGAGAGAGTGCCCAAGTCAGTGAGCTCTCATTGTGAGAGAAGATGGTGAGTATACATTAGCTAGTGAAATTGATGAAGAATATACACTGCTTGCAAATGATCATGCAGGTAATGAGATTGACACTAGTGATGAACAAGAAGAACACTTGAGTGCTAAAGCTTGAGACAACTACATAAGTCTTATAGTGAACCGTTTACTTAGTGCACACATGAAGAGTGCTGAACAGGACCAACAACACAATTTATTTCAAACCAAATTGATCATCCAGGATAATTCGTGTCGTGTCACCATCTATGGAGGAAGATACAATAACTTGGCTATCTTGGAGATGATTGAGAAGCTTGGTTTGACCACAAATCCTCACCCACGGCCTTACTACATCAAGTGGTTCAACTCATGTGGTAAGTTGAAGGTAATCAAAACTGTGAGAGTACAATTTTTGCTATGTTGATTGCGATGTCATGCATATGCAAGCATGCACCTTACTTTTTGATAGACCATAGTAGTTTGATAAGGATTACACTCATCATGGTAGAACTGATCAATATACTCTTATTTATTTTATATCCAATGTCTTCTGAAGCCATTATTAAAGATGAAATTAAACATTCTAAATGTGAGAAGGAGAATGCTGGAAGTGAGAATCAGATAGTTGCTAAAGAATGCTTTGCACCTAAAAAGAAAGAAGCTAAAGAATGAAATGCTAGAAAGAATGAAACTAAATTAAATGGTGCTATTCTAGTAGCTACTAAATCTAATTTCAATGACTTAGAAGTGGATAATTCTATTTTCACTTGAGGATTTGCCTACATCTTTGCCTCCTGCTGTCACTAACCTTTTGCAGGAGTTTACTGATGTATTTCCATCTGAAGTACCCCGTGGATGCCATTTGTTAGTGGAATTAAGCATCAAATTGATTGGATTCTAGAAGCTTCTTTGCCAAACCGTACACCATATAGGACTAATCCGGAAGAAACTAAGGAAATTCAATGTCAAGTGCAAGACTTGCTTGACAAAAGATATGTACATGAAATCATTAGTCCTTGTGCTATTCCTGTGATTTTAGTTCTTAAGAAAGACAGATCTTGGCATATGTGTATTGATTGTAGAGTGATTAATAATATCACTATTAGATATCATCATCCTATTTCTAGGTTAGATGATATTGTTATTCTAAAGCTGACTTACGTAGTGGATATCACCAAATTAGAATAAAACTTGGAGATGAATGAAAAATTGCATTTAAGACTAAGTTTGGGTTATATGAGTGGCTAGTGATGCCTTTTGGTTTAATTAATGCACCTAGCACTTTCATGAGATTAATGAACGAAGTTTTACGTGCTCTCATTGGTAAATTTGTAGTGGTTTACTTTCATGTTATATTAATTTATAGCAAGTCACTTAGTTGACATCTTAAACACTTACGCACTGTTTTTTAATGCTTTGAGAGATGCGCGTCTATTTGGTAACCTCGAAAAGTGCATCTTTTGCACCGATCGAGTTTGTTTTCTTGACTATATTGTTACTCCACAGGGAATTGAGGTAGACAAAGCCAAGATTGAATCTATAAAGAGTTGGCCGACACCACAAATAGTCACATAAGTGCAGAGCTTTTATGAACTTACTAGATTCTATTGCGGCTTTGTGATGGACTTCAGCACCATCGTTGCACCACTTAATAAATTGATAAAGAAAGGTGTTTCTTTCAAATGGGGACAAACACGAGAAGAAACTTTCAGCCTTCTCAAAGAAAATCTCACAAATGCACTATTGCTCCAACTTCCTAATTTTGGTAAGACTTTTGAATTTAAGTGCGATGCTAAGGCAATTGAAATTGGTGGTATGTTACTTCAAGAAGGTAAACATGTTGTTTAGTTTAGTGAGAAATTGAATGGGCCAAGTCTCAATTATTCAATTTATTATAAAGAATTATATACACTTGTTCATATACTTGAAACTTAGCAACATTATTTATGGCCCAAAGAATTTGTTATTTATTCTGATCATGAATCATTGAAACATATTACAAGTCAAGATAAACTAAACCGTAGATATGCCCGTCGGGTTGAATTTATTGAATCATTATCGTATGTCATAAAACACAAAAAAGAAAGAAAAATATGATTGTTGATTCTTTGTCCAGATGATATAGTTTGTTTCTCAACTTGATAATAGAATTTTGGGCTTAGAGACAACAAAATATTTATATGCTTCTGATGATGAATTCAAAGATACTATGTCCAATAGTTATGCATTCTAGCTAGCTCCATTCATCTTTTGTTGCTGCTGGAGGCGCATGGAGGAAGACTCATGAGACATTTTGGCCTCAAGAAAATGGAGAACATCCTAACTGAACATTTTTATTGGCCAAAGATGAGACATGACGTTGAGCGCTACGTTGCTCACTGCACATGCCAAAAAGCTAAGTTCCAATTTAATCCACATGGCTTATATATGCCTCTTCCTCTTTCTAGTGTGACTTGGAAGGATATTTCTTTGGATTTTGTTTTAGGATTGCCTAGATCAAAATGGGGGATGGACAATACTTTTGTTGTAGTAGATAGATTCTCTAAGATGGCACATTTTATTTCTTGTAATAAGAGCGATGATGCTACACATGCTGTTGATTTATTTGCAAGGAGATCATTCGACTACATGGTGTGCCAACTACAATTGTTGCAGATTGTGATACAAAGCTTTTGAGCCACTTTTGGAGAACCTTATGGAACAAGTTGGGGACGAAGTTGCTATTCTCTACTGCAAACTAATGGACAAACTGAAGTCATCAACTGCACATTGTCAACTATGTTGAGCGCTATTTTGAAGAAAAATTTGAAGATGTGGGAAGAATATTTACCTCATGTGGAGTTTGCCTACAATTGATCACTACATTCAACCCCAAAGATGAGCCCTTTTCAGGTAGTATATGGCTATAATCCCTGTGCTCCAATTGATTTGTTACCACTACCATCTTCAATGAGGATAAATCTAGATGCTAAGAAACGTGCTGAATTTTTTCTTAAGTTGCATGAAACAATAAAAGAAAACATAGAGAACATGAATAAGAATTATAAGGTTACTGGTAGTAAAGGTAGAAAGGAAAATAATTTTGAACCTGGTGATCTTGTTTGGTTGCATTTGAGAAAAGATATATTTCTAAAATTGATAAAGTCTAAGTTAATAATAAGAGCTAATAGTCCTTTTAAGATTATTGAAAAATTAATGTAATACATACAAGTTTGAGTTTCCTGTAGATTTCGGGGTTAGTCCCACATTTAACATCATAGATTTAAAGCCATACATGTGAGAAGAAGATAAGCTTGAGTTGAGGATGACTCCAATTCATAGGGATATAATATTGATGTAAAGAATTTCCCGTATCAAGAAGATTTTATGTGCCCCGCATGTGCCACCGGGAAATTAATTATAAAACCTTCCACTCTGAAAGTGAAGGATGAAGACCCTATATTCCTAGAACACATCTATATACAGCCACCGTTAGGGCCATTTAAATATTTTATGGTGCTTATCGATGCTTCCTTGAAATTGTTGCACGTATGTTTATTATCTACGAGAAACTATGCTTTTGCAAAGCTGATCTCACAGATAATGTGAATTAAAAATAATTTTCCTGGTCATCATGTAAAGTCCATCAGAATGGACAATGCCAGTGAATTTACTTCAAAGGTATTTAATGATTATTGTATGGCAATAGGAATTAAAGTTGAGCATTCCATACCTCATATCCACACCCAGAATGGACTAGCATAGGCACTAACTAAAAGGATTAAATTTATTGCCCGACCACTTTTGTACAATTGTAATTTACCAACTGCATGTTGGGGACATGCAGTCCTGCATGCAGTAACTCTTATCAACTTTAGACCATCGGCATATAACATCCATTCACCCATGCAACTAGCGTAAGGGTCGACACCAAAAATTTCTCATCTTCGCATATTTGATTGCAAAGTTTATGTACCTATACCCCCACCACAGCGTACTACAATGGGCCCTCTCCAAAAGTCTAGGATATACGTTGGCTCTAAGACATCATCTACAATTAGGTATTTGGACCCCATGACAGGAGATTTGCATACCTCCTATTTCACTGATAGTATATTTGATGAGGATAATTTTCGGACATCATGGGGAGGAAATCAACCCCTTGATGCAAAATATCGGGAAATTACATAGCAAGCCATGGGAATCCATGCACATGACTCGAGCACTAAGGAAGCAAATAGAGAAGTCCAAAAGATCATTGATTTACAAGCATTAACAAATCAACTACCGGACCACTTTAATGATTATAAAAATGTGACCAAGTCGCATATGCTTGCCGTAATGCACTGGAGAGGGTTGAAATACCAAAGAAAGTTGAAGGTATCCCTAATCCCATCCAGAGGCCTCAGAATAAAAGGGCGAGAACTCCAGCCCCCTCAAATCCCAAGTAGCTGGGGATGCCTGGTGAAAATGGACAAGAAGGACTTGACATAGCCAATCACCAAAGTTCCCTAAACCAGAAGGGGAGTTAGTTGAGACCTGGCACCAGTATGGCACCTCCAAGGAAAGGCATATCGAATTTCAACATTCCCATGGAGGGGAAACCAGCATGGATGTGTGCACATACATCAGAGCTGAAAACTAAACGGACTTGCCCCCCTCCCCCCCGGAATTGGAAGAAGTGGTAAGCAAGTAGAGGCACTAGAAGAATCAACCCATGAGGAAACACCTATAAACTATGTAACCACGGGAGAATTCATGAATAGCACAATAGCCAATATTGACATTTATTTGGCAAAGAAAATTACCATAATCATCGATATTGATCCAGAGCTTGCATTGCTTGCTGAATATAAGAAAAGATCATATTGAGAGGATTGGAAAAAGGCAATAGAAGTTGAATTATTATCTCTGAATAAAAGAGATGTGTTTGGACCTGTAAGCCACACGCCTCCCCATGTGCACCCCGTAAGGTGTAAGTGGGAATTTGTTTGAAATAGAAATGAGAAAAATGAAGTTGTAAGATATAAAGCATGGCGCGTTGCACAAGATTTCACTCAATGCCCAGAAGTTGACTATGAAGAAACCTATTCCCTGATCATCGGTCGTATTACCTTTACAAATGAAATTGATGGATGTAGTAACTACATACCTGTATGGAATCTTGGATTCGGATATTTATATGAAAATACCTGAAGGTATCCTTGTCCGAATCAAGACAGGGCAAATAGAAACCTATACAATGTGAAACTCATAAAATCACTGTACAAACTTAAGCAATCAGGCAGGATGTGGTATAATCGCTTAAGCAACTTTCTATGCAAGAAAGGCTACACGAACAATAAGGATTGTCTCTGTGTATTTATACGATGATCCCAGGATAGATTTTGTATAATCTCAGTATATGTAGATGAACTGAATATCATCAGAACCCTGGAGGATATAAAGGAAGCGGGTTCTTACCTGGAGTCAGAGTTCGAATTGGAAGATTTGGGTAAAACCAAATATTGCCTAGACTTGCAGCTTGAGCATGTCCCTGTAGGGATATTACTGTATCAGTCAGCATACACTCAAAAGGTGTTGGGGAGGTTCGGCTTTGAAAAGGCGTACCATCAAAAGTGCCGATAGTCGGAAGATCTTTACAATAGGACAAGGATTTGTACTGACTTAGAGAAGAGGGGTCAGAAGTCCAGGGATTTAGCAATATAAGCACTTATGTATTTAGCATACTGCACTAAACCAGACGTTGTATTTGCCATAAACCTATTAGCAAGGTATAGTGCAAAACCTACCAAAAGGCATTGGTAGGGTATAAAGGACATCTTCCAATACCTCCAAGGAAGCAAAGACCTTGGACTATTCTACAAAAAGAAACAAGACCTAAATATGACTGGCTATGTAGACGCCGGGTACCTGTCAGACCCGCATACAGCCAGATCATAAACAGGCTATGTATTCCTATGTGGAGGAATTGTAATTTCATGGAAATCATTTAAGCAAAGTCGTGTATCAACATTGATGAATCACTCAAATATCACAGCACTATATGAAGCCACACGAGAATGTGCTTAGCTTTGGTAGATGATTCATCACATCCAATAGTCATGTGAACTAAATATCGTGCAAGCTCCCGTTATTATCTATGAAGATAATGCAGCTTGTGTTACACAAGTACAGATGGATTACGTGAATAGTCATCTCACAAAGGATATTAATCCTAAGTTCTTTTATGCTCATGAATTACAAAAGGTGGATAAAATTAAGATACTACAACTAAGTCATGTGAAAATCTTGTAGATTTATTCACTAAGTCACTTCCAGCATCTAACTTTGAAAGGTGTATATGTGTTATTAAAATGATGAGACTTAGAAAAGTACAGAACTTAGGGGGGAGTCTTCATGAACTCATTATTAAAATTTGATCACGAAGATCAAGTACTCAAAGAATAAATCCTGTAGATTAAATGAAATTGGATGGATTGTACTCTTTTCCCCTTAATGAGTTTTTCAAAAGTTTCTCAGCTAAGATTTTTAATGAGACAATTCGTGCAACACAACATAACATATGTCATGTACTCTTTCTGTAACTTTTTTCCACTGGGTTTTCGTGGAGTTTTGATGAGGCATGAACATGTCGAAAGAGTGCCCAAGGGGGAGTGTTGGGAAACCTGGGCTTGGGCTAGCAGGCCTTGGCCCATGGTGGGCACCCATCCTTTAGTCTATATATAGGGGGTTCCAATGATTGTATGATGACTTTTGGAGAAGGAAAGTAATAAAGAAAGAAAGAGTTCCCCCAATCTCTTATCTCAATTTTATTGTTTCTGTACTTCTTTGTGTGTGATTGTTCTTCCATCTACGAGGTGATCAATCAAACTAGACTCACCAGCGATGGTTCCTCAACAGACAGCACCGCCTTCAAATGATCATAACTTTCACATACGGAGTCCATTGGAGGAGTTCAAGTACTTGATGGTAAGCTTATGATGAGACATTTCCAATGGAGCTGGCCCCACCTTCGTATTTACTATCTACATGTCACAATTGGCAAAGAGTGCTGTTGCATCACCTGTTGGGCTAACTTAGCCCTTGTAATAGTGTTGGGATCCTAGCCTAGGTTGTGTGCATTGCCCTATTGGTGCACAAACCCTAGGTCAACCCCCTCCTTGGCCTAGCTCATCACCCTGGGGTTTACTAGTACTTTTCATAAAGAAGAAGGATGGCACCTCCAGAATATGTGTGGACTATAGATCTCTTAATGATGTGACCATCAAGAACAAGTATACCCTGCCCTATATCGATGATCTATTTGATCAGTTTTTAGGAGCCACGGTATTCTTCAAGATAGACCTAAGGTTAGGATACCATCAACTCAAGATCAGGCCTAAGGATATCTCTAAAACAACTTTCGCCACCCGATATAACATGTACGTGTTTACATTCATATCTTTTGACTTGACCGATGCAGTAGCCTACTTCATAAACCTCATGAATAAGATATTCATGGAGTATTTAGATAAGTTTGTGGTGGTATTCATAGATGACATCCTAATTTACACCAAGAATGCTGAAGAGCACATCGAACACATGCGATTGGTCCTAAAGAGGCTTAAAGAGCACTAATTGTACACTAAGTTCAGCAAGTATGAATTCTGGCTGCATGAAATTAGTTTTCTCGGGCATATCATGTTAGCTTGGGGAATTGCAGTCAACCCAGCTAGAGTAGAAGTTGTTTTGGAATGGAAGCGGCACACCTCTATGACTAAACTGCGAGTTTCCTTGCACAAGCCGGATACTACAAAAGGTTGATTGAATGGTTTTTGAAGCTTGCCAGACCAATGACTCATTTGCTCAAAAAGGAGAAGTATGAATGGATGAAAGCCTGTGAAAAGAGCTTCCAAGAATTGAAGAAGAAATTAACCACAGCTCCTATGTATGATTGGCAACTATGTTAGTCTTGCCGTACATACATAAGGATTTTTGTGACACCCCAAAAATTTATCTTAATGTATTTGAAATTTATTGGATTTTCTTCGAATTTATTTTCTCTCTTTTCAATTTGGCCTATAGTAAAGTATAATAAAATTTATGTGTATTTGTGGTAAAATTAAGTTAATAGCTTTTTGCTATTTTCTAGGATTTTATTATTTTTCTCAGGATTTTGAAAAATCTAAAACCAAAATTTGAAATTTAAAAACCATGCCATCCCTCCTAGACCGACGCGTGGTGGCACAGATTGAACCACGTTTCCCGCACTGGCCCATCTCCGCCGCTCGCCGCTCTCCCTCTCTTTCTTTCTCCCTAGGCCCGCATGTCAGCCACTGCCTCCCTCTCTCGTCACCAAGTGTGCCCGCTCCCCCGTCTTCTTCCTCTCACCCCTCCCCCCTTCTCTTCCCAGCTGCGCCGCCCATCCGTTACGCCACCCCCACCCTTCCCGGCTGCCTCTCTCCCCGCACGGGCGTCACCCCACTCCCTTATGCCCTTCCACACTCCATACCCACCTTCCCCCTCTCTCAGCACCGCCTCCCTATCCACCCACAACCGTCACCACCTTCCCTATTTTTTCGGTGAGCCATGCTCAGCCGTTGAGCCCTCCACCCCTCATAACCCCCTAGCTTCCCCCTCACCTCACGTACCTCTCCTTGCCCCATTCCCCTTTCCTGCCACCTAAGCTCCCCAGCACCGCCTCCTCTCACTACCAAACCAGCGAAGTCCAGCAAGGAATCTCAGTTGTCCCCATCATCCTTGCGCCTCGACATCCCCACCTCCAGCTTTCGTGAGCCCAGGCGAACCTCGGCCACCGCTTCTCAGTCCTCGCACACCACCAGGACACCGTCGCCACTACCGCTCGAGCTGTGTCACCACCTTCTCTTGTCATCTGCCATCCTCGGTCATCCCTATGCCCCACGCAAGGCATAACCTGGTTCCCCTCACTCCTCTTAATTTTGCGCCACTCACTAGCCCCCATTGTGGACCATGCCGCCGGCGCCCCTGGTTCCCATGCGCCGCTCACCGCCAGTTGCGCCACGCCAGCACTCAAGCCCATGTGGCAGACAGGTGGTGCCACACCTCAGCGTGCGTCGCCACATCAGCACCACACCAACACCTAGCCTTTGTGTCAGTGCCTGAGCCCACGCTGCCACAATGTGGCATGCCACATAATGTCACAGATGCCACGTGGCACCACGTGGCCTGACACATCAGTGCAGAGCCACCCTCAATCCACGTTGGCACCATGTGTCAGCCAGCAGCAGCCATATTAGCAAAAATTGCCATGACAGTAGCCACGTGTAAGGCTGACATCAGCATGATGTCATAAATCCAATTTTTCTTTAGAAAATTAATTCAATTGAATTCAATGTTGATGTCATAATTCATAATTTCCTTTAGAAACATAATTACCCAAAAACCAGAAATTCCTTGCTAATTTGTCACTATCAATTGGACCCTCCTCGATTAGTTAAAGCCATGTCTTGCTCACCCGTGGGCCCATTCTAGTTTAAAATTCTTTTAAAACTCAGTTTAAGTGTATAAGCCATTAACAAGTGGGTCCCAGTTACTGTGTGCATAGTAAAAGTGTCCTGGCTATCAGCTATGGAGCCATTTCCTTTAGGAAATAAATCAAAATTAAAATAAAATTTCCCTCAATCCCACATGTCAGTCGTAGAACCTTTTTCCCTTAGAGAATAAATCTCGTTTTTTAATTAAAATCCTGTGGGATCTATTGTTAGTCTCAATGGCCTTATCCAACAGACATTTAATTTGAAAATTGAATAAAAATCGTGGGCCCCACCTATCAGTAAGAGTCACGCGCCGGCTGAGCGAGATTACGGGCGATGTCTTCGTGCTTTAGCTAGTGCAAGCACACCAGCTAAAGGGAGCCAACCGAGAGCGTGACATCTGGCAACTAGAAGTGAACGGAGCTTCATGAGTTGTATTGAATTTGTTGAGGAACCGTCGCTGGCGACCAGTCCGATCGATTCCTCTGCTTAGAACAAAAACGAATCAATCACAGAATCACAGAACAATAGATTGAACACAGAGAGGTAGAGAGAACTCCTGGTCTTTCTTTATTGCTTTCAATTGCTTCAGGTGTACATAGTGAGGGGGGTATAGGTCCCTATTTATAGCCTACAGTGGGGTACCCATATTGGGCTAGGACTCTTGGTCCTGGGCCCAGTTTCTCAACAGAATTTACCAAGTTTGAACAATAGCGACTAGAGGTTAATTCGATGCTTCACGCTTTGCATTGATCCTATCAACTTTGATCAGTAACCAATTAGGTTGTGGTAATGATTTGGTTTCTCTCTGTAGATTATTATTTTTAATTAGAGGATAGTTTCCAAAATAGAGAGGGAGATGGCTTTTGCTCATGGGGAACAATCAGGTAGTAGATCGGCTTAATCTGTGATACTGTTATACTATTTTTATAGGTATTCTATGGCTATAAATTGGAAACTTCACCTACTATAGAGTTGCAGAGAACCTCCATAGTTTTCTATAAAATTTTTATTCATACCAATCGGATACACTAATCTAGGAATTTGAGAAACATGAATCTTGTAGGTAATTCCTTAATGTTTACAGAAATTCTAAGAACACAATTTTTAGATAAGTAGATTAGAAGATATGCATTTTGGGAGGCTGTTGCCCAGTACCAGGTTACTGCTGGACGTGGTCGTGGGAAAATATTATTTCACTAACTTAATGCCAGAATTAAATTTTAGGCATAATTATAAAATAAAAATATCATAGTTTGATATATTTGCTCAGGTGGATTAAAAGATATTAAATTAATTAATCTGTTGTCCAGAAGATGATAGATCTGCCTTTAGGGTTAAAAATGGGTATTTAGATGATTTAACCTAAGGATACTAAGAAAATGTAGGAAATTTTGTGTAGATTCCAGAACTGGTATAGTTTGCCATTTCATAACGTGGGAATTGAGAGTTATGATATTTTGAATAACGGACAGCAAGGGGGGTTGTCCGGTATAGGGAGAAAAAGGGTGATTTTGGGAAGTATGTGGGAGCGTTGTTAATTGATTGTTATCTTGTACTGTTATGGCTAGTTTTGAGAGTGAATATTTTTGTAGGAGTAGCTTCGAATGTGTTGTTACCTTCAAATCTTTCCCGTCGTCGCAATTAAGAAAGAGGCAATTGCATAATAAAATAATAGTTGATAGATGATAATTATTGTTTTGTTTATGCCATGCGATATTTGTTCATATTCTATTCATTATTGTATTAAGTTGATGACAATTGTGATATGTGATAAAATAATGATAAATGGTATTCATGACATGATATGTGCATTATGAGCCAGGGTAGTGAGAAATTCAATAGTTATAAGTAAAGCTACATGACTATTTTGACATGCTCTTGAGTGAAACCTACAGAGATAGTTACCTCCACGAGATGGAGGGAAAGACCTATTTTGGTAGATACCTCCACATGATGGTGGTAGAAGATAACATCGACGAGTGTACCCTCTGATATATCAGTATAAGATACAAAGGAGACATAAGCATGAGCATTGTATTGCACTAAGAGAAATTAAGATGAGAAAAGAGAATGATGAACAAAAGAGTAATGATAAACTGATTATGTTGTTGGTGCTATCATTTTATTGTGTACTTGCTGAGTCATAGACTCACCCTTTATTATTTTTTAGGTGAGCATTGTAGACGTTAAAGAAAGTGTTAGGCACTAGGTAGGCTGTGGCTTGGTGCCTAGTGCCTAGGTTGACTAGGTTGTGACTAGGCAGTGCCTAGGTGACCAACTTAGCTACGGTGCAGATAAGCCCAAAACAAGAATAATATAATGAATTGAGCAAGCATTAGGTACCAAATTGAGCAAGATAGAAGGATAATTACCTGAATAACCAAGATATGGGCAATTTGATGTAGTCATGTATATTATCTAACCTCCAAAACCTTGATGTAAACATTTATGTAATAAAATAATCATCTAAACTTGTTCAGTCGAATGCCCCCAGCCACTCATTCTCTCTTCTTTTTCTCTCTAGTCTCACTCTTCCTCCCCATAATGCTCAACCAAATACCCTAGCCACTCATTTTTTTTCTCCCTTTCTTCTTCCTACCTTATCTCTTTCTCCTCTTTTCTTTCCTGCTTTTCCCCATTTCTCCTAGCTCCTTGCTCCGGCCAGCCCTCTCTCTGGCTCCCCTTTACTCGACGCCGCTAGTCGCTCCCTACGCCGCCTCAGCTCTCTGCGCTCAACCTAACCTCCTGCATCTCCAGCCGCTTCCTCTGCCTCCGGTCTCTTGTACCTCCGGCAGCCTCTTCCGCCTCCGGCCACCTCCTCCCCTAGCTTGGCCTAACTCGGCTCTCCCTCTCCCGGCCCTCGCCACCACAGCTCAACCTCCCCTCCAACTTCCTCTACTGAGATCTGGCCAGATCCATGGCTGACCCACCCCTCTACGCCTCGGCCACGGCCTCTCGGTGCCTCCTCTTCGGCTCAACCCCAGGCCACCGCTCCTCCAGCCCGGCTTCGATTCCAGTCCCTCCAGCCGTTGTGCCCACGCCTACAACCCGATCGACCACCGCTCGGCTGACCCCTCTGTAGCTTGGCCACAGCCTCCCGGTGCAACCCCTTTGGCTCGGCCTCAGGCCGCCACTCCTCTAGCCTGGCTTTGGCTCCAGTCCCTTTAACCGTTGCACCTGTGCCTCCAGTCCTCCTTCTTGTCTCATGCCTCGGTGCCCACCTCACGCCGCCAAGCGCTGTCAAGGCAGCCGACCCCGCCTAGCTCGCCGCCTGGGTAGAAATCATAGCGGTAGTGCTGCGACTAGTGCTTAGGCGCCGACTAGTCGGTGCCTAGCTCCAATTTCTTGAACCTTGACGACATGCATGGGAGGGAGTAGCACATGGATATTTGCACTTCATCACTCTTTACTTCACATAGCAAAATATCACTTTTAGACATGGACAATTTAGTATCACTAATTGTAATAATTGGTTAATTTGTGGTCTCCCTTAGTTTCTTATAGTCCGTAATATTGCTAGCTGTGCTTGGTAATTTTTTAGTTCGTATTAAATTCAATTGGTGCTCTTTCATGTTGTTAAAATTTATGTTTAATTTTATGTGGACAAGTGATTCTTGAGATCCAGATGGCATTAGTGCTTGCTTATTGGTTTAAACTGGTAGTGATAGTAGTTGCAGATGTCATCTTGGGCTTGTGTCGAGCTAGGGTGTTATAGAGTTAATACTTTGATCATATTGAACATACTTTTTCATGCAAATTTACATTCATTTAAATTATCAAATTGCATGCTATTATTTGTTATGCAAATATATGTTAAACTTAAGGTAGATACATGCCTACTTGATATTATAATATTATTATTCCATCCCTGACACTTGAATCACATAATCCTTATCACCCTAGATACTTAATGGTAACTTTACTAGCTATAGATCTTACTTAAACATCATGCTAATTTTGCTTAAGTACTAGGGCATTAAATTGTCCTATCATTATCTTTTAATCATGAAACTTGTCTTGGATAGTCATTGAAGAGAAACGACTGGCATATTTGAGATAACATAGTTTTGTGCTTCTCAAAACTCTAAAACTTACTGTTACTTGTCTGGTAGACGATATGGTTGTTGGTGCGAATATTGGTTGGTGGTAGAACTATCCATATAACTCTAAGGTAAAACAATACAACTACAAGTGATGAGGACATCACTTCTTCGGATACATACAACACTCCTCCACTTGACATTCAAGGACCAATCACTAGAGCTCGCGCCCGACAATTGAATTTACAGGTGAGCTCGTTCCTAAGTACTTCCTTTTGTTCATTCGAGAATAGATTGCTACCTAATGATTTAATTATGATTAGGAACCATGGAGAGGATCTGGAAGTACTTGGAGAAGGACTACAAGGCGCACAAGTCCAGCAAGGGCGGTCGAATCATGTTGGAGGCCCAACTCAAACCGACTTCGAATCCAATTCGGAGTCCAGGACCAGACCGCATTAAAACAGACGCCCAGATCGCATCCGGACTCCGTTTTGGACGTTCCACATATGTATGGAAAGCTGAGAAGACCACCTTTCCAATGGCTTTGGTCCATGTCAAAATTCCTTCTGAGTCAACGGGAATCGTCGAAACAAGTGGGCGTTCAGAATCTGTCAGGGTGCTGCGCCACCGTCTTTTGGGCCGATCGGCTTTGTATCGTGTTGGAGCCCATTAGGGGCGCGTCCAGGGGTTTTGCACGCCCCTAACTCCTTTATATCCAGCCGCCACCCCCACCATTAGGGTTGGGTTTTGCTTAGATTAATTTTGTCTTTGAACAGTTTCGCCGTTCATCGGTTTGTGAGACCCCAACTTTCGAGTGCTAAATCAATACATCTGCAATTCAGTTGTGTTCTTCCTTATTCTTGCTTGTGTTCTTCGATTCGCAGGCAAGGATTAGCCTTCTTGGTGAGGTCAACCGGCTGCGCACGGTTGATAACCCGAGGAGACGTGGTGCTGCGATTGCGGGGTTCGGAACGTGTCGTTCGGAAGCCGGATCGAATTGTGTCGTGCCTCCACCAAATCGAACATATCCAGAACCTGTTGGAAGATCGGGACCCCGTTCCCATCAAGTGGTAATCAGAGCTTCAGGTGTTCCTTCAGGTTCGCGTTACCCTCCTTTGTTGTTTTCGGTTTCGTCCTAGAGTCCATGAAAAAGCCCTACAAAAAAATTGTAGTAATAGGTTGTTTCCTGTCCTAGATCTCGTTTAGCCTTTGCACAATTTGATTCCAGAGTCCGTAGTGTTGAGTTTGTGTCCTTAGTCGAGTTGTGTTGCTGGTTTAGATTGTGTTTTATTTCGGTTTGTCTTGCTTCCGCTTCATCCCATACAAACCCTAGCCGTCATCCATCGCGTTTTCCACCCTCTGTTTTTGTTTTCCCACCCATATCCCACCCTCTGTTTGAATCATTCTTCGCATCTCGTGATCACGCTGCATCATCCCCACCTTTCCCCAGCTTCCGCCACCAAATTCCACCAATTTCATCCACCCGATTTCGTTTGGCCTCCACAGAAACCATAACTCGAGCCTCAACTTCAAACGGCCGTAACTTTTGCATACGGACTCGAAATCAGTTGATTTTTTTGAAATTGGGTGAAATTAAATTTTGCATCCGATACTCCCCAACTTTGTCGGGTTCGCGATTTTATTTTTCCGAAATTCGGCCTGGAAAGTGCAGTACTCGAGCTCAAATTGAATCACCGAATTTACAGCACATTCATTATTTTCTGTAGGCCACACCTTACATTCGATTGAGCTGAAACTTTGTGTGGTTCCTATTTCTGTGCTCTGCTCCGTGAAAAAAATATAAAAAAAAATACAAAAAAAAGAAAAATTTCGGCTATAGTAGAGAGGAGAGAGAAGAGAGTGCTATCCGTGGCCGCAAAAAAAAAGAGGCAAAAACGTAACAGAGCACGCTTTTAGGTGACAGAAATTCATTTGTTTTGTGCTTATGCTGAATTGAGCTTCTCGATTGCTGACCATCTTTGTTGCTGTCCTTCCTTTCCTATTCTGTTCTTGCTCCTTGTTCATCATCTCATACCTGATATAGGACACATTTAGGCCAGCAACTAGGATCAGTGCTTTGGACATTTATTCAGCATTACTATCTGTTATTGATTTGTGTTCCACTAATATATTTGGCCCGCCAAGCTCCACATACCTACTGGATAGCACGCTTTGACCCTTGCAATCGTACTCCACGCTCGACATGGTTTCACGAACCACCACCGGTTGTACCACCTGCTGCTTTGGTAAGAACACTTGTAAGAGCTTGGTAAGCCACTTCCTTTGCGAGATTCCACTGCCTTCATTTGTAGTTGATAGGGATAATCCTTTTGTTTTCCCTGTATTTCCACTAACCATGGCGGAGAGACGAAGGACACGGGTCACCGGCCGATTTCAACGAGTGTGTTAGTCGCGCCAGCTACAAGCTGCGCCGACAAACAAAATGCTTCACTCGGCGCGAGAATGGACACCATCGTCGCCGCCATTGCCAAGTTAAACACCACGGAAGGCATTGAGCGGGTGGAGCGGCGGTTGGCGACCTCACCGGTCGAATGGACAAATTGGAGGCACGTCGCCACTGCCAATGACGGCCATCGTCCCGATGATGATGACATAGTGTATGATGCAGATGGCAACATTGATCGGCGGCGACACAAGATGCACGACTACGTCGGCGTCTTCAAAGAAAACCGACAAGGTATGGGAGGTAATAACGAACCGACATGGTATGGAAGGTAATAATCGACTCGTCATGGTAACGACGACCCTTTTGCTAAAGTTAAGTTTACCATTCCATCTTTTCTGGTCTTTATGATGCTGAAATATATCTTGATTGGGAGATGACGGTAGAGCAAAAATTTAATTCTCACTTGGTTCTGAACAACATAGAGTTAGACAAGCTACTAGTGAGTTTAAGGACTTTGCTATTATCCGGTGGAATGAACTAAGTAACATGCGCTACAACCTGATACATGGGAGCAGTTAAAAGAAGATATGCGTAATCGTTTGTTCCTCCCACATATAAACTTGAATTGAGAAAAATTGCAGCGCTTAGAACAAGGTGATCGTTCGCTCAGGACTATTATGCTGAGCTTCAAAAGGGTATGATGCGTTGTGGGGTTGTTGAGGACACAGAGGATAAGATTTGTCGTTTCTACGGGGTTACGGCGTGAAATTCAGGATATTGTTGATTATAAAGAATTTACTATCACAACCGCTTGTTCCACCTTGCTATGCTTGCAGAAAAGAATTGCGGGACGCAAGGAATCGCGAAGGCACGCACCGAACGACCCTTCTACACGCCGCGAACGACTACATCGGCGGGGATCGCCCAAGTCTTCTTCGAATTTTCGTTCTCCTCCACCACCGTGAACAAGATTGCAGCAGCGCCACCAAGCCACCTTCAAAAATTCTTTGCGAGTTCCAGCCAAGAGTAGTTCTTCTTCCGTGGCTTCAACGGTCGCTCCTCCGACATTCGGTGCCATCGCTGCCATAGGCTTGGTCATGTGCGAAGAATTGCCTAGCCAACGGGCATACATCGCCACGAAGATGGAGGCTACATCAGCACTTCGGATGTCTAGGAGGATGATGATGTTGCTGCGCCACGGACGACAATGGCGGTGGTGATGACGATCTAGTCCTTGGTGGGGCGTCCACAGCGACGCTACGAGCATCATTGTGCAGCGAGTCCTCAAACACAGTACAAAGAAACCGACAAGCTTCAACGCCATAATTTGTTTCAGACTTTCTTCGCAATCAACAACCGGCGTGCACGTGTCATCATTGATGGAGGAAGCTGCAACAACTTGGTGAGTTCTGATTTGGTCAAGAAGCTTGGCTTGACCACGCGACCACATCCACATCCATACCATATTCAGTGGTTAAATGATTCGGAAAAGCTAAGGTAACGCAAACATGCCGAGTACATTTTTCCATTGGTGGTTATGCTGATCATGTTGATTGTGATGTGGTTCCCATGCAAGCATGCTCTCTTTTATTGGGTCGACCTTGGGAATTTGATAATGATGCTTTACACCATGGTAGTAGTAACAAATACACTTTTATGCATAAGGAAAGAAAGTTACTTTACTGCCTTTGACCCCAGCTGAGATTATAGAGGCCGATAGGGAGAGAGTTGCTGCTGCTAATGATGCAAAGGAACATGATAAATCTGAAAAACAGCAAGTAATTCATTTGAAAAATTCTGTTATGCTTGCCACAAAATCAGACCTTGCTGAAATTGATGATGTTAATGATACATGCTATGCTTTTGTGTGCAAAGATGCTTTATTTTCCTTGATAATATGCCTTGCACTTTGCCTGCTCCTGTCACTAACCTTTGCAGGAGTTTAGAGATGTTTTCCCGATGAGATACCTCCGGACTTCCACCCATTAGAGGGATTGAACACCAGATTGACTTAATCCTGGAGCGAGTTTGCCAAACCGTGCGCGATGTGACCAATCCCGAAGAGACTAAGGAGATTCAGCGACAAGTCCAAGACCTTTTGGACCGTGGGTACGTGCGTGAGAGCCTTAGTCCTTGTGTTGTTCTGTTCTTTTTTGGTTCCCAAAAAGATGGTTCTTGGCGTATGTGTGTAGATTGTAGAGCCATTAACAACATTACTATAAGGTATCGTCATCCTATTCCTAGGCTAGACGACATGCTTGATGAGTTGTGTGGTGCTATAATTTTCACAAAGATTGACTTATGCGTAGTGGATACCACCAAATAAGAATGAAACTTGGCGATGAATGGAAAACGCTTTTAAAACTAAGTTCGGCTTGTATGAGTGGTTAGTCATGCCTTTTGGTTTAACTAATGCACCTAGCACTTTCATGAGATTAATGCACGAGGTTTTACGTCCTTTCATTGGCAAATTTGTGGTTGTTTACTTTGATGATATCTTGATTTATAGCAAGTCCATGGATGAACATTTGAATCACTTACGTGCTGTTTTTAATGCTTTGAAAGATGCGCGTTTGTTTGGTAACCTTGACAAGTGCACGTTTTGCACGGATCGAGTCTCTTTTCTTGGCTATGTTGTGACTCCACAGGAATTGAGGTTGATAGAGCCAAGGTGGAGGCGATATGGAGTTGGCCCACGCCACGGCGGTCTCCCAAGTGCGGAGTTTTCTTGGCCTTGCAGGATTTTATCGCCGCTTTGTCAAAGAATTTAGCACCATTGCGACACCGTTGATTGAGTTGACAAAGAAAGCCGTCGTGTTCCATTGGGGCCATCACAAGAGGAGTCCTTTAATCTTTTGAAGGACAAGCTTACACACGCACCATTGCTCCAACTTCCGGATTTTGGTAAGACTTTTGAGCTCGAATGTGATGCTAGCGGAATTGGTATTGGTGGTGTTTTGATGCAAGAAGGCAAACACATTGCCTACTTTAGTGAAAAATTGAATGGTCCTGCTCTTAATTATTCCACGTATGATAAAGAATTGTATGCTCTTGTTCGTTCTTTAGAGACGTGGCAACACTATTTATGGCCTAAAGAATTTGTCATTCACTCCGATCATGAATCACTTAAGCATATTCGTAGTCAAACCAATTTGAATCGTAGACATGCTAAGTGGGTTGAATTTATTGAATCTTTTCCTTATGTCATTAAACACAAGAAAGGGAAGGATAATGTGATTGCTGATGCTTTGTCTCGCCGTTATACCATGTTGTCTCAACTTGATTGTCGCATTTTTGTCTTGAAACTATTAAAGGACAATATGCTCTTGATGCTGATTTTAAGGATGTGTTGTTGCATTGTAAAGAGGGACAAGCATGGAATAAATTCATGATCAATGATGGTTTTTGTTTAGAGCTAACCGTCTATGCATTCCAGTTGGATCCGTTCGTCTTTTGTTGTTGCAGAGGCACATGGAGGCGGTTTGATGGGACATTTTGGTGCTAAAAGACGGAGGACGTTTTGGCCACACACTTCTTTTGGCCAAGATGAGGCGAGATGTTGAGCGGTTTGTAGCTCGCTGCACTACATGTCAAAAAGCTAAGTCTCGTTTGAATCCACATGGTTTATATATGCCTCTTCCTGTTCCTTCTATTCCGTGGGCAGATATTTCTATGGACTTTGTTTTAGGATTGCCCAGACTAAGAGGGGAGGGATAGCATTTTGTTGTTGTGGATCGCTTTTCTAAGATGGCTCACTTTATACCATGTCATAAAACCGATGATGCCGTTCATATTGCTGACCTCTTTTTCAAAGAGATAGTTCGTTTGCATGGTATGCCTTCTACTATTGTTTCAGATCGTGATGTCAAGTTCTTGAGTCACTTTTGGCGTACTCTATGAAACAAGTTGGGTACAAAGTTGTTGTTCTCTACAACATGTCACCCACAAACCGATGGCCAAACCGAGGTAGTGAACCGCACATTGTCTACCATGTTGAGAGCTATTTTGAAGAACAATTTGAAGTTGTGGGAAGAGTGTTTGCCGCATGTTGAGTTCGCATATAATCGAGCGGAACACTCCACCACTAAGGTAAGTCCTTTTCGTAGTGTATGGATTCAATCCCGTGCCCCTATTGATATTTTACCTTTGCCTACTAGTGAGAGAGTTCATAATGATGCTAAGGAGCGTGCTGATTTTATTGTCAAAATGCATGAGACTACTAAGGCAAACATTGAAAAGATGAATGAAAAATATAGGATTGCTGGTAGTAAAGGTCGAAAGGAAGTTAAACTTGAACCGGGTGATTTTGTTTGGTTGCACTTGAGAAAGGATCGATTTCCTGAGTAAAGAAAATCAAAATTGATGCCTAGAGCTGCTGGTCCTTTTAAGATAATTGAGAAGATAAATGATAATGCATATAAACTTGAGTTGCCTCCGAGTTTGGGGTTAGTCCCACCTTTAACATTTCAGATTTGAAGCCATACTTGGGAGAAGAAGATGAGGCTGAGTTGAGGACAACTCCGCTTCAAGAGGGGGAGGATGATGAGGACATCACTTCTTCGGATACATACAACACTCCTCCACTTGACATTCAAGGACCAATCACTAGAGCTCGCGCCCGACAATTGAATTTACAGTGAGCTCGTTCCTAAGTACTTCCTTTTGTTCATTCGAGAATAGATTGCTACCTAATGATTTAATTATGATTAGGAACCATGGAGAGGATCTGGAAGTACTTGGAGAAGGACTACAAGGCGCACAAGTCCAGCAAGGGCGGTCGAATCATGTTGGAGGCCCAACTCAAACCGACTTCGAATCCAATTCGGAGTCCAGGACCAGACCGCATTAAAACGGACGCCCAGATCGCATCCGGACTCCGTTTTGGACGTTCCACATATGTATGGAAAGCTGAGAAGACCACCTTTCCAATGGCTTTGGTCCCATATCAAAATTCCTTCTGAGTCAACGGGAATCGTCGAAACAAGTGGGCGTTCAGAATCTGTCAGGGTGCTGCGCCACCGTCTTTTGGGCCGATCGGCTTTGTATCGTGTTGGAGCCCATTAGGGGCGCGTCCAGGGGTTTTGCACGCCCCTAACTCCTTTATATCCAGCCGCCACCCCCACCATTAGGGTTGGATTTTGCTTAGATTAATTCTGTCTTTGAACAGTTTCGCCGTTCATCGGTTTGTGAGACCCCAACTTTCGAGTGCTAAATCAATACATCTGCAATTCAGTTGTGTTCTTCCTTGTTCTTGCTTGTGTTCTTCGATTCGCAGGCAAGGATTAGCCTTCTTGGCGAGGTCAACCGCCGCGCACGGTTGATAACCCGAGGAGACGTGGTGCTGCGATTGCGGGGTTCAGAACGTGTCGTTCGGAAGCCGGATCGAATTGTGTCGTGCCTCCACCAAATCGAACATATCCAGAACCTGTTGGAAGATCGGGACCCCGTTCCCATCAACAAGTCTATAATAGGTAAGACCTGACTAACTAATTTGCATCCACTAGAGTGGATTGTACCATTGGAGTGACCAACGAGTCATGTCACTAGTTTTAAGCCGTCGTGGATATGGGTCGTGTCACTAGTGTAAGCCACCGTGTGGCGCGAGAGGGGGTCTAGGTGTAGTGGACTAACCTCACTCAGGTGAAACCTTAGCGGGTGTACCTTACACTGGGTGATACATTGTAAAAAACCTTATGATGATCTTCTTGCTTCACATGTCCACGGAAATGTATGAATTTTAATAAGTTGATTATCTTTTATATGTAAAGTATACAGTCTCTACAAAGTATAATTTATTCGAGCAGCCATGCCCATGATCAGGGCGGGCATGAGAACTTACTTAAGTTAGTTTCTATTTCAAAAACCATTGTGGGTGGGATAAAAACTTGTCAGGTGGATGTCATTCTAAATCTGGTTTCCCCTAGGTGAATGTAACCCAATGCTAATAGTTGGGTGGATGTAACCCTAATAATCAAAAACTAGCGTATGGTGGATGGAACTATGTAAATACTGGATGTAACCTGCACCATTATTAATATTGCATACTTTCGCTCTCTTTAATAAAATATAGATTTGTTAAAATACTAAGTCATAGGACCTTCTAAATTATCGATAATTTACAAATGTTGCTTTTAGCAAATAAAAGAATCTTAGCCATCCTTGTTAAGCTTTGCATGTATAAATATTGTATTCTGTGTGTTGGCTCACGGAGCACTGTTGCTTGCACCCACCCACGCATATAAAATCCCTCAGAGACTATGGACCAAGGGCACTACGAGTACTACAATGTTCCAAAAACTGATGGTGAAGAATATGGAGAGTAGATTAGTCTCTAATTGTCTAGGTCTCACATTAGTCTGGTTGACTAAGGTAGTGTTTGTGTGCACCAATTTATCAAGTCTCTAGTTAATATTGGTTGCGCACAAATATTTCCCAATCGTTTGCCCCTGGCGAGATGTGCATTTTCCTTTTGCTTCCACTACACTTTCGCATTTTATGCAATGTATCATTTGGCCTAGTAGCTCTATTGTAAACTTAACTCGATACGGTCTATTTGAACTCTAATGTTGTAATACTATTGTATGGTATAGATTACATCATGTATGAAATAATTCAGTAATATATTTATTAATACTATCTATTGATCCAAGAAATAGTCTAGGTTGACTAAATCTGGGTCTAACACCTAGGTGGAACATTAACCAACTTTAGGGATCACTGAAGATGATTTTAATGTTTAGTGACCCACGAGATGGCACCACCAATCAAGTTTAGGGACCCACAAGATGCAATTTTTTTCACAATGATTCTTGTTAAGAGAAATTTTTTATGCTTAATTTGACACCTCTACATAATAATGAGATTTCCGTAAGCTTGCGAAGTTGCAATTGCATTGAGGGAGGGGCTTCGAACACCCCCGGAAAGTGTACACAAGTGTGTTACTAATATACCCCCCCATAACAAAGATTAAAAAGTAGCAAATGGAGGCATACACGAGTGCTTTCCTCCCAAATTGTAATATACATACACAAATTTCGCAAACGGATCATTGTTGCTCCGTTTTTGCATTCGGAGTAAGAGAGTGCTGTGCATACGAGTCTGAGTGCATATGCCAGACACAAAATGTGCACGTTAATCCAGTGCAGCCATAGCCGTAACATAGAAAGCAGGGCACATTTATTGGTCTCTGGAGCTAAAAGGGCTTACCTACAATTACGCTACATGTTCATGTACACAAGAAAGAAGAGGAGTCAAGATGTTTCCCGGCAAAAAATTCTACACGCAAGAGTTCTTCAACCTACATGTACCCAAGCACTTATTCCCACTGCACGTTTCATCCCTCAAATCAAACTCACAAGAAATGAGGAAATGATGAGATGCGCGGCAGGTGCGTCAGGAGATCTCCAAATGATTCTTGCCTCGGTGGCAATGAGCCATTGCCACCGTCTCCTCCCACCGGAGGTGAACAAGGTTGGGGCTTCCTCTCATACATCTCATTGTCGCCACGAACGCTAGGGTTTGTCTGGCCTGAGCCTGAATCTCTGTCAATCAGGCAGCAGAGAGAATTGACCCTTGACATGAGCATCCTCTCATCGGCAGCAGAAGTGATCTGTGAGTCGTTTAGGAGTTGCCGGGTCAGCCCATCAAATGTCAGTTTACCCATTGCGCCATCGGCACTGTCGGTGATCTGAGAGTCGTTCAGGAGGTACCGGGTTATCTCATCTAAGGTTAGTTTTCTCGAAGAACCACCGCCACCATCAGCTGCAGGTAGGTTCCCTGAATACAACTGTCTGTAGATGTGGTGCCCAATGTGGTTTGCAATCTCACTCTTAGACATGGAGCGCCGTATCCCTGGCACCTTGAAACCTTTCCAATTAAAGATGCCTGTCTGCGATTCGCACTCACCAGAAGCACCATCTTGTTTAATCTCCTGAGAGCCAGCAACTGGAACGCGAAAAAAAATTGATCAGTAGGATTAATCCCAATAAAAGTTAGTAAGTCCTAAATTTGATGTATAGGTCCCAATTGTACTAGTTAAGTAATTTGTGAAACATATAAAAAGTTCAAATTACTCAGCATTGGAGATTACCTACAAAAATCAAAAGACTAAATTAGTCAGCAATGACCAAGTGAGTCAGGAAAGCACTCATGCATGGTAACACCAGTAGAAATAGGGAGACATGCAGTCTGAATTGAAAGGCATACCGTTTCATGTTTCACTAGCTAGGGAAATAGGGACATAGATCTGAAATATCATTGTGTTTCATTAAGGAATTAAAAACACAATATTGATTTGAAGTTCACCTGAGCTAGGGAAATGTTGAGACAAGCCACCTGATGTTCCAGCTTGCTGTCTTGCTTCAACATCTAGCGTACCTGATGAAGAATGAGGTGATAACAATTCCCTAAATCTTTGGGTGCCTAATTGATCGTCATCATCTCTACGCTCAAAATCTTGGCACTTTACACCTTCTGGGTCTTCAAATATGGAACATCTTGTTTCAAAGTAAGGATTCTCCAAAGTGATGTCATTTTGCTGGCTTAGCGAGTATAGATGTGGGTCACAGTGAACAAGCTTCTCCACGTGCTTATTCATCATTCCTGGTGGGCACTGAAGAAAGTGCCTCCTGAAACAAATTATCTTCAAAAGTTAAGGCACCAATTTAAGTAACATAGTTAGCATAAACAATGCAAGTAACTGATTATGATGATGGTCTGTATTTCAGTATTTGTGTTTCAAAACTTTTCTCAAGAAATTGGGATAAAATCCACAATGTGTCAATGCCATTGAATTTTCCTGAGTAGTCAGATGGCAAAGAGCACCATATTTTATTGTGAAGCTGTGAACACTGGGGTATTCATTTAAAAATTGAATACATCTGACACCAACACTGAACTTCATTTTTAATACCTATGCATGCTTGCCTGTCCACCTGTGAAATCAGAGGTTGCCTGCCACAAAGTATGCTTCCTAGGCTGTGGATTGGTTTCTCTGAAGAAAAGTGGTTGCCTGGACAACTGAACAGAGAAAGAGAGGGAGGGGGAGAGAGTTAGCTGCAGATATAATATATAAAAATACCAAAAGACAAGGCCAAAGTATTTGATGCGTTTCCACAAGGTCTTCGTCAAATAAATCCAACTTCTCATGTATATAAGAAATAATTAATTTTATAATAAGTTGCCTTACTGATGCAGTATATCTGTAAGTACTTACTGCAATCTCCAAGGTCCCAGGTTCATTTTCTGGACAAACCACCTTCAGTGCGCAGATATCAGACCACTGTATCTCAATCTTGCTCTTCAGACCACCATCCAGTACTTCCCACACAAGTTTATGTTTTGCAAAATAGCATTTCGTAACGAGATCACCTTCATATCTTGATACCCACTGTTCATATACAGATTTTAAACCATAAATAAAGCAATTGACAGCACAGATAACTAGAATAATTAGTGATGAATAATAAATAACTCCAACACTTGTTGAATATGAAAAGACAGATTACCACAACTTCGCAAGTAACACCGGCTAACAGTAATACTTGAAACAGAGTTAGACACAATGGATGAACCTGAATGTCAACAATACAAAGCTGTCCTCTTTTGAGTTTCTTATATCAACAGGGGAGGTTATCACGAAAGTTGTCTGCAGTTATAACCAGTTAATTGTTTCAGCATTTGGTTCATACTGGAAAAGATACCATGGGGATCAGGAATACTAGAAAACTAGCAACATGGCATGAAAAGCAACAGATCTGACAATGTTTCATGAGTTTTAAATTTCCTGAAGAGCTCATGAGTTTATCAAGGATAGAATTCCTGGGTTAGAGCCCAGTCAATCAAGCAATACTTCCCTAAGAAGAAATGCAAAAGGAGGTCAGACACTCAGACAGTGTTGCAGCGAAGACCTATGCATAATACAAAAGGAAAGAGAGACCAATACTAAGCAATAATTCTGAAACAGGTCAAAGCTCTAGGTTATTCCTGACAAATGGTACCAATTTTACTAGTAGCTACTCCTCCTCACTTGATTATTTTCCCCTGAATTCTAACAGGTCTGATCCACATAACATCTCTTAAGTTTTCCAAACAAAATATGTCCTTGTCTCACATGCCATAACTACTTGATCATTGATAACAATATGTTTGTATCTTGTTGTGCTACCTATTGTTAGTCAGCGATGTAGTCTACTGTCCGCAGGCCACAAGTGACTTTTTTTGGAGCCATAATATTAATATTTATACTAGAATTGGTAAAGATTTCTATAACTAACTAGATTCCATGTTGTAGCAAAGCACAGTACTGCAACAGCAAACATGCCTGAAGTATTTGAACTTTTTATGGGACCTTTCACATGCACATTGATGATTTTAATTTTTGACATATTACTGTATGCACTCAAAATGTGCAACTTATTACATGCATAATTATCAAATTCTCCACACCAATCACAATTGGTATCCCAACATCACATTCAAAGATGATAAATCTAGCCCATATGCAAATGTGAGTGCTGACTTAGGCTAAGTTACAGCAGAGATAGGCCTGATAGCCTGACACAATTTTCTGTACTAGTAAAATTTGATCACATAGGGGTCTAAAAAGCATTACACGAGAAGATTCTGCAACATGAATGAACACATATCGAAAAGCTACTAACCTCCCAAGATCCGATTCTTAGAATAGAACCAGGGAAATTCGAAGCCTTCAATTTCTCTGAGGCACTACCAGTGCCACCATGCCGGACATCTTTGGCCTTGCCGGCCTGCACAAGCTTCATTTGGATCAAATCCACCAGAGACGGGCTCTTCTTCAGTCGCAAACCAAGCGGACTGGGCTCATCAAGGAAATCATGCTGTGAAGATTTAACAAATATTATCTCCTACCTCGTTTCTCAATTCCCTACAGTGTCGGCGATAATTTTAACTACTGATATCTATACGAATTTGTGAGAAAGAAATCTTAACAGCATAATATAATTAACTAAAATAATCTTTATCTGAATCAAGATATCATTTTTACTAATCATTAGTGGTGAAAACTGGAAAGTCGTGACAGAGCACATTGACCTGTGTTTGTCAAATGGAGGAAGTAGGGTTAATTTAGAGTTAACACCAAAACAGGATTAATGTGGTAGACTAGCTAGTGTGAAATAAGAAAGGTTTGGATGGATGGAGATATCAGTACTGGAGAGTACGATTCCAGAATTGAAAGGCTCGGCATATCCATTTCTAAAACCAAACCATGGAATGGATGTGATTAGAAGTAATAATGTATTGGTATTTCACCATTTTGGGACAAAAGGAAATGAAATTCAAAATATCTAAACATTTCCTCCTATTTTCCTCTTATAGAATGCCCTGAAGTACAGCAAGAGAGATAAGAAGAAAACTGCACCAACTGTGCTCCATTGCTGCATATGACACCATTCAGACAGAACAAACACAGAACAGACAAGCAAGATTTCACTGAGGTTAGCTCCGTAATTAATATTAGCTATGTTACTACATGCGACTCATTTCTCTAGATACAACGTAAAATTAATATTTACAATAATTTGCTAAAGAGAAATTAAAAAGTATGATTGTTGTTAAAATACTTCTAGTGACAAATCTACTAAAGTCGAATTTAATAATCTAGATATTTTTCACCATCCTGACATCAAATTCGCAATTTTCTTTGCGAGGAAAATTTTGGCAAAGTTTGACCCCACACACAGTACCACATCTATTTGTGTATATCAAATGGGAGAAATAGGATCGTGTAGGGTTAATTAACAGTCTAACACCAAAAAGGACTAGTAAATGTGAAGTGAGGAAAGTGGATGGCCGATGGAGACACCTGTAGTGGGGAATACAGTTCCAAAATTGGACGGCTTGGCACGTCCATGTCTAAAACCTAACCATTGAAAATGGATGTGATTCCAAGTAGCAATCCTAATATCTCGGAGAGTACAGAAATCGAATCCACCCAGCAAGATTCCGGTGAATTGATTGCGAAAGTTCCTTTTCATTTGCATACGTGTCCTCCATAAGTTAGCTATTTTGCTCAAAGACGCTTCGTGCTGACATAGCAATTCAGAATGTTCATCTGATATAATAATATAATGCGCAAAATAAGGGACATACTAACAACAATTTCTCCAATCGCCAAAAAAAAATTAGGTAAACGATGCGAATAAAAGTTTGAACAAAATTTCAACCAAAAGAATAGTCATCTCTTTCTCGTAGGCTCGTAGCAAAGACGAATTACTCCAGAACGCTTGCTTGGCTGCTTCCTAGGAAAATAGGCACGAACCCCCTAAAAATACGACGAATCCTAAGAAACACAAGAACGCAGTTCTGAAATTTTCTTATGGCCCGCTCCATGAACGATCAGACCCTTTGGGATTATAGGATGCAAAAATAAACTCAAAATGTTTTTGAGCACAGAAAATTTCCTCCTGTTCTCCTCTCTCAAAGAAAGGGACTCCCTGAAGAACAGCAAGAAAGATACTGGTAACGAGGAACAGCGAAACGACAGGACGGAGGACCGACCTGCGGCTGCTGTTGCGCGAGGCGGAACCTCTTGTGGAACGGCGACGCCTCCGCCCCGGCCGCCGCGCCGTCGGCGTCCACCACCTCATCCTTGACCTCCCGCCGCAGCTTCCCGAGGTGCGGCAAGTGAACCATCTCCCTCTCTCTCTCTCTCTGTGTTGAGGTTGCTGTACGGAGGATGAGAGCCGTTTCGAGAAAGCAAATAGAGAGAAGCGGAGGGAGAGAGCAATAAATATCTCGGAGGCGATAGCAGGATTAGATTGTCCTCTTTTGTTTTGTTTGCTTACTTGGAGCACGTGCCAACTGGATCCATTCCGGAATTAGGCGGCGCTCCATCCCGCTTCTGCTGGGGATAGGGGTGGAAAACGGTAACGGATAATTCGTTTTATCCGATATTCGTATCCGAGAGAAATCCGAATATGGTAAGCAAAATCCGTATTCGAAAATATTCGTATTCGTATTCGAGAATATTCGTATCCGTATTTGAGAGTATTCGTATTCACATTCGTATTCGAGAATATTCGTATCCGTATCCGTATTCGAGACTATTCGATTCGTATTTGATCCGTTTCTAGAACCCATGAAAAATCCGTACAAATTTTGTGATTCAAAACTTGAATTTAGGCGGTTTAAAACTGGTAACCGGTCAAAAACCGATGAAAAATCGGCAAAACCGTTAGGAATCCGTTTTATCCGATATTCGTATCCGAGAAAATCCGTATTCGAAAATATCCGTATTCGTATTCGAGAATATTCGTATCCGTATTTGAAAATATTCGAATTCGTATTCGTATTCGTTTTAAAAATATAGATTCGTATTCGTATTTGAGACTATTCGACCGTATCCGATCCGTTTCCACCCCTAGCTGGGGATAGGGCTTCCACGTCCGGTTGAAATTATTCAGCAGTTAGCTTTTTCTATAAAAAATATTGAGAAAAATAATAAATCATTATATCATGGTAGACAATGTAAAGTAACGCTGTGAAAAAGAAAAGAAAAACCAAAATAAATCAAAATTAGAAATCGATAAATTCCAGATGGTTTCTGATTTAGATAAACTGAAAGCTAAAAAGACTAGAAACAATGCCGAGCCCGTTTAGGAACGCTAGAATTTATGTCCCAGCTGTGAAATTTTTGTATGGCACCTGGTCTTGCTTGTGTGCAGCGTAGTTTTAACCGGATTAGATGTCCTTTTTCCTGATAATTGCATTTGTTTCTGAGTGCAGCGATGAATTCCTCCAGACCCGATTTTGACGTTATATTACTCCATTTTGGTGCTTCTGCCAACAATATTTCAGATAAAATAATAATCTAACAAATAAAATACTAATATTACATAATCAAAAGTAATCTAACTAATAAAATAGTAATATGGACAAGTTTTTAACATGGACAAGTTTTAAACCTGGCCCGACGAAGCTAGCAGCTCCATTGCAGAGTGGCTCAAGGACGCCAACAACTGCGACCTATCAGGCTCAGGCGATGATAGAGGCAGAGACACACACAGCTAGCGCAGTCAGGCACTAGAACGACGGGCCTTCGTACCATTGCCTTGTGAGTAAAAGACACTCGCAATGGCTTTGTTAGTTTAGACTGGGTTAGTAGCTTTTAGTTATGGTAGATGGTTTTATTTATATTTTTTAAAATAATAGTAGATAATATATATGATTTTAGACTCGAAAAGCTATTTAATTTAGAGAATCCTCTTTAAGAAACTGTTCTATTTATATTAACATTCGAAAAAGCCAAAATCGAAAACCCAAACAAATATGACCAATAAATAGTGTATTTAGCTTCTCCACCAATCATCTTCTAAAAAAACAAGTAACATATTTAGCTTGCTATGATTATGCGTAGTCACGGGGGTAGTGAACCTCGTAGTGGTCGAAGCTATTACTGTTCGTTTGCGGGAAAGAAACGGTACACACCCAGCAGTTGGCGCAGACACTGATCGCTAACTTTTGCAATGGGTGCCTATAGATTAGGAAAATCACATGTAAATTTACCAATTATTTCATCAAACGATCTCAAATAAGTACGTCCAGTGCAATCATCGTTTGTTGCAAACACGTGATCCTTCTTTTTACGTAGAACAACCATCCAATTTTGGTTATAGAAAAATAAACATGGCCAAATTGCAGCCGTTCTTCTCAGGAAAAAAAATACATACTCGTAGTGTCGTAGTATGGAGAGTGTTCTTTTTAATTACGGCCGGTGACTTTTAGTTCTAGCACAAATATTTATACGAACAAACTAAGTACTAATAAGATGATAAACTATTTCGAAAAAAATATCTTGATAAATCGTTTTAAAAAGATGACAAAAAATATTCTATTTATTTATTTAAAAGAAAGTATAAGTCTTAGGTGCCACTCGGTTGGGCTAAAATAAGCTGGCTTATGGTCGAAATTGCACTGTAACTAACTGAAATTACACTGTAACTGATGATGGCTTATTTAGCGTAACTAAATTTAAAAATTTTATACATAGAAAAAATAGATTGACTCATCACAGACAATATAAATGAATATAGAAAAAAAGAACCGTTAAAAAAATAAAAAACCAAAAATTTAAAAAAAGATAAAATTTATAAATAGTAAAAGGTAAGCCAGAAACTAAAAGCTTAACCTTTGATTAAAAAGAATAGTGCCTTGTTTAATCCTGGAGCACCAACCATATCCGCAAGGCTGAAACGGCTTTGTCCAACACGCTAGGGGCAGAACCGTCAGGCGACCCAGTCGACACGGCGCCCGTGCCGCCGGCTGCACCTGCACATCGCGCGGGGGAGCAACACATGTCCGCGGTCCGTGCGTGAAAAAGGCGGCGGGAGGCGTGACGTGGATGGAAGTGTGACCTAGACGCCGACCCATCCCCGTCCACCACCTGTACTACAACTAGTGTCCGTTCTCATCATCAGCATCAGCCTCGCCTTATTGTGGATAAGGCCGCGGCCTCCTGGCAGTGCCACAGGGTAGCAGCCATAAAAAGCGACAAAATTATAGTGCCACAGGGCGACTTGACTAGGGATCTGATCAACTCGGCTTCGTGTTCTGACTTCTGGTTTATTTTTCACTATTCATAAATTTCGTCTTTTTCTGAACTTTTGGCTTTTTGTTGAGCTTTTTTGCCGGTTCTTTTTTTTCCGTATTTGTTTGTATTATACGTAATGGGCTAACATATTTTTTTTATTTTTAAATTTTTTTAAATTTAATTATGCTAAATAAGCCTCTGTCAGCTACAGTTTGTTTGTATTCTCCGTAATGGTATATATCAAAACAATCTCACTTGACAGTGCCACACTTTTAAGAAGCAACTAACGAGTGATATATCTTTAAAACAGCCATAATGCGGTGGCACATATCTTAACCGTGATATATCTTAACCACTCACCGCACATATCTTAAGCGTGATATATCTTAACCACTGTGCAACTTCAGACTCAACAGCCAGTTCACTGGCTGGGGTTTTTTTTTTTACTTTGGCTTATATTTTTTTGCTATAACTAACTTTTAAATGGTAAATCTTTTTAAGACGAGGTCTATAGATAGATTGTAGTAGACACTGTACTAAGTTCGGTTATACCGGCCAAAATCACATGTAACTGTTTTTCTCTATGTACTATCTCTTACGAATAGTTAGAATTAAAAAATCATAAGCTAAAAGTCAAAGCACAGTTCAAAAGAATCCACACAATATCTTTGCAAGCTCAATTGTATAAAGACAAATTAGCGGGAAATGCAGGCCATGCAGTTGACACTTCATCGTAAATTTTAATGGTACAACATACCAAGTATAGTTAAAAAAATCATATCTAAAGCTATAGCCATTTAATGAGCCATGCTTCCTGCGGAACAAAAGCTTACATACTTTTCTAAGATAAAAAAGAGTTCGATCTGCATTGTTCAGAACAATCACTTCAACCATTCAAATATGCCTCGAGCACTTTAGTCCTAAATATAGAATAATGGTGATTTAAACTTGTAGGATCGAGTATTACGGGTTAGAGTTCGATCTGCATTTTTCAGAACAATCATTTGAACCTGTTAGAAAATCTGGGCCTGAGCCGAAAAGCTTGGCTCATGGTGGGCACTTCACCAGTAGACTATAAATAGGAAGCCGTATTTAAAGAAAACCAGGAGTTCTCTCTACCTCTCTGTGTTTTCAATCTATTATTCTGTCTTCTGTGATTGATCTTCTTTCGCATTAAGCAGATGAATCGATTGGACTGGTCGCCAGCGACGGTTCCTTAACACGATATCAGCACGAGTTCGCTCCGGTGAATCAAAGGTAATCATCGAAGCTCTAATAGATTGAATTATCTAGATCGCTCTAAATTTGCAGTTTTCGCTTTCTAGATTAATTTTCTACGGTGCAAATCCGCTCTAATCTACTGCGAGCAGACTTGAAGTCGCCGGCACAATGTCGATCGGTAGATTATATTACAGAGTAGATATTGATTGCACTGTAGATTGTAAAGAGGAAAAAAAGAAAAAAAGGAAAAATTTGTGCTCGGCCAGCCCTGTACGGCCGCAGGCCACCGGCCCTCCTCCCGAGCGCGCCGTCGACGGTGGCCTGAAGCCACGGCCGGCTCCGCCAGCCTTCGGCCTATAGCCGCCTCCGCAGCTTGGCCGATCGGCGCCGCACCCGAGGGGAAGTCGCTCGAAGCACCCGCCAGCATCGCCTCGCCGTTGCGCGCTCGAAGTCGAGCTAGGCATCCCGAAGCCGCTGCTCGACCTCCTGGCCGGCCGCCCGCGATTGAAGTCGTCGGCCACCACCGACCAGCGCTGGCGAGCTCGGCCGCCTCACCGCTTCGGTTCCCAGACGCCCGCACCGCCTCGCCGCTCGACCTCGGCCGGCCGCCGCCGCTCGCCCCGCGTCCTACCGTGTGCCTTCTTAGCCTTCTCGGCGCCGCTCGAGCCCGTGCACTCGGAGATTGCTGCGCCGGCCGGTCCCGCAGATCTGCCGGCCGCCTAGCGCTTGCTCGAGACGCCGCTTGGGTCGGGTGGCCACCGCTCCCAAAACCTCCGCCGCCAAAAGGTGAGGTGGCTAGGGCAAACCCTAGCCACCGGGGTTTTATGTGGGCCGACAGCAGTATTGGGCCAACCGGTAGGAGAAGGCCGGGAGGTAGGCTGATTGGGCTGGGAGAAGATGGGCTGAAATAGGGCGATAGGTGATGGGCCATATGGGGAAAGCCCGGCCAGGGGGGCGATTTTGTAGAAAGCCCCCAATTTCTAGAAATTACTGATGAGCCCTCGAGTTTTGCATATGGGTCCCGAATTTTGCAAAAAACCCCTCAAAAAAATTAGGAAATTACGTGAAATCTTTCTTTGAACTAAAAATTTGCGTATAGACCCTCGAAAATTGCAGAATTCACTCAAAAATTATATTCTAGCATAAAAGGGCCTCGAAAATCCAAATTTTGAATTATTTTTAGCATTTGAAGCATGTTTATTTCTGCCATTATTATTTTCTATATTTTCTGTATTTATTTACTGCTTTGGTTAATCGTAATTGTTTAAATTTGTCTTTAATCACCGAAATTAGCAGTAAAATTTATAGTGAATTCATAGGAAATTATGGGACATTACGAGAATCTTTTATACCATTTATTTACCTGCAATAAATTATTTTGTGTATGTTTACCAGTAGTAAACTTATGTATTCCTTTCATGCACATGTAGATAACTGGCATCACAAACCGGGAGTTCGAGGAGCTGGCCCAGCATGGCCAAAACTATCTGACGTGGGCTTCCAATGTTGAGATATTGCTTGGAGCTAAGAAGCTCCACGCATCTATTAGGATTGGCGGACCGCATGACGCCCAACCTACCCCTGAGGAAAATGATCAGGTACTTCATTTTCTCAGGCACCACCTCTGCCTCACTCTCAAGGATGAATACATGGCAGAGAAGAGCGTGCTAGCACTCTAGACCGCACTCAAGAAGTGGTTTGAGAGGCTAAAGTACACCATTCTTCCTTAAGCAGAGCAAGAGTGGATCAGACTAAGGTTTACCGACTTCAAGACGGTCGGGGAGTACAATTCTGCCTTGCACAGGATTTGTACCAATCTTCAACTTTGTGGCAAGCAGATCACAGATGAGCAGAAGATTGAAAAGACCCTATCCACCTTCCACCCCAATGTAGTACAATCCACACGCAACTATCGTCAAGACGGCTACAAGGAGTATACTGAATTGATTGATATGATGCAGGTTGCGGAGGCACACGATGAACTTCTCCACAAGAATTACATCACTCAGCCACCTGGGAGCTCCGCTAGCCGTGAGGCCAACGCCGGGAGCTACAAGGTGCTAAAACCCTTGATGAAGAGAAGGGGAAGGAAGGGTAAGGCCGCAGCCCAAAAAGGCAAGTCAGACGCTCCGAGAGAGAATAATGTAAGCAAGTCAAAGTGGAGTGGCAAGACCTATGGCCAGCAGGACCAAGGTTGCTATAAGTGTGGCAAGTGGGGGCATTGGTCGCGGATCTATAAAGAGCCGCAGCATGTCATTGATGTCTTCCAAGTCCAGAAGAAGAAGGATGGCAAAGGACAGCCTGAAGCCCACTTTGTATCTGTTGAGGGAGAGAGTTCTGAGTAGTTGCCCGCGTTGATGGAGGTTGAGACCATCCCGGTAGCAGCACCCCCTTTCGACCTAGAGGCAGCCACCGCCATAATTTCTCTCGAAGAGCAGATCACTCTCGAGAAAAATAGCAGAAGAAGTCTCTGATTTTCTTGTAGATTCAGTCTGATGCACAGAATGCATTTGGACTTTAATTGTCATTTATTTTGTGTAAAAAGAACAAGTTAGAACTTGCATGGATAGTACTTTAACATTTATTTTCTCGTGATAGTTGGATGATTTTGAATAATTCGTTCATTTATTCAATTTATAATGGCATCATATGTTTTGATATTGAAGTATTTTATTTATGTGTTGATCACCTTTTAATACATGTTAATAAAATACCTTATATTAGAACACATGTGGCGCCCTATGGAGGAAGTGTACTTAGTCGATAGCGGCACAACGAATACCATCTTAAGAGAGACAAAGTATTTTCAGTTGATTCGTAAGAATGCTAGCAGCCTTACGACAATCGCCGGAAGCGATGCATGTATAATTGGTTCAGGAAGAGTCACAATTATACTCCCAATGGGCATAACTTTGGTCATTGAAGAAGCCTTATTGTACCCAAAATCGACTAGAACTCTCCTAAGTTTTAAGGATATTCGCGCCAATGGTTTCCACGTTGAGACTAAAGAAGAGTACGGTAAGAAATACCTACCCATTACAAAGCGCGAAGAGAATGGAGAAAGGGTATTAGAAAAACTTTCTTCACTAGAAACTGGGCTATACTACACCAACATCAAGGCACCTGCAGCATACACTGCCCTGAAGACAGTGTTTAGAAGCTCTGAACTTTTTTGTCTCTGGCATGACAGATTAGGCCACCAGGTCTTAGGATGATGAGAAATATAATCAACAATTCCCAAGGGTATAATATTAATGTAAAGAATTTCCCAAATAATGAAGATTTTGTGTGCCCTGCATGTGCCACTGGGAAATTAAGTACCAGATCCTCTACACTGAAAGTGAAGGATGAAGACCCTGCATTCCTGGAACGCATCCAAGGAGACATTTACGATCCCATTCAGCCTCTTTCAGGTCCATTCAAGTATTTCATGGTACTCATCGATGCTTCCTCGAAATGGTCGCATGTGGGTTTATTGTCCGCGAGAAACCATGCTTTCGCAAAGTTTATCTCGTAGATCATTCGCATCAAAAATATCTTCCCTGATCATCACATAAAGTCCATCGGAATGAACAATACCGGAGAATTTACTTCAAAGACATTTGATGATTATTGCATGGCGATGGAAATTACAATTGAGCATTCTGTACCGCATGTCCATACCCAGAATGGTTTGGCAGAGGCATTAATCAAGAGAATTAAATTTATTGCCTGACCCCTTTTGTAGAATTGTAATCTGCCAGCTACATGTTGGGGACACGCAGTCCTATATGCAGCAAATCTCATCAACTTTAGACCATCGGCCTACAACATCCAATCACCTATGCAACTAGCGCAAGGATTAACACCAAAAATTTCTCATCTCAGGAGGTTTGGATGCAAGGTTTACGTACTTATACCCCCTCTACGGCGTACTGCAATGGTTATGAGACTGCATCCATAATTAGGTATTTAGAACCCATGACAGGAGATTTGCATACCATCCACTTCGCTGATCGCATTTTTAATGAGGTTAATTTCCCAACATTAGGGGGAGGAAATCAACCCCTTGATGAAAAATATCAGAAAATTATATGGCAAATCACGGGAATCCATGCACATGACCCGCGCACTAGTGAAGCAAATAAAGAGGTCCAGAAGATCATTGATTTGCAAGCATTAGCAAATCAGCTGCCTGATCACTTTAGTGATTTGAAGAGCGTGACTAAGTCGCATGTGCCTGCACGCAATGCACCGGAGAGGGTTGAAATACCAAAGAAAGTAGAAGGTATTCCTAATCCCGTCCAGAGGCCTCAAAATAAAAGGACGAGAACTCTGGCTCCTCGAATCCCAAGTAATCGAGGAAGACCGGTAAAGAAGGATAAGAAGGACTTATCACAGCCGATCACTGAAGTCCCCTAGAACCAGAAAGGGATCCAGTTGAGACCTGGCACGAATATCACACCTTCAAGAAAGGGCATATCGGATTTGAATATCCCCATGGAAGAAGAAATTGGCATAGATGTGTGCGCACACATTAGAACTGAGAAACTAAAGGGACTTGCCACCGCAATTGGAAGAAGCAATGTGTAAGGAGAAGCTCCAAAAGAAGCTATCACTCTAGAAGAAGCAATTCATGAAGAAATAGCTATAAATTATGTGCACACGGGAGAGTCCATGAATAGGACAATAGCCAATATTGATATCTACTTTGCAAAGAAAATTGCCACAATCATCGATCTTGATCCCGAGCCTGTATCGCTCGCTGAATGTAAGAAAAGATCAGATTGGGAAGATTGGAAGAAGGCAATATAAACTAAATTATTATCTTTGAACAAAAGATAGGTGTTTAGGCCCGTATGCCGCACACCTCCCCATGTGCACCATGTAGGTCACAAGTGGGTATTTGTTTGAAAGAGAAATGAAAGAAACGAAGTAGTAAGATACAAAGCAAGGCTGGTAGCACAAGGTTTCACTCAACGTCCAGGAGTTGATTATGAAGAAACCTACTCCCCAGTCATAAGTGGAATTACCTTTAGATATTTGATCTCAAAGGCAGTGAACTTGAATTTAGAAATGAAATTGATGGATGTGGTAACTACATACCTTTATGGAAACTTGGATTCGGAGATTTATATGAAGGTCCCTGAAGGAATCCCTCTCCCGAACCAAGACAAAGCAAATAGAAATCTGTATAGTGTGAAGCTCAGAAAATCACTGTGTGGACTGAAGCAATCTGGCAGGATGTTGTAAATTGCTTTAAGTGACTTTCTATGCAAGAAAGACTACACGAACAATAAAGACCGTCCTTGTGTGTTTATACAACGATCGCAGAATGGATTTTGTGTAACCTCAGTGTATGTAGATGATCTGAACATCATCGAGACATTGGAAGTCATAAAAATGCAAGTTCCTATCTGGAGTCAGAATTTGAAATGAAAGATTTGGGCAAGACCAAATTCTACTTAGGCCTCCAGCTCGAGCATATCCCTGAAGGAATATTAGTACATCAGTCGGCCTACACCCAGAAGGTGTTAGAAAGGTTTGGCTTTGAGAAGGCATACCCATCAAAAGTACCGATGATCGGGAGGTCTTTACAGCAAGAAAAATATCCTTTCTGACCTAGGAAAGAGGGGGAGGAAGTCCTGGGACCCGAATTTCCATACTTAAGTGCAGTAGGAGCACTTATGTACCTAGCAAACTGCACTAGACTGGACATTGCATTTGCCGTAAACCTGTTAGTAAGATATAGTGCAGAACCTACCAAAAGGCATTGGCAGGGAATAAAGGTCATCTTCCAATACCACCAAGGAAGCAAGGACCTTGGATTGTTCTATAGAAAGAATCAAGATTTGAACTTAATTGGCTATGCAGATGCTGAGTACCTGTCAGGCCCGCATACCGTAAGGTCATAAACAGGCTATGTATTCCTGTGTGGTGTAACTGCAATTTCCTGAAAATTGTCTAAGCAAAGTCTCGTAACGACTTCGACGAACCACTCAGAAATTATAGCACTGTACGAAGCCACACGAGAATGCGCTTGGCTCCAACGAATGATTCACCACATCCAGCAGTCATGTGGGATGAATATTGTGCAAGCCCCCACAATTATCTATGAAGATAATGTAGCTTGCGTTGCACAAGTGCAGACGGGCTATGTGAAGAGTCACCTCACAAAGCATATTAACCCTAAGTTCTTTTATGCTCATGAATTGCAAAAGATGGACGAAATTAAAGTACTGCATACTAAGTCATGTGAGAATCAGGCAGATTTATTCACTAAGTCACTCCCTGCATCTAGCTTTGAAAGGTGTGTACGAGAAATTGGAATGATGAGACTTAGAGAAGTGCAGAATTCATGGGGAGAATTCTTTCAAGCCCGTTATTAAATCTTAATCATGAAGATCAAGTACCCAAAAGAATAAGTCCTGAAGATTGAATGAAATCGGGTGAATTGTACTCTTTTTCCCTTGACGAGTTTTCCTGAAGTTTCTTGACCAAAGTTTTTAATGAGGCAATTCGTGCATCGCAGCATAACATGTATCATGTACTCTTTCTACAAATTTTTCCCACTGAGTTTTTATGGAGTTTTGACGAGGCATGAATGTGTCGGATGAGTGCTCAAAGGGGAGTGTTAGGAAACCTGGGCCTGGGCCGAAAGCCTTGGCCCATGGTGGGCACCTCACCGGTAGACTATAAATAGCGAGCCGTACCGACAGATTTTGTATACATGCAATCGGAAAGCAATAAAGAAAGACTAGGAGTTCTCTCTACCTCTTTGTGTTTTCAATCTATTATTCTATCTTCTGTGATTGATCTTGTTTCGCATTAAGCAAAGGAATCGATCGGACTGGTCGCCAGTGACGGTTCCTCAACAGAACCATCCAAATATGCCTCAGGCACTTTAGTCCTAAATATGGAGTAATGGTGATTTAATGATACAACATACCAAGTATAATTAAAAAAAAATCAAATATAAAGCTATAGCCATTTAATGAGGCATGCTTCCTGCGGAACATTAAGCTTACAGAGAAATTCAAATAAGAAAGCCAAGCAAATCAAGAACATAATAGAGGATCTATGGAACAATTCACTTGGGTAAGCTTTGGATGTTTATTTTATTTGAAGCGAAATGTTTCACAGCTAATTCCTTATGGTAGCAAAGCTATATATGTTGTAGGGGTGGCCCCCACTTAAGCCCAACCGGCCTGTTAGAAGGCTGTAAAGCCTAATATGGGACACATGTAATGACATAAATACCCTTGGAGGGGTTACTCAGGTGTAAGGGCAAGGTTGTAAAAACACTCCCCATGTGGATATATATATATATATATATATATATATATATATATATATATATATATATATATATATATATATATATATATATATATATATATATATATATATATATATATATATATATATATATATACTGGGAGAAACCCTAAGCATTGCTCACCTAACTCTCTACTACCATACTCTCTCCCTCTGTTTGGTCTGTAACCACAATAGTTGGCGCCGTCCGTGGGGAGGACAAGAGCAAGCCTCAAGATCCAAGGAAGGATGGCACCAAAGAAAGCTTCATTATCGACGGCAAAGAAGAAGGCGGGTGTGACGGAGTCTCGCGTCAACACCAGGGCTTCGGCGTCGGTAGTAGCAGGTGTGGATGGCGACACGGGTGCAGCAGCCATGGACGTCGACGCTCAGCACGCGATGAACGACCTCGCCACCGCTGGCGCGACGGCTGGCACTACCCCGGGCGCGACGATCGACCTTGCCACCAGCGGCGCGACACCGGCACCGCCGGCGCGATGATCGACCTCGCCACCAGCGCGCGATGGTCGGCACCGCCGGGCGCGACGATCGACCTCGCCATCGCTGGCGCCGCCGGCGCGACGATCGCCCCGCCGCCACGCGTGGCGATCGGCATCGGCAGCATCGATCGGGTAAACGGGAGTGGCAGCATCAGCGCCCAAGCTGGCCCGGCCGCCATCCCTACGCCTGGTGCGGGAGCGGCGAGCGGCTTTGGCGGCAATGCCGACCCCGTCGTCGACTCCGGGGTCTACCGCGTCTGCGCATCAGGCAACCAGGGGGTGCTGGCCGTGGTCGCCGCTGTCCCAGCAGCACGACCAGGCGCGCCGATGGCCTCGGCCACGCCAACGGCGGAGAACGCCCTGCTGATAGCCATCGGCACGCTCCAGCGGGAGTTGGTCGATCTCCGGGGAGTCGTGCGGGATATACAAGAGGCTCGAAGCCAGCAGACCCCACCGGCGGAGCCCACGCCAGAACGGGAGGACAACTACGACGCCCCCACGTCCAGCCACGCCCTGCTGCAATGCGTGGACCTGGAGTCCCCACTCTCTGCGGGCTTGCAGCAGTTGGCATGGTCGGAGGACTTCAAGTTCCCTAGCGCTATCAAGCCGTACAAGGGCGACATGGACTCTCGAGAGTTCGTACGTGTGTACGAGACCGCCATCGAAGCTGCCGGCGGAGACAACACCATGAAGGCGAAGGGACTCCCCCTCGCGATACAGGGGGTGGCGCTCTCTTGGTTCTTCACCATCGAGCCAAACTCCATAAACGCATGGGAGCAGATCCGCGATCGGCTCTACAATAACTTCCAAGGGAACTACGTCAAGCGCGTCGACGCAGATCAGCTCTTCGCGGTCAAGCAAAAACCCTCGGAGATGCTCTGGGAGTACTTCGAGCGCTTTGCGAAGGTCCGCTGCCAGGTCAAGGACGTTAACGAAACAACCATCAACAACGCAGCGATACAGGGCCTTCGCCCAGGGCTGCTGGCCGAATACAACGCACGAAAGCCAATCAAGACGGTGGCAAAGCTCTTTGACAAGATGGAAGAGTACGCCAGGGCGGAGAAAGACGCGCGGCGGCGCCAAGGTGACGACTTTGACACCAATCAGGCGGAAGGCGCGGAGAAGAGCGAAGATCCGTCGAAGGAAGGCTCCTCGAAGGGTAAGCGTAACCAGGAGCCGTCGAAGGACGCCTCCGAGCACAAAGACGCCCAGTGCAAAGACCCCTCGGGGGACAAGCCCAAACACGACCAACAAAAGTCTCGGAGAGCCCGTTATGTCTTTGACACTGAGGGCAGCTCCGAAGACAACGCCCCAGCTGGTCGCGGTGGCAGAGTTCGCTGGGGGCGGGGGCGGGGGCGCGGTCGGGGTCGCGATGATAGAACCCGCGGGGAATAAACAATGTTGGATCGAAATCGGCAACAGAGGGGGGGTGAATGTTGCTCAAATAAAAAATCGCCCCAAAGTACTCACAAAAACTTCTTCTCCGATAGCAATTTGACACTATGAAGAAGTAACTTACTGGAGACTCAAGCACCCAGAGGAGGGAAGAAACAATGAGTACACGGGAGAGGAAAGGGAACACAAACCCAAAACCTGCTGAGGGCCGGTCAGACCGCCTGCAGAGGGCCGGTCAGACCGCCTGCAGCGGGCCGATCAGACCGCCTACCATTCCCCGGTCAGACCATCGGTTCAATGCCGGTCAGACCGCCCGTAGTGTGCGGTCGACCGCTTTGCAAGAACCGGTCTAACTGGTCCCCGATCCCATCAACTCAGTAAAGCGATCAAAACGGAAGCATGAAAATATTTCAGATCTTTAAAAACTGAGAAATTGGAAGATTGCTCCCAATCTTTTCAGCCAAAAGCAGCACAACAACAACCTAAATATCAAGAGGGTATTGGGAAACAAAAGAATCCAACTCAAGATCAAGATTTTCAGATTTGAGCCAAAATCTGAAAAATTACAGAGAGTTGCACCAAAATCCAAATTGCTCTCTAATCTTTGAACCTTAGACCAAGAAACTTTGCAGAAAGATTAGCAAAAGACTGAGCACTTAAAGGATCAAATCTTAGGGCATCTCATGAAGGGAAACAAAAATCCACATCAAACCCTAGAAATGATAAGTAGAGAATGAATAGGGCACGGGGTGAAAAGAAATTCGATTCTTCCGATTCAATCATTTTGCTCTTGGAACTGGCTGACCAAGGGGTCTAGACATCCAATTCCATCACAGAGCAATCCATTTTGCATAATCTCACCAAGAAATAAACCCAAATCACAAGAACTCAGAAATCACACAGAGAGCACATCGAGAGATAAAATAGACAGAGAAGCAAGAGCTCAAATGACTTCTTGAAAGCATTCATTTCATAAACACAAGATCACAAAGGAGTCCCCATACACGATTGGATACAAGAGGAATGATTACATAGGCATCAACTCATCCTCTCCCTCTCTCAAGTCTCAAGAAGCCCAAGAACACACATGCTTGAGGGAAGACACAGAGCACCTATGGGAACCAAGAAGCTAGTATTGAGTCAATTTAGAGTGCTATAAGTTCAAGAATGAGACATTTGTTTAAGTACTTGTTCTATGTGGAATTAAGCAAATTGAGCACATTTGACATAAGTTTTTCTTTTAAAGCTCATGATTGTTTTCAACCAACATTTTTAGTCATGTGCTAGATCTCAAGCCTTATGCGACTACTCCAAGCTAGAAGCTTAAGAAGATAGTCTTGGTCATCCAAAACTCCCTGTTGTGGCTACAGACCAAACAGAGAGAGAGATGGTAGTGGAGAGTGATGAAGATAAGTGTAATGGCCTGGGTTCTCCCCATGGCTTGCTCGTATATATACATACACATGAGGAGTGCTTTTACAGTTATACCCTTACATCTGGTTAGCCCTCTGGGGCAGTTATGTCATTACGCATGGCCTATTCTGGGCCTTATAATCTCCTACCAGGCCTGCTGGGTTTAGGCGGGGGCCATCCCTACGACAGGAGCCTCTCATGGTAAAGGGCTTCACAAGGCCGAAGCCATGTTGCCGAGTCCTTTGGCCCCCTCCGTCCCTGCGGCCTGTGAACTTTTCCAAACTTCCGGAGCTGCGATGTGGCCGAAGCAGACGGGCGCGCTGCTGCGACGCTCAGATTTCCGGCGTCCACGTGGTGCGGGCGTTGAGGCGTCGTGACCATTAATATGGCGGCGGACTTCCGGCGGTTGGACTTCTGCCGATTGGCCTTCCGCCGGTTGGTTCCCCTGCTGATTGGGGTATATATATGGCGCTGGTGAGGCGTTGCTCCTGCGTATATTGCGATAGAAGGTGTTCCCCTAAAATGGGCCCCTGCCGTGCATCGACATTCCTGGGTGATACTGAGCGACTTGAGGAATGTTGATGCACAGAAGGAGGTCTATTTTTCCTGGGAGCTTGATCAGCGCCGGTTGTCGACAGCCAGCCGTGCTTCCTGACCCCGCAACGTGCTTCCGTAGGCGACAGCGAGGTCTACCCTGTTTTTCCTAACAGGCCTACCTACAGGCGGCGTTCCTGAGGGGGTCCGCCGGCATTACCTTGTATGTTGATGCACTGTAGGTGGCCTATTAAGGAAAACGAGGTAGATTTCGTAGGATAAGAACCCCGTGTTTGCTGCGCCCTGCCGAAGTGGACGCGCGCGCTCCGTCGCCCACCCCTCAAACAGGTGGCAGCGAGGCTGGCGCCTAAGTCGAAGTAGACGCGCGCGCTCCGTCCCCCGCACTTCGAACGGGTGGCAGCGAGGCTGGCGCCTAGTCGGAGTAGGCGCGCGTGCTCCGTCCCCTACCCCTCGAACGGGTGGCAGCGAAGCTGGCGCCTAAGTCGAAGTAGACGCGCGCGCTCCGTCCCCCGCCCTTCGAACGGGTGGCAGCGAAGCTGGCGCCTAGTCGAAGTAGACGCGCGCGCTCCGTCCCCTACCCGTCGAACGGGTGGCAGCGAAGCTGGCGCCTAAGTCGAAGTAGACGCGCGCGCTCCGTCCCCCGCCCTTCGAACGGGTGGCGCGGGCGGCGCCTGGTCGGTAGACGCGCGCGCCCGCCCCTACCCATCGAGCGGGTGGGAGCGGCCGGCGCCTAAGTCGAAGTAGACGCGCGCGCTCCGTCCCCGCCCTTCGACCGGTGGCGCGGCTAGCGCCTAAGTCGAAAGACGCGCGCTCCGTCCCCGCCCTCGAGCGGGTGGCGCTGCCGGGCGCCTAGTCGGCGTAGGCGCGCGCGCTCCGTCCCCTACCCGTCGAACGGGTGGCAGCGAAGCTGGCGCCTAAGTCGAAGTAGACGCGCGCGCTCCGTCCCCGCCCTTCGAACGGGTGGCAGCGAAGCTGGCGCCTAGTCGAAGTAGACGCGCGCGCTCCGTCCCCTACCCGTCGAACGGGTGGCGCGGCCGGCGCCTGTCGGCGAGACGCGCGCTCCGTCCCCGCCCTTGAGCAGTGGCGCGAAGGCTGGCGCTAAGTCGGCGAGACGCGCGTGCTCCGTCCCCGCCTTCGAGCGGGTGGCGGCGGCCGCACCTAAGTCGAGGTAGACGTCGCGCCCGTCCCCGCCCTTCGAGCGGGTGTCGCCGGCCGGCGCCTGTCGGCGAAGTCGCGCACGCTCCGTCCCCTACCCGTCAAATGGGTGGCAGCGAAGCTGGGGCCTAAGTCAAAGTAGACGCGCGCGCTCCGTCCCCGCCCTCGAGCGGTGGCGCGGCCGGCGCCTGGTCGGAGTAGACGCGCGCGCGCTCCGTCCCCTACCCGTCGAACGGGTGGCAGCGCAGCTGGCGCCTTCGCCCTGCGGACACCGCCGCGTGGGCGGTGACTTGGGTTCTTTGATGCGGCCTTGCGCTGTACAGGTTCCTGGAATCATGCCGGCCCCTGGTCTGACAGGGTTAGGTTCCCGTAACTTGCGACCCGACGCGCCCGGGGCACGCGGCGGCCTATGACTGGCGGGCGGCGGGATGTGGACGGTTGCGTGTTTGCAGCCGCTCGCCTCTTCCCTAGGCAAGGGGGACACGTGGCGGGCAGTGAGTGGCGCCTGCGGTCGTGACCTTCCAGCGTCAGGTGGGGCGTTGCGCTGGACGGGCGCTTGTACGACTGCGGTCGCGCCTCGTACCCGGACCTTCGCGACCCTTCGCTTTCGATTACAGGGGATCGTGTGGGGCGGGCCTTTACACCGCTGCGGTTGCACCCGGCACGCGGATCGTTGCGATGCTTCAGTAGCGGCGGTATGGGCGAGGTGGCTTGAAATATCTCCCCCGTAACAGCGTCCCCGCACCTTTACGCCCTCTTTCCTGTCTGCTGCGCCTTCCATACCTTCGCGCTATCTTCACCGCTTCAGTCTCGTCGTGGGAAGCGATGGCCTCCAGTAGCGAGCGCGGCCAGGCGGTTGGTGGCCCTGCCATTCGCCGGCGATCCTCGCCGCTAGAGGTGAAATATGCGCTCCAAGAGCGCGACCCGGCGGCGGCTGACCAGGAGCGGCTGGTGGCGGAGGAGGAAGGCACGTTCTCCGGCGAGCTAGGCCCCTCGCTCGTGACCGAGAAGACGATCCAAGGGCTCTTGCGTGCGGGGAAGTTGTCCGGGCGCCAGGACGTACGATTGCCCGCCGGCGACGAGACAGAACCGCATCCCGAGAGGTCGGAGGCGGTCGTATTCGTTGCCTTTTTCGACGCGGGGCTCCGGATCCCAGATGCGACCGTGGTGGGCGACGTGCTGCGGACCTTCGGCCGGAGCCGGCGCATCGACTCAACGCCGTGGCGGCTCGCGGTGTACAGCTGGGCCTTGCGCTCGGGGGCGTGCTGGCCCAGCGCGTCGCTGTTCGCCTATCTCCACGAGGCACGATGGCCGGAAGGACGGGACGCTGTCGAGCTTCGGTAGCGTCTCTTTTATTCTTCGCTCGTCGTGCAAAAAGCTCTTCCCTACGAACTCAACTCGCGGGAAGTGGGAGTCTTACTGGATGAAGCGGTGGTTCTACCACCGTGTGGAGAGCGGGAGCGGCCTTGAGTGCACAGGCCAACCAATCACGTTCAAGCCCTCGCCCGGCCGAACGCTCGATGATGAGGACAAGCGGAGGGTCAAGCGGCTCGTAGGCGTGGTCGCCCGCCTCAACATGTGCGACCTTGCCGAAGAGTACGTGATGTACGGCGTGGCACCGCTTGCCCACGACTGGCGTCTTGTGGCCGAGAGGCATCGAGACGACAATGTTTCGCCGTGGGTTTGCTCGCTACCGGCGCCGCCCGGTCCCCGTAAGCCTCGATTGCGGCCCTCCTTTGTTGACGCGAAATGCGTTGTATGCTGATGCTATTCTCCTTTGCTTCAGGGATTTCCTTGGAGAAGGCGGAGTAGGCCGCGCGCGTATTTCTGGGGCCGTACACCGCCAGGGAGCACGAGCAGCGCGTGTCTGCTATCGCCAAGGCGGGGCTGGGGCGAATAAACCGCGTGTGCGAGGTCCTGGGCCTTGCCGTGCCGGACCGTGTCGCTCCAGATGATGGTGGAGCGAAGAAGAAGAAGACCTCGTCTCGGAAGAGGGGCCGCAGCGGGGCGCCTGCCGCGCCTGCTGCTAGTGTTTCCGAGGGCGCGGTGGACGCGGAGTCAGACTCGGTGAGGTACGTCGATTCGGGCTTGGGTGGCGCAGGCGCCGAAGGCGAGGTGTCTTCGGCAAGCGTCCCGGACGGCGGGTTTGCCGCGGGCAGCCGGAGGGGGACGCCACCGCCGCCGGTCGCGAGGCGGACCCGTCGCGACGGCGATGCGAGGTGGAGCCCTCGGCCGCGCCGCAGTGGTGCCGAGCGCGCTCGCGGGCGCACGTAGCCGTCTTTGTCTTTACTGCAGCAAGGCGGGGACCGAGGTGCCCCCTTCGACGACTGCCACCGTGGAACCTTCGCCCCCGGGCGCAGCAGCCGCGGGGTCTTCCCCAACCACGGCTGCGGGGGCGGTGGCGCTGCTGGCTGCCCCGGCCAAACGGCCATGTGTGCGGCCGGAGCTCCACCGGACACCGCGGGGGTTCGTCGTGGCTACGGGCATCAGAAGCTTGTGGGACTCCAGCGCAAGCACCGGGGGCCCCGCGGCCTATGCGCCTTCTGCCCCTCTGGCTACACCGCCCGCCGCACAGGGATAGCCGTCGTCCTCCCCGAACGCGGAGGCCTCCGCTCGCGGCGGGACCATTCCTTCTGCTACCGAAGGTAAGGTGGCTTAGCTTACTCTGGTGTATGCTTCTATGCCTTGGGGTGGTCACCCGTATCCTTATTTACAGCGTTGCTCATTCCGGAGGGGGAGCACCCGACGGAACACGGGGCCTCCGAGCACGTGAGCCCTGCGGACTTCGTGCCGCCTCCGGAGACGCTGAGGGCGTGGCGCGGGATTGTGAATGACGCGGCCACGAGCGTTGACCCGCAAGTGCTGCAGGCGTACGGTGCGGGACGCCTCGAGGACGCTTTCGAGGTGTCTGGGGTGAGGTAAGTACTCATGCGACCACGTCGGAGTTTTAGCTGAGTTTGCTAAGTTTTTTCCCTTCTATAGACACTTGTGCTGGGGCAAGCCCTGCAAACGGCCTATGCTCGTAGCCAAAGGGTGCTCGAGGATAGGCTACGGGCCGCGGAGGAGGAGCTGCGCGAAGCCTCTGGCGCCCGCTCTACCCAGGACGCCCGCATCCGCCAGCTGGAAGCGGAATGCGCCGAAGCGAAGGCGCACGCCGAGGGGCTTGTTGCGTCGGCGCAGGAGTCAGCCGCGGCAGCTGCTTAACAAAAGTTCGCGGCGGAGCGGGACGGGCTCCTGGAGCAGGTCGCCGCGCTAGAGAAGGAAAAAGGCGAGCTTGCCTTGACTCTAGCGGGGCGCAACCGGACGCTGGGCGACACCTCGGTGGTTGCCTTGGACGCCATGCAAGCGCTGGAGAGCCATCTTCAAGGGCTGGTGGCGGAGGTGCCGGGACGCGCCTTCGGTCTGGAGGAGCTGTCTCGGACGCTCCGCTGGATCGAGATGCCGCCACGTCGCGCGCGACGCGCGGCGACGCTCGGCACCCACTGCGCGTGCGTCGGCATGCTTGGTGTGCGCGCTCCTGCAGCACCGCGGTTGTACGCACGTCGCCGCGCTGGATGATCCCCAGCTGAAGATGCCTGGCGGGGCCGGAGTGATGTCCGGCGCCGTCCGCTCCGCTCGCCTTGCCCTCGGGCCCTTCTTCGACCGGATCTGGGGTCACGTCGGGCCGGAGGCTGCACGGATCGAGCTCTGGAAGTCGTTCTACGGGACAGGGAGCCTCGGCCAATTTCTGGACGGGGTCCCTCGACGCGACGATGGTGGCGCTGGGCCCTCCGAAGGCGCCGAGAACCCGCAGGTCTGACGCCGTGGTGCTTAGGTGTAGGCGTGTGTTGTACTGTTCCTTGTCTTTGCGAATAAAGTACACACTTGCTACTTGTATTCTGACTTTCGCCTACATCCCGGGCAGCTTCCTTGCTGGGACCGGCTTCGTGCGGCCGACCTTTCAACCCGTCGGCGCCGACGGCGCGAAGGGCGAAGAGTCGCTCGACTTTGGGCGAGCGGCCTTCTTCGAGCGAGGCCCCAACTTTAGCGCAGTTAAGGCGAACCCGCGGGTAGCGGCTTAGAGCGGCCGGGATGTTGCCGGACCCTTGTACATGTGATTCTTCCGGTATGCAGACTTCCTGGCATTTTAAGATATGCGCTGCGTGTTGATGCCGCCGTTGGCGAAGTAGCTGCGCCAGGGTTCCGTAGAGCGGACAGTCCGCAGACTGACGTATGCGGAGGCAGACCTCCGCGGTTTGCCTTGCTTTATAGTCCGGAGACTCGCGCGTGCGGAGGCAGGCCTTGACGCTACGTCTTATTTAGAGTCCGTAGACTAGTGCGTGCGGAGGCGGACCTCGACGCTACAACTTCCTATATAGTCCGGAGACTCGCGCGTGCGGAGGCGGACCTCGACGCTACGTCTTATTTAGAGTCCGTAGACTAGTGCGTGCGGAGGCGGACCTCGACGCTACGACTTCCTATATAGTCCGGAGACTCGCGCGTGCGGAGGCGGACCTCGACGCTACGTCTTATTTGGAGTCCGTGGACTGGTGCGTGCGGAAGCGGACTTCGACGCTACGTCTTCTTTATAGTCCGAGACTCGCGCGTGCGGAGCTAGGCTCGACGCTACGTCTTATTTAAAGTCCGTGGACTAGTGCGTGCGGAGCTAGGCTCGATGCTACGTCTTCTTAATAGTCCGGAGACTCGCGCGTGCGGAGCTAGGCTCGACGCTACGTCTTATTTAAAGTCCGTGGACTAGTGCGTGCGGAGCTAGACTCGACGGTACGTCTTCTTTATAGTCCGGAGACTCGCGCGTGCGGAGCTAGGCTCGACGCTACGTCTTATTTAAAGTCCGTGGACTAGTGCGTGCGGAGCTAGGCTCGATGCTACGTCTTCTTTATAGTCCGGAGACTCGCGCGTGCGGAGCTAGGCTCGACGCTACGTCTTATTTAAAGTCCGTGGACTAGTTCGTGCGGAGCTAGGCTCGACGCTACGTCTTCTTTATAGTCCGGAGACTCGCGCGTGCGGAGCTAGGCTCGATGCTACGTCTTATTTAAAGTCCGTGGACTAGTGCGTGCGGAGCTAGGCTCGACGCTACGTCTTATTTAAAGTCCGTGGACTAGTGCGTGCGGAGCTAGGCTCGACGCTACGTCTTCTTTATAGTCCGGAGACTTGTGCGCGCGAGGGCGTCCCCCCGGTGCGTCTTTTGTTTATACTCAGACCCGTCACCTTTGGCTACGGCGAGTGCACACGCGAACGTGCGTCTTTGGTTTATACTCAGTCCCGCCCCCCTGGCGACGGCGAGTGCACACGCGAACGTGCGTCTTTGGTTTATACTCAGTCCGCCCGGCAGCGGCGAGTGCACACGTGAGCGTCGTCTTTGGTTTATACTCGTCCCCCCCGCAACGGCGAGTGCACACGCGAACGTGCGTCTTTGGTTTATACTCAGTCCCGCCCCCCTGGCGACGGCGAGTGCACACGCGAACGTGCGTCTTTGGTTTATACTCAGTCCGCCCCCTGGCGACGGCGAGTGCACACGCGAACGTGCGTCTTTGGTTTATACTCAGTCCCGCCCCTGGCGACGGCGAGTGCACACGCGAACGTGCGTCTTTGGTTTATACTCAGTCCCGCCCCCTGGCAACGGCGAGTGCACACGCGAACGTGCGTCTTTGGTTTATACTCGATCCCCCTGGCGACGGCGAGTGCACACGCGAACGTGCGTCTTTGGTTTATACTCAGTCCCGCCCCCCTGGCGACGGCGAGTGCACACGCGAACATGCGTCTTTGGTTTATACTCAGTCCCGCCCCTCCTGGCGACGGCGAGTGCACACGCGAACGTGCACCTTTGGTGTATGCTACGGGGACGCGCACGTTGGCCAAACCGGCGCGCGCCCTCACCGCGTGCTTGCGTGTGACGAAGAAAAATTAGCGGCAAACGGCGATCTTCATTACATCCCCGTTTGCGCGGGTGAGCAACTACAAAGGGTGAATATACTGACCGTTTGCCCTTGGTGCGGCCGCAGCCTCTAGTCGCTAGCATCTGCAGGGCCCGCGCAGGCGCCTATGGATGACCCCTCGGACCTCCGCGCTGTGACGCCGGCTCTAAGAGCGTCGTTGGGCTTTGCGACGCGGGCACCTGGTGCCTGGCTCGATGCGCCGGGCCATATCCTGGTCGCCTCGGACGGTGATGATGGTCCGGGGACCCGGGATCTTCATGCACAGATAGCCGTGATGTGGTACCGCACCGAAGGAGTTGAGGATTGGGCGCCCTAGTATGGCATTGTAGGGATACGGAAGGTCGACCACGTCGAAGGTGGCATCTTCGGTCCGCACATTATCATCTCGGACGAAGGAGACTTGAAGGCCAATCTGGCCCAGCGCCCGCAGGGGCTGTCCCTCGAAGCCCTGCAGTGGGATTCCCGAGGGCCCCAGGCGGCTTCGAGGGATCCCCATCTGGTCGAAGGCCGCCGCAAACAATACGTTCGCGGAGCTACCACCGTCCACCAAGGCGCGCCCCACGTCGCATCCCGCGATGGTGACCCGGATGACCAGGGGGTCCTGATGAGGGAAGTCCACACTTTGGGCGTCATCGGGTGTGAATGTAACTTCGTGCCGCGCCCACTCCGGCGGTGCTTGCGCTGGGTATGCCGCCACGTGATGTAGTCTTCGCGCGTAGGCCTTCTGCTGTCGTGCCGAGGCGAATTCCTGTGCAGAGCCTCCGGATATGACGTTAATGACCCTGCGGTAGGTTGCGTTCGGGGCCTACAACGACAGGAGGCCCTCCCGAGGCTGCTGTACGTGAGCTTGGATCCGTAAGGCGCCTTCCTGGGGTTGCATCCCTTGCGCCTGTACCTGCATGGGGGCCTCGTATGGCAATTGGACGTGGGCCACCGCAGGCGGGCGCGCCTCCGGGTTCCTGTCCCTAGCGACGCTGTCGCGGAGCGCCGCGATGGAGGTGCAGGCGCGGGTATCATGATTGTCGTGGCCGTGGACTACGCACCACTGTCCCTGATGCTGGTCGTCGTAATCTCCACGACCCTTATCGTCGCGGCCTCTGCCACGGCCACAGCGCCCCCGGCCGCCTCGGCCCGCTGGAGCACCCTCGTCGGACCCGCCTTCGATGTCGAGGACGTACCGGTTTCGCCTCGACCTTTGCTGGCCGCGCTTGGGCTGATCGGACGACTCCTTATGCGAGTTGTCCCTGCGGTCGGGCGCGTCCCTGGACGACTCCTGCTTACGCTTTCCCTTCGAAGAACCGCCCTTCGGCGGATCTTCGGCTTTTGCCGAGGCTCCGGCCTGGTTGGTGTCGGAGTCGTCACCTTGCCTTCGCCGCGCATCTTCCTCCGCCCTGGCATATTCTTCCATCTTGTCGAAGAGCTTCGCCACCGTCTTGATTGGCTTTCGCGCATTGTACTCGGCCATCGGGCCCGGACGAAGGCCCTGTATGGCTGCATTGACGATGGTGGTCTCGTTGGCGTCTTTCACTTGACATCGAATCTTGGCGAAGCGTTTGAAGTAGTCCCGAAGCTTCTCCGAGGGTTTTTGCTTCACGGCAAAGAGTTGGTCCGCGTCGACCCGGTCGACGTAGTTTCCTTGCAAGTTGTTGTGAAGGCGGACGCGGAGCTGCTCCCACGCGTAGATGGAGCCCGGCTCTATGGTAAAAAACCAAGAGAGCGCCACCCCTTGTAATGCGAGGGGGAGTCCCTTTGCCTTCGTGGTGTCGTCTCCGCCCGCGGCTTCGATCGCGATTTCGTATACGCGCACGAACTCACAGGGGTCCGTGTCGCCTTTGTACGAGTCGATGGCGCTAGGAAACTTGAAGTCTTCGGGCCATGCCGCCTGCTGCAGCCCCGCCGAGAGCGGGGACTCCGGATCCACTCGCCGCAACGGCACGCGGCTGGACGTGGGGGCTTCGCGACTGTCCGCCCTCTCCGGCGTGGGCTCGGACGCGACCACTAGCGCGGCCTGCTGACTCCGAGCCTCTTGCATATCTCTGACGGCTCCGCGAAGGTCCCCTAGCTCCCGCTGGAACGCGTTGAGAGCCGCCAGCAGGGCACTTTCCATCGCCGGTGCAGGCGGGGTCGCCGGTACTCCCGACGGGCGGATCGGCGCGGGGACGACCGCGTCGCGAGGTCCCGAGCTACCGGTCGCCCATCGTGGCTACTTCGGACCGCCCGTCCGCGCCGCCGCGAGGTTGCGATGGGACGGCGAGGTCGGTATCGTTGCGTCGGCGGGTCGGTTGTCGCCGCACCGCGCCGACGTCTTCGACATGGAGGTCGGCGCGGGCCCGCCCCGCAACGCCGTAGCGGGCGGGTCGTCGCGGTGCCGTGCCGGGCGATCGCCGCGCCGCCGGTGATGAGGTTGGTCGTCGCGGTGCCGGTGACGAGGTTGGTCGTCACCGCGCGAACGCCGGCGTCTTCGCCACCACGCCGCCGACACTGCGTCCCGCCGCCGCCGATGCCGGCCACTCGTACTCATACGACGCCCGGGCCGACCGCCTTCTTTCCTTCGCCGCTGAAGAAGCTTTTTCGGTGCCGTCCTTCTTCTTGGTCTTGAGCTTGTCTGTCCTCCCACTGACGGCGCCAAGCTGTTGTGGCTACGGACCAAGCAGAGAGATGGTAGTGGAGAGTGATGAAGATAAGTGTAATGGCCTGGGTTCTCCCCATGGCTTGCTCGTATATATACATACACATGAGGAGTGCTTTTACAGTTATACCCTTACATCTGGTTAGCCCTCTGGGGGCAGTTATGTCATTACGCATGGCCTATTCTGGGCCTTATAATCTCCTACCAGGCCTGCTGGGTTTAGGCGGGGGCCATCCCTATGACACTCCCCCTGAGTTCATGCCTAGTGCAATGGCAAACCGTCTCATGAGAAAGAATTGGTGAGATCAGTTCTTTCGTACAAAAGAGATCTTTTTGCATGTGTACAAACAAAAACTTGTACTAACTCATGCTTCATCGAGAAACTAGCATAGCTCAATCCAAAGCTCAATAAAGATTCAAGACTCAACTCAGCATATTTGACATAGCATGAATCATAAAAGGATAACTAAATACAGACTAAGTTCAAGGGCTAACATGGCATGAATTAGTTCAAGTTGAGCATTTTAATCAACCTATCATGGCAAAGACTAAACTACACATATAAAGTCATGATAAATCTAGCAAATAAGCATAGATCATGGCAAGATGTAATTCATTGTAAACATGTCATAACAGGATAATAATCAAGACTCCATGTAGTTATATTACAATGCAAAAATGAAATGCAGAAAATCCAGCTCCCCCTCAACATGTGATGCACTTTTAGTTCAAGTTGAGTTATGTCAATATTAAGATCTAGAAGCTCCCAAATAGACTCCCCCTGAACCAAAGCAATAAGATCAAGAAGCTGGCAAGAAAAGCAGAAAAGGCAGTCCTTAAAGTAGATAAGATATAGAGGATACTATGGCTTAGACTGACTCTCATCTACCCCATATGACTCTAGGACTATCAGCTGATCATCTAACACACTAAGGAGCAAACACGTACCCCGTCTACCCGAGGGTAGCCCAACCCTCGCTAGAACCTATAAGAAGTGAGTGAGCTCAACCTAGTGAGAACTGAAATAGCTAATAAGCAACATCCTAGAATCACAAGATGAGAGGAAGAAGTCTAAACAACTAGACAAGAGAAACACTCTAATCTATGCTAGAAGGACTATCCCAATGCACTCGAATGCAATGCAACAGAAAGGAGTAAGAGCATGATAAACAAGATATATCAATGAAGCACAAAACTCCCCCTCACAACAGTCCATAAGGACAAACCACCCAAGCTCTCCCCGCAGAGCTGCAAACCTAGAGCTATCCAAAGGCTTGGTAAAGATATCAGCCAACTAGTGGACACTCTCCACAGACTGGAGCACTATGTCACCCTTCTCCACATGGTCTCGAAGGAAGTGATATTTGATATCAATATGCTTGGTCCGGGAGTGCTGCACTGGGTTCTTAGCAATGTTAATGGCAGAAGTGTTATCACAAAAGAGTGGAACACTGTCGATAACTAACCCAAAGTCCCGCAGGGTTGAGTCCATCCAAAGCACTTGGCTGCAGCAACTGGCGGCAGCAACGTACTCGGCCTCTGTGGTGGATTGTGCGACACCGGACTGCTTCCTCGAAGACCAGGAAATGAGAGAAGTGCCAATGAACTGGCAGGTGCCAGAGGTGCTCTTCCTATCGATCCTATAGCCAGCAAAGTCTGCATCCGAGTAGGCTTTGAGGGAAAGATAGGATGAGGAAGAGTAACAGATACCATAGTCAAGGGTAGCTCGAAGGTACCGAAGGATGCGCTTCGCCGCCTGGCGGTGAGATACGCGAGGAGAAGCCTGAAACCGAGCACAAAGACACACGGCGAAGTGTATGTCCGGTCTCGAGGCAGTGAGGTACAAGAGGGAGCCAATCATGCTACGATACTCCTTCTGATCAACTGGCTCGCCGTCCTCATCTGGGACGCCATGGGAGTTGACACAGGCTTAACATCACTCATGTCAAAGCGTCTCAGGAAGTCACGAGTGTACTTTCCATGATGCAAGAAAGTACCCTCCCGAGTCTGCTTGATTTGGAAGCCAAGGAAGAAGGTCAACTCACCCATCATACTTATCTCAAACTCGGTGCTCATGACATCCGAGAACTGTGAAACAAGAGTATGAGAAGAGCCGCCAAAGATGATGTAATCCACATAAATCTGGACGAGCAGTAGGTCAGTGCCATGCCTACGAATGAACAAGGTCTTATCTACCTTACCCATCTCAAAATCATGACTCAACAGATAGAACTTAAGCCTCTCATACCAAGCTCTAGGGGCCTACTTAAGTCCATACAAGGCTTTGGACAGCTTGTAGACATGGTTTGGGTATTTGGGGTTCTCGAAACCTGGAGGTTGTCTCACATAGACCTCTTCCTCAATAAAGCCATTGAGGAAGGCGCTCTTGACGTCCATCCGGTAAAGCTTGAAACCCTTAGAAGCCGCAAAAGCAAGCAGGATTCTAATGGCCTCAAGTCTAGCTACAGGGGCAAAGGTCTCCTCAAAATCTAGACCCTCAACCTGGGAGAAGCCTTGAGCTACTAGTCTAGCCTTGTTTCGAATAACCACCCCATCCTCACTCTGCTTGTTCTTGAACACCCACTTAGTCCCAATGATATTGTGACCTTGCGGGGGTTCAACAAGCGACCAGACCTTGTTTCTCTCGAAATTTTCTAACTCCTCATGCATGGCATTAACCCAAGACTCATAAGATAAAGCATGACAAACGTCTTTGGGCTCAAATGAGGCAACAAAGGTAGAGTGGAGACAGAAATCTGACATGCCAGACTTTGAGCGAGTGATTCACTCAAAAAGGTCTCCAATCATCTGCTTGGAAGGATAATCTTTTTGGATATGACGGGGAGGTCCTGGATGAGATGAAGAAGTGGCCTCTACCTCATGAGCTGACGAGGTAGGAACAGAGCCACTAGCTTCGGAGGAAGCAGAAGGCATGGGCTGATCACCAAGAGATGCAGTGGAAGAAGGCACCTCAAGGGAAGGATGAGGAACTGGATCAGGTAGACAACCCTCATCTCCATCCTCCTCATCGTCCACAAAGATGGGCTCAGACTGCTCTACAGAACCTGAGATATCGGGCCTAGTCCCCGGACTGGCCTCGTCGAAGGTCACCTCACAGGTCTCTACCAATTTACTAGACTCGCAGTTCCAGACCCTATACGCCCACGAAGAAGTCGAGTAACCTAGAAAGATACCATCACAAGATCGTGACTCAAACTTGTCTAGGTTCCCGGACTTCAGAATGAAATACTTGCAACCAAACACATGAAAATGAGAGACACTGGGCTTTCGCCCGTATCTCAACTCATAGGAAGTGCGATGCAAGTGTGCCCGAAGAAAAACTCTGTTCGAAACATGGCACGCGGTCGCTATAGCCTCAGCCCAAAACTTCCTAGGTGTAGAATACTCATCAAGCATCGTCTTGGCCATCTCGACCAAGGTACGGTTCTTCCTCTCCACGACGCCATTCTGCTGTGGGACGTGCGGAGAAGAGAACTGGTGCTCTACACCTGTCTCGTCACAGAACCTCTCAAAGTAGGAATTCTTGAACTCTGTGCCATTGTCACTGCGGATCGCTCGTAAGGCACCGGGAGCTCAACAGAAAGCCTACTAAAAAGATCTCGAAAATGTGTAAACGTCTCATCCTTCGAGGCTAAGAAAAACACCCAAAAGAACCTCGAGAAGTCATCGACCATGACTAGAACATACCACTTCCATCCTACTGACTGCACTCGGGCTGGTCCAACTGTATCCATATGGAGCAGCTGTCCTGGTGCATCGGTCATAGTCACTGTGACCAGAGGGTGAGAAGCGGCAACCATCTTGCCGTGCCGGCAAGGAGCGCAACAATATCTTTGACCATCTTGAGTTTCGGCAGACCACGAATGAAATCGTGGCCGCTAACTCGGGTCAAATGGTCAAATCCAATATGACCAAGTCTCCTATGCCAGAAAGTAAGGTCACGGGACTCAGAAGCAACTAAACACCGAAGAGGATCACCAGAAGACTCAGAAAAATCAGCATGAAAGATCCTCCCATAATGAGAAATCCCGCAAACCAGACTACCCGAAGAATCAAGAATTTTGCAAGCGTTTTTCTTAATGCTCACCTCGAAACTGTCATCGGTAAGCTGAGAAACAGAAAGCAAATTATACTGCAGCTTACTAGCCAAGGCAACATCCTTCAAAATAAAAGATTCATTAATACGCACTGTACCTTTGGCGATGACGCGCCCAGACGAAGCGTCTCTGAAGGTGATCGTCCCATCACCTGGAGCCCGAGCTAGGGAAGAGAACCAACGAGAGTCTCTGGTCATGTGTCGAGAACACCCGGAGTCAACGAGCCAAACCTCTCTCTTCCCTGCCCGGCGAACCTGAGTCAACAAGAGAGTAAAGTCTCAATACTGGGGTAAATCAAGAGTGATTTTGGCACCCAATACTGAGTAACACGTCGAGTAGAAGAAGTAGCCACACATGACTGACCTCTAGCTACCATACGTTCTCCGTCGCTCAACAAGTCCGAATGTCCACGAGCAGACCTGAAGCTATTGTTGGGTCCGACTACTATGGGAGAGCGAGTCGGAGCACTAGCAACATACTGATCACGCCGCGGGTAGCCATCTCAGTCCTGGGCTTGACCTCTATCACACCTGCGGCTATGGGTCTGAGCATGGCAGGTGGATGCTTCCTAACATCCTCAAGAAAATCATATCCTAAACCTTGATTGAATTTGCAAATCATGGACTGGTCTAGAATAAGATTTAGCTTCTTGTTGCCTCCTACAAATCTCTCGAGAGTGTTCATAAGGTACTGACACTCCCGAAAGAGAGAGGTGCAAGAAGAGCAGGGGGAAGGAGAGACAAGCGGTAAGTAAGGGAGAAGAAGAACCAATGGCGTAAGAGCGAATGTCTTGTGCATGCACAGCCGACTCAGAAGGGACAGTCCTACTGCTAGCCAGTTGGTTCACGTTGCTAAGCGTCTCTACCTTACCCTTGGGCTTCTCCCCCACATCGGCACACACATTACAAGCAACTGATGGTGGCTTCTCTAGAAGGTCCTTAGTTGGCTTCACACATTTTTCATCCAATCCAATCAAGTCAGATTTTAGTTTATCAAAATTTTTGCATGGTGAGCTAACAGGGTCCTTAGAAGTATATTGAGCCATCTTCTTATTGTGGTCAATCATTTTTTGAAACTGTTTTGAGACAGATTCAAGTTCAGCAGTTAATTTCGGACAGTTCAAACATGAAGCAATGGCTCAAGTAATGAAGCTTGTAATTCAGCAATTTTGTGATCTGCCCTTTTTAGGTTCATCTTCAAGTTATTGCAATTTTCACAAGTCTCGGGCAGATCAAGGAGCATGGTATAAAGACCTCTAAAAGCATTATCCTTATCCTCGCATGAGGTGCAAGATGTAATCTCAACAACAGTAGATGAAGCAATAACAATCCTACTCATCTCTAGTTCAGCCAAAAGACTAACATTCTCCACCTTAAGCATGTCAAACTCAGAAGACAAACTATCATGATAGGTCCTTAATTTCTCCATGTCACCAACCAAGGCAGTGCATACATCACAATCATCACGGGAGGGAGCAGATCTAAGTGAAGTAAGCTCCCGTGACAAGCTCTCTACTTCCTTCTCCAACTCGCTAACCCTAGCTCTAGTTCTAGCATGGAATTTTCCTAGCTTAAGAAAGGCATCATTAAGCTGGTCATAGGAAGGGTATACCTCGTCGGAGTCGGAATAGAGCTCGTTGGCGCTGATCTCGCCCTCAAGGGCCATGAAGCACATGCCGGAGAAGTCGTCGCCGCCCTTGGAGTCTTGCTCGTCCGTCCCATCGTCGTCGCTCCACCCCTCCACCTCGCTGAGATCGAGGTCGTCGAAGGCGGTGAGGACGCGGTGGAAGAGCTTCTTGGCTTTGCCAAAGTCGCGGAACTTCTTCTTGCCTTGGACATGAGCTGAGAGCTTCTTATTGCAGTTCTTGTCGATGTAGTCGTTCTTGTTCACACCGCCACAGTCGCCCTTGCCCTTTCTCAGCTTGGGGCAATTCACCCGAATGTGGTTGGGGCTACCACACTCGAAGCAGATCACGGGTCCTCCTCTCTTTCTGTCCCTTCTTCTCTTGTAAGAATGAGAAAAATTTCTGTCTAGGAGGGCTAACTGGTCATTTGCAAGCTGCTCTAACTGATCATCAGTTATGTCACAGAGTGCAGCAAGAGAGAAACCACAAAGCGAATCCGAAGAAGGTCCAGAAGCCAGACTGGGATCAGTGACTAAGGCCATCGACTGCGACTTCGACCTACGAGAGACTATGTCAATCTCGTGAGTCTTGAGGCGTGAGTACAACGCATCAAGAGTCAGGGTCGAAAGATCGGTGGTGTCCTTGATGGTAGTCACCTTCATCTCCCAAACACGCAAGTCGAGAGCCGCGAGCATCTATCGAGCATTGTCCGAGTCGGGGTATGTGAGACCGACCGCTCGGAGGTTGCTCAAAATCTTGTGAAACCGCGCAAAGCACTCATCGAGGGACTTACCAACGAGCATTTCAAACTTATTGTAATCTCGCTTGAACTGGTCCTATCGAACTGTCTTGATCTGGGTGGTGCCCTCATGGTATGCATCGAGGGTCACCCAGATGTCGAAAGCCGACGTCAGATGAGAGATGCGATCGAACTCGCTTCGGCTCAAACACTGAATTATGATGTTTCTTGCCTTCGCATTTGCCTCAACATCAGGCATGTTCGCCACATTGATGTTCTCATCGGCAGGAACAACATACCGGGTCTTGACCTTCCGCCAGATGGCGTAGCCCTGAGCCTGGATGTAGGTCTCCATCCGACTCTTCCAGAAGGGATAGTCGATCCCATCGAAGATCGGGGGCTTGGTCGAGTACTTGTTTGTCGCCATGGTTAAGATATATGAGGAAGAGCTAACCGGCTCTGATACCAATTGTTGGATCGAAATCGGCAACAGAGGGGGGGTGAATGTTGCTCAAATAAAAATTCGCCCCAAAGTACTCACAAAAACTTCTTCTCCGATAGCAATTTGACACTATGAAGAAGAAGTAACTTACTGGAGACTCAAGCACCCAGAGTAGGGAAGAAACAATGAGTACACGGGAGAGGAAAGGGAACACAAACCCAAAACCTGCTGAGGGCTGTCAGACCGCCTGCAGAGGGCCGCCTGCAGTAGGCCGGTCAGACCGCCTACTGCGGGCCAGTCAGACCGCCTACCATTCCCCGGTCAGACCGTCGGTTCAATGCCGGTCAGACCACCCGTAGTGTGCCGGTCTGACCGCCTTGCAAGAACCGGTCTAACCGGTCCCCTGATCCCAGATCAACCCGTAAAGCAGACTGAAAACTGGAAGCATGAAAAATATTTCAGATCTTTAAAAACCGAGAAATTGGGGGATTGCTCCCAATCTTTTCAGCCAAAAGCAGCACAACAACAACCTAAATATCAAGAGGGTATTGGGAAACAAAAGAATCCAACTCAAGATCAAGATTTTCAGATTTGAGCCAAAATCTGAAAAATTACAGAGAGTTGCACCAAAATCCAAATTGCTCTCTAATCTTTGAACCTTAGACCAAGAAACTTTGCAGAAAGATTAGCAAAAGACTGAGCACTTAAAGGACCAAATCTTAGGGCATCTCATGAAGGGAAACAAAAATCCACATCAAACCCTAGAAATGATAAGTAGAGAATGAATAGGGCACGGGGTGAAAAGAAATTCGATTCTTCCGATTCAATCATTTTGCTCTTGGAACTGGCTGACCAAGGGGTCTAGAAATCCAATTCCATCACAGAGCAATCCATTTTGCACAATCTCACCAAGAAATAAACCCAAATCACAAGAACTCAGAAATCACACAGAGAGCACATCAAGAGATAAAATAGACAGAGAAGCAAGAGCTCAAATGACTTCTTGAAAGCATTCATTTCATAAACACAAGATCACAAAGGAGTCCCCATACACGATTGGATACAAGAGGAATGATTACATAGGCATCAACTCATCCTCTCCCTCTCTCAAGTCTCAAGAAGCCCAAGAACACACATGCTTGAGGGAAGACACAGAGCACCTACGGGAGACAACCTCCTGCACTCTCTCAACCACTAAAGCCTAAAGCAAAACAACCTCCCAAAGGCCATTTTGACTAAAGCAAAACCCTAAACCATGCACACCCCTCACAAGACTTACATGCACTTGGACACACCTCTCCTATTTATAGCCTTCGCTTAACGGGTTTCTCCCTCACTTTACCCGCTAATCAAAGACCCAATCCGCTTCCTCATGTAGCTTTGCGCTTTTACCGAAACGCCCCTCCTGCACCTTCCGGGAAGCTTCCGCATTCCTTGTCGCCCAAGCCTCGCAACCACCTCGAGTCCTCGCCGTCTTCGGCATACCTCAACCATTCTGACCTCGGCACCGCCTGCGCCTAGTCCAGTCATCCGGTGCCTCGCCACGACTGCGTCTCGACATCCTGCAGCCATCACAGACAAGAAACACATCACATAGCACCGTTCGATACATGTAAACCTCATTAGCATCAATAAATCATTTTCAAGCATAACATGGCCCAAACGACCAATCGGGAAGAATAATATACCTCTAATTCGACTAACCAACCCCGACTGAGCCAAATGCCATCATGGCACGAAACGATCAATCCAAACTCAATCTTTCCAAAAACACTTGTCAATTACTCATCACAAACATGGGGTCACGTCCACTTGGTCTCTCAAACAAAGACACGCGTCCGCGCGTGCACTCTCCGCGAGTATAAACAAAGACGTGCGGGGGACGCCTTCGCACGCACTCTAGGGAGTATAAATAAGATGCAGCGTCGAGGCATACCTCCGTGCGCACTCTACGGAGTATAAATAAGACGCAGCGTCGAGATATACCTCCGTGCGCACTCTACGGAGTATAAATAAGACGCAGCGTCGAGGCATACCTTCGTGCGCATTCTACGGAGTATAAATAAGACGCAGCGTTGAGGCATATCTCTATGCGCACTCTACGGAGTATAAATAAGACGTGAATGTTGTCCCTGCGCACTCTACTGAGTTTAAACAAGACGCAGACGTCTCCGCACACGCGTGGGCGTTGCCCCTGTGCGTACTCTCCGGAGTATAAAGAGATGTGGTTGATGGTCCCACGCACTCCACGGAGTATAAGTAAGATGTAACAGAGGCTTGCCTCTGCGTGCACCCCGCGAAATACCAATAAGGCGCACCAGAGGCTGGCTCCCCACGCGCGCCTTGTAAAGCATGCGCCCCATGACGGCGGGCATGGGAGCCATCAGCATCGGGAAGTAGCCCCGCTGCCACCTCTTCGAAAGGTAGAGGGTGGAGCGCTCGCGCGTTTACTTCGACTAGGCACCAGCTCCGCTGCCACCCCTTCGAAAGGTAGGGGACGGAGCGCTCGCGCGTCTACTTCGACTAGGCGCCAGCTCCGCTGCCACCACTTCGATGGGTAGGGTGCCTTCTCCTTAGCGTGCGTCCGCGCCGAAGCCTCGCCCGAAGAGACCCAGGCCGGCCAGAAATCCAGCGACTCTGCAGCCCGCCACCAGCGTCAAAGACGCCGTCGGGTCAGGAGGTCAGAAACTAGCAGCCGTCCCTTATCAAACAACTGCTCGGAACACAGGGACATTAGTCAGAACATGGGGGGCAATCTCTACTTTTTTCATAGAAAGGGGCATGCATATTACAACGCACGCCAACACAAGAACCCCGGTGTCACACCTGTGGGTTCGCGTCACGCCCCGAGGCCTCGGTGCCACCCTCCTCGCGCCGTGGGACTTCATCCAGCCATTGGCCGAGGTTCCTCGCGCCGTGGGACTTCATCCGAACAATGCGACGAACAGCGCGCACGGCACCGGACATCACCCCGGCCCCGGCCGGCATCTCCAGTTGGGGGTCAGCTAGCTTGTGATATGCTGGCAGCCCCGGTGCCAGAGGAGCGCGCATACCAGGCACGAGGTCACGTAGGAGCAGTGGTTGCCGAAGGACGTTGCGGCGTTGCGAGCAAGGTTGGCGGCATCCCCGATTCGACGAATCGTCCGCGACAGCTCTTTGGGCCCAAAGGAGTGGGGCCGCACTTCGGCGACAAGATCTTCAAGGGTGCCCTCCAAAGCCAGCATGGCATCCCATGCGGCGACCGAGGCGTCACCTAGAGTCTGGTCCCGCTCCCTGAGCGACGTGGCGAGACGACCTCTCTCCTTCTCAAGTGCAGCGATTTGCTGGAGTAGGCCGTCCCGCTCCTCCGCGGCCGCTCGCTGCGCAGCCTCGGTGGCCTCCAATCGTGCCGCCGCCACAAGCACCTCGGTGTATGAAGTCGCCTCCGCAATCTCCGCCTCTAAGCGTTGGATGCGGTCGTCCTTGGCGGAATGTGCCCCCTCGGCTGTGCGAAGCGCCTCTTCGGCGGTGTGCAACCAGTCCTCTAGTGTCCCCCGCTCACGGGCGTGCGCCGCCTGCAGCACCCGGCCAAGGACGAGGGTCTATACGACAAAACGGTTAATACACTTCTAAATTACCACACGTCAATAAAGGGTCAGAGACTCACCTTCATTTCCGAGACCTCCAGTGCACTTCCCAGGCGCTCCGACCCGTAGGACAGCAGCAACTGGTCATCCAGGTTGGCGGCCGCATTAGCCGCGACCCCTCGCCACGCTCCCAGCACCTCCGGTTGAGGGACGAAGTCCGCCAAGTTTGGGCGCGTGACCTCCACGGTGACAATTCCGGGAGCGTTGAGCGTCCCTCCCGAAGGGATGTCCCCGCACCTCGGAGAGTGCCTGCGTCTAGGGAGACGACCTGCTGCCAGGGGACGTGAGGGTTAGAGCCCCACGAACACACCGCAGGCTAGCGGCAAGTGAAGTTACCTTCGGCACCAGGTGCCAGGTTCTGTTGGGGTGCCTCCTCAGCTCCAGGGGGAATTGCAAGGATGGCAGTGTCCCCTGACGAAGCCGGCACTGCAGGCCAGGGGACCTCCGTCCCGGAGGTCTCGGCCACCGCAGCCTTGGAGGAAGTCGCAGGGACAGTGGGCCGAGGAGCCTCGGTGTCGGAATCGGAGTCCAACAAGCTCTGGACTTTGGTCGCCACAGTAAACCTCCTCTTCGGACGGGGAGGTGATCGTAGGCGCAGCCGCTTCGCCTTGGGGGATTAAGGCGAGGACCCCGCCCTAGTAACCGCCGCAGGTGGGAGCTCCGCTCTAGCAGCCTCCGCAGGCGGCAGCTTCACCTCGGCAGCCACTGCAGGAGGGAGCTCTGCTCTAGCAACTTTCGCAGGTGACAGCTCCGCTTCAGCAGCCACCGCAGGCGAGAGTTCCGTTCTGGAAACATCCATGGGCGGCAGCTCCGAATTGGTAGCCCTTACGGGCGAGGACTCCGCCCCAGCATCACCTGTGGATGGTAACCCCACTTCAGCGATCGTCGCGGGCGACGAGGCTTCCCCCTCCTAGTCGACCGCAATACACTCTTGGTCCCCGGCACCGCCCAGAGACCCTTCGCCTTCGCCTCCGCGCCCGCCTTCAGGTTCGAGTCAGCATACTTTGCTGAATCGGAGCCGGCGTCCGCTGCGCTGACGGGAGCAACGACAGCCAGCGCAAACGGGTGCAACTGCAGGGGACCGGCCCCTCCGACGGGACGGTGGTCCTTTCCCCTTGCCATCGTTGTCACGGCGGCGAGGCTGGCTAGGGGCCAGAGGGGACCGCTCTGGCACGTGAATGCCCAGGGCCTCGCACACGCAGTTTATCCGCCCCAGCCCTGCCTCCGCAGTCGCGGCCGTGCACAAATCGTGCTCCTTGGCCGTGTACGGTCCGAGGAACACGCCCGCCACGCGTTCCGCGTCCTCCAGGCGAATCCCTATTAGGGGTGCAAATGGGTTGGGTTAATCCTGACCGATCCGGCACCGAATCCGATTGGTACCGAATCTGGAGAAAATATATGGGTTAGGTTATGGTAACAGCAATATCCGTCCGAATTCGATACGTCTTCAAGTTTCATTTCAGGTTAGTGCTACTATTTGATGTTTCATTTTCTTTTGCAATGGTAAAATAAAATCTTCCACATCAGCTATTAAGTAGTAACATCAAGTTCTTGATAGTACGTCCTCCTACTCCATTTGCTGTACTGCATGCATTCCTTACAAACAAGTAGGGGTGCAAATGGCTCGGGTTAATCCCGACCGATCCGGCACCGAATCCGATTGGTACCGAATCTGGAGAAAAAAATATGGGTTAGGATATGGTAACAACAATATCCTTCCGAATCCGACCCGTTTGCACCCCTAATCCCTATACACGGCAGGAGGCGGAGTTAGAAAGTCAGTGCAATAAGCGGAAGTGGAAACAAGACTCCGCCAAGACTTACGAAGGCAGGAGGGTCCCGGTAGTGAAGACACGGACGTGCGTACATTGTCGCTCCGAAGGCCCCCAGCCGTGATGTGCCATTCATGGGCGAGCGGCACCACGCCGTACATGATGAACTCCTCGACGAGGTCGCGCATGTTGAAATGGGCGGTGATCCCCGCGAGCCTCCGCGCTCTTCGCTTGTCCTCATTGTCGATTGGTATGCCGGGCGTGGTGTTGAACGCCATCGGTCGGCCTGAGCACTCAAGGCCGCTACCGTTCGCCACACGGTGATAAAACCATCGCCTCATCCAGTTCAGCTCCCACTTTGCCTGGGTCGAGTTGGCGGGGAAGATCTTCCCGCACGACGATCGCAGGACAAAGTTGACGCTGCCGAAGTTGGAGAACGTCCCGTCTTTTCGCCATTTTGGCTGGCACTGTGCGTCGTGAAGAAATGCAAACATCGAAGCACTGGGCCAACATGCCTCCGTGCGCAAGGCCCAGCTGTACACAGCAAGATGCGTAAGCACGTTCGGAGTCAGCTGTGCCAGCTCCAGCCCGAAGGTCCGCAAGACGTCGCCGACAATCATGGCGGCCGGGATACAAAGCCCGGCTTCAAAGTAAGCGACGAAGACGATCGGCTCTGACTTCTCAGGATGTGGTTCTGTCTCGTCGCTGGCGGGCAACTGTACCTCCCGACGGTCCGATAGCTTCCTCTCATGCAGTAGTGTGCGGATCATCTCCTCCGTCGCAAGCGTGGGGCCCAAGACGCGGGAGCACGGACCTTCCATCTTCTCCACCGCTACCCACCATTTGTCCACCATTATTGAATCGCGCCTCTCAAGCGTGTACTCCACCTCCAGCGGTGAAAACCGCCAGGAGATGGCGTTATCGTCGACCTTCTGAGCGTGTTCTTCGTCGCGCACCATTGTTCCTTGGGAAATAGACGACGACGGAGACAGCGCGATGGCAAGGAAGGCAAGAGAGCAGGGCACAAGAAGAAGAACCAGAAGGCGTGTGGAGGAGGCGCAGACGTGGTGCCACAGGACATATTTAAAGCCCCTTCATCTCCCGCACCGCCGGTAAGAGTAACCGACGGGAGACGAACCGCTCGCCTCGCCACAATCGAAGCCAAAGCGTCGTAGCTGCCCATGCGTGTCGCGCACGACCGCAGTCGTGCAAGGGCCTGACAGCGCACGACGCGCCAATAGCGTCTCGCCACGCGTCTGCTCCCTCAAAAATAAATACAGGTAGCATCGCGTGGTGCATCCTCTGGCACGTGTCGGCGCGATTCTCGGGGTCATCAATGCAGCAGCGGCAGGCCGTGGGCCAATTGACCTCAACAGCAACTTCGACATGGACTCCGCTTCAGCAGGTGCACTCCGGCTCCGACTTCGGCCCCGCCCCCACGAGGGGACACCTCGCTACGCCGCCACAGATCTGTGTGGCAAGCCGAAAGACCACCTTGACTCCGACGGCTCGGGCGGCCCGGCGCCTACTTCGGTCTATATTTTGGGGGTCCAGTCGGGCCTCCGACTCGGCCCCACACACCGGGGGCAGCTCCGTACCTTGTTCCTAACATTCCGAATGTTTTACTTTACGCGCCGAACGTCTCACAAATAATGTCCATATAGTGAGGTCTCGCGCAGGTCGGGCTTCCCCTTCGTAGGACACCCCCGGCGGGTGAAGTACGGAGGTAAGCAGGCGCCGGTCTAGCCTACAACGCCATCCAAACACCGTCCTCAGGCCGTGGGACACCATCTGGCTCTGCGACCCCAGAACCGCGCAAAGACTCTGGAATCTACCTCGATCGACCTCGCACAGCGACGCCGGAGGCCATCGCGACTCCGAAGTTCGCGCACCCCCGCGCCCCCCGCAATCGGGGAGCGCGGCTTCTGATCTAAAACAAGTTCTGACTTGTTCTCATAAATAGGCCTCCTTCAGTTCATCAACATTCTCTGATATTAGTGCCATCAGCGCGATCAAATAACGCAGATGAACAAAAGTAGGCCTACTCGGGAGAAGAAGATCACCACATGCAGGAACGCAATGCGCTCAAGCAGGGAGCAACCAAGTGAATAGCCCGAGACGCGACAGGATGGTGCGGCGATAGCAGCACTTATATACCCACCGCCCGACCGGCCGGGAACAGCCGAACCAGCGGAAGTCCAATCGATGGAAGATCATTCGGTGAAAGGCGAGGCGCCGCGGCCAAATACGAGCACGGCGCCCCTACCCTGATAGGCCACGTGCCCCGCGCCCTTGGGAAGACACGTGCGACAACTGTCGCCTGGTCGCGCGTGCGCCTCCCCTGAGGCGGCGCTTGACAGCGTGCGACGCCCCAGTCAAGCTTCGACACGTGTCATGACACCTCGAGAAGCGCGGAGCTGAAAGTCCCTAGGTACGCACCAGCAAACCCCGTCTTTGTCCCACTCGACTCTCTCCGATGACCCCACCAGGCATCCTCGACTCCACACCCAAACGGCCCCAACACACCTTCGACAACAGGTCCAATTCCACATCCTCAATGGGAAGATAAGCCACACCAGCAAGCAAAGGTTCTGTCCAAGATCATCGAAGGTCACAGGCCGCAGGGACGGAGGGGGCCAAGTGGCTCGGCAACATGGCTTCGGCCCGTGAAGCCCTTCACCATGAGAGGCTCCTGTTGTAGGGGTGGCCCCCGCCTAAGCCCAGGCGGCCTGTTAGAAGGCTGTAAAGCCCAATATGGGACACATGTAATGACATAAATACCCTTGGAGGGGTTACTCAAGTGTAAGGGCAAGGTTGTCAAAACACTCCCCATGTGGATATATATATATATATAGTATATATATATAGTATATAGTATATATATATATATATATATATATATATATATATATATATATATATATGATCTGAGCCACTGGGAACCCTAAGCATTGCTCACCTAACTCTCCACTACCATACAGAGTAGTGGAGAGTTACAGACCAAACAGAGAGAGAGTATGGTAGTGGAGAGTTAGGTGAGCAATGCTTAGGGTTCCCCCGTGGCCTGTATCATATATATACATATATATAGGGAGCATATCTAGTGCTAATGGTCTATTCAGTGATATCATGCAAACGCCAACCAGGGCTGTTGGATCTACAATCTATAGCTCAGATTCGTGAAGGTGGAAGCCCCCGATCACTTATCCATTTTCCCCAAAACCCCTGGCAACTTCTCCCTTTTACATCTGCGTCCCCTCCTCCAATCCCCTCTCGTCTCCCTCCCCGTCCCCGACGCCTGCCCGTCGCCTCGCTCCTTCTCCCTTGCTCGCTTTTCGCTGTCGCCTCGCTCAGCCTTCCGCACCCCCGGCCCTCGACGCCGCCACCTCCCTCCAACCATCTGGGCCGCCGCCTCGCTCTGCCCTCCACGGCCTCCCCCCGTTGCGCCCCCCGGCCCTCGACGCCACCGCCTCCCTCCACGACCGCCCCCCGTCCTCAATGACGCCGCCTCCCTCCAACCCTCCGGACCCGCCTCCCTCTGCCTCCGAGCGACGCCGCCACTGTCGTCCTCCACCCTGGGCCACCTCCCTCCGCCTCCGCCCTCTGCGCCACCGTGGACCGTCTCTGCACCTGCAATTAACTTACTGTAGCTCTTTGCGTATGCAATTAACTCAAAATCTTTCTGAGAAAAAATACGTATGCAATTGTTCAGCGTGTAACCTGTAAGGCTATATTGTTGAGAAAAAAAGAAACTGTAAGGGCTGTAACTGAATGCTTGTAATGGAAATCACTGAAAATATCAGGTTCAAAAATGGAAATCACAGTGTGTTTAGTTTGTGAATTCCAAATTTACTTGCTCATTTTTTGCCAGCCTGCTAGCTTGAGCTGTAGCATGCTTGTTGATTCCATTATCTATACTTGCATTTACTCAGTCCGAGACTCAAAATCTTGCTGCAGTAATGAATGCAAGAAATGTGATGATGAATGCCTCCGATTTTTAGCTGACCTCAATTGCTGCTGCTACTACAACTTCAGTACATGATTATTACATTGGTGACAGTTCAAAGTACATATATTTCCAATATCTAATTAATACATATATTTCTGGATCAGAAATAGGGGAAAGGAAAATCATAGCAAAATTTAGATAGAGCATCCAACACTTTGTAGCAGTCCATGTATGCTTATCATCCAGGATCAAATGAACAAGGACATTGCATTAATCCATCCATAAGACCATAACATTGCACCCTACCTCAACTGTATGTTGTAGTTTCTTGAAATTCAGTGCAAGCTTGAGTTGTGAAGTTTAATGATTGTAAAATTGTTGTACCAGCAGGAATGTTGCTCAAAGAACCTGACACTGCAAGTTTTCTTGTTTTAGAATTCAGAAGAAGACCATATTGTGCACTATGGGGAACTATATGTAGCAATGTTGTCTTTCAAGTGAATGGATTGAAATGGACATGGACTTTGTGTACTGGACATGGATTGAAATGTTGGTGGCAGGCGCAGAGACGGTCCACGGTGGCGCACAGGGCGGAGGCGGAGGGAGGTGGCCTAGGGTGGAGGACGACAGTGGCGGCGTCGCTCGGAGGCAAAGGGAGGCGGGCCCGGAGGGTTGGAGGGAGGCGGCGTCATTGAGGATGGGGGGGAGGGTCGTGGAGGGAGGCTGCGGCGTCAAGGGCCAGGGGGCGGCCGTGGAGGGAGGCGGCGGCGTCGAGGGCCGGGGGGCGCGGAAGGCTAAGCGATGCGGCAGCAGAAGGCGAGCAGGGGAGAAGGAGCGAGGCTGCGGGCAGGCGTCGAGGACGGGGCGGGAGACGAGAGGGGATTGGAGGCGGGGACGCAGATGCAAAAGGGAGAAGTTGTCAGGGGGTTTTGGGGGATAATGCATAATTGATTGGGGGCTTCCATCTTCACGAATATGAGCCGTAGATTGTAGATCCAACAGCCCTGGTTGGCGTTTGCATGTTATCACTGAATAGACCATTAGCACTAGATATGCTCCCACACACACACACACACACACACACACACACACACACACACACACACACACACACACACACACACACACACACACACACACACACACACACATATATATATATATATATATATATATATATATATATATATATATATATATATATATATATATATATATATATATATATATATATATTGTAGTTTGAAATAGGACACCATGGTGCCTGGGCACCATGGCTTTAAATGTATCAATTCCATCTAAATTTGGGTATTTTTTTTGAAAATATCAGTTTTAGGGTATATACTCATCTATAACAATTCAAATGAAATGTATAAGTTTGAAAAAATATACTCATATTCAAACTTTTGAATGAATTTAGATCACATACTTTGCTGATTTATATATATAATCAGCATATATCTACAATCAAACTGTCATAAAAAAGGCAACTACAATTCGAAATTTAGTTCAAACTTGTTTGAATTAGTTAATAAACTAGTTAAACTTGACATCTAAGAAAGTTTAAAATTTTTCACACATGATACATATTTATTTTAGACTATGGTGCTTGAGTACCAAGGAGCACTCGTTATTTTTAATATAATAATAATAATAATTCTTTACTCTAAAATGGACTCATAGTGCAGTATCTTCGTTATATCATGTCACCTTTGAAACAATAGCCATTAGAACGAATTCAATTAAAATATCAACCCTTAGATCTTAAATTATGAAGATATGCCTTAACTAGACACCCTTTAGTTGAAGCGGTGGAAATTTGTGAAATTGTATTCACTGTTTCGTGAAAACACACCTTTTGATGAAAAGACACGTTTCTATGACACCCTTTGAAAGGTATAAATAAACGAGATTCAATAAACCTGCAGCAAAGCACGGACGATACACTAGTTAATTCTGTTATTACCATTGAGGTGGCATGGAGGATGAAAATAATAAAAAGTTTAGATCAGTCCTAACAAAATTAACGTTTTGGAGGTGCGCACAAGCAAAAACCAACAAGTCAAAATTTGAAGGCTGAAAATACCGGCCCCATGACCATGTCCTCAATGAGTTAAACAGGAATCTTTCTTCTTTCAGACTTGATTTTGTTAGGCGTGATGCTAATTTGGCATCTTGTTCGCCAATAATGAATCACCCTCGGTTCCGGGTTGTACTTGGTCTAACCAGGTGCCGGATTTAATGGTTGTATTCCTGCTAATTAATAAGGTTTGAAGCTCTTGGTCTTAACGAAAAATTGAACAAGTCAGTGTGCTACTATGCGCGCATACCGTGGCATTTGTCTATGGACTCTTGGTCAGAAGAGTTTTGCAAGTAGCTTCGATATACGCTACAACATAATTGCTGGTGGTTCCCTATGAGGTTGGTCACTTGCCTCCCAAAACGCGTCCTGCATTCCTCGTGTGGAATGGGTAAAAGCTAACTCCGATGGATCTCTGAACGCCGAACCGGCGGCCGTGGGCGGTTCTGAGAAAGTGAGTGATCAAGAGGCCGGAGATAGCCGGATTACGGGACTGAAGAAGAGCATTTTACATACAAAACTTTGCGTACAGAAATGTTGGCTGGTCTTTGGAGGGGGTACAAAGTAGAAACCAATGATTAATTTGTGTAGGATTCGCCGGTGCAAGAAGTTAAGGTTCTTTTCTTTTTTAAGAAACAAGAAGTTAAGGTGGTGATCGGTTCGGCGGAAAGTCTCATGGCTTATGGCTGAAAACACTGTAGCTGACTGAAAAAAGCACTGTAGCTGACAGAGGCTTATTTAGCATAATTAAATTTAAAAAAAATTTAAAAATATAAAAAATATGTTAGCCCATTACGTATAATACAAACAAATACGGGAAAAAAAAGAACCGGCAAAAAAGCACAACAAAAAACCAAAAGTTCAGAAAAAGACGAAACTTATGAATAGTGAAAAATAAGCCAGAAGCCGAAGCCGAGTTGATCAGGGCACTCTGAAGACTTTTAAGATCGGTACGATCAAGCGATGGCAAATGATTAGCTAGAGCTTGCTGCAAAGAGTCCATGATACCTGGTTCGACGCAGGGGCCGAGCTGGGCCTCGGGCCGCCGGGCAATGGCCCGAGGTCCAGCCGAAAATTACCCATAAATTTTACTGTAGCTAACAGAAAAACTAGGCTAAGGTTAATGCTTTTTAGTAGACTAGGCTTGAGACGTGGGCTTCCGCTGACTCCGCCCCTGGACGTATACCTCCGGCTTTTATCTTTCCTACTTTGCACAATGATTGTAATTCTGGTTCTACAAATTAAATAAAGGCAGCCAGTTCTCAATAAATTATGATTTGAGCAACTATTACATTAATTAGCATACCTGCACAAGCAGCTCCAACGAACATTGTAACCTGTTCCTTCTATTCCAAGACGAATATTCAATCACTTGTATACACTTACCTCCGTCAATGAACATAGGTCCCGGCGGGTCCTTGCAGTTAAACTTTTGAGACCAATGATATATGCAAAAGAACGTATATTGAGAGCATGAAAAATAATGCGATTAGATTTGCTATGAAAAATATGTTCATAATATATATTTTTTACTTTTTAATATTATATAGTTAAAAAAACTATGATAAAAGTTTTACATTAAAGAATATACAAAAATTCAAAACGATTGAAATTTAGTGTGCGTGTCTATGCCATTGTAATTACGGAACCTGGAACGAGGGAAATCATTTTTGGCCAAAATTTAACAAAATTCGGTTTTCTCGTCTCACTCCAAAAAATCCAATTCAGCCAAAAATTTTGGCATGTTTTGAATTTTTTTGGCCCATCCAATCTTCATCTATCTCTCGTTCTCGGGCTATCCTCCATGTCTCTCTCGATCTCCATCTCTAAAATCAAGTTCGAGCGGCATCAGCTGCGGGAGGAAACAGAGGCGACGCTGGCAAGGGAAGTGGACAGGTGGCACCGGCAACGCAAAGGCTATCTCTTGCTCCCCATCAGCCCATCCTCCATCTCTCTCTCTCTCTCTCTCTCTCTCTCTCTTTCTCTCTCTCTCGATCTCTATCTCCAAAATTGAGTTCAAGTGGCGCTGGCTACAAGATGGCTACAAGGGGAGGCAGAGGTGGCGCCAGCAAGGGAGGGGGGAGGCGGTGCCGACAAGGGAATGGGCATGGCGTGGATGCGACCACCGGCAGGTAACAATTTCTTGTATTTGAATTGTACTTTTGAATATTTCGACCAAATATTTCCTAAAAAATTGAAATTTCTGATTTTTAATGGGCTGCATGCAAGATGGAAATGGATTATGTATTATGAATAATACATATGTTTTGTACATCGAAATTTTTTCCCTGCCTAGAACCAATTAATAAATCTCATAGTACACATATTTACATCTGAAAATAGAATTGTGCTCTAATAGAACTGAAATACCTATAACTGAAATTATTATTATTATTATATTTGCTACTCCCTTCATTTCATAATATAGGGTCGTGCACATGTCACACATATTAAGAAATGGCAAAATCTAGAAAAAAAAAAGGAGGTTGGACGACTAGGCTATGTGCCTCTAGTAGAGGCATAAGGTGGAAAAACTTCATTAACTGTACTCTTGATTTTTTTAATGGGCTACATGCAAGATGGAAAAGGATTATGTATTATGAATCAGAGGGAGTATACAATTGCAACAACTGTAATTCCCATATTTGATGAATAGGAATGGAGTTTTGCTCTTTTTAACCGAATGAATGTTGTTTTAAATATGGAAAGATGTCAAGTAGAAAGCAACAATTCGGTGGGAGCAGACAAACAACATCCCTTTAGGCACAAAATCATGAAAATATCTGAAAAATATTTTTATAAATAAGGTGGCACCAACAACGAAAAATAAGAGCCAACTAGTGGGGTTGTCCAACCAGTATGATGCCCATGTCTCATGGCTGAATGCCAAGATTCAAGTCCCACTAACCCTTTAAGGGCATGCATAATAGTCTGTCTCTTAAAGTTGTCTATAATATTTTCACCTCACCTAAAGACAGTACTAGAGATAACCTCTCCAATAGTAAATTATTACTCTACTTATTTTATATTATTTTACCGTAACTTTCTGCCTTACCTCCTTTCACTATTTGCATTGATTTAGGGGGCTTAAGTCGTCTCTTGCATAAGAGACAATATATTATCTCTTCTCACCTTCTCTCACCTCACATAGAATTTTACTTATTTAATATAGCTAAGAGACAGTTGAGATGACACTATTGGATATGCCCTAAGTGGGTTTTCTTTGTCGATTTTCTAGGATTTTGATCTTCTAACCCTTGGTTATTGAGCCTTAAATATGACAATTAGAACCAAAAACCTATTCACCCCTGAAAAAAATGATGAATATATAATAATGAAACTAACAATCTTTAGAAAAAGGAGACTGTCCATTAGAGATGGAAACGGATCGAATACGAATCAAATAGTCTCAAATATGAATATGAATCCATATTTTTTAAAATAAATATGAATTTATATTTTTAAACGAATACAAATATGAACTCAAACATTCTTGAATACGAATACGAATCGAATGCCATAATGAATATGAATTTGAATCGAATATGTCGTTAATTCGGTCAAATGCCAATATCCTAAAACTTTGGTAACAAATATCAGTAGAATAAATTTATGTAACATAACTACATGTCTACACGAGCTAGCAGTGTCGCTCATAGAGTTGAAAATTATGCAAAGTAATTTTCACTTTTTACTTGTGAATCTTGGTTTATCAGAAAATTGCTTCCTACAATCGTCTTGGGGAGGTCGTAGGGATCGAAACGGATCAAATACGAATCGAATAGTTTTAAATATGAATACGAACATTCTTAAATACGAATATGAACATTCTCGAATACATATTTCATTTACCATATTCATGTTTTCTTAAATACAAATATCAGATAAAATGAATTATCCTTTACCATTTTTCATCCTACTGTCTATGACTCCGATCCTTGTGTAAGAGTGTGTTTGGTTTCTTGTCTTAGGATGGATGGAACGGGGCGGCCCTGTTGGAGTCACCGTTTGAATCGGAGTCACAGGGAGGCAGGGGCAGCCAGCACCGAATATTCCCTCATATTCGGGGGCGTCCCCATCCACCGAAATCGACTGGATGGCGCTGCCCCCACCTCGCGCTCGCCCGCAGCAGCCAGCAGCGCCGCTCCCGCAGACGCCCGCGCTCCCGCTTTTCAGCTCCCCTGCGCGCGCTTCCGTCCCGCGCAGCTCTCCCGCGCGCCTCCGCCTCGCTCCCCACGCGCGCAGCCCCACCTCGCTCTCCCGCGTGCGCTCCGCCTCACTCCCCACGCGCGTGCTCCCACCGAGCCGAGGCGGAGCTCCTCGCGACGACCGTGCGGCGCGACGACCGGCGGGCGCGGCTCCCTGCTCGGCGACCGGCGACCGCGGCTCCCTGACCAGCTTGGAGCAGTGACGGTCGCAGCTCCGTTCTCGAGGACCGACGGCGACCAGCTCAAGGAACAGCATCCGCGGCGACCTGCTCCCTCTCTCGGCATCAACTCCAGGCGTTGTTACTTCCATTCGGCCAACAAGGAGAAAGTAAGGTATGGTGCCCAATGTCAACCCTAAGCTCAATTGGAATGCGTGATTTCATTGGATCTGGATCTGTATTATCTTGGATGGATTAATTGGAATGAGTGATTATGTGTTGTAGATGGACAAGATGAAAAAGCTTTTGATTTATGCTACTGCTGCACACATGTTGCTGTCCATGATGGCTATGATTATCAAGTCTAGAAAAAGGAAAAGGGGCTATACTAGAGTTGGTATTACTTATGGTCCAATGGAAGAAAGGGATAGGATTAGACTTGAGTACCTTAACACAAAAATATGGAGGAACGATACAACTTGTGTTAACATGCTTAGACTTAGTAGAGAAAGGTTCTTCCGTTTTTGCAAGGTCTTTAGAGATCGTGCTTTGCTTCAGGATACAATACATATGTGTGTTGAGGAACAAGTGGCTATGTTTCTAAACATGGTGGGACACAATCTTAGGAATAGATTAGTTGGAACTAACTATGATAGGTCAGGTGAAACTATTAGTCGCTATTTCAACAAAGTGCTTCGTGCTATTGGTGAGCTACGAGCTGAACTTATTAGGCCACCTTCATTTGGAGACTCCAACAAAAATAGCAGGAAACCCAAGATGGGATCCATACTTTAAGGTGCAAGGTTCAGTTTTACCTCATTCTCAATATATAGATTTTAGGTATTCGAAGCAGTATGGAACTTAATTTTTTTTTGTTTGTGCTGAACTAAATAGGATTGTATTGGAGCTATTGATGGTACACATGTACGCGCATTAGTTTCTAAGGATATGGAGCCCTCCTTTCGTGGTAGAAAGTCATATGCCACTCAAAATGTAATGGCGGCCGTAGATTTTGATCTTCGGTTCACATACGTCTTGGCTAGTTGGGAGAGGTCAGCGCATGATGCTTTAGTATTGAGAGATGCTTTAGAGCGGGAAAATGGCCTTCGTGTACCAGAAGGTAAATAGATTAAGTTTGTAGCATCATTTGACAATACCGATCCTTGACTTATAGAAATGTGACATACTTTCACATCATGTCTTAGGCAAGTTCTATCTAGTTGATGCGGGATACGGGGCTAAACTTGGATTTTTGCCTCCTTTTCGTGCTGTTCGGTACCACTTGAATGAATGGGGCAACAATCCAGTACAAAATGAGAAGGAATTGTTCAACCTTAGACACTCCTCCCTTCGTGTCACCGTAGAGCGTGCTTTTGGATCACTCAAGCGGAGGTTCAAAATCCTTGATGATGCAACACCATTCTTCCCATTTCATACTCAAGTAGACATTGTTGTAGCATGTTGCATTATTCATAATTGGGTTATACAAGATGGGGGTGATCATCTGATTATTGAAGAATCCAACTAGCCAATTCATAACCATGCTACAACATCTAGTGGGCAAGCTGTTGAACATGCGTTTATGGTTAATTTCAGACAACAAATAGCAGATCAGATGTGGCAAGACCGTCAAAATTACTATGCAAACTAATTTGTATATGTTATGTAGGTGTAATTTGCATTTCTGTGGACAAATATTATTGTAATCCAGTTGTATGGACATGTTTGTTGTTGAAAAATGGTTTTCAGGCTCATATATCTTGCTGGAATATAGTTTTATGGACATATTTGTTGCTGGATTTTTTTTCTATTTGTCTATATGGTAGGCAATGGAGTCTGAAGGACGAGGAGAGCACTTGGGGGGACCAACCTGAAGGAAGTGGCCATGTTGTATGGAGTTCGCAATGTCCACTTATATGCTCACTCACCTATCAAGCTTGGTGTCTGATGGCATTAGGACATCGTCAGGCTTCAAGAAACTCCATCTCAACATGTGTGCTAGAGCATTGAATGAACATTTCAAAATGAGGCTCACTGCAGACCATATCAAGAACCATTTGAGAACATGGAAGAGAAAGTATGGAAGGATTAATAGTCTTAGGAGGTTGAGTGCTGCTGGCTGGGATGAAGACAATTTTATCATCACTCTTGACCATGAGCATTACACAGACTATGTGGCGGTATGTACTAAAACAACTTTCCATCCTTGTACTTGTCATCTTGCATTCTTTTCTCATAGATTTTTATGCTTTTACATTTAGGATCACAAATCTGATGCTGAATTCTTAAACAAGCCTCTTGAGCACTTTAAGGAAATGTTCACTATCTTCGGAAGCAGCATGGCTACAGGAAAATATGCAAAGGGATCAAGTGAGGCTCTTGGAACTGAAACTCCTGAGATTGGAAATGATGATGTGGTTGGAACTGATCGCAGCCCTCCAGAAGATAATGGAGCTTCATCTTCAGCCACTAGACCCAACAAGAGAGCCAAAATTATTGACAATGAAGAAGATGGGTTGATTGCTGCCTTCAAATCTGGTTCGAGAGACTTGCCAATGCAATTGAGAAGGCTTCTGATAATGAGGTGCCAGATGACTTGCTTGAAACAATCCAAAGTATTCCAGGTTTCATGACACCTGAAGGCGTATTACTATGCTCATTTGGTTGAAAATCCACGTATGGGCAGGAAGTTCCCTACTTTGCCTTTGACATATCAGATTAGCCTGCTAGCTAAGTTCGTTAATGAAACCTTTCCTTAGAGTAGGGACTGTGGGCTGTGATATTTATTTTGTCTTGTAACCCATAAACAATGCACTGGTGGGTTCTATGGGGGGGGGTTTGATGCCTGACTGTTCTTTTGGACCATTGTTTATTCGATGGTGTGGTCTGATGCTTGACTGTTTTTTGTATAGCCTTTAGGCTAGTGGAATTATGTATGCTTGTATGGCAGAAACGTCTGTAAGATCTAAACTTGCTAATTATATATGTTAAGGGCTTGCTAATTATCTATTATATTTATGTTGATTTCTGTGTATGTAAACTTGTATATATATATGGGGTAAAGATCAAATCTATGTGTCCATATTCATCCATCCAAACAAAAACTGGGGCGGCCTCGTCCTTCACTCATCCTTTACACCAAACAAAAAAAGGGGCTCGCCCCATCCATTCAATCAAACAGCGACAAGGGCCACCTCGTCCCAGAAAACAGGGATAACTAGGGCTGTAAAAAAAGCTCGAGGCTCGCGAGCTGCTCGAGCTTGGCTCGCTCTAGACTCGATTCGAGCTTGGCTCGAGCTCCAAACGAGCCGAATTCGAGCTTCATCTTAAGCTCGCGAACTTTAACGAGCCGAACTCGAATAGCTCGCGAGCTTAAGATTTTTTCACCTCTCTCCAATTCCCCACACCCTTCCCTCCCGGCTCCTGCCTCTCACTCTCAAAATCCCACCCCACCCCACTACCCCACATCCCCTCCGGCCCTCCCTCCTCTCCCCGACTTCCCCACCCGCCTCGGCGCGTCCGCCTGCCCCCGGCCCCCGCCGCCGCCCCTCCTGGCTCCTGCCCCGGCCCTCCTCGCCGCCCCTGCGGCCGTCCTCCTCGCCACCCGCCCCTCGCCGCGCCCCGCGCCCGTCCCTCTCGCCATCCCCACCCTCTCGCCGCCTCGCCGCCCCGCCACCGACCGCCCCACTCCCGTCCCCTCGTCGCCTCCTCCTCTCCCCGCCGCCGCCTTCCTCGCCCCGCCGCCGACCCCTTCTCCCGCCCCGTCCCCTTCCTCTCCGCCCCCTCCTCCCCCGCCGCGCCTCCTCTCGCCCGCCGCCGCCTCGTCCCCGGCGCCTCCTCTCCCCGCCGCCGCCCTCCTCGACCCGGCCCGCCGCCGCCTCTCCTCCCCCGCCGCCGCGCCTCTCCTCCCTTGGCGCCCCTCCTCCCGCCGCGCGCCCCTCCTCGACCGGGATCCGGCCACGCAGGTACGCACCGTCGCACCGAGCCTACACGAGCCGAGCTCGAGCGAGCTCGGTAGAAACTCAAGCCGAGCTCGAGCGAGCCTAAGGCTCGAGTTTCTACCGAGCTCGAGCTTGCTAGGTCAAGCTCGCTCGAGCTCGACTCGTTTACAGCCCTAGAGATAACCCCATCCCATCCCATCCCACTTTGCCTCGAAACCAAACGCACTCTAAGGCACCAACTTTGAACAATTCAAAGTGCTACTACAGCTGTAAACAACAACTTTCGCTTGTCAAAGGTAAGAACGCGTTATCCATCATAAACCTTCTCTTTAAAACCTTTTTCTCCTCTGTCTTCTCATCACTACATTTAATTTCATCCTCGCCTCTAGCTAGCTCCAAGCCTCCAACCATGGCCATGGCCACCAAGCAAAGCTCGACCCCGTCGTTCTTCCACTTCCTAAAGGAAGGCCTCCTCCTCCCGAACCGCAACCGGAGCCTCTTCTCGGCAATCTTTGTCCTCTTCATCGCCTCAAGCTCGCTCCTACTCCTCACCAACGACCTTGCCGTCCAGCCCCTCACCGACGAGATCCGCCTCGACGTCAAGGCGCTCAACAGCACCGACCCCAGGAGTCCGGACTACGCCGAGCTCCTCAAAGATATTCAGGACGACACCCGAGAACTCTTGATTGCCGGCGCTGCCTACCTCCTGTTCGCCGTCGTCGTCGGCTCCGCCGTCCGGATCGTCGTCCTCTTCGCCGCCGTCGCGACGTACTCCGGTGATCTGCACACCTTTGGCACGCTCCTCGGCAAAGTCAAGGCTCAGCTTAAGGGTCCGGTGCTGACGCTCGCCTTCGTGTACGTCCTGGTGAGCGCCTACATCGCGATTGTGACGGCCATGTCTGCAGTTCTCGTCTTCCTCATGGTGAAGCAATACTTCGTGCTGTTCCTGCTGGGGTCGCTGCTCGTCCTCGCCGGCTTCATTTTCCTCGTGTACTTCTCCGTCCTCTGTTCTTTCAGCGTCGTCGTATCGGTGGCCGAGCCAGGGTGCCACGGCGCCAGCGCGGTCAGGCGGGCGTGGAGGCTGGTGAAGGGGAAGAAGAGGCGGGCCGTGCTCTTCGTCGCAGTTACCAGCGCCCTCGCCGCCGCCGTCTCGCCGGTGCACACGCTCGCTACGGCATGTGCGCGTAATAGCGTGGCATCCGGGTTGCTCCTTGACCTTGTGTACGCGATTCTGATGGCCGCCGTGGGGCTGTTCGCCGTCTGCGCCATCACCGCGTTCTACTACGAGTGCAAGGAGAGCACCGAGGCTGCGTCTACTGAATACGTCAAGGTGTCTACCGATGAAGCAAATGCTTGATTAGGTACACTACTTGCGGCGTGTACTTCATGTTGATTATTACTCCATTACTTGGATTATACTATATAATAATGTTTGAGTTGTGATCACCCTGTAGATTATTCTTTTGTGTATAATACAATTTGTGGAGTTGAAAGAAGTTTCCAGAGTCTGTCTCTCAGTTAATATCACGAGAATGAAATGCCGTGAATATGCAGCAGTATAAATGTATATAAGGAATCGTTTCTTCCTGGTCCCATTCAGTCCATATGAGCTAAACAGACAGATACAGTTCTTGGAATTCTCTGAAATATGAAGATTATCATGTAAACAATTTCGTAACTTTAAACAATTTATGCATATATAGGTAACCAAGGTGTCTAAACAGGCTGAATTGTCAACAAGAAAACAATATAAGTCTTGGCTTTAAGAAACAATAAACTAATTAAGCCATTGTTGACGTTCAGCGATGAACTTCCAAGTCGATCTTCCAATGAAATGGTCGTAGCGCCATCAACGGCAATAGAGAGGATGAATGATTTCAGATTTAAATCTTTCACACAATATGTTCACCGGTATACAACTTAATTTATCTGTTCTCCCTTTCAATGTACTGGCAAAGCTTGATCTTAGTTTCAATGGCCTCTAGGGGCAGAAATCTTTCACTTCAGTAACCAAAGAGCTACAAAGATCAGATTTAATAGCCTAAATTCAAACAACAACTCAAAATAGCGAGGATCCACAAATTCTGCACCTAACCGATCTAACTGCCACTGGAGGTGCGGTTTGACAGGTGGGTGGTCTGACCGGTCACAAACCGCCAGTCAACCAATTTGACTGGGCTTAGGAGCGGTTTGACCGCTCCCCTATTTCAAGAATAGAAAATCAGCTCGAGCCAAAAGATATTAATCATTGCGTTGCATGTTGAGTATTTATGATGGAAAGATATGACCCATAGGAGTGGGATGAGATCCCCATATATAAGATATGGGCAGTGAGGTCGCCGTATGAAAAAGAATAAGCAATTGATCACCACATTAAAGAGCGCGGGCCAAAGTGAACACCAACGGGTGTTATACTCCGCTATACCGGTATAAGCAGAAAATGAGATATGAGCATAAGCATTGCATCGTATTCATGAAAAGTGAATGGTCATTTAAGATAAAGAAACACATGAATGGGAATTGATGAGAATAAATATGAGGAATTGAGTTAATGATGATTGAATATAAATTGTTAATATGTTGATGCATCATTTATTATTCTGCATTGTATTTACTGAGTCATGGATCCACCCTTGCTTTATTGTTTTTTAGGTGATCGTTAAAGACGACATATATAGGAAGGAGTATCATATGGATATTTGCACTTTATAGCTCTTCACTTCACCTAGCAATATATCATGTTTGGTCAAGAAAAATTTAGTATTATTCATTGTAGTAACCAGATAATTTGTGGTTTTGCTTTGTTCCTTATGATTTGTAATATTGCTAGATGATGCGTTTCTTAGGTTAAACTTACTAGTTCTGATGCTTTGGTAAATATTTTGTTCATATTAAATTCAATTAATGGCCCGTCATGTTGTTGAAATTTATATTTAATTTTATATGGAATATTGATTATTGATATATAAATGTCATTAGTACTTGATTTTTTTGTTTAAATTGGTAACGGTAGGAGTTGTTGTTAAACTAGAGTGTTACAACACCTCTCCTTGCCATGGTTCTTTCCAAGGCTCAAACCCGATATTTTGGTAAACTATCAAAATACTCTTGACGAAGTTTTTGGGCATCTTCCCTTGACTTTGTCTTTACCTTCACATCAAAGCATCTCCACATATTTTAACATGTAGTCTATAGTGCCCAATAACTAGTCGTCATGTCTACACGCATTTGGCCTCCTTCGAACCATTTCTACGTATACCAGCCTCATCACTCGGTGCACCACATGCACCAACTCATCTTTCCACAAGCTTGTCCATGTGTTTCGTGCTTGAGCCATGTAGCCTCACCTGGATTTGCACGACTGCTCAGACCTCAACTCTCTCACCTAGTCTCGGATCCTTGTCATCGACCGCTAACATTCACCAAACTACCTGTACATCCAAAGATCAAGCAACTATCTAGAGCAAAAGTTTCATATATACTTGACTCACGTTAAATATAACAATGCATCATGCAACACAACACAATACAACACTACCAATGGCATCCATGCCGTACGGACAATTAAATTACTCAAAAACACCTCTCACTGTTCACTAGCTGCAGCCACCAGTTTGACCGATCTCCCCATAGCGACTGGACCACCCCGATCAGACCACCAACCATTGACCAGTTTGAACAGCCCATTAGTGTGACCACATTTTGAATACCGATCACACCGCTCAACTCAATTCCTGTTCGAGCGCCAACCAACGGCCGGTCGGACTGCACGTACCCAACTCGGCAACTCAAGCATGCTATCTGAAAAAACAACCGACAACTAGAATCCGATCAGGTCACCATCCAAGAGTCCGTTCACACCATGCATACCGGTGGTCCGATCACCAATCACTTGTTGGTCAGACAACCCTTGATAGACAACAAAAACTGAATTTTGCCAACTTTTGCAAAATCAAAATGCAACTCTAAAAATGTGTCAATTGTTCATCACTAATAATCTATGGACCTTCTCACATGATCCTTGTTCAGTGACGAACTTCCAAGTAGATCTTCAAATGAAATGGCAATACGACTTATCTTAAGTGCTCAGCAATTGTTGCAAGGTATGTCAGACAATCTCACTAAGAAATGACTTGACTAGGTTGGGTCTTGAGGAAATATCCTTTTTTTTTTCATAAAAGTTTATTTTTTTAAAAAATTAGTGATTTAGGGGAGGACATTCTAGAACTATTTAAAATTTCAAGATCAAATTTGATTACATTTTTAAAGATATAAAATTAATGAGCAACGAAAATAAATAGTGATGAAATCTTAAAATTACTATTCATGTAAAAATGAATTCAAATTCCATAACCGGCGGAAAAATTCCAGTAAAATACTTGAATTCAAATATGGTTGCCGTTTTTGCCGGTTTGCAAACTGACTGGATCACCCAGATTTTCGGTTAACCGGATGGGATTTTTTCCCCGTGGTTCAGGATGCATGCTTATTACGTACGGTGTCATTTGTCGATGAATTTTCCAAGTCGTCGCGTGAACAGCACAATCGCCGTTCGCCGGTCACAATACGTTATCCGTTCATGAGCCTTCTCTTTAATGCCCCTCAATCGATCTATTCCTTTCATTTCTCCCTTCATTCCATCCTCAGGATCGTCTCTAGCTAGTTGGCCATGGCCACCAAGCAAAGCTCGAAACCGTCATTCTTCAGTTTCCTGAAGGAAGGCCTCCTCCTCCCAAGCCGCAACACGAGACTCTTCGCGGTGGTTTTCGCGCTCATCGTCGGCTCTACCTCGCTCCTACTCCTCACCGAGGACCTCGCCATCCAGACCATCGCCGACGAGATTACCCTCGACGTCACGGCACTCAACAACACCGATCCGACGAGCTCGGACTACGCCGATGTCCTTAAAGAGATCCAGGATGACACCCGAGAGCTCATGATCAACGGCGTGGCCTACCTCCTGTTGGCGGTCGTCGTCGGCTCTGCCGTCCGGATCGTCGTCTTCTTCAGCACCGTTGCAACGTACTCCGGCGAGCTGCACACCATTGGCGCGCTCCTCGGCAAAGCAAAGACGCGGCTCAAGGGGCCCGTGTTGACGCTCGCCTTCGTCTTCGTCCTAGGGAGCACCTATCTCGCGCTTCTGGCGGCCATAGCTGCACTACTCTTCTTTCTCACGGTGAAGCAATACTTCGTGCTTCTCCTGCTGGGAGCGCTGTTCCTCCTGGCTGCCTTCGTCTACTTCGTCTACTTCTCCGTCTTCCTCAGCTCCCTGAGCGTCGTCGTGGCGGTGGCCGAGCCCGGATGCCATGGCGCCGGCGCGGTCGGGAGGGCGTGGCGGCTGGTGAGGGGGAAGAGGTGGCGTGCCGTGCTATTCGTCGTCGTGACCTGCGCCTTGGCTGCCGCCGTCTCACCGTTGCATGAGTTCGCTGTGAGGTGCGTGCCGGAGAGCGTAGCGACTGGGATGTTTCTTGACCTTGTGTACGCGATACTGGTGGGCGCCGTGGAGTTGTTCTCTGTATGCGCCATCACCGCGTTCTACTACGAGTGCAAGGAGAGCAAGGAGGAGATGGCTACTGATGAATACGTCAAGGTGCCTACCGAAGAAGCCAATGCTTGATTAGGTAAACTACTTTCATTTTGCGAATGATTAGGTAAACTACTTGCAGCGTGCCCCTGTTAGTAACTATTATTACCTTGCAATGTAACAGTGTTTGGGTTGTGACCACACTGTAGATTACTCTATTTTCTTTTTATTTTTAGAATACACTATGTGGAATGGATGCAACAAACAAGTTACCAGTGTCAAACTATTTTCTGGGAACATATATTGGTACGATATATAAGAAGTCCTTGCTTGCTTGTCGTTATTTTTTTTTGAGGAATTTTCTTCCTTGTCCTGATTCCTGATCCATATGAGCAAAACAGAAATATGCGGGGCCGTGTTGTTGGAATTGGCCCTGTTCCTTTCAGCTTCGAAAAGCTGCTTTTCGATTTTTCTATAGTAACTAGCTTTTAAACGAAGTATTTTTTCAAGATAGTGTCTACTAGTTAATTGTAGTACATACTTTACTGACTTCATTTATATCGGCAAAAACCGTATGTGAGTTTCTATTACTCTGTAATCTCTTGTACAAACAGCCCAAAAGTCACAAGCCGTAGCCAAAGGCCACAAGCCGCAACAAAAAAAACAGGCCTTAATTGTCTGAAACATGAAGACACTACTACAGAAAAGGTCATCACAGACGGTTCGAAAACGTCATCACAGACGGTTTTGTGAGCCGTCTGTATTTATGGGTCAGTGATAATCGAAGGTCATCACGAGCGGTTTTGAACAAATCGTGATTATGAGCTATCACGCACGGTTTTGAGTAAAACCGTCGTGATATTCCTTCAACCCCTACATATATTTTTGTTATTGGCTAGCCTCAGGAAATGCTAGCCATGCCCTCTGAAACAAGCAGATAATCACAGACAAAAACATACAATTCACACATCTCATTTGCTTTCAGATACATTTCACAGATATAAAACATCTAATTGACATCGCACTTCATTTCACAAACATAAAGCATGCATCCATTTCGCAAATCAATTAATTGAATTGAAATGAAATATCAATTAACAAATGCACAGTTACAAAAGATCTACACTGCATTTACACTTAGTGATAAGATCAATAAGAAATCATGGTGCGCAGTGGAACCGTCCTCCGGCTTTATGACTTGAGTCACCAAAAGTACGCCAACTCTCCTTGAATCCCTCCAAAATCAATTGTTTCAATGCAATTGGGGATGGACACAAACCTATCGATAGGAATATATATATATATATATATATATATATATATATATATATATATATATATATATATATATATATATATGCACATTGAAGTGATAAGTATGAAGTAATTATGGGAAGAGTGACAAACCTTGCGATTGGTGAGCCTCGAGGAATCGAGGAGTAGTTCCATATGTTGGCAAACGTAGTATCCACATGTGTTGCCATTCTTGCTGTGGTGGCACTGCAAAAAATGGAATGTGTTAGTTCAAGAGGCATTAGTATCAACTGTTGCATAGGATTAATTAATGTGAAATAGCAAATACCTTAAAATCTCGAACATGTGTCAGCAGGCCTTTGGCCCCGCGCTTCAAGTCACCTCCCTTTTCAATGTACATCGCGAACGCCCTACGTAATTCGAAAAAGTTAACCTTAGTCATTTGGAAGGAAAGAAAGAGTACAATGTAGATATGTATGGGGAATATGTGCTTACCTATCGATTACTTGGCTGACAACTGTGGAGTCCATTTTATTCTTACTTAGGGAATCAAGGTAATATACATTGTTCCATTTTGGTACAATTACTATTAAAATCCAATGAAAGTTCTGATTGAAGGGCATAAGTACATAGTCCTTATTGTGGCAACCCAGTAGTCCTGATGCAATGTACCTCTCGACGAGGGGTGTCTCCTGGTCGATGGTATCCTTGGCGACCAATTGTGGGTCCAAGAAACCAGCTGCTGAGTTGGATAATCTAGCTTTAATCAGCATGTGTCTATATATACACACACAAAAGAAAAAAATTAGATATCGCATTTATCGGTATGACATTAACGGAGACTGTGATTGTACACACTTACAGCGTCCAGCATCGAATGATTGAGACGTCAAGAGCGTTGAGCGTGAACAGATCAAATAAATCCTCAAAGGCGACCACGAACATACACTTTTGAAGATTGTGGTGTAAATCTTCCTCGGTGAATTTGATAGTGATACTTGAAGTCCGTTCTCCCTCTACCTTATTGGACTGCTGCATATACCACGTGTGCAATTGCATGCAACTATGTGGTAGCTTTTGGAGGTCTTTTTGGTCGAGCAACGGCTCGCCAAGCATGAATTTGCGGGCCAAAGGGTGGTACAGAATATCATCATTGGTCTTCTTTGCTTTGCCCTTGCTGGCCTTGCTGCCTCGGCTATAGGTCGACTTTGAAGGTAGCAGTGGTGCAAGTTGCTCTGGCGAGAATAGGGCCCATGGAGATAGCACCGGTGTAGTATCCGGTGGTGGAACCCACTGGTCTTGTAATGGAGATGGCACCAGTGCAAGTTGCTTTGGTCCTGCCACCGGTGAAGAAGCCTCCAGGGAGATGTCGCTTTTGGGCCACTGGATGAATGTTCCAATGGCCTGTCCTAGAGTCACGATCTCGTCGTTGGGGGGCTTCGGTAGCGGGACCACCTCAAAATTGACATACACACCATCCACATTAACTTTTGTGAAGCCTGGCGCTAAAGCTTGACCGTGCACCATGGCCCCATTACCAGACAAATATGCCTGGCCCCAAGCAGCGTACAAGGAAATGGAGCCATATCTCACTTGGAGCTTGCACTTCGTAGGTTCCTACATAACGATACAAAATTAGCTACTCGAATAGGCCTACCAATGGAGCAAGCATTCGAGAGGTAATAATTATTACCAGATGTCATCCACAGGAACTTTGGACTGGGTTTGCATCGGATTGGACGCGCAGCTACTTGGACGGTTGTGCGGGCTAGCTAGCATAGCAGCGGCGGTGGCGGCTCTCGACTTTCTCGTCTGCTTTCGCACCTCATCTCTGATTACATCAGCCATCTGAGCTAATAGCTCCTCTTTAAGAGATTCCTTGATCTCTTCTCGTAGTTGTGCGTCACGCTCGGCTTTGTTTCTCTTCCTACGCCGATACATTCCGGAGTCATCTTGGAAACCATGTTTCCAAGGAATGTAAAGCCCAAGGCCTCTCTACGACCCGGGTGCTCTTGTTTCCCAGGGCCACGAAGAGCATATCATTCTCCCTTGTTCCCTGGAATGATCCCAGGGTAGATTCAAAACTCAGCTCTTCCTGCAAGAGCACGAAATGTCATTTCAATTAAATGCGAAGTTGTGGAGTAATTACAAGCTACGTAGTTCTATCGATATCTTACGGTATTTGGACACTTGCTGGTCCGTAGGGTTTCGAAAGGAGATGTCCCCGATGTCGTTGTAGATGACCTTGCTCTAATCCAATTTCGAGCGCGGTCATCCGGATATTGAAAACGGCGGGCGATGTCTGTGCAACTGCCAGTCATCCTCCTTCCTCCATCATGGATTTTACCCACATACCTGTTGTGCCAAGTCCGTGGGGTGTGTGTTTTTGCCGGAGGGCCTTGTGCGCCGTGCTTTGTACTTTTGAAATCTTGGACGTCTTCATTGCCTTGAACTCTTCCCATTGTGGTTCCGGAATGGGTATTTATGAAAAGGCATTTCGTCCGCCTCCACGTATTTCCGACAAGCGTGCTCTTGAAGTTCTTCCATGCTTTGCACGCCGCTAGGTAGGTTTGTCGTTGCACAGCGTATAGGTGTTCTTAGGGAACTCGAGCGATGCCAAAATTTCGGTCCACACTCACATTTCGAGTGTCGCACGCGTTCTTCCACGAATTGTATGTGATCTCAATTCGTTCTCGTGCAACTATTCCGACCATGCTTGAATGCGCTACCGCTTTTGAGGAAGGATAGGGACCCCGATCGTTTACATTGTGATGGTCTGTCGGCCCTCAGGCTTCTTCGATTGCCCTCTTCCTTGGCGTCTTGATGTTGGAGCGGATGCCTCCGGCGATGATGTTGAAGAATGCGCGGGTGACGTGTTGCTCATTTTGTGGGTCTATTCAGATAAGATGAGAAAGTGATCATATTGAATTGGAAGAGAGGAGAGGAGTAGAGGGGAGGGGGAGAAGGGAGGGGGTGATATGGACATAGAGAGGGGGTGATGTGCCTATCTTAGCACCTACTTTAGTTGCTAATACTATAAACCAAATAGCAAAGTCCCTAAACAAAGTTCCATGAAGCAAATGACACAAACTAGAGTATCCCGTTCATTGAACGGGAATTCTAGAGTGTGTCACTTGCTTCATGCCCCTTGAAGGTCTATGTGGCATATACTATTACTACAAGGTCTCTAAACAAAGTTCTATACGCAGATTCTAGGCGCTGACAAGCAGTTCATCATTCCACCCAAATGCTCCATGTATCTTTTGCAACAATCGCAAGATTTCTTTATCCGGGAACCTCATCTACAACATTCTCCACTCGACAATCCTTCTTTTTCTGCAAAATTCAAGGCAATTTTATTACAAAAGTGCAAAAAAACATTCACAGATTATTGGTGAGCGTGACATAGCCGACTTCTTCGGTGAGCGATCGTCGTCTGCTTCTTCCCACTTCTTCTCTTCATCTCGGTCTCCGGATCACGTGCGCCATGAGCGATGATTCTGAATCATCGCTCATCGCGCGTCGTGATCCGTATACCGAGATGAAGAGAAGAAGTGGAAGAAGCATGATAGTCGCCACCAAGAAGTTGGCTATGTCGGCTGCTCACGAAGAATCTGGGAATGTCTTTTTTTTTGCACTTTTGTAATAAAATTGCCTTGAATTTTAGAAGGAAAAAGAAGGATTGTGGGAGTGGACATCATATCTCGGCAGTAGTCGGCATATACTATTACTACAAGGTCTCTAAACAAAGTTCTATGAAGCAAATGACACAAAGTAGTGTGTCCGGTTCATTGAACGGGAGCACTCGAGTGTGTCACTTACTTCATGCCCCTTGAAGGTCTATGTGGCATATACACTAGAGTGGTCCTTGATTGGTTAATTTGTGCTCTCAAATTATAGGGTTGCACAAGATTAATCTTGGCCGTCCCGCTACTAAATGAGGAAGCAAGAAAAGTGAAACATGATAAGATGAGGAAGCAAGAAAAGTGAAACATGATAAGATGAGGAAGAGAGGAGAGGAGTAGAGGGAAGGGGGAGAAGGGAGGGGGTGATGTGGACAGAGAGAGGGGTTATGTGCCTATACTATATACTATAATACTATATACTAACACAACAAGCAATGTAGTATGTACTAATGTAAACTAAGCAACTGCAGTAAACAATGTACCAATGTAGTATGTACCAAATAGCAAACTAATTAAGCTACTGCAGTAAACAATGTACCAAATAGCAAACTAATTAAGCTACTGCAGTAAACAATTAATGTACCAATGTAATATGTACCAAATAGCAAACTAATTAAGCTACTGCAGTAAACAATGTACCAATGTAATATGTACCAAATAGCACACTAATTAAGCTACTACAGTAAACAATTACTGTACCAATGTAATATGTACCAAATAGCAAACTAATTAAGCTACTGCAGTAAACAATGTACCAAATAGCAAACTAATTAAGCTACTGCAGTAAACAATGTACCAATGTAATATGTACCAAATAGCACACTAATTAAGCTACTGCAGTAAACAATGCTCACAATGCTCACAATAGCAAACTAATTAATGCTCAGAGGCGGCCGGCGAGGGGCTCGGGGAGGCGGTCGACGAGGGTTCGGGGAGGCGGAGGCGACGACGGGCTCGACGGAGGCGGCCGGCGAGGGGCTCGGGGAGGTGGCCGACGAGGGTTCGGGGAGGCGGAGGCGACGACGGGCTCGACGGAGGCAGCCGGCGAGGCTCGAGGATGCGAGGCGGCGCGAGGGGCTCGAGGATGCGGAGGCGGCCGGCGAGGCTCGGGAGGCGGAGGCGACGACGGGCTCGACGGAGGCGGCCGCGAGGCTCGGGAGGCGGCCGACGAGGTTCGGGAGGCGGAGGCGGCGACGGGCTCGACGGAGGCGGCCGCCGAGGGGCTCGGGAGGCGACCGACGAGGGTTCGGGGAGGCGGAGGCGACGACGGGCTCGACGGAGGCGGCTGCCGAGGGGCTCGGGGAGGCGACCGACGAGGGTTCGGGGAGGCGGAGGTGACGACGGGCTCGGGATTTAATCAGATCTAGATCGAATAACTGCGCAGCGCACAGGGAAAACCCTAGCCAGAGGGTATATATAGGGAGGTTATCATAGACGGTTCTAAACTTAAAATCGTCTGTGATAAATATCACAGACGGTTCTAAGTTCATAACCGTCTGTGATAGTTATACTATCACAGACGGTTCTAAACTTAGAACCGTCTATGATATTGATATCGCAGACGGTTCTAAGTTCAGAACCATCTGTGGTAAGCCTTTGCGACTGTAGTTATTAAGACAACACCAATAACCACAGCTGCATTCATATCCACCACCAAACAGCTGCATTCATATACAACACCAACCAACTGCATTCATATCAACCATCACATGTACATCACACATATACATCACATATACATAAATGCCAATACTCATATACATTTTCACATATACACATTTTGTCACACATTTTCACATATACATCTCAAAATTGACTACATCACACATTTTCACATATACATCTCAAAATTGTCACACATTTTCACATATACATTCTTATTGTACTTGCTTATTTCCTTTAAAAATTAGCCCTTCATCATGATCAATGCGTACGTAACTAGTTTCGTCACGTTGTTCATCGTCGACCCTTATGCCATTTCCAAAAGGAGGTAACTCGTCAAATTGATTGTATTTCTCCTCGTCCACTACATTCTCCACTCCGACAATTCTCCTTTTTCCATGAAGAACTACATGGCGTTTCTTATTTGCCGGGTCGGTTACATAGAAAACTTGAACAACTTGATTGGCGAGTACGAATGGTTCGTCTTTGTACCCGACACGTTGGAGGTCCACGGTCGTGACATCGTACTTATCAACCTTCACCTGTGGGAGATGCACCCAACGGCAGCGAAATAAGGGGATCTTGAAAACTACATAGTCGAGCTCCCAAATCTCTTCTATCAAGCCATAGTACGAGTTTCTCGACCCATCGGTACTGAATGCATCTATGCGGACACTGCTGTTCTGGTTAATGCTCTTGACATCCTGAGACTGCGTATAGAATGTGTACCCATTTATGTCATATCCTTGCCATGTCACAACTGTAAATGTCGGCCCTTTTGCCAACCATGTCAGCGTCTCACTCGGCGAGCTCCTAGCGATTTGCTCCTTCAACCATTGGTTGAACCGACGGTTGTGCTGCTTCATGATCCAAACATCCGGCCGCTCCGGATTCTGTTGCCGAAGCACACCCTTGTGCTGGTCCACATAAGGCGCCACTTCAGTCATGTGTTGCAACATCGTGAAATGGGCTTGAGTATACGTGTCCATATCTGGAGTGATTGCTTTTCTTCCGATAGTTCCGAGACCCTTCAGCCTCCCCTCATGACGAGATTGAGGGACATCTATCGGTTGAATCTGAGCCATATAATCGACACAAAACTCAATGACCTCTTCGCTTGCATAACCTTCGACGATGCTGCCCTCCGGCCGAGAACGATTCCGTACGTAGGACTTGAGAATTCCCATAAACCTCTCAAATGGGTACATGCTACGTAGGAATACGGGCCCGCACATTTTTATCTCCCACACAACATGAACAATGAGATGGACCATGATATCGAAAAACGAAGGAGGGAAATACATTTCAAGGTGACATAGAGTCATCACCACCTCGTCCTGCAGAGCATCTAGTCCTTCGGGATCGATGACCTTCTGAGCAATTGTGTTAAAGAAATAACATAGCCTCATGATTGTCTCTCGGACTTTGATCGGCAAAATGTTTCTAATTGCAATAGGGAGCATCTGTGTCATCAGCACATGACAATCATGAGACTTCATGCCATTTAACTTCAAATCTTGCATCGAAACAAGTTTCTTCACGTTGCCGGAGTAACCAGACGGAACTTTGACACCATGCAAGCACTAGCACAGTTCTGTTTTCTCAGCCTTGGACAGAGTGTAACACGCAGGGGGAAGGTACGCTTGTCCATTATCGCGCTTGTCGGTGCTAACTCCGGCCGATGTCCATGTCACCAAGTCAAGCCGTGTGTTGACACCGCCCTTTGTTTTATCACGGATGTTCAAGAAGAGACCAATCAAGCCGCCGCACACATTCTTTCTACGTGCATGACGTCGATGCGAGGCTTGAACATCTAGGTACTCCCAATAAGGTAAGTCCCAAAATATTGATCTCTTCTTCCAGGTGTTCTTCTCATGAGCCCTCAATTTACGTCCCTTTCCAAGGACAACATCTAAATCCTTAACCATATCATAAACCTAATGTCCCCTTAAATGCCTTGGAGCTGAACCGTCTTCCTTCTCTCTGTCAAATTGTTTCTTCATCTTGCGGTATGGGTGAGCCCTCCGAAGGAACCGGCGGTGACGCATGTAGACGGTTTTGCATGAGTGTCTCAGCCACACACTCTCGGTACCATCTAAACAGTGAGTACAAGCTTTGACACCTTTTGTACTATGGCCCGATAGGTTACCAAGGGCAGGATAATCATTTATGGTGCAGAACAATAAGGAGCGCAGAGTGAAGTTCTCTCGTTTGTATGCATCCCATACCTGCACCCTTCGCTCCACAAGACTTTTAGATCTTCCACCAACGGTGCTAGGAACACATCGATATCATTCCCGTGTTGTTTTGGCCCTTCGATAAGTATCGACAACAAAATGTACTTTCGCTTCATACACAACCAAGGAGGAAGGTTATAGATGCAGAGAGTCACGGCCATGTGCTATGTCGGTGCTCATGCTCTGAAAGGATTCATTCCATCTCGTAATCAGTCCAAACCTTATATTCCTTGGTTCTGCACCGAACTCTGCAAACCTCCTATCGATGTTTCTCCACTGCGCGGAATCAGCAAGGTGTCTTATCATTCCATCCTTCTTGCGCTCCTCCGAGTGCCAACGCAGCAGTTTTGCCTCATTTGGATTTGCAAAAAACCTTTTCAAACGGGGAATTATAGGAAAATACCATGTCACCTTAGCAGGAGGTCCTTTCTTTACCTCTGTTCCCTCGCCATCATCTGATTGATTATTACGTTTGTATCGGGATGCGTTGCACACCGGACATACATGCATGTTTGCATACTCTTTACGGTAGAGGATACAGTCGTTCGGGCATGCATGTATTCTTTCTACTTCCATTCCCAACGGACAAAGAACCTTCTTGGCTTTATACGTGGTTTTAGGCAACTCATTTCCCTCCGAAGCATGTCCGCTAAAAGACCTAGCAGTAGCCGTGAAACTCTTGTCGGACCAACCGTTGCTTGCCTTCAATTTCAACATTTCAAGCACACCGACAACCTCGTGTACTTGCGACTGTGTACAAAGGTTTCTCCGAGTCGTCCATCAAGCCACGGAATTTAACATACTCTCTCTCATCATAGTTCTCTTCTACATCGCGAAGCATCCGATCCAGATTATCATCGTGCAACCTATCCGAATCCGAGCCACAATCGACATCACCGGCGGCATGTCATTCACTTCACCGCGATGTCATCCGGGGCATATCATTCACTTCACCGCGATGTCATCCGCGCATATGATCATTCACTTCGCCATGACTGGTCCAACACGTATAATCCTTTTTGAAACCCCTCCGAATCGAGTGCGCTTCAATTTGCCCTCGGTTCTTAAACATCTTCAAATTCTCGCAGTCAGTGCATGGACAGCACATATATGCCACCCTCTTATTCAACATATCCTCCTCGGTGGCTCTTATAAAAGCAGAAACGCCATTAATGTACTCTTCACTCACATGGCTCGCGGCATACATCCAGCTTCGGTCCTACGTTACGTACATATATAACAACTTAGTATTAAAATCTAGACTACATATATACCGGCCACATTTATTATATTGAGACTTAATTTACTAGCTCAATTCATATTACAAACACAACAGCTATTATATAACCAACAATTTTGCAAATTAACTATCTTCAATAACCACTCATGGATTACTTAGACCTAAATTGTAATGCAATTAAAGAAAAATAAATTGCATTACTAACCATATCTACAAAGAACCGTGAAAGTCTGAATCTTAATTCAAAGCTCAATCTCGCCTCTTCCCACCAAATTAATCGGCCTGAAATCGCCTAGCTTCCTCCCGAGTGAAAAAGTGCGCAGCAGATGGCTAGATCTCGATCGAAATGAAGACAGATGCGGTCTGAGCAGCGCAATAAATGCCTTAGTCATTATCACGAGCGGTTTTGATAAAAACCATTTGTGATAATTAGCTTATCACGAGCGGTTTTTATTAAAACCGTCAGATAAATATTATCGCTGACGGTTTTAATGAAAAATCGTCGTGATAAGCTTCACACCGTAACGCCGCGGCGTGTTTCGATGCGAACGCCGTGTTTCGATCGTCTAATTATTGTCTCTCGATCGTTATACGGCGCCTATATCATTAATGTTTGGGTATACGAACCGCTCTGTGCTAAAGGTTAAATATGCGCGCTAATCCAGTCTCTTCTACATACGCATAATATAATATACAATACAACATGGCTTCTACTATCGTTCTTGTGATCATCTCCTTCCTCTCATCTGTTCATCACGAATTGTTCGCCGGACCCTTACACAAAGCGGCCAACAATTTGCATCCGAGCAACTTCTCCGCACCCGCCCCGCTCTCCTTCCCGACTTTCTTGCATCCGTCGGCTTGACTGATCCTCCGCCGCCGACGGAGGTGTCTCGCTGCCGCTCAAGAAAGGGAAACAACCCTCACCCTGGTTCTTCTCCACAATGTGCGCAATGCGGAAGAAGCTCTACACGCATTGCAGAGACTGATGGATAGCCTTGCCGATCAAGCAGAAACGGCAGATTCTGAGGAATCTTTTCATGCTATCCTCTACGACATTATGGATGCTGCTGATCATTTGCCCAGGCTGCAGGAGGAAGTGCTGAGGACAAGGGCAATCTTAGCGGCGTTCGAGAATTTAGCGGCTGATCCTCCAAGTCCCCAAATCGAAGAAGAAGCGTACGAAGCCTAAAAGATTACAATCTGGGAAACTCTTTACCTGTGCGAATTTTGTAATAAATTTGCCTCTAATTGAAATTAATAAATTTGCCTTTAATTTGTGATCTCTTGTCTCAGTAGTTCTGTAGTTAAGTTATTATAAGCAATGTGTACTTATATATTAACCTCTGATCTAGAATATGACAGACAAAGGGACATCACAGACCGTTCTTGTTAAAAACCGTCTGTGAACATTCACAGACGGTTCTTAACAACAACCGTCTGTGATAGTCCACACAACACAGACGGTTTTTAATAAAAACCGTCAGTGATAATCCGAGAGTATCAGGCGGTTTTAATAAAAGCGCTCGTGATATTCGATATCATCGCGGTTCAGCGTTAAGAACCGCTCGTGATACTCCTTTACCGCCACAAATACCACGAGCGGCCTTCAAATTAAAACCGCTCGTAATAGTAGATTACGCACGGTTTCACAAAACCGTCTGTGATTTGGCGTCTACTATTAGCCTTTCTGTAGTAGTGAGACGATCATGTCAATGGTGCCATACTCATACCATTCAACAATTTCTTCTGAGATAACACAGCCGTAGACAACATGTAGACGTCTTGCGCCGTGCGCCGCTTGTCTACGTTGCACCGTGCGCATTGCCTCTGCTTTGGGTCGACCTATTGTCCCGGCCGACTCCCCGCGCTACACTGGCCCGATCCATACAGCTGTCGGTGAGTCCTGCCAACTTAGGGTTTAATCTCGTTTCGAGGTTAGATCCACAGAAGACAGTTGTAAATGGCTAGCTTTGCTAAGATAAGACCTAAACGTTCTTTAATATCTCAAAATGGGCTTTTATTTAGAGTTTAAGTAAAATTGGTTAAAATTGAACTTCTAACACTTTGATTGATTCAATTTGAGCTTTTTGATCCCATTTAACCTTCTTGACATAGTTTAGCTTATATTTGGATAGCTTCATATCAACATATGATTTTTGATGACTTGCTCAACTTGAAATATAATTGAATACTTTAAATTGTGCTATCTTTCTTAGTTTGGTTACATGTGCCTTATCATGACCTAGATAGTTTTATATGCATTGTATTACTTCAAGAGGTATCTTTTTATCTTGAACAATAGTTTGGATAATTTTCAAAACTCTTTTAGGTTATGTATTTTTATGCATGCATACATGCTCTTTGTTTGCTCACTTGCTGTTAACAATTGGCATCATGCATTATTTAAGGGGGGAGTGGTAGTGAGCTTGCATAGACCCTTGACCCTTGACTATTTTGCCAAAATGAGGAGAATGATCAAGACAACATTTGGTATTAGTCAAAAAGGAGGAACTTGATGAGAATGAACTTAAAAATGGGGAATGGTTAAAAAAAGGGGAGAATGGTTTTTGTGATGTTGGAAAAGAGCAAAATGATCTTTTGAGTGAGAAAAATGCATTTTGAGTAAAAAATGAGATCCTGAGTTGAAAGGTATCTCATTTGCACTGTATTTGTTCTCTTTTGCTCTTCTAGTGCTTCAGCTTTCTACGACAATGGTCATGACAGTTTGGAGATTTTGTTAAAAACTTGCTCTTTCTTGGTCTTAGCACCATTTCACATCTTGCCACTGCAGTCATGTTCTTGCTTTTTCTTGAAAATAGACCGCTAGTGGCTCTTGCAATTTGTTTTCTTTAAAAGTTTAAAATTCAAATTCTTGTTTTTTTATAGTGTTTATCAAATTACTCATCAAATAGTTGATTGTAAGACCATATGGTGGCATCCCATGATGGTGATGAGTATTTGACCTTGCTTTTGTGTTTTTTTTTGAAGAAAACTGTAAGGGAGACCCCCACAGTAAATATATTAAAGGAAAAATATGTTAGAAATAAATTACAAGCCCTTAAAGGAGCTAACTCAAGGTAGGGAATCTAGCCAGGAAAATATTGATTTTTTTAAGAGACACTTTCACCCTACACGCATGTAGAGTGACATCCTTTTTAAAGAGAATTTTCCACAATCGAATACTTGGCTGTTTGTTTTCAAACATCTTCCCATTATGTTGTTTCCAAATGTGCCAAGGTGCAAATTTCTTGTTCGCATCTGTTATCATGTGGAAAAAAAAGGTAAGATCAATTCCAATTAAATCCCAAATAATTCCAATACCTCGAGCTGAAGGGACATTTGAAAAATAAGTGCATGACTGTCTTTTCTGTTGACTGAGTACATAAGACACATTATGTATCACCTTGTATAGGGCAATGTTTCCTTCTTAACATATTCTTGGCATTGAGTTGATCAACTATGAGTAACCAGGCAAAAACCTTGAGTTTCATCACACATTTGGAATTCCATATCCAAATAAATGGAGATGGGGGTTGTAGAGTACTGAAAATCCTTTTATAAAAATTTTGAGAAGAATGCTTATCAATCCCCCAAATGTAGCTCCAGATGTCCATTGGTGTTTCATTGTCCCAAATGTAGAGATATCTTTGTTTTTTTTGCAAATGAATGTAGCCTAGGGAAATTTTCCATCATATGATGATCATTCCAAAGATCATACCAAAATAAAGTAGTGTCTCTTGCCCAAACTGTATAGGATACTATACCTCTAGTACTGAGTCTTAAGAACATCCTTCCACCGGAAAAGATTCCATCTCTTTCATTGCATGTGGAATAGAATTTTTGTAATACCTCTTCCATATGAGTTGAACCCAAGGTATATCATGCTTGTTACAAAACTTGTGTAAATGTTTGAGTAGTAGGGCTTCATTTTGAATTCTAAGATTAATAATACCTAAGTAACGTAACTTGTGTAAATGTTTAAGCAGTAGGGCTTCATTTTGAATTCTAAGATTAATAATACCTAAGTCAACTTTTTTGGTTTGCAAACCATATCCCAAGCAGCCAATGAATTCTTTTTTACTTGCAAATATGAGCCCCTCGACATATTGAATACTAGTAATAATATCAGCAAAAGAACGTTCTCAACATACTGACACTATGAGAGCCAAGGTCTGCCCTGGGACCTATCAAGACAATGACGGCGAGCATGATCTATAGTTTGTATAACACCCACTGGTAGCTTAAATGTACAAGTAAGCTGGAAGTGTAGAAAATACTGAATTTACCAACATGAGCCTTCCTCCATATGATAGAAATAAAGAGCATGTTGTTAATCTCCTTTCAATTCTATCCATAAGTGGTGCAAAATCATTGAACTTTAGCTTTGTCATGCCTAGGGGAAGACCTAGGTATGTAAAAGGTAAAGTACCAAGTTGACAGCCAAATGTAGTAGCTAAGAATTGCCCTCTTTGATCACTAATATTTGTAGGGATCAAACATGGTTTATTGTAACTTTTAAACCAGTGGATTGAGAGAATGGTTCCAACAACCCCTTTAAACATAATAATTGAGTTGAACTAGCTTGCATAACCAAGACTGTCATTAGCATACTGAATGATTGGAAAATCAATTTGTCCTTCTTGTGGTATTGGAACTAAATCAAATCTCTTCTATGGGCCTCATTGATGATAGATTGTAATAAATCAGCTGCTAATACAAATAGTAATGGAGATAAGTGGCCTCCCTGTCGCGCACCTCGTTTGCACCAAAAACATTTCTTGGAACTCCATTTAAAATGACAGATGAAGCATCAAAACTTAGAACTTCATTAACCCAAGGAATCCATTTGTGATCAAAACCGGGTGTCGGTGAGAGGGGGAGAGGGAGACGGAGCAGGCTAGGCTGGGCCACATGGTGTGTGGGGAATAAGTGGGACACAAATGGAGAAATGGGCCATGGGCTCGTGAGGAATTTGGCCTGAGGGATTTTGGGATTTTTAAATCCTTTTTGATTTTTTTGGAAAATACAAGAAACTCCAAATAAGCTTAGAAAATAGCAAATAGAGTCCAAAATTCCAAAATATCCACATAAATTCTTGAGGCTATTTTGGATTTAGGAAAATTATCTTCAACTTAAAGTTAGTTTTATGTTTATATGTAAAATACTTTTAATTTACAAAAAAGGAAAAACCTTTTTAAATGTAGAAAAAAGGGCAAAACTAAGGAAAATCAAATAACACTTATTTTTTATTTTTTTTACTTTAATTAAATTAATTTTTGAAATAAAAACTTAGGTTATTACAAACTACCCCTTAAAAATAATCTTGCCCTGAGATTCGGACAGGCTATCAAGATATAGATTAGGATCTTACCCTATGTAGCTTGAGCTGTGATGTAGTTTAGAGATCATTTCTCAGACTTCTATGGCCTTCTGATTGTTTCTTGGAGGGTGTTGGTGGTTGGTGTTCCAGGTGTACCAGTCCTTGTTGCCTATTGCTTCTTGAGGCAGTTGTTGGCATAATGTTCCACCTCATGGCAGTTGAAACAATAACTCCTTCTGGTGAGGTTGGGTTCTTCTGTGAAAGGCCAATTGTCAAGGCATTGTTCTTTTTGGTGTTGGGAGGAGGGTTGGTCGGAACTAGCTCCCCTGTTGACGATGATGGCTGGAACCTAATGGCTTATGGTGGAGTTCATCTGGATCTGGGAAAACCTCTGGTGTCCAGGTGCTGGGCAGACATTCGTCTGTTTCGATTCTCTATCTCTTGGTGTTTGGACTCCTAGTAGATAGCCTTGCTGACAAGCTGGTGGAAATCAGCGTAGTCATTGGAGAGGAGTTGTACGGACAAGTTGTCATTGAGTCCTTCCAGGAATCTTTCCTACTTGGCCTCATATGTAGTGACATCTTCTATTGTGTACCATGCCAGCCGGTTGAACTTCTGTAGATATTCATTCACAGAGCGACCTCCTTGTCATAGAGCTCGAAATTCCCTCTTCTTGAGAGTGATGGTGCTGGTGAAGATAAGCCTTGCGGAAATTCTACACAAACTCATCCTAGGTGATGGCTTGCACATTGGCGTGAGCGGCGATAAAAGTGTCCCACCACTCTGATGTAGGCCCATTCAACTAGTGAGATGCAAAAAGGACTCTCCCAATTGCTACATTAGATAATGTCTAGCTTCTGCACAATGGCTTTGAGCCAGTCATTTGCGTCCATAGGTTCAGTGCTGCTGGAGAAGGTTGGGGATGCATCCTCATGAACTCAGATAATCTAGATTGTGGGGCCTAAACTGGTGGTGGTGGACGAGGAATGGGTTGAGCATGGTTGTTGATTGTCTACACCAGCAGTTAAATGAGTTGGCTCTAATTGGCCCAATGTTCAAGAAGGCGCTAGGCGGGTGGCGAGGTAGGGCCTAGCGCCCAAGGGGCCTAGGTGGGGCCTAGGCGGTTAAATAAAAAATAAGGACAGCAGACAAAGATAACCAATCATATATATGTACTTGATGTTTAAATGAAGAAAATTAGTACCTTGAGCAACAGTGATAGCTCTCTATCCTCCCGTGCCGACAGCCGGCTCCAGCCGACTGCCGATACCTCACCCTTGCGCAGGCCGTGCGGCCGAGCCACTCCCTCAAGTCGCTCGCCGCTCTCGCGTCTCCCTCTCGGTCGCTCACTCGCTCCCTCCGCTCTGCCTCTCCCTCTCGGTTGGGTCTCGGCCTCTCGGGTCTCCACTCCGCTCCCCTCTCAATCTCCCCAGAGCTCAGCCGGATTCATCGCCGGAGCTCCTCTGCGGCCCAGCGGAGGCGGAGGGGAGGTCAGAGGCGGAGCGGGAGGGGAGGCCGGAGGGGAGGCGGAGGGGGGGGGGCGGTGGCCGGAGCCGCGGAGGAGGAGGAGGCGGAGGCCGGAGGCGAAGGGGGAGGCGGAGGGGAGGAAGTGCTGTACCTGGGTCCTGACTCCTGAGATAATTCGGGCCGGATCCGGCGAAGGGGGAGGCCAGAGGCGGAGGAGAAGCTCGGGGCTGCTCCGGCGAGGACGCGAGGCGGAGGACCCGCGGTTCGACGCGCGCGAGGTGCGGCTCCCCAACCCTAGCTTTCGCCCAACCCTAGCTTTTCTTTTGCATGCTCGCCGAAATGTCACCGCCGCACTGCTTATTTCGTGCTTCTTATGTCGCTTCCCACGCCTAGGCGTCCTCGGCGCCGCTTAGCCGCCGCGCCACGCTGGTTTGCCACCGCTGCGCCCGCTTTGACCGCTAATCCGCCGCGACCGCCCAGCCGCTTAGCCGCCTGGCATCCCGCCGAGGAGCCAAGTCGCGGCGGCCGGCTGCCGCCTACCACCTAGGCGCCGCCTCGGCGGCCGCCTAGGGCGCCTTTTACATCACTGAATTGGCCATCATTGGGCCCAGTCGGGTCCATTTGCAGGTGGTGGTGGAGGGATAGGAGCAAACTGACTTCCTTGGGTTTTAGTGTTGTTGTTGCCATTATCGTTGCTCCTTGTGTTCACCATCTGTTTGATACTTCCAAGGATTAGGAGAGAAGAGAAAAGAAGACTTAAGTCAAAGGGGGGGAATAGGGGTTGTTTTGCACAATCCAACTAGCAAAATTTTAATTAAGCAAATACAAATAACAGTTATGGTTGCCGACAAAAGAGAAAACTGACAGCTCACAACATCGTCTACTGGCTAGCTTAACAACTTAACCTAAAGGGGTAGGGCTTGTCTTAGTGTGATCCTTCATAGCTATCGAGGTACAAAGTATAATCCTTCAAGGTGAAGATTGAAGTGGCGGCAGAGTTGAAGAACTGCTTTATGAGTAGCTTCTTTCTTGGCTCTCTCAAAGGAGGAACTGTTCCCTTTGAAGCAGTAGCGAAGGCTTCCCTGTCCAACTCGCCTGGTGATAAGTAAAGTAGCATGATATCCCATAATCTGATCTCCATGACTCTCTACTTGGTAGGTGTAGATAGGTCGACGACGAAGTAGTCAATGAAGAGTTACCCGCTACCCATCTTGTTGTGCATCCTGAATGATATCCATCTATAGTTGTTTGAAAAAGAGAAGAGTTAGAAATAAGTTTGCAAACAATGACATAAAGATGAGAAATGATTGAGAGATAAGGGTAAGCAAAGATTGCGAGGTAAGGGTCTGCAAAATTTTTTAAAATTATTGGTTATTTAAAATAATTCTTTGGGGTTCAACCATTCTATTCTCTCTACGACCACATCCTAGAGTCATCATGGCTCTTATACCATCCCAGTCAGACCCAGAAACAACACCTTCAGATCCTTTGTGTAATCACACAAGTCTAAAAAAGCTAGTGCACACAGTGGTAATAAAGATACATATCATGTATAATGATAAACTTTATTAATTAAAAGTGTATGGGCTGTATGGCCAAGTTTTACATCTCCACAGCCCATAGGCCAAATATAAACGAAAATAACAACCGAAGATAATAAATAAAGCGGAGAGGCCCATTAAGTCTGCCCATATGCAAATGACTATGGGACAAGGCCTACTTGTCCTACTCCTCACTGCTGTAATCGAAGTCGTCCTCTTTGAGCAACAAAATTAAGTATGGGTGAGCACAAAAATGTACTTCATAAGGTACACAGGAAATATAATATTAATTCAAGGATAACAAGTGAAAGGTATAATAGGGTTATTTGCATGTAATGTTAAATTTGAATAAACACAATAAGTAGATGTAAATTGCTGAATTTAATACAACAAGTAAAAACAATAATTTAATCAAAGTAACACAGTTAGTGCAGGTCCAACATAACCATGGGTATCCCACCTAGACCATCTTTTTTCAAAAGATCTCAACAACTTTATTTAAACCAGTTTTTGAAAAAACAAAGTATAATCCATGAAAAACTTTAATTGACATATGCCCATGACCATGGGCATGGCTATCCAAGATAGTTTGTACATTCTACAAAGGTGGTATAACTTTACCCATAATAGATAATCAACTTATAATGTCAGCATCAACACGCTTCGTTAGACGTGCAACTAAATGATTATCACAAGAAATTTACAATGCAAAGCTATCAACCTGGTTATGCCCGCTAAGGTAAAATGCACCCTAATAAAGAATCTACTAAATCGGGGCCCCCTCTTGTGCTGTGTGAGACTTAGTTGCCTACGGCACACTCACATTCAACCTATAGCAAAACTCGGGTTGAGACCTGCAAATTAGTTAACTAGGTCTGTGATGAGGGCATCACTTCCTTGGATACACACAACACTCATCCACAAGATGATAACAAAGGAGCTATGACAAGGGCGCGTGCACACCAGTTGAATTATCAGGTGAGTTTGTTCCTAGGCTTGTATAATTCAGCTTCGAGAATGGGTTGCTACTTGATGCATGCGATGTGATTGTGCTTAGGAACATCGGCAAGGACCAGGGAAGGGCACATGGAGTTATGGACACGTTCGAGATGAACATCGGAGGTCAATACATCACTTTAAGGCCAGGACGACCAAGAATAGAAGTTGGACATGTTCCGCAGTCCAATTCGCATCCGGAGATAGCGTTGACTTCAAACGTGCATAGAAGATGCATACGGAGTCCAATGAGGTGATTTTGGACTTGTTGGAAAGCTCTTGACGTCGTCTTTCCAATGATTCTAGTCTCACATGAAAACTCCACCTGAGAATAGCATAGACTACAAAACAATTCTAAATCAATTCCAAACCTGGGCCCTGGGCCTTGTATCAGTTTGAGCTCGACTGGAGAGTTGTAGTGGTATGTTCCCCACTCTCATGGACGTGCCCCCACATCCCTGGCACCATAAAAACTGCCAGTGATGCCGCTTTTAGGGTTTAGGCTTGTTTAGATTGATTTTCGTTCAGAAAACATCAGTTGTGTACTTGTGTCGACTAGACCAACTATGGCGACTTCAGACCTCTTCATTGTTTAATGAAACATCATATTTCATTCACAAATTCAGATCGCGCTTATTTGTTTCTTGCTTGATTCTCGATTGCTTGCAGGAAAAATCATCCGTGTTGGACACGGTTGGTAACGACAAGGGTGTGGTGTAGCGATTGTAGGATGGACTTGGTCATTTTGGTCAACTAGGCTCGTCATCAATGTCATATCAACAATCATAGTTATCATTCTCATCGGAAGATCGGGCCAAATCCTCTCATCAGTTGTATCAGAGCCCAGATTTCCCGGTGAGATTCCTGTTTTAGATTTGTTTTTCATACCTATAACCAGAAAATTACCCCACAAAAAAATATAACGTTCATCGAAAATCACCAAAACCGAACCCTAGTTGTGCCTCTGCAATTTCAGTTTCTGTTTTACCATTTTGAATTTTTGTCCATCGTTAAGTTCTATTTGCTGGTCTAGGTCTAGTGCTTTGATTTTAGTTTTGAGTATTGCATCCGAAAATAAAAAAAATTGTGGGTTAGATTAAGGGTTTACACCCTCCCTTGCTGCGATTGCTCTCCGCTGCCGAGTTTGGAAAGGGTGTTAGAGTTTGTGTCTTCACCACCAGATCGTTGGGAGTTAGAGATCAACTCGGTTTTCACTTCTTATTAGTTGACCAAATCACCAGGGACAGAATTGTGTTCGGGTTTTGATTTTGCTTAGACCAAGTTCATGACAGTTTCGTGTAGGGTGCGCTAAAACAACCATAAATTTTGCATACAAACTCGGATTGCAGCATTCTTTGGCTCGTTAGAAAGTGACGGGTCCGATTGTATTCGCAAGGCTCTAAAAAAAAGTGAAAATCCAAAAAAAAGGTCGTTTATGGCCTCAAAACCGCCTCTGAAGTTTCAGCAACCGGTTTTGGCATTCGTTTACCATTTAGTTTGAGTTTTCTTTCATTCCAGATTGTGTAATCTTTGCTTGTAGGTCATATTTTAGAGAGCTTAATATTTGTGTTGCTTTCAAAAAAAGAGAAAAAAAGGAAAAGAAAAGGCAAGTGCAAAAAAACCGCACAAGGTTCTAGGAGGCTGGTGATTGCTCGCTGGTGAGGCAAATGGAGTTCAGAGGGGAGTGGAGCGCTTTGGGGTGAGGAGTAGTGGTGCTAGGGATGCCTTTTGTAGGGTTGAGGAGGGGAGCATAATGCCCAATTCATTGTCGGAGATCATGGCGACAAGAATGGCAGAGGGCAGAAAAGGAACGGCGGGGCGAGGTAAAGGAAAGGGGAGGGAATCGAGGGTACGCGACGCACAGGAGAAGGAAGGGGAGAAAAAGGAAGGGGACCCAAGGCTAGAGATGGAGTTGCGGTAGTGATGGCGCATTGGTGGTGCGTCAGAGCGAGGAGGAAGGAGATGGGGAAGAAAAGACCCTGATGTCTAGGCCCAAGGTGTTGGCAAGAGGGGGGGTAGGGAGAGGGGCCGGGTTGGGCAATGTGGCACATGGAGAATAAGTGGTGGGACTGAGAGGAGTTTAGCCCAAGGGATTTTATGATTTTTAAATACCTTTTTGATTTTTTATAAAATACAGGAAACTCCAAATAAGCTTAGATAGTACCAAATATAGTCTAAAAATTCTAAAAAATTCACAAAATTTCCTAGGCTATTTTGGACTTAGGAAACTTATTTCCGAATTAAGTTAGTTTTATTTTTATATATAATATACTTTTAATTTCTAGAAAATGGAAAAACCTTTTTAAAAGCAGAAAAATGATTAGTTCAAAACTTAGGAAAACCAAATATCACCTTTTTACTTTTACTTGAATTAAATTAATTTTATATTATTTTTGAAATAAAAACATAGGCTATTACACAAAATCAAAGTTAAAACATCACAAATTAATTAGTTAGGTCCATCCGATGCTAGACATGTGGTTGCACGATGTGACTTAGATCAATGGCGTGCAAAATTAAGTCATTAATCAATACCCAATGAGACATCTACATCCTAGTGTTGACCACACTACCCCTTTACTGCATGATCACTTGCCTCGGTGAAAATCATTTTGTTTAACCAATACCAATGATACTACCCATGTTGTGGTACACAAATTTTATAACTGTGGCTGACCTCCACGATTCAATATCTCATTATGTCAAAACTAATTAATTGATCAATGTGATGATGAGTCCAATATAACAATAAGCATTGCTATGCATACTAGACGTACAATCCTAATAGTGCATCACTAGATAATCAACCATCCAATGCGACAATGGAATCATAGCATTCAAATTATCAATGAGGGACTTAATCAAAATTGATTAATAACTACCAAGTACAAAGGTTTGTAATAAAATAGCAATGGAAAATAATTTAAAACAAAATAGTAATACTTAGATTTGAAATAATAGGTTTAGTATGATCAAACGTCACAACTTGACTTGGTGTTGCTCAGTTACCACTTCTCGATCTTCAAGTCCTGCTTCTGCCCCTTTGAAGACGTAATCTAAAGAGAAGGAAAGCGAACAAAACACAAATGAACTCAAAAGAAAATCTAAGTAAAATCCAAAAACAACAAAACCAGAACCAAAAGATAGAGATCAATTTTAGATGAATTTAGGAAGAAGAATTGGATCAATCTCAGTTCGGACGGAGGTGAATGGACTCTCAAAAAATGGATTAGCAGGGAAATTCTAGAAAAGGAAAAGCTACTATACTAGGGTTTACTGTGCTATGGACCAGGTCTATGGAATAATGCACTAGACGATGGGGGTCCATACTTCAGCCAATCGGTTCGGGGCATACCATGTCCACCAACCGATCTAGATCTAGGGCTGGGTTAAGGTGGCGTGGCAGCTTACATGGTTGACAAGGACATGAAGCTGATGAGGTTGGTGATACGGCGATAGACGTGGCTCTAGCAGTGGGTGGAGCTTGGGTTCCCATGGTCGCTTGTCAACTGCATTGCAGCTGAGGTCGGTGAGACGTGAGAAAGACTAAGGGTGATAAGGCAGTCTTGTTTTATCTAGCTCTGGTGCCAAGGAAGGATGGAGGGTGGCTGACGACAAGAGGGCGCAGCAGCGTGAGCTCAGCTCTGGCAAACTTTGTGCTCCGACGGTCTTCGTCGATGGCAGAGGGGTAGAGGAGGATCGTTGGAACACGGCAGAGCTCCTGGGGCGACAGCGAAACTTGGGGTGGTTCGACATGGTAGCAATTGCTCGTCGGAGTTGATGAAGGCGGTAGTGGCCAAATCTTGGCTCCCAGTACGAGGCTACAAAACCGAGGCATCGATGAGAGTAGGGTAAGGTTGGGGTGGCTTGAGGATGCAATTTCTGAGCTCAGGATGGCCTTTTATGCATGGGAGAGATAGCACAAAGGGGAGTTCGAGGTGGGCCACGACAGCAACGTTTATGGAGTCTGAGGTGGCCACGACGGCGATGTCGTATCCAGGTTGGACTTGAGGAGGAAGAAAAACTGTTCTCAGCACTATTTAGATGACAAACGGGGCCCTCATGGAGGTGAGAGGGAATGGTATGCTAATTTAATTGATGTTTACTTTATTCACATTAAATCCTTTTAATTTATAAAATTCATATTAAGCTTTTATTAATTCAAGAAAAATTCAAATGATTATTTTTATTTTAAAAATTTTAAAAAGGCATTGAAAACTAGGATGTTACATGATGGCACTAACGTAAATATTGAAAAGCTTAATCACTTGTTGCATCCTATCAGCCAAAAACTTCTCGTATTATTTTGCCCTTAATAAAGCCATATTGATTTGTATGAACAACTTGCAATATCACTTGTTGTATCCTATCAGCCAAAAATTTTATCAAGAGTTTAAGCAAAGTTTAGCAAGGAATTTGGTTGAAATCATCCATACCCTCAGGCATGTTCTTTTTGGGATTAAAGTGATAAAGGAGGTATTAACACTTTGTAGGCCTATTTTCCTTTCATGGAAATCATTACAGAAAGTTCTGAAGTCTTTTGCTATAATAGACCAACATCTCTTGAAGAATGGGCCATTAAACCCATCAGGTCCAGTGCTCTTGTTGTGTTGTCATTTGGTTGAGTTTAATTTAGTGCCTTTGAATCTCTGGTTTTTGTTGCCAGAGTGGTGGTGGTCAGACCGACATTTGGCTGGGGATAGACCGTTCGGCGATCTGACTGCCTTCTAATGGTGATCTAACCAGCTTGTCTCTGGCGGTCTGACCAGCTTTGTGACCGCAGTTAGACCGGCCTTTGTTGTTTTATTGAGGTATGTTCTTGGTTATGTTAGTCACAGCGTTAGTCCATGCAATTGTTAGTCATGGAAGTCCATGCATGTGTGAGTCATCGTGTGTCCATGCATATTTTGTGCTAATGAGAGTCATGTGCATGTCAATTGTGCTTGGATTGATTGATTTGTCTTTGATATGTAGGTGCTTGATGAATGTTGGGGCAAGACCAAGGCTTGGTGGTCGTAGCGTGTTGTATAAGTTCGGGTGGAGCACCATCTCAAGTGGAGAAGCATGGGAGAAAGAGAAGGATTATGAGGAGCCAATGTATACATATGATGTTCCAATTGGACTTCTGCATTTCAAGTGGTGATGATTCTTGGAGCAGAAGTACAATCTTAGCGGCAAGTAATTAGGCATCATAGACTATAGCGTAAAGTGGTATTCCATAGGACTTGGGCTTTTCAAGTGGTGAGGGCCTCGGAGTAGCCATACAATCTTGGCGATGAGGCATTGGGCCTCTCATCATTTTGGTGAAGACTGATGGGTGGAAGTTAAGAAAATTGTCCAATAATTGTTGCACGAGCGGTTTGTGAAACCGCGGTATTGGTCTAAGTGGTTTAGGTCATATCTTTTGTGGATAGAGTGTTATATTAGGCTTTTAGAGCCAGGTTAATTCACACTTTGAAAAGTGTGCAAGTGTGTGAAATGTAAAACTCATTTTCCCATGTGTAAGTGGTATATCCACAAAGATTTGCTGGCTTAGTGTTTAGGTGTGAGGTGGAACCCTCCACTATTTAAGCCTTGTGTGTCAAGAGAGAGGTTATCATCTATAGGGTTTGGGTTTCCAAGTGTGGAGCCTTTAATGTGTGTGCTTTAGGCTTAGAGCTCTGCCATCTTGAGGGAGTGGCTGTAAAACATTACTCTCTTAGTGAAATAATCATGAAAAGTTTGTCCAAGTGAGTTGTACCATGGATCCTCCCTTATAATTTTGATTTGCTTGGCTTTCTTGTTTGGATTTATCTCTTGTTGATCTTTTCTAGTGCCAAAGATATGTAAGAGGTAGAGATATCTCCTAGAGATTAGATCCCATGCATCTAGGCATCTTCTAGGGAGAGTTCTTGAGTTTGCCCATATCTCGAGAGAGATGATTTTAGGGTTTTGCTCTTGTGGGACATTTGGATTGAATTCATGTTATGATGTAGCTTGCTATGATATGTGAGAAACCATCCAAGGTCATCTAGACCATATTGGATTCATGAGCAAGAGTAGATCAAGGTTTCTCTCTTTTGCCTGGTTTTGGTGCAACTATTCTTGTTTTCGATAAAGTTAAGAACTTTGGAATCGCCTTCACGATCCATGATTGAAATAGGTTCTTGACATCCTTGGGAGCATTTGTGCAAAGTTTCACTACATTTGGGTCAGTGGGTTGAGAGTAGGTTCTTTTCTTAGATCACATGTAGTGCAATTATGCACTATTCCCTAGCAAGTGGTTAGACTGTAAGGAACTGTGTGGTCAAACCACCGAGCAATCGATCGCCGAGAGTCGACTAGCTGGAAATCAAACCGCAAGAACACCGATGGTTCGGCTAATGAGTCTTGCCTGTGTGAATTTCTGATCTTTGGCTTTAGGTTTTGGTAAGATTTTGTAACACCCTAGTTTTTAGCGCCTTTTTAAATATTTTTTAAAATAAACATAACTATTTGGATTTTTCTTGGAATTAATTAAAGCTTAATTTAAATTTTATGAAATTAAAATGATTTAATGTTAACAAAATAAACATGAATTAAATCAAAACTAGTTTTAGTTTGGTTTCTTGTGTTGCAAGGGATTTTGCTATATTTTCTTTGAGTTCAATTTGAATTATCCCAATTCCTGGAAATCAGAATCCCTAGAAAATTTGAATAACCTAGTGGGCTGAATCCTTCTCTTAGCCCATCTTCCGGCTTGGTCCAGCGCAGCCTACTAGGCCACTCTGTTCCCGCCACCACGTGTCATTACCATCTGCCTCTCCCTCTCTTTGTCTCACTTCCAGCCTGGGCCGAACTGTCGGCCAACCGTCGCTATTGTTTAACTTCCTCACTCGTTCGTTGCTCGCACATGAACAACATCGCCACCATCTTTGCCCCAGACTCAAGGTCTGCACCTCGCACAACCACCATCTCCTCACTAATAAATAGCGCAACCCCCACCACACCAAGCCACTTCCGTCCTTGCCTTGCTTCATCATCGAATTCCACCGCAGTCACCACAGCCTTCATCAACTCTAGTGAGCAATCACTCCCATAACAGTGAGTCCCTGCTCCCACCTACTGCTCCCATATGTTCGTCTCAACGAGAACTCCAACCCATATAGCACACCGCTTAACAAAAGCTCAAGATGTCACATACAACTACTATTGCTACCGATTTTAACCAATAAGCAAGCATTACTAACAACTAGATTTCAAGAATAAACCTTCAACATGGTAGCAAACATAAATTTCATCAACACTATAAACCATAAACTGACCTTGATATGAACCAACAATTATCGAGATGAAACGTAGCTAAGTCTAAATTGAGTAAAGCATCAAACAACAACAATACGAAATAAAAAGATTAAGAAAAACCATAAATTATTTAATCAATGCTATGAAAATTACTAAGTTGTTCATGTCCATAAATGATAAGTTGCTAGGTGGAATGAAGAGCTACAAGTGTGCAACAAACCATGTTCTACATTCACCTAAGCATGTCGCCTTCAACATTCACCTAAGAACAACAATAAAGTAAGGGTTAGTCTATGACTTAGCAAGTATAAAGCAGAACAATAAATGAATCTACATAATTTAAACAATTATTATCCATTTACCATTACATCTCATTCTCCTAAATTCTCATCCACATGTCACAATATCTCAACTCTCTTTTCATGCAACACAATGTTCATGATCAAGTCTCATTCTCTTTCTGTAGCTCATATCACAATGCCATTTTCCATCATTTTGCCACAAATCACAATTATCATCAAATTAATATCATACTGAACAAAAGATAATCAAAATCATTGTATGACATGAATAATTCAATAACAATGGGTCATGATTATTCAGCATCTATCATTCTACTATGTACTTACTTTTTTAGTTGCGATGGCTGATTTGGTTAGGAGATGATAATACAATTGACGCTACTTCTCTTACAACAACTATTCATTCTCAATACAGGCTATAGCACTACAAGGCAACAAATGAATGACAACGCTCCTATACACTCTCCAAACCAACAACTTCCCCTCTACCAAACAAATAACCTCGCTATCCCGGTACTAAAATGATCATAACATCAATTCCCATATTGAAATGTAGCAAACCATACCAGTTCTAGAATCTATACAAATTTTTTACAATTTTCTAACTTATCACGTGCCTAAATTAAATAATCTAAACCCCCATTTTTAACCCAGAAGACAGATATATCATCTTCTGGATAACAGACATATTATTTTTCATAACTATTAATCTACACATGCAAATCTATTTAACTATGACATTTTATAAACTACAGAAAATTATCTACCACTTTCTAGTTATTCCTAAAATTTAATTCTACCAGTAAACTAGTTAAATTAATGATTTTTCATGATTGCGTCTAGCAGTAACCCAGTATTGGACAATAGCATCTCAAAATCATAACTTATGGTCTACCCTTCCAAAATTATGTTCTTGGACTCTCTGGAAATCCTTATGCAGTTACCTACATCTTTTATGTAGATCAAAAACCCTAGTTACTTTATTTAGTATTTTTAATCTACGCTTGCTATCTTCTTTGTCAAAAGACGACAACCTTCCAGGTAACAGGCTTACAAAAATTATAACTCTTAATCTAAATAATCAATTGATGTGATTAAGCACACTAAAAAAGTTAACAAAGTTGTCTACATCTCTCTAGTAGATGAAATTTTCAAACTAAGCCCTTATGGTAACCGAAACCACAATTAAAAACTAATGCAGACAAGCTGATCTATTAATCGAATCTCAGATGGGAACTCATTAAAACTCTCTCTAACCCCAACTCTAATCACTACTAAAATTAACAAACTAGAGGGAAAACTCAAATCTAACTGCGATGAAGAACACCAACATTGTGATCCCTTTATCATGTTTTCTTTCCATTCTCCCTCCTGATCTTTTCCCTGTCATGCTCTTCTCCCTTGAGTTTCTTCCTAGGTGGACATCTGCGCTCGTGCCACCTATCAGCCAACTGCACAGAGATAGCCCTCATGTGCATGCGTAGGTGTGCCGGCGTGCCATGACATGTCCTTGCACGTAGCACGAGGGCGCATGGTTTGGTGCTCGGTCAAGCGTGGCCAGCCAGGAGGTGCAGTCGTGTAGGCAGGCATGGGTAGCAAGGCTAGGAGAGCGCGAGCAAGTGGCTGGGCATGCAAGCATGGCAACACGAGCAACCACGAGTGGGTGGCACAGTCAGCTTTCGTCGGCATGTGCGCATTGTCATCGATTGGTAGCTGGCATGCGGCTAGCAACACATCGAAGGCTGGATTAGCAATGTGGGTAGGCATCTCGACAACTGCAACATGGGCATGATGGCACTAACGTGATGACACTAACGTAAATATTGAAAAGCTTAATCACTTGTTGCATCCTATCAGCCAAAAACTTCTCGTATTATTTTGCCCTTAATAAAGCCATATTGATTTGTATGAACAACTTGCAATATCACTTGTTGTATCCTATCAGCCAAAAATTTTATCAAGAGTTTAAGCAAAGTTTAGCAAGGAATTTGGTTGAAATCATCCATACCCTCAGGCATGTTCTTTTTGGGATTAAAGTGATAAAGGAGGTATTAACACTTTGTAGGCCTATTTTCCTTTCATGGAAATCATTACAGAAAGTTCTGAAGTCTTTTGCTATAATAGACCAACATCTCTTGAAGAATGGGCCATTAAACCCATCAGGTCCAGTGCTCTTGTTGTGTTGTCATTTGGTTGAGTTTAATTTAGTGCCTTTGAATCTCTGGTTTTTGTTGCCAGAGTGGTGGTGGTCAGACCGACATTTGGCTGGGGATAGACCGTTCGGCGATCTGACTGCCTTCTAATGGTGATCTAACCAGCTTGTCTCTGGCGGTCTGACCAGCTTTGTGACCGCAGTTAGACCGGCCTTTGTTGTTTTATTGAGGTATGTTCTTGGTTATGTTAGTCACGCGTTAGTCCATGCAATTGTTAGTCATGGAAGTCCATGCATGTGTGAGTCATCGTGTGTCCATGCATATTTTGTGCTAATGAGAGTCATGTGCATGTCAATTGTGCTTGGATTGATTGATTTGTCTTTGATATGTAGGTGCTTGATGAATGTTGGGGCAAGACCAAGGCTTGGTGGTCGTAGCGTGTTGTATAAGTTCGGTGGAGCACCATCTCAAGTGGAGAAGCATGGGAGAAAGAGAAGGATTATGAGGAGCCAATGTATACATATGATGTTCCAATTGGACTTCTGCATTTCAAGTGGTGATGATTCTTGGAGCAGAAGTACAATCTTAGCGGCAAGTAATTAGGCATCATAGACTATAGCGTAAAGTGGTATTCCATAGGACTTGGGCTTTTCAAGTGGTGAGGGCCTCTGAGTAGCCATACAATCTTGGCGATGAGGCATTGGGCCTCTCATCATTTTGGTGAAGACTGATGGGTGGAAGTTAAGAAAATTGTCCAATAATTGTTGCACGAGCGGTTTGTGAAACCGCGGTATTGGTCTAAGTGGTTTAGGTCATATCTTTTGTGGATAGAGTGTTATATTAGGCTTTTAGAGCCAGGTTAATTCACACTTTGAAAAGTGTGCAAGTGTGTGAAATGTAAAACTCATTTTCCCATGTGTAAGTGGTATATCCACAAAGATTTGCTGGCTTAGTGTTTAGGTGTGAGGTGGAACCCTCCACTATTTAAGCCTTGTGTGTCAAGAGAGAGGTTATCATCTATAGGGTTTGGGTTTCCAAGTGTGGAGCCTTTAATGTGTGTGCTTTAGGCTTAGAGCTCTGCCATCTTGAGGGAGTGGCTGTAAAACATTACTCTCTTAGTGAAATAATCATGAAAAGTTTGTCCAAGTGAGTTGTACCATGGATCCTCCCTTATAATTTTGATTTGCTTGGCTTTCTTGTTTGGATTTATCTCTTGTTGATCTTTTCTAGTGCCAAAGATATGTAAGAGGTAGAGATATCTCCTAGAGATTAGATCCCATGCATCTAGGCATCTTCTAGGGAGAGTTCTTGAGTTTGCCCATATCTCGAGAGAGATGATTTTAGGGTTTTGCTCTTGTGGGACATTTGGATTGAATTCATGTTATGATGTAGCTTGCTATGATATGTGAGAAACCATCCAAGGTCATCTAGACCATATTGGATTCATGAGCAAGAGTAGATCAAGGTTTCTCTCTTTTGCCTGGTTTTGGTGCAACTATTCTTGTTTTCGATAAAGTTAAGAACTTTGGAATCTGCCTTCACGATCCATGATTGAAATAGGTTCTTGACATCCTTGGGAGCATTTGTGCAAAGTTTCACTACATTTGGGTCAGTGGGTTGAGAGTAGGTTCTTTTCTTAGATCACATGCAGTGCAATTATGCACTATTCCCTAGCAAGTGGTTAGACTGTAAGGAACCGTGTCGTCAAACCACCGAGCAATTAGACTGGCCAGTGGTCAGATAGGCTGGAAATCAAACTGCAAGAACACCGATGGTTAGGCTGATGAGTCTTGCATGTGTGAGTTTCTGATATTTGGCTTTAGGTTTTGCTAAGGTTATGTAACACCCTAGTTTTAGTGCCTTTTTAAATATTTTTAAAATAAAAATAACCATTTGGATTTTTCTTGGAATTAATTAAAGCTTAATTTAAATTTTATGAAATTAAAATGATTTAATATTAATAAAATAAACATCAATTAAATCAAAACTAGTTTTAGCTTGGTTTCTTTTGTTGCAAGGAATTTTTTTCATATTTTCTTTGAGCTCAGTTTGAATTATCCCAATTTTTGGAAATCAGAAACCCTAGGAAATTTGAATAACCTAGTGGGCCAAATCCTTCTCTCAGCCCATCTTCCGGCTTGGTCCAATGCAGCCCAGTAGGCCACTCTGTTCCCGCCGCAACGTGTCATTACTAGCCGCCTCTCCCTCTCATTGTCTCACTTCCAGCTTGGGCCAAACTGTCGGCCAGCCATCGCTACTATTTGTAGGATCGGAAATGGCAACAGAGGGAGGTGAATGGTGCCTTTTAAAAACGCCCCCAAGTATCCACAAACAAATCTCCTCTCCAATAGCTATAAAAGCTATGAAGAAGATGATTCATGCCCTCTGGAAATTCATACTCAACAAACATGAGAAAGAAGCAAGCAAGATCAAAGCAGAACAAGAAAATCAACAGCCAATAGACAAGAGGCACAGTAAATACTGAAAGTGCAGATTCCAGGCAATTTGTCGAATTGCTGCTGTTCTTCTCAAGCCAAAGGGTCAAGACTTTAATCTAAACTATCACTAGACCTCAGGAAGAAAAGAAAGCATACAAAAAGAGCAAGAAATCAAAACCTGAGTGGAAATCTGAAAATTCACAGAGAATGGGACTGATTTCCAAATTGCTTGCCATTCTTTAATCTTTTGACTATGAAACTTTGAGTTCAGCTAAGCAATGATCTCATGGCTTGAAAACTCACATCGGGGCACATCCTTTTGAAGGGATATCAAAAGACATCACGGTGCCCTGCCTTCAAACCCTAGGGAGTTGGAAACAAAGGAATTCTTGGGCATAGATTTTCTGAGAAAAACCAAGTCAAGAAAAGAATGCTCTCAGGGACAATTTAGCCAAATGGCTTTGATGCAGATCCCCCAGTTCAGAGCATAAGGATTCCATGTCTATTCAACCCAAGAATCACTCAAAAGCAAAAGCATCAGCAGAGAACAGACTTGAGCCAGAAACCCATCATAGAGAGAAAGAAATCAATTCATCTCAAAACAAGAGGCATCTCAGATTGATACAAAGAGATGAATGATTACACAGGAATTACAACCATCTCACTACATCCCATACGCAATTGAATATGAGGAAGAACACTCACGCAGGAGAACACACTCCACTGCTTGCACTCTTTCTTGCACTGGCTAACTCCCCTCCCCATGCACAACACACACTGCTGCACTAAACAGAGAAGCTCACCTCCTCAAAGAAGAAATTCAAGAAGTGGCAGCCCCTCTCCACTTCATTTCTTCACACCCATAAGAGGCAAGAGTCAAACCAGGAAAATGGAGGGAAACCACACATTCCACTCCAAACCCTAACCTCCTCCTCTTTTCCACCAACGGGTCTCCAACCCGTTATCTTCAACCAAATTCGCTTCCAATTTTGTAGCCTCGCGCATTTTACCGAAATGCCCCGGCCGCAACTTCCTCGAAGTTTCTTGCTCACACAACCGCAACCGGCACTCTGACCATCTAGACCTCGACTCCCCCTGAGTCTAGTCCCAGTCCACTCCACTACACACGACCGTACCCGGCAACTTGACCATCTAGACCTCAGCTCCTCCCTAAGCCTAGTCCCGGTCCATCTCGCCGCTACCCGTCGTGTCCACCTCCGGCAGCTCCAGCTCCAGTTCCTCGTCTCCTGGCTCGCAACCACCTTAGTAGCCTTGATCATCTATAGCGCCTCCGATCGTCTGGACCTCAACACCTCCTGTGCCTAGTCTCGGTCCTCCCACGCCTCATCATGACCTAGCTCTGAAGTCCTGCAGCCACACAGACAAGCAAACTGTCACATAGCACCACACGAAATAGCATAACCAACATTACTATCAACAAAACATACTTATACACGAAAAAGTCTGAACAACCGATCGAAAAAAAATCAAGTGACCTAAACACGTCCGACCACGTTCGACCAGGTCCAACCGAACCAAACTGCGGCATGCACCGACTTGGTGCGAACCAACCGAAACAAACTCAAACTTTCCAGAACACGAGTCAATTACTCATCACAAACATAGGGACACCTCCACATGGTTTCTCAATCCCCCCTTGATGAGTATATTGGCAAACACAGAAAAAGCATAAAGTTGAGTTTGTTTTAAAAGTCATACATGGTCTAAAAGAATAAAGAGACTCAAGACCATGTTGACAAAAAGGAGCAAAAACAGAAAGAGCAAGTTTTTCTCAAAAGCTCCCAGTTTTTCCCTTGAAATGGTTTTTTCTCCATTAATCTCCCCTTTTGGCTATAGAATCATCAAGATACAAAAAAGAGAATAAAGCATGAGTTGGATGTAATGGCAGAATTTTATTCAATCTAAGCAATTAGAGCCATGAAGATTATCCAAAATGACTTTTGAAGTATTACACCAAGCCATAACTCATAAGAATGCTATCTAGATCATGACAAGATATGTATAATCAAGTTAAACCAAATAAGTCGCAATCTGAAAATTAGATGAATTGCTTAGCATGTCAAGTCATTCTAGATTATAGTCTAGCTAGAGGTATCCAAGGATGATGCAAGCCATGTCAATAATCTAAGTGGAACCAAGAAGCTAGAATTCAGTCAATTTAGAGTGCTACAAGTTCAAGAATGAATCATTTATTCAAGTACTTGGTTCTTTTTGTAGTTAAGCAAATTTAGCACAGTGTACATGATTTTCTTTTGAAACTCATGATCGTTTTCAACTAAAATTTTAGTCATGTGCTAGATCTCAAGCCTTATGCGACTACTCCAAGCTAGAAGCTTAAGAAGATAATCTTGGTCATCCAAAACTCCCCCTGAGTTTATGCCTAGTGCAATGGTAAGCAGTCACATGAGAAAGAATTGGTGAGATCAGTTCTTTCGCATAAAAGAGATCTTTTTGCTTTTACTGAATTTAGTTCAAGAACAAGAAGTTAATAATAACTCATGTTTCACAAAGAACTAGCATAGCTCAACCTAAAGCTCAATAAAGATTCAAGACTCAACTCAACCTATTTGACATGGCATGAATCATAAAAGGATAACTAAAGACAGACTAGTCTCAAGAGCTAATATGACATGATTTAATTCAAGTTGAGCAGTTTTAATCAACCTATCATGGCAAAGACTAGACTACACATATAAAGTCATGATAAATCTAGCAAGTAAGTATAGATCATGGCAAGATGTAAAGCATTGTAAACATGTCATATAAGGATAATTGTCAAGACTCCATGCAGTTATATTACAATGCAAAAAGCTGAAATGCAAGAAAATCCAGCTCCCCCTCAAGATGAGATGCAACTTTTAGGTTCAAGTTGAGTTATGTCAACATTAAGATCTAGAAACTCCCAAATGAACCCCCCCTGAACCAAAGCAATAAAGCGAGAAGCTAGGAAGAAAAACAGAAAGGCAGTCCTTAAAGCATAGATAAGATATAGAGGATACTATGACTCAGACTGACTCTCATATACCCCATATAACACTAGGACTATCAGCTGGTCATCTAACACACTAAGGAGCAAACACGTTCCCTGTCTACCCAAGGGTGGCCCAATCCTTGCTAGAACCTATAAGAAGTGAGTAAGCTCAACCTAGTGAGAAGAGAGGCAGCTAATAAGCAGCATCCTAGAACCACAAGATGAGAGGAAGAAATCTAAGCAATCTAGACAAGAGAACCACTCTAATCTATGCTAGAAGAACTAACCCGAATGCACCCACATGCAATGCAACAAATAGAGAACATGAGCATATAAACAAGATAAAGCATGAAGTACAAAGCTCCCCCTCACAACAATCCATACAGACAGACCACCAAAGCTCTCCCCGCAGAGCTGAAAACCTAGAGCTATCCAAAGGCTTGGTAAAGATATCAGCCAACTGGTGGTCACTCTCCACAAACTGGAGCACTATGTCACCCTTCTCCACATGGTCTCTAAGGAAGTGATATCTGATATCAATATGCTTGGTCCGAGAGTGCTGCACTGGGTTCTTAGCAATGTGAATAGCAGAAGTGTTTTCACAAAAGAGTGGAACACTGTCTATAACTAACCCAAAGTCCCACAGGGTCAAAGCCATCCAATGTACCTGGCTGCAGCAACTGGCGGCAGCAACGTACTCGGCCTCTGCGGTGGACTATGTAACACCGGACTGCTTCCTAGAAGATCAAGAAATAAGAGAAGTGCCAATGAATTGGCAGGTACCAGAAGTGCTCTTCCTATCTATCCTACAGCCAGTAAAGTCAGCGTCAGAGTAGGCTCTAAGAGAAAGACAAGAAGAGGAAGGGTACCAGATATCATAGTCTATGGTAGCTCGAAGGTACCGAAGGATACGCTTCACCGCCTGGCGGTAAGATACGCGAGGAGAAGCCTGGAATCAAGCACATAGACAAACAGAGAAGTGTATGTCCGGTCTCAAGGCCGTGAGGTACAAGAGGGAGCCAATCATGTTTCTATACTCTTTTTGATCAACTGGCTTGCCATCTTCATCTGGGTCAAGTGAAGCTGATAATGCCATCGGAGTTGACACCGGCTTGCCATCACTCATATCAAAGCGTCTCAGGAGGTTGTGAGTGTACTTGCCCTGATGCAAGAAAGTACTCTCCCGAGTCTGCTTGATCTGGAAGCCAAGGAAGAAGGCCAACTCGCCCATCATGCTCATCTCAAACTCGGTGCTCATGACATCTGAGAACTGTGAAACAAGAGCATGAGAAGAGCCACCAAAGATGATGTCATCCACATAAATCTGGATGAGTAGAAGGTGAGTGCCATACCTGCGAATGAACATGGTCTTATCTACCTTACCCATCTCAAACCCATAACTCAACAGATAGGACTTAAGCCTCTCATACCAAGCTCTAGGGGCTTGCTTAAGTCCATACAAGGCTTTGGAAAGCTTGTAGACATGGTTGGATATTTGGGGTTCTCGAAACCTGGAGGCTGTCTAACATAGACCTCTTCCTCAATAAACCCATTGAGGAAGACACTCTTGACATCCATCTGGTAAAGCTTGAAGCCCTTAGACGTTGTAAATGCAAGCAAGATCCTAATGGCCTCTAGCCTAGCTATAGGGGCAAAGGTCTTCTCAAAATCTAAACCCTCAACCTGGGAGAAACTCTGAGTTACCAATCTAGCTTTGTTTTGAATGACTACCCCATCCCCACTCTGCTTGTTTTTGAACACCCACTTGGTACCTATGACATTGTGACCTCTAGGGGGCTCAACAAGCGACCAGACCTTGTTTCTCTCAAAGTTTTCCAACTTTTTATGCATGGCATTGACCCAAGACTTATCATAAAGAGCATGATCAACATCCTTGGGCTCGAAGGAGGCAACAAAGGCAGAGTGGAGACAGAAGTGAGACATGCCAGACTTTGAGTGTGTGACTCACTCAAAGAGATCTCCAATCATCTGCTCTGAAGGATGGTCTTTTTGGATATATCGGGGAGGTCCTGGATGAGATGAAGAAGTGGCCTCTACCTCATGAGCTGACGAGGTAGGAACAGAGCCACTAGCTCCAGAAGATGCGGAAGGAATGGGCTGATCTCCTCGAGGTGCAGTGGTAGAAGCAGGCAGCTCAAGGGGAGAAGGAACTGAATCGGGTAGACGACCCTCATCTCCATCCTCCTCATCGTCCACAAAGATGGGCTCGGACTGCTCTACTGAACCTGAGATATCGGGCCTAGTCCCCAGACTAGTCTCATCGAAAGTCACCTCACAAGTTTATACCATTTTACTAGACTAGCAGTTTCAGACCCTATACGCCCGCGAAGAAGTCGAGTAACCTAGAAAGATACCATCACAATATCGTGACTCGAACTTATCTAGGTTACCAGACTTCAGAATAAAGCACTTGTAACCAAACATGCAAAAATGAGAGACACTGGGCTTTCGCCCGTATCTCAACTCATAAGAGGTGCGATGCAAGTGTGCCCTCAAAAAAACTCTATTCGAAACATGGCAAGCGGTGGCTATCGCTTAAGCCCAAAACTTCCTAGGTGTAGAGTACTCATCAAGCATCGTCCTAGCCATCTCGACCAAGGTACGGTTCTTCCTCTCCACAACGCCATTTTGTTGGGGGACGTATGGAGAAGAGAACTGGTGCTCTACACCTGTCTCATCGCAAAACCTCTCAAAGTAGGAATTTTTGAACTCCGTGTCATTGTCACTGCGGATCGCTCGTAAGGCACCCAGGAGCTCAACAGAAAGCCTACTAAAAAGACCCCGAAAGTGGGTAAATATCTCATCCTTCGAGGCTAAGAAAAACACCCAACAGTACCTCGAGAAGTCATCGACCACGACAAGAACATACCACTTCCCTCCTGCTGACTGCACTCTAGCTGGTCCAACTATGTCCATATGGAACAGCTGTCCTGGTGCATCGGTCATAGTCACTGTGACCGAAGGATGAGAAGCAGCAACCATCTTGCCGTGCCGGCAAGGAGCACAAACTAGATCTTTGACCATCTTGAGTTTAGGCAGACCACGAATGAGATCGTGGCCGCTAACTCGAGTCAAATGGTCAAATCCAATATGACCAAGTCTCCTATGCCAGAAAGTAAGGTCACAGGACTCAGAAGCAACTAAACACCTGAGAGGATCACTAGAAGACTCAACAAAATCAGCACGAAAGATCCTCCCATATCTAGAAATCCCGCAAACCAGACTTCCCGAACAATCAAGAATTTTGCAAGCATTTTTCTTAAAGCTCACCTCGAAATCATCATCGGTAAGCTGAGAAACAGAAAGCAAATTGTATTGTAGCTTACTCACTAAGGAAACATCTTTTTAAATGAAAGAATCATTAATGCGCACAGTACCTTTGGCGATGACGCGCCCAAAAGAGGTGTCTCTGAAGGTGATCGTCTCATCACCGGGAGCTCGGGCTAGGGAAGAGAATCAATGAGAGTCTCCGATCATGTGTCGAGAACATCCAGAGACCACAAGCCATACCTTTCCCTTCCCAACCCGGCAAACCTGAGTCAACAAGAGAGAGATGTCTCAGTACTAGGATAAATCAAAAGTGATTTTGGCACCCAATACTGAGTCACACGATGAGTAGAAGAAGTAGTCACACACAACTGATCTCTAGCTACCATACGCTCTCCGTCGCTCAGAAAGTCAGAAGGTCTATGAGCAGATTTGAAGCTGTTGTTGGTTTTGACTGCTATGGAGGAGCGAGTCAAGGTACCAACAACACGCTGATCTCGCCGCGGGTAGCCATCTCGACGGGGGAAATGAGATCTACCCTCAGGATGGCGTATATCACAACCAGTGGCAAATCAAGGACGAAAACCAGAAAACTTAGAAAAACCAAGTCCTCGATGCTACCCAAACCCATCAACATGAGCAACTCTAGACCTCGTGTTGGTCTTAGGTGCACTCAAGGTCTGGGCTGACCCTGAATACGCCTAAGAGCCTGAACACAGTCTCTCCACATTTTCTTGGCACGCTTGAAGCATCTCTTGATCAAATGTCCATACTTCTGACAGAAGGTACAATGATACTTTAACTTCTGAGAGGTAGAAGTAGCATGATGGGGCTTCACTTTCTGAGAGGTCGAAGCAACAGGTGGAATCACCTTACTGTCAGAAATCCCTTGGACAGATTTGAACTCAACCTTTTTTGTTCTGGGCTTGACCTCGATCACACCTGCTGCAATGGGTCTGAGAACAGCAGGTGGATGCTCCCTAACATCTTCAAGAAAATCATATCCTAGACCTTGATTGAATTTGCAAATCTTAGACTGGTCTAGAATAAGATTTAGCTTCTTCTTCCCTCTAACAAATCTCTCAGGAGTGTTCATAAGATACTGACACTCCTGAAAGAGAGAGGCGCAAGAAGAGCAGGGGGAGAAGAGACAGCAGAAGGCAAGGGAGAAGAAGAAGAACCAACAACAGAAGAATGGATGGCATATGCACGCATAGCTGCCTCAGGAGGGACAGTCCTACTGCTAGCCATTTGGTTCTCGTCGCTAAGCGTCTCTACTCTACCCTTAGGCTTCTTCCCAACAGCACACACATCACAAGCAGATGGTGACTTCTCTAGAAGGTTCTTAGTTAGCTTCACATATTTTTCATCCAATGTAATCAAATTAGATTTTAGTTTTTCATAATTATTGCATGGTGAGCTAACAGGGCCCTTTGAAGCATACTGAGCCATTTTCTTGTTATGATCAACCATTTCTTGAAATTGCTTAGACACAGACTCAAGCTCAAAGGTTAATCTAGAACAGTTGGTACAAGAAACAACGGGCTCTAGCAATGAAGCTTGTAATTCCACAATTTTATGATCTGCCCTTTTTAAGTTCATTTTCAAGTTATTGCAGTTTTCACATGTTTCTGGCAGATCAAGGAGCATAGTGCAAAGACCTATAAATGCATTGTCCTTATCCTCACATGAGGTGCAAGATGTAGTCTCAACAACAGTAGATGAAAGAGCAGCTACCCTACTCATCTCTAGTTCAGCAAGCAAAACTAACATTCTCCACCTTAACCATGTTAAACTCAGAAGACAGACTATCATAAGAGGTCCTTAGTTTCTCCATATCTCCAACAAAGCAGAACATACATCACAGTCATCACGGGAGGGAGCAGATATAAGTGGAGTAAGATCCCATGACAATCTCTCTACTTCCTTCTCCAACTCGCTACACCTAACTCTAGATCTAGCATGAAATTTTCCTAGCTTAAGAAAAGCATCATTAAGCTGGTCATAGGAGGGATATACCTCATTGGAGTCAGAGTAGAGCTCGCTGTCGCTGATGTCGCCCTCAAGGGCCATGAAGCACATTCCGATGAAGTCATCGCTGGCCTCGGGATCTTGATCATCCTTCCCATCGTCGTCACTCCACCCCTCCACCTCGCTGAGGTCGATGTCGTCGAAGGCGGTGAGGACGCGGTAGAAGAGCTTCTTGGCTTTGCCAAGGTCGCGAAATTTGTCCTCTTTGCTTGGGGGCTTCTTGTTGCAGTTCTTGTTGGTGTAGTCATTCTTGCTCGAACCGCTATAGTCGTTCTTGCCCTTCTCCAGCTTGAGGCAGTTTGCTCGAATGTGGTTGGGGCCACCACACTCAAAGCAAATCACGGGTCCTCCTCCTCTCTTTCTCTCCCTAACCCTCTTGTATGCATGGGAGAATTTTCTGGCTAAGAGGGCTAGTTGGTTTTCTGGGAGCTGCTCTAGATGATCATCATCAATTTCACACAGAGCAGCAAGAGAGAAACCCAAAACAGTGTCAGCAGAAGATCCAGAGGCAGGACTGGGATCAGTGACCAATGCCATCGACTGAGATTTCAACTTGCGAGGGACAATGTCAATCTCGTGAGTCTTGAGGCGTGAATACAACGCATCAAGAGTCAAAGTCAAAAGATCTGTCGTGTCTTTGATGGTGGTCACTTTCATCACGCAAACACGCAAATCCAAAGCCGAAAGCATTTGACGAGCGTTGTCCGAGTCAGGGTATGTGAGACCGACCGCTCGGAGGTTGTTCAAGATCTTGTGAAACCTCGCAAAGCACTCATCAAGGGACTCTCCAGCGAGCATTTCAAAATTATTGTAATCTCGCTTGTACTGGTCTTGTCGTACCGCCGGATCAAGGCTGGTCAGACCGCCAAGCCATGGCTGGTCAGACCGCCGGGCTTTGGCCGGTCTAACCGCCGAAGGCCGAACGGTTGGACCACCAACCCTAGCGGTCTGACCGCCATGACAGGCGCGGTCCGATCGCCAATAAAGGACCGGTCTGATCGGGCCACTGAAGGCAGAGCAAGAAACGAGCAACCGACTAAAACTCACTGCACAGTAAATACTGAAAGTGCAGATTCCAGGCAATTTGTCGAATTGCTGCTGTTCTTCTCAAGCCAAAGGGTCAAGACTTTAATCCAAACTATCACTAGACCTCAGGAACAAAAGAAAGCATACCAAAAGAGCAAGAAATCAAAACCTAAGTGGAAACATGAAAATTCACAGAGAATGGGACTGATTTCCAAATTGCTTGCCATTCTTTAATCTTTTGATTATGAAACTTTGAGTTCAGCTAAGAAATGATCTCATGGCTTGAAAACTCACATCGGGGCACATCCTTTTGAAGGGATATCAAAAGACATCACGGTGCCCTGCCTTCAAACCCTAGGGAGTTGGAAACAAAGGAATTCTTGGGCATAGATTTTCTGAGAAAAACCAAGTCAAGAAAAGAATGCTCTCAGGGACAATTTAGCCAAATGGCTTTGATGCAGATCCCCCAGTTCAGAGCATAAGGATTCCATATCTATTCAACCCAAGAATCACTCAAAAATAAAAGCATCAGCAGAGAACAGACTTGAGCCAGACACCCATCATAGAGAGAAACAAATCAATTCATCTCAAACAAGAGGCATCTCAGATTGATACAAAGAGATGAATGATTACATAGAAATTACGACCATCTCACTACATCCCCATACGCAATTGAATATGAGGAAGAACACTCACGCAGGAGAACACACTCCACTGCTTGCACTCTTTCTTGCTCTGGCTAACTCCCCTCCCCATGCACAACACACACTGCTGCACTAAACAGAGAAGCTCACCTCCTCAAAGAAGAAATTCAAGAAGTGGCAGCCCCTCTCCACTTCATTTCTTCACACCCATAAGAGGCAGGAGTCAAACCAGGAAAATGGAGGGAAACCGCACATTCCACTAATGGGTCTCCAACCCATTATCTTCAACCGAACCCGCTTGCAATTTTGCAGCCTCGCGCCTTTTACCGAAGTGCCCTATCGCAACTTCCTGGAAGCTTCCTGCTCGCACAACCGCAACCGGCACCCTAACCATCTGGACCTTGACTCCTCCATGAGTCTAGTCCCGGTCCACTCCGCTGCACACAACCGCACCCGGCATCCCGACCGTCTGGACCTCAGCTCCTCCCTAAGCCTAGTCCCGGTCCACCTCACCGCTGCCCGTCGTGTCCACCTCCGGCAGCTCCAGCTCCAGTTCCTCGTCTCCCGGCTCGCAACCACATCAGCAGCCTCGATCATCTTTATTGTCTCCGACTGTCTGGATCTCAACACCTCCTGTGCCTAGTTCCGGTCCTCCCACGCCTCACCATGACCTAGCTCCGAAGTCCTGCAGCCAAACAGACAAGTAAACCGTCACATTGCACCGCACAAAACTACATAACCAACATTAGCATCAACAAAACATACTTATACATGAAAAAGCCCGGACAACCGATCGAGAAAAAAATAAAGCGACCTAAACACGTCCGACCGCGTTCGACCAGGTCCAACCGAACCAAACTGCGCCATGCATCGACTTGGCGCGAACCAACCAAAACAAACTCAAACTTTATAGAGCACGAATCAATTACTCATCACAAATATGGGGACACCTCCACATGGTCTGTCACTGTTTAACTTTCCTCACTCGTTCATCGCTCGCACGCGAACAATATCGCCACCATCCTTGCCCCAGACTCGGAGTCTGCACCTTGCATAACCACCATCTCCTCACTAATAAATAGCGCAACCCCCGCCACACCAAGCCACTTCTGTCCTCACCTTGCTTCATCATCGAATTCTACCATAGTCACCACAACCTTCATCAACTCTAGTGAGGAATCGCTCCCGTAACCGTGAGTCCCTGCTCCCGCCTACTGCTCCCATATGTTCGTCTCACCGAGAACTCCAACCCCTATAGCACATCACTTAACAAAAGCTCAAGATGTCACATACAACCACTATTGCTACCGATTTTGACCAATAAGTAAGCATTACTAACAACTAGATTTCAAGAATAAACATTCAACATGATAGTAAACATAAATTTCATCAACACTATAAACCATAAACTGGCCTTGATATGAACCAACAATTACCGAGATGAAACGTAACCAAGTCTAAATTGAGTAAAGCATCAAACAACAACATTACGAAATATAAAGAGTAAGGAAAACCATAAATTATTTAATCAATGCTACGAAAATCTTAAGCTCGCGAGCTTAAGATGAAGCTCGAATTCGGCTCGTTTGGAGCTCGAGCCGAGCTCGAATCGAGTCTAGAGTGAGCCAAGCTCTCCCCTCTCCCGCCCCCGTCCCCTTCCTCTCCCCCCGCCGCCGCCCCCCTCTCCCGCCCCGTCCCCTTCCTCTCCCCGCCGCCGCCGCGTCCCTTCCTCGGCTCCTCGCCTCCTGCGCCTCTCTCTCCCCGCCGCGCCGCGCCGTCCCCGCGCCTCTCTCGACTCGGCCCGCCGCCGCTCCTCCTCGTCCCCCCGGCGCCCCTCCTCTCCCCCGCCGCCGCCGCCTCTCCTCCCCCCCGGCACCCCTCCTCTCCCCCGGCGGCGCCGCCCCTCATCGACCCGGATCCGGCAGCTCGGCGCCTCGGCCACGGCTTCGCAGCCCGCAGGTACTCCCTCCCTCCTCCCCACCGAACCTTACACGAGCCGAGCTCGAGCCTAGCTTAAAGTTCGATGTTGATCTTAGGCTCGCTCGAGCTCGGCTCGATTTTCTACCGAGCTCGAGCTTGCCAGGTCAAGCTCGCTCGAGCTCGGCTCGTTTACAGCCCTACTCATGATCAAGTCTCATTCTCCTTCTGTAGCTCATATCACATTGCCATTTTCCATCATTTTGCCACACATCACAATTATCATCAAATTAATATCATACTGAACAAAAGATAATCAAAATCATTGTATGACATGAATAATTCAATAACAATGGGTAATGATTTTTCAGCATCTATCATTCTACTATGTACTTATCTTTTTAGTTGAGATGGCTGATTTGGTTAGGAGATGATAATACAATTGATGCTACTTCTCTTACAGCAACTATTCATTCTCAATACAAGCTGTAGCACTACAAGGCAACAAATGAATGACAATGCTCCTATACGCTCTCCAAACCCACAACTTTCCCCCTCTACCGGATAGTCAACCCTACTGTCCCGGTGCTAAAATGATCATAACATCAATTCCTATATTGAATTGTAGCAAACTATACCAGTTCTGGAATCTATACAATTTTTTTTACAATTCTCTAACTGATCACATGCCTAAATTAAATCATCTAAACCCCCATTTTTAACCCAGAAGATAGATCTATCACCTTCTGGATAACAGACATATTATTTTTCATAACTATTAATCTACACATGCAAATCTATTTAACTATGACATTTTTATAAACTACCAAAAATTATCTACCACTTTCTAGTTATTCCTAAAATTTAATTCTACCATTAAACTAGTTAAATTAATGATTTTTCATGACTGTGTCTAGCAGCAACCCGGTTGTAACAGCCCAGGTTTTTATAAAAAAATAATAGTAGTAAAAATAATTTAAAATAAAAATAAGTGTTTTGGTTGCCTAAAGTTATTTTTGATTTGCCCTGATTTTCTGCTTTTAGAAAACGCCGGATTTGAAAAGTAATTTAGATAAAAAAAACATAAAAATTTTATTAAATAGAATGATATTTTGCTTTTCTATAAAAAGCCTATTTCAAATTAGTTATTTGGAAGCATTTAGTGTTTATCTGGATTGCCTGTGTTTTTCTGTTTTTAAAAATCAATTTCAAAGCTAAAAAGTATTTTTGTAAAAATTAAAAGACCAAATTTAAGTTGGAAATATTTTTCCAAAGCCTAATCATCTCCAGGAATTTCGGTGAATTTTTTTGGAATTTTAGACATTATTTTCTAACAGTCTTTGAAATCCCTCTCTCTTCTCGAGCTGACAAGTGTCACGCCAAATCCAATCTTCCACACCCGATTAAATATCGGTACTCCATCTTCACTTAACCCACTCCATCTCCATCCGATAGCCTGTATTCAATCTACGCCGCTAGATTTGATCCCACGTCATAATCTTTCTTTTTCAGTACAAAAATAATTCAGAAAATCTCTTTTTTCCTTTTTCTTCAGTTTCAAACTTCAGAGAGCCCGTTCTCTTTCGTTTTAAATCCGATTAAGTTCATTCAAATTTCTAAATTCTTCAAAAATTCTGATATTTGCGGGTTCCAAGGATTTTGGTGAAATTTTTCTGAATTTTTTTGAATTTATTTTATTTTTGCGAAAAAAATTATTTTTTATTTTTTTATTTTTCTCTCTCCTCCAACAGCCATCTTCTTCCCGTGTCGAATCGTTTCAGAGCTCAGCCATGGCTGTTTCTTGCCGTTTCTTGAACCTTCCATAACTTGTGTTTTTGTCAACCATTTCTTGCGCAACAAAATGCATTTGAATCCTCTCATCAAGACATTTCCATTCCTAGCCTTAGCCCCCAATTTCATGCACCAATTTCGCGGAAATATGCTATGCCACTGAAAGACATTCCCTTGCGGATCTCCCCATCCGGTCCACCTCTGCGCCTATAAAAGGAAGCACCGGGTGCCCCTCCTCATCCTCATTCACCACCAAAAATCTCAAAGCCTCTCTCCCTTCCTCCTCGCCGCAATCGGCATTTTTCTCTCGCCAACAAAACGGCGTTCTTCGGCCATTTGCGCCGTCTACAGTGGATTTCGGCCATGATTGACCACACCATTGGCTTTGCCTTGGCGCGTTCTACATGGTGCTTCCCTCGCCTTCGCTGGAGCTTCGCCGGAGCATCGCCGGAGCACCGTGGCCAAACCGTGCCACCGCTTCTCTCCTCGATGCAGGCCGTCCGTGCATCTTCACAACCAAGGTGAGCACTGTGTTCCCCATGTTCTCCTCTTCGTTTCGCCACAAACCTCACCTGCTAACTTCTCTCCGTTTGCCCGGAACGCCGATGTCAACTCGCCGGTCGCTATAGGTCTTCCCTGCCGTGTTCCGCCACCATCCGTTGTTCTTTGTCCATGCCATAATTTTTTCTAGACTTGCCTCCCCGCGTTCTACGCCATGCTCCCTTCCGTTTCCCCAAAAAGCCTCCACAAATTTTCGCCTCCGGCACCTCGCCATGGCCGCCAATGGCATCTCGTGTCCCTGTCTATCCGGTGGTATTTTCCACAATCCGTTTGCGTCATATCGTGCCAAACCATCCCAGATAGCTACCTTTCAAATGGTTTTAGATTCGCTTCACCGAGCACCAAAATATCAAGTTTTTCCTTTTTCTCTACCGTCGTCATTCAAACGTCGATTATATTGTCTCTAATGAATTTTCAGCTTAGCTAATAATTTTTCTAGCCTCACCATACCATGTTCTACCCTATGCTCATCTTACATCTCCACGTTACATACCTGGTGCTATCTCTCGCCAACCCGTCGCTGTCGCTACCACGTCATCACCGCCGTTTTTCTCTCACCGCCGGTGATTGCCGCCATTCCTTGCTGCCATACCTGTGTCACCACCTTCACCTCATTGCTAGGATTCCACTTTGCCCATTCGCCAGCCACCTCGCAGCCAACCGACACCGTACTATTCAAAAGACAAGTCTCGAATTTTGTTATCATTTCGTGTGATGTCCAAAACTTCTAGATATTCGTTCTCCCTCATACGAACTCCGAATCCATTGATTCTTTCTCCTAAATTCATCTAAAATCATTATCTATATGTCAATATATATTTTATAATTTTTGGATTTATTTATATTTTATTTGAATTTATTTGCTTTGGTCCTTCGCGTGTAGACTACGACATTTCGGAAGAATTCGACGACGATTCACACCAGACTGCAGAGCAAGGCAAGTCACACTCCTTGATCATGTTGATCCCAGTTTTCAAAATAAAATTATGTTGTTTTAAATTATATTGCATGCATATTTTTATTCAACGTATTTCAATTCGGTTTTAAATTTAGTTATTGCCTACTTGTTAATTCCTCCATTGATATTGAATTCATCGATACCTTGTCACCCTAGAATCAAACTCTAGTTAATACATTAGTGTTGGCTAGAGAGTTTTAATCAAATGCTTAGAACCGCTTAGTTATAATATTTGTTTTGGGATACCTTTTCACATGAAATGACGAACCTTTTTACATAAAATGATAAGCTTTTCAAAGCTACTGTTGACTTTGGTGAGTCAAGGAGGTTTATGAAATATTTTGAAAACAAAATATAAAAACTGGTTTAGACTTAGGCAATTGGTTAGTTGGTGGGTGCAGGCATGCCCTGTTGGTCGGAGCCGCAGGGTTGACTGTCGTGCACAGGGGTATGTGGTTGGGCCTAAGTCAATTAAGGACTGGTCTGTGAGCTACTGTTGCAAAGCCCTAACGTACTACCACAAGGCTGGTATGGGACAGCCCTGACTGAATAATTTGCGGGTCCCAACCTGAGCCATTTTGTAGGTTGAAAGTGAGCGTGGCGTAGGCCATGAGAAGTCTCACTCGGCTCAAGAGGGGGTCCCGGTCTGGTGGATTCCTTACTGAGGTGAAACCTTAGTGTTGGCTTGGTCAGGTTGAAGGCTTTGCATTGTAAAGGCCTTGTCGTGATCTCCTTGCAGCACACCTAAGGAAGTGTGTAACTCGCGTGACAAAACGGGATGATCATGTCTTGTGGGTAAAGCTGTACAACCTCTGCAGAGTGTATAATCTATCCTGGATAGCCGTGCCCACGGTCATGGGCATGCTGAATAAAAGTGTTTCATGGATTAGACTTTGTTTTTCAAAAATGATTTTCGAAAACCTTGCGGATGGATGGAATCTGTGAGAGATTGAAACCTGGTGGATGGATGGAATCCATCAGAGTTGCGCAGTGAAAGCGTGTGGATGGATGGAATCCATACGTGAACTTTTGGAAAAGATGGTCCGGGTGGGATGCCCGTGGATAGGTTGGTGTTTGGTCGGAGCCTGCACTGATGGTATTATTTTCAAATACAAGTATTGTTTTACTTACTGTATTAAATTCAACAATTTTAATCTATTTACTGTATTTCATTAAATGATGTTTTATGTAAACTAACCCTATAAGCCTTCCATTGATGCCTTTATCATTATATTGCATTTCTCCGTGTGACTTGTGGAGTACAAGTTTGTACTCACCTTGCTATCTCCACACAGAGGAAGACGACTTCGACTACGATGAAGAATTGGACGAGTAGGCCGCGTCTTACTGTCGTTTGCCTGTGGGCAGGCTCAGTGGGCTTCTTCCGCTTCGGTGTTTTTCTTTCGCTGCTATTATTCAATTTGGCTTATGTGCCGTTGATGTAAACTATGGCCATCAGGCCCATAATCAGTTAAATAAAGTTTTTCATTGTGCATGATATTTGTCTTTGTTATCACTATGTGCACTAGCTGATCCTGGACTAGTGCGATTTATACAGAGGATCCAGGAGTCGTTGCTCCGGGTTTCGACACTGGTATTGGACAACAGCATCTCAAAATCATAACTTATGGTCTACCCTTCCAAAATTCATGTTCTTGGACTCTCTGGAAATCCTTATGCAGTTACCTACATCTTTTATGTAGATCAAAAACCCTAATTACTTTATTTAGTATTTTTAATCTACAGTTTGCTATGCTGCTGTAAAAAGACGACAACCTTCCAGGTAACAGGCTTACAAAAATTATAACTCTTAATCTAAATAATCAATTGATGTGATTTAGCACACTAAAAAAGTTAACAAAGTTGTCTACATCTCTATAGTAGATGAAATTTTCAAACTAAGCCCATATGGTAACCGAAACCACAATTAAAAACTAATGCAGACAAGTCGATCTACTAATTGAATATTGGATGGGAACTCATTAAAACTCTCTTTAACCCCAACTCTAATCACTACTAAAATTAAGAAACTAGAGGGAAAACTCAAATCTAACTCCAATGAAGAACACCAACATTTGTCCCTTTATCATGTTTTCCTCCCATTCTCCCTCCTGATCTTTTCCCTGTCATGCTCTTCTCCCTTGAGTTTCTTCCTAGGTAGACATCTACGCTCGTGCCACCTATCAGCCAACTGCATAGAGATAGCCCTCATGTGCATGCATAGGTGTGTCGACGTGCCATGATATGTCCTTGCACGTAGCACGAGGGCGCATGGTCAGGTGCTCGGTCAAGCGTGGCCAGCCAGGAGGTGCGGTCGTGTAGGCAGGCATGGGTAGCAAGGCTACGAGAGCGCGAGCAAGTGGCTAGGCATGCAAGCGTGGAAACACGGGCAACCACGAGTGGGTGGCACAGTCGGTTTTCAAGGGCATGTGCACATTGTCAACGATTGGTAGCTGGCACGCGGCTAGCAACACATCGAAGGCTAGACTGGCGACGTGGGTAGGCGTCCCGACAACTGCAACATGGGCATGCAGTGTTGGCTGGAGCGCATAGGCACGGCTGGAGCGTGCTATTGACTGCTAATGTGCAATGATGGGTTGGCTGGTGGTGTTGGAAGGGAAAAAAAAGAAAAGGCAGCAAGGGTTTCTAGGTTTGAGTTCTCCTCTCCCCCACATTCCTTTTATGATGATATGGGGCTAATTTGATTCAAACTTCCCCATACAACTCGAAAACGAACTCCTCCCAAAAGACCAAAACATCCTATTATCATGTATCCCTTTTTCTAATTACACATAGGTCCTCGAGAGGGATATTTCTGAAATATTACAACCCCATTGCTTTATCCTCGTCAAGAACTCAGTGGAGCTCGTTGTTGCCATGGTCGGGCCTTCTTCGCCGCTCCTAGCTCACCGTCAGCCGCTTCGCGCTACCGTGGACTATGCTGACCTCACAAATGAGTTCTCTAGCTACCAGATCCAATAGGATTCTTCACCTACAGCCACATCATTCACCGGTGCCCAAGCTCGCTGAAGTTCTTCGCCAGAGTAGCCAAGCTACAGTGCTCCACCAATGAGGTGTCATGTCCATGTCAGTGTGTTGTCTGACGTGGAAGCCACAGTAGTGCCACGCAGCTGCCATGCAAGACCCTACTTGCCACCTTACCCATTGCAACATAGGGCCATGTCATCAGCCACGTAGGATGCCACATCACTACCACCTAGATGCCACCTCATTACTTGTTGCAAATGTGTCAGCCGTGTTAGCCTACCGCATCAGTGCACTTGAAACCCTAGGTCCCTATTCCCTCTCAATGACATGTGGGTCCCACATGTCATCCACATAGCCTCAGTGCACCAAGTCCACCGTAGACCAGGTCAACCCCATGGACTTAGTATATGAGCCATGGCCCACCTGTCATACACTAGAGCTTTTTCCAGAATTATTTTTATTTTGGAAAATCCCAAAAATCCGTAGGGCCCACCTACCGGCCACTAGCCTACTATTAAAATAAATTCCAAGGAAATATTCTAGAGAATATTCTCCTTTCCCTCTCAATTGTTAGAAATTATTTTCTTGCCAATTCTTCTAAGAATCCATTCTCCACCATACGAAGTCTACTTGACGCGGTTCTTCTTCCTAAATTCATCTAAAATTAAGCTCTATCTTTTGGTTCTACTTTTATTATTTTTAGATTTTATTTTGAGTTTATTTGTGTTTTGTTCGCTTTCTCTTTCATTAGATAACATCAAATCATGACCTTTGATCATATTGAACCAATTGCTTCAAATCTAAGTATTATTATTTTATTGAAACTATAATGTATTGTTAATTTATTACAACGTCAAATCATGACCTTTGATCATATTGAACCAATTGCTTCAAATCTAAGTATTATTATTTTATTGAAACTATAATGTATTGTTAATTTATTACAAAACCTTATACTTGGTAGTTATCGACCAATTTTGATTAAACCCCTTCTTTGATAATTTGAATATCATGATTCTCTTGTCACCATAAGATGGTTAATTATCTAGTGATACGATATTAATATCCACTTGAGGTTGTACATTTAGTATGCTTAGCCATGCTTATTGGTACGTTGGGCTCATCATCACGTTGATCAATTAATTAATTTTGACCTAATGAGATATTGAATTGTAGTGGTAGCCACAGTTATAAAATTTGTACATCATGACATGGGTAGTGTTATTGGTGTTGGTCAAACAAAATAATTTTCACTTGTGTGAGTGATCCTATAATAAAGGGAGTGCACTTAGCATAACGGGATGTGGATGCCTCGCTTAGGTATTAATTCAGGACTTAACTTTATACACCATTGATCTTAGCTTTACCATACAATTACATGTCTAGTATTGGATGGACCTAACTAATTAATATGTAATGTTTCAACTTTGCTTTCACTATTGCGATGAATGTGGGTTGTGGTCGTAGCCATTGGATTATATAGGCGCAAGAGGGGACTTTCTGACTAGGTGGTCAACCTATTCGGCAGTGAAACCGTTGCAAGAGGAATTGTGTTGCGATTGAGTATTGTAAAGGCCTTATCATGATCTCTCTGCCGCACGCCCAAGGAAGTGTACTAATTGCATGGGAATATGAAATGGTCATGTCTTGTGGATAAAGTTTTGTAATTTTTGTAAAGTGGAAAACTATTCGAATTACCATGCCTCCGGTTGTGGATAATGCTCAGTGATTTCACACAAGGGTAGAGTTTTCATAAAACTTTGGGTTTGGTTAGAAAGTGAATGGTTAGTTTACATGTGGTTTACTCAATTTCTTTGATTTATTTACTTATTAATCATTTTCAAAGTGTGCTTTTAATCTATTTATTATATTTACTCTAAATTATCGCTTTATGCAAAATAACCACTCAGTCGTTCTTTGATAAGCCTTGCATCATTATATATTGGATCTTGTTACAAATGATTTGTTGAATACTCAATGTACTCATGGCTATATCTTTCGTTGCTTAGTTGCTGAAGAAAAATCATATCAGACAAACCACTTCTACAAAATGGGTCATCACAGACGGTTCGGAACAGTCATCACAGACGGTTTTCTGAGCCGCCTGTATTTATGTGTCAGTGATAATCGGAGGTTATCACAGATGGTTTGTGAGCCGTCTATGATAAAGACAACACATATGGTTTGTAACTAGAACTGTCTGTGAAGAAGACTATTACAGATGGCTTGAACCAAAAACCGTCTGTGATACTCACACATTACAGATGGTTCTAGTTACCAACCATCTGTGATTGGTGAGTATCAAAGACGGTTGGTATATAGAACCGTCTGTGATAGTTCATTGTATACCTAAACTTTTTTTCTGTTTTTTGCCTAGCCTCAAGAAATGGCATTACCTATGCCCTTTGAAAACAAGCAAATATAGTGGCAAACACAATAATACATTCCATTACAGCATAACATGATAACAAACAAAATAGCACAGTAGAAGCTGGATACATTAGATGACTACCGGATATCACCAGCAATGGAGATGCGGCGGAAGAGCCACCTTTGTGGCACGACGGTGAGACTGAATAAGACACTCTTGTGACACTTATGATAAGAGTGTGCTATGTAGTCGACCGTGGTGTCACAACGGTGGTGCTAGCTCACGGCGGTAGTCGGTATTTTCGAGGAACAAGCTGGATGCATCGGATGGCGGTCAGATATCACCAGCAATGGAGAGACGGCGGTAGCGCCACCTTTGTGACATGACGGTAAGACTACATAAGAAACTCTTAGGACACTTACGACAAGAGTGTGTTGTGCAGTCAACCGTGGTGTCACTACAGAGGCGTTAGCTCATGGAAGTTGTTGGTGTCATCGAGGAACAAGCTGGATGCAGCGGATGGCGGTAGCACCACCATTGTGGCACGATGGTGAGACTGTAGAAGACACTCTTACGACACTTATGACAAGAGTGTGTTGTGTAGTCCACCATGGTGTCACAACGGAGGCACTAGCTCACAGTGGTAGTTGGCATTGTTGAGGGGAGGATGCAGAAAGCTATATGAACTCACGCGTGATTGCCGGTGGAAGGTAGATGGGGAGCAATAAATAAGGGCCGAGCGGTGGGAACAAGCGGTGTCTGCCATTCGATTTGGAGAGAATGGACGGGTGAGATCGAAATCCTAGGGGATACGCCACGGATCGGTGACGTGTCATTATCAGAGACGGTTTGTTATATGAATTGTCTGTGATAATACACATATCAGAGATGGTTTGCTATACGAACCGTCTATGATAGTTTCATAGACGGTTCTAATTAAAAACCGTATGTGATAATGCGTATATCTCAGACGGCTTTTAAACCTAACCATCTGTGTAGTTTCAGAGATGGTTTTAGTCATGAACCGTCTGCAATAATCAAAGCACAGACGACTTCACATGAACCATCTGTGATGAGACGTCCAATATAGCTTGTTTTGTAGTAGTGGACATATGTGAGGAGGAATGCTTCGACGATTTAAAAGGATTAGGTCTTCGCTCCCTAGTCGATTTCCTGTAGACATGTCGAATAGCTATTATGTTTATCGTTATTTTCCATTGCTACTTTTTGTTAGGCCCTTTAGGCTGTTACTTGTAAGCTTAGCTATAAAGTCATTACTCCTGTAAAAATAATATTTGCTTATTTCATATTATTTATTATTATGGTTGATATTTCATCTATGTTGCCATTATGTGAGCTAGTGTGATCCTGGACAAATGCAAAATACACAAAGAGTCCGGATTTGTATATTCAGGTCTGACAGGTTGTGAGTTTCTGTTTCCACTACATAGTGTTGTCAATACTTGGGGAGATTTTGAAGAATCATTCAACCCCCGACTCGTCATACCGATCCTACAATTTGAAAAAAATTCAAATCAATTTAGAAGGTTACATGGATCATTTTGCAAGCTTTTCAAATCCATTTGAATATTTTGACACCCGATTGAAATTTCTAAAATTGGTAGTTGAAAGTGAAATTCGAATCTCAAAATTTCAATTTTGGCGGAATAGGAGGAGAGAAGGGTAGTGCAATGAACGGTGCAATGTTAGATGGGTCCCAGAGTGGGATAAATCTTATGAGACCACCTCAAGTTTTCACTCTTGGTTAGATCCCTTTCAAATCATGGCAGAGGATTAAACAAAAAAGTAATCCATACGGACCGGCGGGATGAACCTTTTTGTAATAGTGTGATATGAATTTCTCTGCCTTGTTTCGTCATACCTGAGTAAGTGGACAGACAGAAAAGAAAGCGACGCGAAGGAGTAGATTAATTGGACAACCGTGCATGCGTGAAACCAATTCGATGCGTAGTCAACACGCTGCGCTCCTTGCACCAAAGCACTCGATATATCACAGTTGACTGACCAGGGAAGTCGAAGTCGTCTCTTGACTGAGTCGAGACTCCACAGATGCAGTTCCATTCACCGCCTGACAAGCCACCACACTCCACAGATCAATCAGTCCACTAGCTAGCATCCATCCAACCATCAATTGCCCCCGTCTCCCTTCCTCATCATGTCTCCTTCCGCCATGGCCACAGAAGCAAGCTCCTAGTCTCCATGCGTCAGCTTCATAGAGGAGTCCCTGGTCCTTGATGTAAATAATCTTGCTTAGAAGTCGTATGCAAATTTTGGTCATGGTCGAACTCGAATTGTAGTCGTAGTCGAACTGTAGTCGGAGTCGGAATCGAGTCATATTCGTAGTCGAAACCTGAGCAAAAGTCGTAGAGCCGGGTATAAAAGGGGAGGAGTCATGTAATCTGATTGATGCAAGAAGTAAAAAGAAGAGAAAAGAAAAACCTTGAGCATTGACTTTATTGTGTGATCTCGCAGACGTGGTCGAAATCAACTTACGACCACGGCAAACGTGGTTGGAAGGCATTATGACCACGGCAAACCAGAAGTAGATGTGGTCGAAGGACGATACGACCACAGCAGAAGGAACTGAACGTGGTCGGGAGATGCTACGACTACGGTAGTGCAAGGTAAACGTGGTCGGTAGGAGTTACGACCACGTTGTGGAGAAGTGAACGTGGTCAAAAAGTGTTTCGACCACGTTGTAACGAGGTGAACATGGTCAGAAGGTGCTTCGACCACGTTGAACGTGGTCGGAAGGGGCTTCGACCACATTGTGAAGCATTGATAGCATTGAACGTGGTCTGAAGGGGCTTCGACCATGTTGTAAGGAAGTGAGCATGGTTGAAAGGGTGTTTCGACCATGGTGAACAGTGATCAGTAGAATCACTGCGTGGCGGTAGTGAGCTACGACTACGGTAATTCAAGCAAGGCCAAAGGAAGGGCAGTGCAGTGGCAGGGAACGTGGTCGAAACTTCAGCAGAAGTTTACAACTACAAAGTCAAAGCGATTGGAGGAGCTATAACATGGTCAAAATAACTGTCTGTGTGGTCGTAAGACCGACAGAGTGGTCGTAACGCCGCGGGAGGTGGTCGTAGCCTCTCGTATGTGGTCGTACGGCTGCAGACAGTGGTCATAGTGGTCAGAAAGGTCCTGGAGTAGTCGTAAGGATTGCAATAGTTGGTATCAGAGCCATGGGAGAGACATCAAAGGGCAAGAAGTCTGTGTCGCTGCAGTATCCTCTTCTCACACCGGATAACTATCCGGTCTGGGCAATGAATATGAAGGCCAATATGTGTGCTCAGGGTGTTTGAGGCGCAGTTGATCCAAAGGGGAAAGGCAAGGACATTGACGATCGACTATATCAGATGGCGTTGGTGGTGATCTATCAAGCTATGCCCGACTCAATGATGCGACAATTGATCTGCAAGGAGGCGGCGCGAGATGCTTGGGCTGCACTTCAGACTACGCATGAAGGCGTAGATAGAGTAAAAGAAGTTTGACTCCAAACTCTACGTAGCGAATTTGAAGCAATGAAGATGGGACAGAACCAGTCGGTAGAAGAATTCTCTGGGAAGTTCAATGAAGTTGTAAATGAGATCAAATCTCTTGGTGACAATCTGGAAGATGAGGTGGCTGTGAAGAAATACTTGAGAATTCTACCAGAAAGGTTTCTTCCAGTGGTGACTACGCTCATGTACTCCCAAGATCTCTCGAAGATGAAGATAGAGGAAGTAACAGGGGCGCTCAAGGCACAAGAGCAACTCCTAAAGGGTTATCACACTCACAACGGAGAACAAGCACTGCTTGTAAAGGAGGACACCCGAAACCGAGGCAAGCAAAACAATGCAGACTCGTCATCTCGGGACGGTCGTGGTCATGGTCGTGGCTCATCAGTCAGCCGAGGCGCATTCCATGGTCAAGGACGTGGATATGGCTAGAGAGGCCATGGATTCCAGTCTGGAAGAGGAGGAAGAGGAGGATGTGGAGAAAGAGCTGGTCGAGGAGGTAGTGACAACAAGCAAGACAAATCGCATGTCCAATGTTTTGAGTGTGAAAATTTTGGCCATTACGCTGTCGAATGTTGAAGCCATATCCAGTGCCATAACAGCAAAAAGTTTGGACATTATGCAGCAAACTGCAGGAGCAAGAAGAAAGTGGAGGAAGCAACCTTTGCCCAAATCTCTGAACATAGAGAACTGATGTTGCTCTTGTCCCACTGTACCGAAGCTATGCTGACAATGATACTGCTGAATGAAGGGAGAGTGTTCCTAAGTCTGATGGAGAAGGGAGAGGAGACACAGGAACAGTCAGCAGATTGGTATCTCGACAATGGAGCTAGCAACCATATGAAAGGCACATACTTGATGTTTCATGAATTAGATGAGAAAGCACTCGGTGAGGTTCAATTCGGAGATGGCTCAACTGTTCAGATTAAAGGAAAAGGTTCAATTCTCATGAAGTGCAACGATGGAGACCAGAGAAGGCTATCAGATTTATACTATATACCGAGTCTACGTAGCAACATTATAAGCCTGGGACAGCTAACCGAAGAAGGTTGTCGAATTGAGCTAAAAAATAACTACCTGAGAGTATTTGATAATAGTGAATTGTTGTTAATGCGGGTGCAAAGGACACTAAACCGACTGTACAAGATCCCGATTGAAATCGCCCAACCAAAGTGCCTGAAGATCTCGGAAGATGACACAGCATGGTTGTGGCATGCAAGATTCGGTCACATGAATTTCCTAAGCCTCAAAGCCATGGCAGAGAAGGAGATGGTGGTCAGCCTACCAAAGATCGATCACTCGGAGCAGATCTGCGAAGGTTGTCTGGTGGCGAAGCAAGATCGCAGTGGTTTTCCATCCCAGACCTAGTTTAGAGCATCTCACCCATTGGAGCTAATGCATGTTGATCTGTGTGGACTGATCACACCCCAAACAGATGCCAGAAATCAGTATTTCATGCTGATCATTGATGACTACTCCAGAGCTATGTGGGTGTACATGCTAAAAAGCAAGGATGAGGCTAAGTTCAGTTTTCAGAAGTTTATAGCACTAGCTGAAAAGGAAGTCAATCACAAAGTTAAAGCTGTCAGATCAGATCGAGTGGGAGAATTTCTATCAAAAGAATTCGACTCTATTTGTGAAGAGAAAGCATAACAAGATATTTTACATTCCATACTCACCTCAACAAAACGTAGTCGTAGAAAGAATGAATAGAACCGTGATGGCCACAACACGGAGTTTACTGAAGAGTAGATTTCTGCCCAGGAGGTTTTGGGCAGAGGCAGTAAGGCATTCGGTCTATCTTCTCAACCGTGCCACCACAAGATCACTCGATGGAGTTACTCCATATGAGTTGTGGTCAGGAAGAAAGCCTAATGTCATGCATCTAAGAGTGTTCGACTGCTTAGCACATGTGAAACCAATAAATTATCTGAAGAAGTTGGATGACCGGAGCAAGAAGATGATTTATCTCAATTCTGAGCCAGGCAGCAAGGCGTACAGGTGCTATGATCTGGTCGAAAAGAAGCTTCATGTGAGTAGAGACGTTGTCTTTCAAGAAGACAAGTACTGGGAGTGGGAAGAACATCTGGACATCCAAAAAGATATAAAGAAGTGGGTGACTTTTGAAACAGCCGGTGCCAACAACACAGGCTGGGAAAAAGGAGTTCCGACCACACCTCAGAGCACAAATCCATCAAGTGCCGAGACTTATGAGACTTCACATGAAACAGAAGCTTCTGATGAGGAAGACTCAAATGGTAGAATACCGAAGATGAGGAGCATCAGCGAGATCTATGCATACACTGAGTCGGTGCAGACTGAGGAGATGTTGCTTTACACCACGGCCGAAGAGCCTGAGAGCTATGAAGAAGCAAAGGAAGATGAACATTGGAGGGCTGCTATGCAAGAAGAATTGAAGTCGATTGAAGACAATGACACATGGAAACTCACTGACTTACCGAAAGGGTATCGACCCATTAGTTTGAAGTGGGTTTACAAAGTAAAGAGAAATTCTCAGGGAGAGACCGTAAAGCACAAAGCACGACTAGTAGCAAAAGGCTATGTCCAGAAACATGGTGTGGACTATGAGGAAGTATTTGCGCCGGTGGCTCGCATGGAAACAACTCGTGTTCTCCTTGCTTTGGTAGCAAATGGTGGATGGGAGATACACCACATGGATGTGAAAACGGCTTTCTTGAATGGAGACATTGAGGAGGAAGTATATATAGCTCAACCACCAGGTTTCCAGTCCAAAACACAAGCTGAGAAGGTGTTGACGCTAAACAAAGCCCTGTACAGGCTCAAACAAGCTCCACGAGCTTGGAATATGAAACTTGATAAAAGTCTCACATCACTCGAGTTCAAATGGTGTAAGTCAGAACATGCCGTGTACATAAATGGAGATGTGAATACAAGGTTGATTGTGGGTGTCTATGCGGATGATATGATAATCTCCGGCTCAAATCCAAGGGAGATTATGAAGTTTAAAGAAGAGATGATGAAGCTATTTAAAATGACAGACATAGGGCTTCTAAGTTACTATCTTGGCATTGAGGTAAAACAGACTAAAAACCGCATCATACTTTGTCAATCCGCTTATGCTCAGAAGATACTGGAGAAGTATGGCATGGGAGACTGCAACCCATGTCAAGCTCCAATGGAAAACCATTTGAAGCTAAGCAAGTCAGGCCCAGGATCTCTGGTTGATGCCACACAGTATAGAAGTATAGTCGGAAGCCTACGATATCTAGTCCATACTCGTCCAGACATTGCGTTTGCAGTCGGGTATGTGAGTCGATTCATGGAAAAGCCGACTTAGGAGCATATGATTGCTGTTAAACACATTCTAAGATATGTGAAAGGTACTCTGTGATTTGGCATCCAGTACAGGAAAGGAGGTGAAAAGAAGTTGCAGCTGACTAGCTACAGTGATAGTGATACGGCTGGAGACGTTGATGATCAAAAAAGCACAACAGGGGTGATGTTTGTGCTGGGAGAAAGTCCGGTTAGTTGGCAATCTCAAAAGCAAAGAGTGGTGGCTTTGTCATCTTGTGAAGTGGAGTACATAGCAGCAAGCGCTGCATCTTGCTATGGAGTTTGGCTTGCTCGTCTGTTAAGCGAATTGTTGGAAGAAGAAGCTATGAAGGTCGTACTCAAGGTGGACAACAAATCCACTATTTCACTAAGCAAAAGTCTAGTTCTTCATGATAGAAGCAAACATATAGACACCAGATATCATTTTATCAAAGACTGTGTCGAAGAGGGAAGAATCGTGATCGAGTACATCAGCACAGATGAATAGAAGGCCGACATATTGACAAAACCACTTGGTTGATTCAAGTTCTTGGAGATGAGGAGGAAAATCAGCATGATTGAAGTCACAAAACAAGATTAGGGAGAGAATGTTGTAAATAATCTTGTTTAGAAGTCGTGTGCAAATTTTGGTCATGGTTGAAGTAGAATTGTAATCGGAGTCGAAAGTCGTAGTTGAAGTCGAACTGTAGTCGGAGTCGGAATTGAGTCATATCCGTAGTCGAAACCTGAGCAAAAGTCATAGAGCCGGGTATAAAAGGGGAGGAGTCATGTAATCAGATTGATGTGAGAAGTAAAAAAGAAGAGAAAAGAAAAACCTATTCGAATTTGTCGCTTTGTCGAGTCTTCAGATTCTAATATGCGGCAAATAAACGAAAGACCAAATAAATTCAAACAATCTAACTACCCAATTAAATTTAAATTATAAATTTATTACGATTTGGAAATAGAAAGATGATTCGGGTTAGTGTGCAGTAAACACAACGGTAGATGAATTGAGTAAAAGAAGGAGGTGGCTGAGTAGCTTTACTGTGAGGGAAAATTAGGATAAGGAGGGATCTGAGGTGAAGAAGTATCTATAGGAATTATTCACTTTGGGAAATAAAGTGGCCAAATATAGCCGATCGGGGAAAGGCAAGGCTTGATCTTTTATTTGATGATTTTTCTTTTTATTGATTTATATTTATCAAGGAAGTTCTATGAGTCAGGCAGGACCTATGGATAGATGGGAGAGATTACCAGAGATATTGAGTATGATTTGCTGAGGGATGGAACTTGTGATTTCAGGATGCGAGTTTTACATGAGATGAGTACAATTTTAATTACTTGCCTTAATTTGATATTTCAAGATGCAATACTTATCTGAGATTGCAACTGCCCATTTAATGAACCATTCTTTTTAATAACTTAATTAAAATACGTCATTTGTTATTTTATTGATCAACCAATTTATTATTAATGGTCTGTCTTTTTATTGGACAGTTGAGTTATGAATTGTTAGGGTCATCTCGATAAAGTAGTACTTTGCATTGTTCTCAACCATTAAATTTAATCCTGAGATAAATGATTGGAGATTTGGGTGTGAGGTAAAGATTAATGGTTACTCTTTTCCTGTTTAAGGACACTAAATCATAAACATCTGTTATTTTAAAATTTAGCATTTTAAGATAAATGTGGAAGTCTTTACTACAATTACTTTAAGCACTTTTGAAAAGATGGTTTTCATGATTTTAGAGATGAGCAGCCTACACTGGATATTATATGCAGCATGCAAATTATTTGAGAGATAACCTTATTAAGCAAGGTAAATTGAAATCTCACTATTTGAAGTGTTAAAATTGATGATACATTTATTCAAATTATTATATTAGCTATCTTTGTTGCCATTTTCTTAGTTGTCATGGACTTAGGCAAGATGAAATGGTTATAATTCTTTTGTCAAGCTTCATAACTAAATCTCTTAGCCATGATATTATTATTATTATTATTATTATTATTATTATTATTATTTATTAAGTTCATGTTAATTTCTTGGTAATAGGAAAAGAGTTCATGGCATAGACTTACTTTAATTAACCTTTTACATGAGGATTAATTTATTAATCTTGATTGGCATATAATTAACCAATGTCAAGTTTTTAATTTAACTGCATAAATCTTTTCATTATGGATTTATAGGTAATTTCTTATTCTCATTATTATTCACAAATTATTTTATTAGCATGAACATTCCTTAAAGATGAATTCATCATTTAGTCAAAAGGGTGAAAAGAGATGCAATTTATCTAGTTGGGCCCACATGACAAAAGTGTGAGACACAGAGGAGGGTGCTACTCAGCTGGCTGAAAACAAAGCATGGGGGAGAAGCGGCAGAAATAGGGGAGGTTGGGTGGCACCAGGGCCGGGCGGTGTCGCTAGTGGGGAGCAGCCGGGGAGGCGGTGGCTACCAGCAAAACGGGTTGCTCAGTTGATGAGGAGGCTCCAGGAGGCAGAGGCTTCGGCTGGGGTGGCGCCAAGATGAGCTGGCAATGGCTCTAGGCAGCCGGCGGTGAGGGGAAAATGGGGCGCCAGTGGCCGGAAGAGAGGATGAAGAAGGTGAGGCACGCATGAGCAATAGTGGGCCACAAGGAACTCACCCAAGGGTTGGTGGCATTAAACGCAGTGGCAGGAGTAGGGGAGTGGCGCCGGGACTAGGCCGGTCGTAGGGGTGGCAGCTAGGTGTACGGAGGACGAGACGAGGTCGGGGTAGCTGTAGCTGGTGGGCGCATGAGGATGGGCCATTGGCCTGGGTGGTGGGCACCGAGAACAGAGGAGGGAGGAGGAAGAAGGAAGGAGGCGTCGGTGACTCAGCTAGAACACGAGCCGAGGGAAGAAAATGGCCGCTGGGCTAGGCCCAAAAATTTGAGGGCAAAATTCTGAATTTGGAATTTCAGATTTAGATTTGTAATTAGGTTTTGAATTCGAAAGCTTGGTTCAAATTTTTGGATACAACAATTTAATTTTAAGATTGTTGAGTTTTGAGAAATAATTCTTAAATTCCAGAACTCGAATTTTCAGATATGCAAATTGGATGGGAAAGATTTTATATTGTTTTCAATTTCTATTCTTGGTTTTGAATATTAGGATTCCAATTTTTAAATTTGAATTTAAGACTTCCAAGGGGATTTGGATTTTCTCGATTTTAATTTTCAATCTTGGTTCTTGATTCCAAGGTTTTGATTTTTATTAGTGAAGTTTTTAATAAGAATCCACATTAAGAAATTCGATTAATGCCAAAAATGTTTGAGATACACTGAAAACAATTAAAATATTTTTATAATTTTTGCAATACAATTGTTCCCTTTTTGGGATGTTATAAAAAGTGACAGTGAAAATAGATCCAGCCTTAATAGAAAAAAATGAAAACTAGTGTTCATAATATAGTGGTAGGAGTGTCTCAAATCCCGATAATTCAAGAATAACCAGACATTTCCCAAAAGAGTTACTTAGAAAGCCACCGGATAGACTTATAGAACTTGCTATTGAATTAATACCAGGAACTAAGCCCATAACAAAATGTCAATATCGAATGTCAGCACATGAGTTGAAAGAGCTTAAGAGACAAATGGATAGTTAATGGAAAAAGAATTTATACATCCTAGTGTTTTCCCATGGTCAGCCCTAGTATTGTTTACAAAGAAGAAAGATGGAAATCAAAGGACGTGTGTAGATCGCCGAGGATTAAATGAAGTGACTATAAAGAATAAGTATCCTTTGCCAAGGATAGATGATTTGTTTGATCAACTAAAAGGAGCCAAACTATTTTTTAAGATCAATTTATGATTAGGATATCATCAACTCAAGATCCAAGAACAAGACCAAGAAAAGATAGTTTTTACCACAAGATATGATTTGTTTGAGTTCACGGTTGTACCATTTGGTTTGACAAATGTGCCAGAATATTTCATAAACTTGATGAACTTAGTATACATGAAACAACTTGATCATTTTGTGATAGTTTTCATTGATGATATATTGATATACTCTGACACAGAAGAAGAGCATCAACAACATTTGCATGTTGCCTAAGGAAAACTGAGAGAACATCAGCTATACACTAAGTTCTCTAAGTGTGAGTTTTGGATGAAAGAAGTAGCATTCCTCAAGCATATTATTATAGAAGGAGTAAAAGTAGACTTCGAGAAAGTAAAAGTTGTAATGGAATGGAAACAGCCAACCACTGTAACAGAAGTTTGAAGTTTTCTAGGATTGACGGGTTATTACCATCAATTCATAAAAGGATTTTTTAAGATATCGATACCCCTCACCCAGCTTCTTCAAAAACATAATCCATATAAGTGGACAAATAAATGTGAAGAAAGTTTTCAAGAGTTAAAGGCTAAGTTAACCTCAACCCCAGTCCTTATACTTCTGTTGGAACCCGGAGCGGCAACTCCAGGATTCTCTATGTAAATCGCACTAGTCTAGGATCAGCTAGTGCACACAGTGGATAACAAAGATAAATATCAAGCATAATGTCAAATATTATTAACTTTGAAAAGTACGGCCTTATGGCCAACGTTTACATCATCGCACATTGGCAAATAAATAATAACTGCAAAAGAAGCTACGGAAGCAAGCTGAAGAAGGCGAAGCCCAAGTCTGCCCACAGGCAAACGACAGCAAGACGTGTCGTACTCGTCCTGGTCCTCACCGTAGTCGACGTAGTCCTCCTCTGTGATGAGATAGCAAGGGTGAGTACAAACTTGTACTCCGCAAGTTACACAGAGAAATGCAACATAATGTTAAGGGCAACAAAGAAAAGCATATAGGGTTAGTTGTACATCAAACAACATTCAAAAATACAATAAATAGATTGAAACTGCCGAATTTAATACAATAAGTAAAAACAGTAGTTGTAATTGAAATTAATACCGAACCAAACACTAACCTAACCACGGGTATCCCACCCGAACCATCTTTTCCAAAAGATCTCGTATGGATTCCATCCATCCACACACTTTTCATTTCTCATGGATTCCATCCATCCATAAGGTTTTCATCTCTCGTGGATTCCATCCATCCACAAGGTTTTCAAAAACTATTTTTGAAAAACAAAGTCTACTCAATGAAAAACTTTTACTCAGCATGCCCATGACCGTGGGCACGGCTATCCAGGATAGATTATACACTCTGCAGAGGTTGTACAGCTTTAACCACAAGACATGATCATCCCATATTGCCACTGGATTAACACACTTCCTTTGGTGTGCGGCGAGGAGATCATGACAAGGCCTTTACAATGCAAATCCTTTAACCTGGCCAAGCCAACACTAAGGTTTCACCCTAGTAAGGAATTCACCAGATCAAGACTCCCTCTTGAGCTGAGTGAAACTTCTCATGGCCTATGTCACGCTCACTTTCAAGCTACGACGAGACTCAGGTTGGGACCCACAAATTAATCAGTGTAACATCCTGAATATTTAAATTTGAAAATGTGAAGCTTTTTGAATTATTTTGCAATATACTTTAATTGAATTTGGAGTTGTGGTGTTTTTCTGAAATTTGGTTGAGGATCCAAAAATTTTAGAAGCTCAAGAAAGAAACAAACATTAGTGATATCATAAAAAAGAAGTTCAAATAATAGAGAACAAGAATTTAAAATACGAATTTGAAAAGATGATCCACAAAATGATGGGATGGCTTGAATTCAAAACATAAAATTTCATCTCTGGAAATAATGGTACAAATAACAATAGAAACAAATAAATGGAATACAGATACGTATGGATAATATATATAAATATATCTACAAAATTGTGCACATGCGATAGCAACTTTAGCAGTAAGAAAATGCAAATATGAAAATTATGTGGGCTAGCAAAAATGACAATACGAATTGGAATTTCAATTCACCTTGGTAAAAGAAAAATGGCAAAAAGAATACTCCCAACATAAGTCTCAAAATAATAATAACAATCGAAGTGCAGATTTAGATTCAAATTTTAAATGCCATGCAAAAAAAATTATAATCTGTAAACCCTAATATAAATCAAACTATAAATTAAAATTTAAATTAAAAAAAGACTTTAAAGTATGCCTAGCCTTTCCCTCCTTTTCTCACTTTTTCTCATCTCTCCACTCTCTTCCACATGGGCCCGCCCCCACCACCTCTCTCTCTTTCTCCCATTCTCCCACTGCCGAATGGGCCCCGGCTCCTGCGCCCACTCTCTTCTTTCTTTTTTTCTCCTCCCCCTGCTTTTCTGACAGAGTGTGCGCCCGTTGTCCTCCCCTGCTCGCGTCATCCGGTTGCCGGCCCCACGCTTCCTGTGTCGCCATCACCCACGTTGCCGCACCCTCACCGCATCACATTGCGTGTCAGTCACAGCCGTCCCCGCCATACCCTGCGCCAAGCATCCCGTCGCCTCATGGCCATGCCACCGTCCCGTCCCGTGCGCTGTTTCTGGGTCTTCGGCAACAGCCCCACCCTTGCAAGCTCCCTTCCTGGCTATAAGAGCCTGCTGCCCCACTATCTTTCTCCTGGCTCGTCTTTTCCCCTGCGCACTCCTCCTTCCCTCCTTCTCCTTCTCTCTCTGTCGCCGAGCCGTGCGCCCAAGCGCCATCCGCCTGCCCCTCCGTGCCGTTTCCGCCGGTCCAGCTACACAATCCAAAAACCAGCTGCGTCAAAGTGTGTCCCGGGGCCCCTTCTAGCATCCCGCCAGCCTAATTGAACTTCCGAGCACCGAGCTCGCCGGGACGGCCCTCTTCCCTATCGCCGGCCAAAACCACCGCCACTGCCCCCGTTTCCCGTCCATCACTTCCCGGCTCAATTCCTTTCGCCGGGAGCATCCCCAGGTCGCCGCAAATCCTCCCCAAGCACCGCCCTGCTCTCCCCTCCACCGTGGCCCGCTGGCAACACAAGCTCCTCCGCGCCACCGCAGGCTCACGGTGCCGGCCCGTCTCCGGCCCTCTCTTGTCCGAAGAACTGCAAGGTGAGTCTCCCCTAGGTGCCCTACTGCCGAAGCCCTGGCCAATTTCTTCCCCCTCCAGCGCCGCCGTCCCAAGCCAACCTCACCGCCGGCCGCCCCACGCTGCCGCCCGGCCACCTCGCTGCCACTCCGGTCAACGCGCTGCCTTCCCTAGGTTCCCAACCCTTTGCGCAACCCATTTTTGCGGTCCAAAGCTCCCCTCCGGCCGCCGCTCGCCGCCGGCAACACTGCCTTCCGCCGGCGCCGATGTCCTCTGTTTTCCCCCAGCCCCACCTCACCTCAATTAAATTACCTGGCTCCTCTCACTCACAAACGAGCATGTGCTCAGTTGGTTAGCCGAGCCGAGTCCATCCCGCAGGTCTCTGGTTCGAATCCCCTCTGCGCATGTTTTGATTTATTTTCTTTTAGCACATTTTAGCTAGGAAGTAATTAGAGAATAACATAAGGGAGCTAAGGTAACTGATTGGGTTCAAGTAAAAATTTGTATATACCCCAAAATATAGAATCATATGCATATTAATAACTAATGTCATTTAAATAAATAATTAAAAGACTAGTTATTAATTAGGGCATTAGTAAAGGATGACTTTGCCTAATGTCCAAGTCTAATAAGAATCCTCATTCAAAATATAGCTAGGCTAAAATTAAAGCAAATATATTGGATGTTATGTTAAAATTATGAAAAAACAAAGCTTTAAAATAAAGATTGCCCCACTTATAATGTATGCCCTAACATTTAGCATACCATCGGTAAATTGGATCTTAGCTGTAGGTCTGGTTAATAGCAATAATGAAATGTAACTATGTAAATAGCAGTCGTCACTAGTGTGTCGTCGATAATTAAATCTCAACCGTAGACGTAATCAAATATTGATATTAAAATATAACCAGGTGTGGCATTGTCAGTCCTAGAAAAATAAATTTAAATAACAATAATAATAATGTCAACACTATAATAATAACTAAAATATACGCAAAATACCTACGATACCCAATCCAAAGAATCTCTTTAATTAAAAGTCATGTCGGCGTATGCACTAAAATCCCTACGTCCTTGGTAATTAAAATAATCTTACTACCTTGTATTTTAGTGAACAAGGTAATATTAACACGATCTAAAATAATACATCCCAAATTGCTAAAAATATAAGCTATAAGATTAATTTGACAAACCAGAAATCATGTACATCGTGTATATATAACGCATACCCTAACTCTTAAGAGCTAACATCAGACAAGGCAATACCCAATACACCACTACAGTCTTACATCTACCCATAGGTCTAGCGTGGCTCATGGAACTTCCTTGAGAAATACAAAAATACTAAGGGGAGTTATCAATAAAAAGATCGAGTCATCGAATTCTACCACCGACCTTGCCTCAAATCACACGGATCACCCAATAACTCATAGTAAAACTAAATTAAGTTCATTCGGATTTGTTTGGACTTTTGAGTTATTTGCTTTTATTTGAATTCAGTTGCTTAGCACGTGATTAGAAATTGGAGTCCGGAAGAGTCAAGGATCAAGCGAGGCCAAGATCGAAGTGGAGATAAAGACCCGAACCTCAAGATCGACAAATGAGAATGCTTTGAGTGAGCTCAAGACCGCGGTAAACCGCGCAAGGCGAGTCAATACTTTGATCATGTTGAACCTATATTTTCTACAAATTACTTTGGTTTAAATTATCAAATTGCATGCTGTTATTTTATATGCAAATACATGTTTAATTTAAGATCCTAGTTATATGCCCATTGTTTGCCTTAAATAATATTACACCTCCTTTAGAATATCTGAATGTGTGAACCTTGTTGCCCTAGCAAAATTATAATAGTAACCTTTTGCAAATAAGTCCCTAATTATATGCCATGCTTAGTACTGCACAGATACTCGAGGGCGCTGAAATGCCCCAAACAACATTGTCATTTTTAATCATGAGAAACTGGTTTGGAAAGTCATGGTGGGAATGACTGGTATATATTTGGACATGATTATTTTATGATCCCAAAAACCCCCAACTTGCTTAAATATCCGGGTGGCTGGTTCGATGTTGTGTGTGTATGTGGTGCAGTGAAAGCACAAAGTAGGTAGTGGTAGACCGCCCAGATACCACTAAGGACTGAATCTTGTCATGACCTCCTATGTAAAACAGTACAACCACAAGTCTGTAAAGTACAACTTGGCTAAGTAAATTTATCAAAACTCCCGGACTCATCTCACTGGTAGTGGAAGGAAGTGGATACGCAAGGGCAAGGGGAGGCCTAAAGGGACACTGAGTGGAGGGTGAAGTTTCCCAGCTGTTCTAACGTTGCGGGAAGTGGAGCCCGCCACGTTAGTAATCGTGGGAACATCCTGCATAGATGGGACCCACCGCAAGTGGGCGCTTCCCATAAGGTGAGATGACAAAGGGACTAGATACTTTGAAAAGTCACCGTGATGGTCTGCTCAACCACATGACTAAGGAATCGTGTGGGGCAACGAGTTGATTGTCTCTTGTGGTGAAAGTGTACAAACTCTGCAGAGTCAAAACTATTCGAATAGCCGTGCCCACGGTCAAGGGCGGACATGGGAACTTAACTAGATATAGTTCTATTTCAAAAACTTTGTGGGGTGGAATTGGAAAAGTGAAGGGCAGTAGAAAGCCCTGATTTGAATTGTCCTAGGTGTCGTCCCAGTGGTAAGTTAAGCGGCTATAATGCTGAAAGATGCTATATGGTGCGGATGCCTTGTGACGGTGGATGGAATCTGGATCGCTATTATTATTGCATTCTCTTACACATTATGTTTTTGTTCCAAAAATTGCTAGGTCTCAGGAAATTTCTATGTATTATATTTCTAAATAATGATAATACATCTCACAAAGTAAAATGTCAGGAAGAATAGATAGAGTCATAAGAAAAGTAGATGGTTGATTGTGTTAACCGTATAAAGTTGTTGGTGGATTCATGTCAATCATAAAGGTGAAAATGATAGTGCGGATTCTGGGAGAAATAAATTGGTGGTGCCTAAATGAATATATAGGTTAGAAAGATGATTTAAATGATTTTCGGAGAATTAGGGAGTGCAAAGGTAATTGCTGGATAAACAATATAAATTCTTGGAAGATGTTGGCGATAATGGGATTAATACGATTTGATCAAGTACTAGATGGATGAATTGAATTTTTGGGAATTGGGATGAAAAATAACAAATTGGAGTATAATTTTGATCAATGATATTCTTGGTGGATGTATACTAGCGAATCGTAGACTTAATCACTGATATTCTTGGTGGATATATATAATAGTAAATCATAGACTTGATCACTGATATACTTAGTGGACTAGTTAGAGGTAGATAATGGAAAATAAGATTGATTATTGGAAGAGCAAATCATGGTTTTGGATCAATAACCAAAAGGATTGAATTGTTAGGGAGTCCTGATACAAATGATATCGGTGGATTTGAATGTAATTATGTTAGAGAATCATTAAAATTCAGAAGTGAGGAGCTGATGAATAGTAAATACAAGATTGGATTATTAGGAATTCTAAAATACAAAGTATGATCAGTGGATTAAATAAATGATGACTCTCGCTGTTTGGAGTCTTAGACAGCAATCAATAAAGAAAGTGTATTTTCGGTGGATTAAGTCAATTATGGCAACCATTATGTGGAGTTTAGGTAGCAACAATAACACTATGATTAAATCATAATAATACTGCTAAAAGTGATTTTTGGCAAATAAAATAACCCGAGCCTCTCCTTTGATAAGCCATGCATACTATTTATTTGCATTCTGTGTATTGGCTCACGGAGCACGGTGGTTAGTGTGCTCACACTCGCTCTCATAACAAATCCAGAAGCACGAATCAGATAACTGCGCTTCAGCAATACTTTTGGTTATGATGGAAGAGAAGACGAAGTCGTCAAGGGCTAGGTCGTGAACCTCCAGTTGGCTGCCTGTGGGCATGTCCTGAAGGTCCCACTTGCGTGCTTCGTTCTTCCACTACTGCAATTTAATGATTTTGGCCTAATCGGTCCATGAGAAAGTCTACTATTATATTTACGTTTCCGCATGATATGTACTTTGATATTCAGAGCTATAAACTGTGAGCACTATCTACTGATCTAGGGAATAGTGCGGTGGAATCACAGAGGGTGCCGGATGTTAATATCTGGGTCCCTACAATCAGCTAGAACTGTCCCATATCAGCCTTGTGGTAGTACGATAGGGCTTTTTAATAGTAGCTCACAGACTGGTCCTTAATTGACTTAGGCTCAACCACATACCCCTTATGCCCGACAATCAACATTGTGTCTTCGAACAACAGTGCGTGCCTGCACCCACCACCTAACCATTAGCCTAAGTCTAAACCAGGTTTTATATTTTATTTCAAAATATTTCATAATCCTTCTTGACTCACCGAAGTCAAGAATACATTTGAAAAGCTTGTCATTTTATGTGAAAAGATATCCCAAAACAAATATTATGTCTAAGCAGATATAAAACTCTCTAGCCAATACTAGTGTACTAACTAGAGTTTGATTCTAGGGTGACAAGGTATAATGTTACACAAGGTCAAAGATGTCAATAACAATTGGGAATTAACTAAGTTTAAAACTGGAATTGCAATACTTGAATAAACATATGCACACAATACAATTTAAATCAACATAATTTTATTTCCAAACTGGGATCAACATGATCAAGGTGTGTGACTTGCCTTGCTCCTCGAGTGGGTGAGATTCATCGTCGTAGAATTCTCCGGATTCGTCGCAATCTACACGTGAAAACAACCCACCGAACTCAAATAAAATCCAAACAAATTCAAATGAACTCTAAATAACTAAATTGAGGGCAAAAATGGATAGAGGGGAATTTTTGATGAATTTAGAAATTTGAATGGGTTAAATTGGAGTTAGGACGAAGGAGAACAGGCTCCTGGATGTTTAAAATCAGAGAAAAAGAAAAAGGCTAATTTTCTGGATTTATTTTTTCAAATAAAAATGGATTTATGATGTCAGCACTGAATTTGCTTTTTCGGCTTAATTATTTTTCTATTGTAAATTTGGGTTTATGACGTCAGCCCTGGGGTTGCTAACTAACAGGTGCGCCCTGGTCTACATGGACCAGGTCCATGGACCAGAGGGAGGGCTGAGATAGTGGGAGTGTGAGGTGGCTGCTGACTAGGCCTCCTTTGCTGACATGCCTCAACACATGGGCTGCCAACTCATCCAACATGCCGACGTGGCTGCCACATAGTATGGCCTGCTGACTCAGCGGCTGGATGCTTGCGGGGCACTTGCGTGGCTGCTGAGAGCTGGCGTGGCCCACTAGATGGCCTGCCACCTCGGCGGTCCATCCGATGTGGCACATCGGCTGGTGGCAGTGCACGGGGACCAAGGGTCGCCAGCGCTCCAGCGGACGGCGGCGGTCGGCAAGGGGCGCATTAGGAAGAGGAACTCACGGGGATTCTTTTGGTGCACGGGATGCTCACCGAGGAGGGCCGGAAGACGGTCGGCCAAATAAACCCAAATAAAATCCAAATAAACCCAAATAATTAATTTGAATTAACATTTCTACAGAAAATCAAAATATTTTTTTATTTAATAATATTTTTAGACTTTCACTTAAATTTCATTTTCAAATCTAGTCTTTTTAAAACAAAAAAATTAGGGCAAATCAAAAATAAAATTTAGGCAACTAAAACACTTACTTTTATTTTAACTAAATTAATTTAATTTAATATTTTTTACTCCAAAAATGGAAATAAACAGTTGGTCTATTACAAACTACCCCCCTTAAAAAGAATATCGTCCCCGAGATTCGCACAGGCTAGCAAGAAATGGGTTTGGATCTTTCTCTGCATGGCTTGAGTTGATATCTGATTCAAGCATCCTTTCATGAACTTCTTTGGCCTTCTATTTGCTACCTGAAGGTTGTTGGCAGTTAGTGCTCCAGGTGTTCCATTCTTCATTGCCTATTGCTTCTTTTGGCAGTTGTTAGCGTAATGTCCTGTTTCATGGCAGTTGAAACAGGTGACTCCTGCTACAGGGTTTGAGTCCTTCTTTGGGTGGTCAATTGTCAAGGCCTTGTTGTCTTCAGTGTCGGGGAAGGTGTTGGTCGGGACTTGTTCTTCGGCTGAACACAAAGGCTGGAATCTGTTGGCCTGTGATGGAGTTTTCCTGATCTTGGGAAAACTTTTGGTGTTAATGTGTTGCGCATTCATCCGTCTCTTCCGATTCTCCATCTCTTGGTGCTTGGACTCTTGGCGAATCGCCTTACTGACAAGCTGTGGAAATCAGTGTAGTCATTGGATAGAAGTTGAACCAATAGGTCGTCATTGAGTCCTTGTAGGAATCTTTCCTGCTTGGCTTCATCTGTAGTGACGTCCTCTGACGCATAGCGTTCCAATTGGTTGAACTTCTGTAGATATTCATTCATGGTGCAACCTCCCTGGCGTAGAGTTCGGAATCCCTTTTCTTGAGAGTGATGGTCCCAGTTGGGATATGAGCTTTACGGAAACTCTAGACGAACTCATTCCATGTTATGGCTTGTGCGTTGGCATGAGCGGCGGTCTAGGTGTCCCACCATTTTGACGCTGGTCCGTTCAGTTGATGAGAAGCGAATAAGACTCTTTCCCGATCACTGCATTGGATAATGTCCAGCTTCTTTCCTATGACTCTAAGCCAGTCATCTGCATCCATGGGATCAGCACTGCTGGAGATGGTCTGGTTGTTGCCATTGCTGGTGTTCCTCGTGTTAACCATCTGCTGGGTGCTTTGAAGAATTAGGAGAGAGGAGACTCAAGTCAAAGGGGGAATATGGGACATTTTGCACAACCCAAAACAAAACTCAGCAAAACCTTTTATTAATTAACAGTTATGGCTGTCGATAAAAGAGAAAACTAACAGCTCATAAGAACATTTATTAACTAACCTAACAACTTATCCTAAAGGGGGAAGGGTCGCCTTGGAGTGATCCTTCGCGGCTCTCGAGGTACAAAATGCGATCCTTCGATGCGAAGACTGAAATGGCAGCAGAGGCGAAGAACTGCTTTACGAGCGGCTTCTTGTCTAGCTCTTTCAAACGAGTAACCATTTCCTTTGAAGCAGTAATGAAGACGTCCATGTCCAGTTCGCTTGGTGATGAGTAGAGCGAAGCGATGTCCCATCATCTGATCTACATGGCGGTCTTCTTGGTGCATGTAGATAGTTCGACGTGGAAAACCCAAACGACGAAGTAGTCGATGAAGGCCTATACTCCATCCATCATTGGGTGCAACTTGATAAGTACTCATCTACAATTGTTTGAAGAAGAGAGAAGTTAGAAATAAGTTTTTGAATGATAACATAGAGATGAGGAGGGAATGGGAGATAAGAGAAGGCAAAGATTGAAGGGTAAGAATAAGCATTATTTTTTTCTCTGAAATTACTGCTTATGAAAATAAGTCCTTAGGCTCTCACCAATCTATTCTACCTATAGTCACATCGTGGAGTCATTAGGGCTCTGACAAATGATATTGGTGGAGTAAAATGAAAAGAGAGATAACATAATATATCGTGCATTGTGACATGTGTCACAAAATCAAAATAGATCACCAAAAACCATCAGGATTGTTAAACCCTTTACCAATTCTAGAATGGAAAATGGGAAGTTATTGGCATGGATTTTATCATGGGATTCCCCAGAACTCGTGATGGTTATGATGGTATTTGGGTAATCAAAGATCGATTGACAAAAGTAACATATTTTATACCAATTAAACAAACTAATTGCAAGAACAAATTGTTAGAACTATATCTGACCAAGATTATGGTATTACACGGAGTTCCAAAGAGAATAGTCTCAGATAGAGGAGCACAATTCACGTCTACATTTTGGGAGAAGTTACATGAGGCAATAGGAACAGATTTATCATTTAGTACTACCTATCATCCACAAATCAGAGGACAAACTGAGCAAGTAAATCAGATATTAGAAGACATTTTGAGAGCATGTGCACTAGTTAATGGAGTAGCCTAGGATATGTGTTTACCATTTGTAGAATATTATTATAATAATAGCTATCAAGCGAGAATTTAGATGCTGGCACCATTTGAGGCTTTGTATGGAAGAGAATATACAGCACCATTGAATTGGACAGAAATCGGAGAATGACAGTACCTTGGTCCACATATTGTTCAAGATGCGGAAGCACATGTTAGAATCATTCGAGATAAAATGAAGATAGCTCAAAACCAAGAAAAGAACTATGCCGGTCACACCTTTCAAATCCATAAAGGGATTTCAAATAAAAGGGAAACTGCCCCAAGGTATATTGGTCCGTACAAGATCATTGAAAGGTAGGAGAAGTGGCTTATAAATTACAACTGACACCAAACTTATCTAGAGTACACAATGTATTTCATGTGTCACAATTACGGAAGTGCCTTCGCCAGCCTATAGAACAAGTGCCAGCTAAAGATATAGATTTACAAGATGATTTGACTTATTATAAAGAACCGATACAAGTTTTGGAAACCACAGAAAGAGAGTTAAGGAGTAGAAATTTCAGATTTCATAAGATTTACTGGTAGAACCATACGGTGGATGAAGCAACATGGGAGAAAGAGTCAGATTTGCAATGAGAATTTCGTAACCTACTCCTTGAATCATGTTAATCTTGAGGACAAGATTCTTTTAAGGGGGGTAGGTTGAAACAAAACTGAAATTTCAAAATTAATTTTAATTCTTGTTTGAATCTGATTTCTTGAGAATCCTAGCCAAATTCCATATTTATCCCAGCCATTCAATCCTCAATCTTTCTGCCGCATCATTTCCTTGAAACATTTTCACACGTGCACTATTCAGTATATGAAAATATTACCACCGCCGATATTTTTCACCACCGCCCGGTCTCTCCCTCTGCTCTCGCGCCTTCTCACGCTTTCCCATCGCTGCCACGCCCTTGCCAACTGGTCAGAGCCTGTACCACCTCCTCTCTCCCACCTCTAACTCTCCTTAATTACATCGGCAACACGTCAGCCCAGCCAGCAAAGCTCACCACTGCCATAGCCTCTCCCGCACTCTGTTTTCCTCTCGGCCAACTGTCTTGTGCCGCAAACCACTTTGCCGCCCTGCCAGCCGCTGCCAATCAGTGTACGACTGCCCTAACACCTGACACATTTTTTGACGGCCGTAGATCCCACCAGCTCCCACCTGGTTGAGCCACCATGGCAAATTCACCGCTGTCGTCCAAGTTCGTTCTCTCTGCCCTAATCCTCTCACTTCATCCTAACTCGCCTCTGACCGTTTTTGACCGCTGTAAATGCTACGCCCGAGACAACTCGTACATCCCCTCTGCTAGCTCAAGCCACCCTACACCCTTCCTTCATTGTCATAAACCCTACCGCCTTGCCAACCACCATGTTTTTTGTCCACTCTCACTCACATACCACCGCCTTGCCGTCTTACCTACTCTGTCTCTGCTCTCATTCTCTTAGCCGCTGACCTAACACATTGCATTACCTTTTGATCACCGTAATGCCACACTTGAGGCAGCCTATATCTCCCCGCTCCTAGCTACGTCGCACCCTCCCGTACCTTCTTGACCTCTACCACACGCTACCATTACCTTAGCCCTGCCCCTGTACTGAACTGACATGGGACGACTATAAAAGCCCAAGACCCTCTCCTAACATCACACAGGAATCCAGTGAGTCACCACCACACCCCAATTTAGTTTTCGACCAGAGCCTCTCTGGCGATCACCCGAAGACCACAAAGTAAGCTAAGTTTTGATTCTGCTTATTCAATTGATCACACTGCAATTGCTCTTGTCTGTAGCACCTTTAGGCTCTTAGAAACATCAATGAACCATTGCCCTAGCCCCTTGAGCCCCTTACCGTGCTGGTGACTAGCGTCGCCGCCTGACCTTGAGCCCTCACCATGGACAGCTTAGCTCAGCCATTCCTGACCCAAGTCATCACTTCCCTGAGCTTTCTCTAACCACATAGATGCCCATATCCTAACGCATTATCATCTTAACCCGTCCTTAAGGCCATGCCATTCCAATGTCCTGAAGAGAAGAGACGTCACCACCAGCGAACGCCAACTCCCCAGCTGCCGTCGAAAACCAAAATAGAAACCCCTATACACCAGGAACCTACCCATGGTTGTTGATTGATGTTTCGACCATGGATTCCCTAACTGCCCCATCACCTAAAATCTCCAGCCACTCCCCTACTTTAACTCTGACCACAACGCCGCTTGAAGTCTCCAACCACCTTGTAGATGAGAGAGACTTCGACCATGCCGTTTTGAGTCCTAAGCAACACCGCTTGGATGCCGTTCGATGCTTTTAAGCCACTCGTACACCGTCCGATGCCCTTAAGCCACCCAGACGCTATCCAAACCCCACAACTGCTCAGACATCATCTGATCTCAATAGCAACTCATGCATTGTTCGATCTCCATCAACTTCACACTTGGCTACTCGGGAGTCGTTACGACCACGTTGTGGCTTACGACTGCGCTGTGCTTTACGACCGTGCTGCATTTTACGTCCACACCGAGTGCTTGGTCATAGTATTCATACTCGATTACTACCATGACTTCCAGCTCCATAGATACATTTGCTCGTGAGCAAGTCTTGTGCCATCAGAGAACACCCGAGTACTCGTACAATTCTCTGAGTACGCAGCTACAACCCAGTAAATAGTAAAGACCTGCGATGAATAGTGCCAGACCCATTACTGTTCATGAAACCCTAAAATACATATATACATCTATTTCAATTGTTTCGAACCCGTCTATCTATTCTTCAGCTCTGTTTTCCCATACCAGACTCCTATAATCCCCAAAACTATTTTTTGGATTTTATTTCATTCTTCCTAGCTTAGCCCTTCAAGCATAGAATTGGTTTATTTTTCTTTTGGTTTGCGGTAGCTCACGACCCTAAAGATCAGCTAGTCCAGGAAGAAGAAGCTCAAGTACATGCGTAAGACTCAGAAGAATACGAAATCATAGAATACATTGATCCGCAAGGCAAGTCACATGTATTTAATGATATTGAATCTGTACTCCTTTAATTATTTATTTACCTGTATTTTCATTATGTTATTTGCGCACTGTTATATCTTGTACAATAAATGTTTCGAATGACATGATATTAGTTATGTCCTACCACCTGAAAAAGCCCTGTTTAATTTGATGGCCATATTCATCTTAACAAGACTTAGTAATAATAAATATAGTATTTAAATAATCATGGTAGACTAGGAACTCCACTTTTTTATACTACTAAGAGACTTGTCACTTTGTTGGTAGAATTTCAAATGTGGTTCTAGGATAAGGAAATATCACGGGAAGCCATGAGATGGCTGGGTCCTAAGACTTTATCCTAGGGTGGAGGCTTGGACTGGAAAGGTGGTGATGTAGATGGGCACCAAAACAGTGCGAAAGAGCACTGAAACAAGGGTTTGTGGATGGAGATTGCCTCGGTGAAAATATAAGGACTAGAACCTTATGCCAAGTAAAGAATATAGTGATCACTCAACCACAAGCATTGATTCGTCAAACCTGGATTAGTAACTGCACAAGTTCGATTGAATATCTACAAAGGGTGAAGGAGATGAGGGAGTTTTTATGGTATGGGAGGGTGTATAACCATATTTCACAACTGTAGGACCGCTTCAAATTAGGCGAGGCTGTTGACCACCTGAGTTTGTTCGGAAATAGTCCCTACTGTGTAGAGGCTATATAAAGAATTGTGCAGCGAAGAGCCTTGTTTTCTTAGCTTACTCATGAGGGTTAAGAGATCTTATGGGTAAAGTTCGGTATCATTTATTATTCTGCTTTGTACTTACTGAGTCATGGACCCATCCTTGCTTTATTATTATTTTAGGTGATCATTAAAGACGACATATATAGCAGGGAGTAACATGTGGATATTTGCACTTTATAGCTCTTCACTTCACCTAGAAATATATCACATTTGGTCATGAAAAATTTAGTATTATTCATTGTAGTAACTAGATAATTTGTGGTTTCGCTTCATTCCTTATGGTTTGTAATATTGCTAGATAATGCGTTCCTTAGGTTAAACTTACTTCTGGTGCTTTGGTAATTATTCGGTCCGTATTAAATTCAATCAATGGTCTATCGTGTTATTGAAATTTATGTTTAATTTCATATGGAACGTTGATTCTTAATATCTAAATGTCATTAGTACTTGAGTTTTCTATTTAAATTGGTAGCGGTATGGGTTGTAGGTGGCATGTTGGGTTTTTGTTAAGTCAGGGTCAGCACCTCTCCTCACCATGATTCTTTCCAAGGCTCAAACCCGATATTTTGGTAAACTACCAAAATACGCCCGACAAAGTTTCCGGGCATCTTCTCTTGACTCTGTCTTTACCTTCACATCAAAGCATATCCACATGTTTTGACATGTAGTCTGTAGTGTCCAATAACTAGTCGTCACGTCTATACGCATTTGCCCTCCTCTGAACCATTTCTACGTATATCGGCCTCGTCACTCGGTGCACCACATGCACCAACTCATATCTTCACAATGCTTGTCCGTGTGTTTCCTGCTTGAGCTGCGTAGCCTCACCTAGATTTGCACGACCGCTCGGACCTTAGCTCTCTCGCCTAGTCGCGGTTCCTTGCCGTTGATCGCTAACATTCTCCAAACTACATGTACATCCAAAGATCAAGCAACTATCTAGAGCACAAATTCCATGCACTTGACTCACATTAGTTATAACAGTGTATCATGCAGCACAACACAACGCAACAAACAACACCCATGCCATACGGACAATCAAACCACTCAAAAACACCTCTCACTGTTCACTAGCTGTAGCCACCAGTTGACCGATCTCCCCATGGTGACTGGACCACCACGATCCGGCCGCCAACCATTGACCAGTCTGAACAGCCCATCGGTGTGACCACATTTTGAATACCGATCACACCGCCCAACTCAATTCTTGTTCGAGCGCCAACCAACGGCCGGTCGGGCCACACGTACCCAACTCAAACATGCTATCTAGAAAAAAACAACTGACAACTAGAATGTAGTTAGGCCGCCATCTAGAGTCCGTTCACATCAGATTGGTGGTCCGATCGCCAATCACTTGCTGGTCAGACAACCTTGATAGACAACAAAAACTGAATCTTACCAACTTTTACAAAATCAAAATGCAACTACAAAAATGTGCCAATTGTTCATCACTAGACCTTCTTACATGATCCATGTTCAGTGACGAACTTCCAAGTAGATCTTCAAATGAAATGGCAATACGACTTACCTTTAAGTGCTCAGCAATTGTCGCGAGGTATGTCAGACAATCTCACTAAGAAATGACTTGACTAGGTTGGGTCTCGAGGAAATATGCTTTTTTTTTATAAAAGTTTACAAATTTTTTTTGAAAAATTAGTGATGTAGGGGAGGACAGTCTAGAACTATTTAAAATTTCAAGATCAAACTTGATGGTATTTGGAAGATATGAAATTAATGAGCAACAAAAATAAATAGTGATGAACTCTTAAAATTTCTATTCATGCAAAAAAATGGATTCAAATTCCATAACCGGCAGGAAATTTCCAGTAAAATGCTTGAATTCAAATATGGTTTCCTTTTTTTGCCTGTTTGCAAACTAACTGGATCACCGAGATTTTCGGTTAACCGGATGGGATTTTTTTCCCGTGGTTCAGGATGCATGCTTATTACGTACGGTGTCAGTTATCGACGAATTTTCCAAGTCGTCGCGTGAACAGCACAATCGCCATTCGCCGGTCACAATACGTTATCCGTTTATCAACCTTCTCTTTAATGCCCTCAATCGATCTATTCCTTTCATTTCTCACTTCATTCCATCCTCTGGATCGTCTCTAGCTAGTTGGCCATGGCCACCAAGCAAAGCTCGACACTGTCATTCTTCAGTTTCCTGAAGGAAGGCCTCCTCCTCCCAAGCCGCAACAGGAGACTCTTCGCGGTGGTTTTCGCGCTCATCGTCGGCTCTACCTCAATCCTCGGCTCTACCTCAATCCTACTCCTCACCGAGGACCTCGCCATCCAGACCCTCGCCGACGAGATCACCCTCGATGTCACGGCACTCAACAACACCGACCCGACGAGCTCGAACTACGCCGATGTCCTTAAAGAGATCCAGGATGACACCCGAGAGCTCATGATCAACGGCGTGGCCTACCTCCTGTTGGCGGTCGTTGTCGGCTCTGCCGTCCGGATCGTCGTCCTCTTCAGCACCGTTGCAACGTACTCCGGCGAGCTGCACACCATTGGCGCACTCCTCGGCAAAGCAAAGACGCCGCTCAAGGGGCCCGTGTTGACGCTCGCCTTCGTCTACGTCCTAGGGAGCACCTATATCGCGCTTCTGGCGTCCATAGCTGCACTACTTTTCTTTCTCACGGTGAAGCAATACTTCGTGCTTTTCCTGCTGGGAGCGCTGTTCCTCCTGGCTGCCTTCGTCTACTTCGTCTACTTTTCCAACTTCCTCTGCTCCCTGAGCGTCGTCGTGGCGGTGGCCGAGCCCGGATGCCATGGTGCCGGCGCGGTCGGGCGGGCGTGGCGGCTGGTGAGGGGGAAGAGGTGGCGTGCCGTGCTATTCGTCGTCGTGACCTTCGCCTTGGCTGCCGCCGTCTCACCGTTGCATGAGTTCGCTGTGAGGTGCGTGCCGGGGAGCGTAGCGACTGGGTTGTTTCTTGACCTTGTGTACGCGATACTGGTGGGCGCCGTGGAGTTGTTCTCTGTATGCGCCATCACCGCGTTCTACTACGAGTGCAAGGAGAGCGAGGAGACGGCTACTGATGAATACGTCAAGGTGCCTACCGAAGAAGCCAACGCTTGATTACGTAAACTACTTTCATTTTGCGAATGATTAGGTGATCGAACTACTTGCAGCGTGCCCCTGTTAGTAACTATTATTACCTGGCAATGTAATAGTGTTCGGGTTGTGAGTTGTGACCACACTGTGGATTACTCTATTTTATTTTTATTTTTAGAATACACTATGTGGAATTGATGCAACAAACAAGTTACCAGTGTCAAACTATTTTCTGGAGCAAAAAATGTCGGGAACATATATTGGTACGATATATAAGAAGTCCTTGCTTGCTTGTCGTTATTTTTTTGAGGAATTTTCTTGTCCTGAATCCTGATCCGTATGAGCAAAACAGAAATATGCGGGCCGTCTTGTTGGAATTGATTGTCTGAAACATGAAGACGATCATGTCAATGGTGCCATACTGAATGATTGGAAAATCAATTTGTCCTTCTTGTGGTATTGGCAGCTGAATCAAATCTCTTCTATGGGCTTCATTGATGATTAGATTGTAATAAATCAGCTGCTAATACAAATAGTAATGGAGATATGGGGTCTCCCTGTCGTGCACCTCGTTTGCACCAAACAAATTTCTTGGAATTCCATTTAAAATGATAGATGAAGCATCAAAACTTAGAACTTCATCAACCCAATGAATCCATTTGTGATCAAAGCCTTTACAATATAATATCTTGAGGATTGTATCGTGTTCAATAGTGTCAAAAGCCCTCTCAAAATCTAGTTTGAGGATAGTAAGTTCCCTCCTTGAGTGATGCATCGAGACCGAAATATACAAATCCAAACTCACTGTGTATTCTACACTAGCCCAGCATCATGCTAATGCACACAGTGCAAACATAGATGAAATATCAACCATGATAATTAATAAGTACGAAAGAAGCAAATATTATTAATTATTAGAGTAACAACCTTATGGCCAGGCTTACAAATAACAGTTTGAAAGTCCTAACAGAAACTAGCAATGGAAAAAATAAAGATAAATGCAGTGGCAATTCTATATGCCCACAGGCAATCAACTAGAGAACAAAGTCTTAATCTGTGAAGTCATCGAAGAATCCTTCCTTGAGTACCTCTATCTGATATGGTTTTTCCTAAGCAATTGAGCAATAGAAGATATAGCCGTGGCAAAAATGGTAGATTAGGATTTTAGGTGAATTCAGGAATTTAAATGGGTCCAATCAAAGCTAGAACGAAGGAGAACGGGCTCTCAGAAGTTTAAATCTAAGAAAAAAAAGGGAGAATACACTATTTCAGTATTTTTAGAATTTTTTGATTTATTTTTCTAAAGTAAAATGGGTTTTATGATGCCAGCAAGGATTTTGGATTTTGGTGAGATTATTTCCTAAAGGAAAATCTAAATTAATGCATCAAGATGATGTCAGTAGGGAATTAAGGTTTTTGACCGATTTAATTTTTTAAAGAAAAAAGGAATTGGCTCACTAACAGTGGGCCCAGGGTCTTTCGGACCGGGTCCACGACATAGGAGAGAGGTCCTTGGTGGACTAGGTACGCGGAATGATTAAGCATTGCATGTGGATGCTGACTGGGCTTGATGTGGATGCGTGGCAGCTAGGTAGCGATGAGGTGGTGCTGTCGTGGCATCAATGCAGTGGTGCACAAAAACCAAAGGCTTGCCAGCATTTCAATGCACGGCAGAGGGTAGCGAGGGGTGCGGAAGAGAGAGGACATGAAGGGGATTCCAATTCACCTTGGTGTGGAGCTCGGTGATGCTCAAAGACAACCGGAAGCAAGAGGAGGGTAGTGGTGGCGCTCAGCTCTAGCGAAGACGGTGTTCTGATGGCTTTTTTGCATGGTAGAACGGAGCATGGTAGAACTCACTAAGGGCATGGTGAGGCTTGGTGGCTCTCTAACTGCTGGTAATTGCTCACCTATGAGGAGAACAGAGTTTGGAGGGGTGGGGACAGAGCGGAGGGGCTCCGGGGCTCAAGAGAGGGAGAAGGGAGTGGAGTGCTTTGGGTAAGGAGTAGCAGTGTAGGGGACACCTTTTATAGGGCTGAGGAAGGGAGCACGGCTCCCAATTCATTACCGAAGATCACATTGGTAGGAATGGTAGAGGTGGGGAATGAAAGGCAGGGGGTGATAAAGAAATGGGAGGGAATCGGGGGTGCAACACACGAGACAAGGGGATCCAAGGCCGAAGATAGTGTCTTAGTGGCCATGGTGTGTCGACGATGCATCGGCGCGAGGAGGGAGGGGACAGGGAGGAAGAAGACCCTAATAGGTGGGCACCGGGTGTCGGTGAGAGGGGGAGAGGGAGACGGAGCAGACTAGGCTGGGCCACATGGTGTGTGGGGAATAAGTGGGCCACGAATGAAGAAATGGGCCATGGGCTCGAGAGGAATTTGTCCTGAGGGATTTTGGGATTTTGTAATCCTTTTTGATTTTTTAGAAAATACAAGAAACTCCAAATAAGCTTAGAAAATAGCAAATAGAGTCCAAAATTCCAAAAAATCCACACAAATTCTTGAGGCTATTTTGGACTTAGGAAAATTATCTTCAACTTAAAGTTAGTTTTATGTTTATATATAAAATACTTTTAATTTCCAAAAAAGGAAAAAACCTTTTTAAATGTAAAAAATAGGGCAAAACTCAGGAAAATCAAATAACACTTATTTTTTTATTTCTACTTTAATTAAATTAATTTTTGAAATAAAAACTTAGGTCATTACAAACTACCCCTTAAAAATAATCTTGTCCCTGAGATTCGGATGGGCTAGCAAGATATAGATTAGGATCTTACCCTATGTAGCTTGAGCTGTGATCTAGTTTAGAGATCGCTTCTCAAACTTCTATGGCCTTCTGATTGTTGCCTGGAGGGTGTTGGTGGTTGGTGTTCCAGGTGTACCAATCCTTGTTGCCTATTGCTTCTTGAGGCAATTGTTGGCATAATGTTCCATCTCATGGCAGTTGAAACATTAACTCCTTCTGGTGAGGTTGGGTTCTTCTGTGAAACACCAATTGTCAAGGCATTGTTCTTTTTGGTGTTGGGAGGAGGGTTGGTCGGAACTAGCTCCCCTGTTGATGATGATGGCTGGAACCTAATGGCTTACGGTAGATGATGTGGTCAAGAGTGTGAATGCTACATTAATTTATGCTTCATCTATACAATCTGAAGTTACAAGGCTTAGTAGTGCTGAATTGCGCAAGGAGAAAGAAGCAATCGGTTATGGGAGAGAGAAGAATATCCTAGTTCGTGCGGATGCTTATATGATTCCTCCTTTCCACAGTACAAATAAGACAACAATGTATGCAATTAGAGGTGTGGATGGAGAAGAAAGAAAGTTAGTTTGGCTAAAGAGGAAGACACAAGATCAATCAAGTTCTCGTGATTACAGTTCTATCCATAATGTTCATAAAGTTCTCAACACCAATTTTGAGGTTTCTAATGCACACAAAATACATATTTGCAAAGATAATGAATTTTACTTTCCAACGAATCAAACGACGCTTGATTTGGAGCTTCCTACACAAAGTTATGGCAACTTCATTGGATGCTGCATGAGATGTCCGGAGAGACGCACGAGACCTGCCAAACATAAAGAGTCCGAGTATTGCAATGCAAGTAAGGGTAAAATCCGACCACACCATAGTTTTCCAAATGTTGAGAAGGATTTGTTTTTAGGTTTCAAACGTATTTGGAAGCCCCTTGAACAAAAAAAGAAAACATATACAGATTTGAATTCAGTTCGGATTTGGTTCGGGTCAGACAGGAAGTCCAACACTAAAATGCCCATAACTTTCACAAACGGAGTCTGATTTGGGCATTCTTGGACTCGTTGGAAATCTATTTCGAAGCCCCATACAATGGATAAGGTGTCAGCTATAGAATCCTCATGGTCATGTTGCAAATTGAGAGAGAATCCGATGGTAATAGTTTAGATATTTCCTTTTTAGTTCGTATTGGAGTTTGTTTCGGCCTTAGACCAGGTTGTGCGTGAGTTTTAGTCAAGGCTGTGCATTGTGCACCAATATAAGGCTAGGGCCTTAGCCTCATTGTAACTTAGGCTATGATATGATAAGTTTTTATACTTGTGAAATAAAGGAGAAAATCGCCAAGATGGTTGGTGGAGACTAGATTGCGTGATTGCAAGGTTTTCTCGTTTGGAGTTTGCTGAGTTGGTGCAAAGCAAGAATAGGAGATTCTTGAGATTTCCCATTGAATCTACAAGGTTCATCTCTTCTGATTCGTCTCTTCTTGCTGAATTTACAGTTTGGGGAGTTCGACGGATTGCTTCTAGTGTGCACCTTGCATACTAGTGCAAATTACCCTTATCAATATTGTTTGCTGCATCAAGACAAGGAGAAGACTCTATCCAAGGAGAAGGAACCTCGCTGATCATACCGGGAAAGATCGGGTCATCCCTACACATCAACTAATCCTTAGTTGGTCCGCATCAGTGGAGTTCGTCTGGATTTGGGAAATCCTATGTTGTCCAGGTGCTGGGCAGACATTCGTTTGTTTCGATTCTCTATCTCTTGGTGTTTGGACTCCTAGTAGATAGCCTTGCAGACAAGCTGGTGGAAATCAGCGTAGTCATTGGAGAGGAGTTGTACGAACAAGTTGTCGTTGAGTTCTTCTAGGAATATTTCCTACTTGGCCTTGTATGTAGTGACATCTTCTATTGTGTAACATGCAAGCTAGATAACAATAAGCATTGCTATGCATACTACATGTACAATCCTAATAGTGCATCACTAGATAATCAACCATCCTATGGCGATAATGGAATCATAGCATTCAAATTATTAATGAGGGACTTAATCAAAATTGATTAATAACTACCAAGTACAAAGGTTTGTAATAAAATAGCAATGCAAAATAATTTAAAACAAAATAGTAATACGTAGATTTGAAATAGTAGGTTCAATATGATCAAATGTCACAACATGCCTTGGTGTTGCTCAGTTACCACTTCTCGATCTTCAAGTCCTGCTTCTACCCCTTTGAAGACGTAATCTAACGAGAGTGAAAGTGAACAAAACACAAATGAACTCAAAAGAAAATCTAAGTAAAATCCAAAAATAACAAAACCAGAACCAAAAGATAGAGATCAATTTTAGATGAATTTAGGAAGAAGAATTGAATCAATCGCAGTTCGGACGGAGGAGAATGGACTCTCAAAAAACGCATTAGCTGGGAAATTCTAGAAAAGGAAAAGCTACTACACTAGGGTTTACTATGCTATGGACCAGTTCTAAGGAATAGTGCACCGGCCGATGCGGTCCATACTTCAGCCAATTGGTTCGGGGCATACCATGTCCACCAACCGATATGGATCTAGGGTTGGGCTAAGGTGGCGTGGCAGCTTACATGGTGAATGACAAGGACATGAAGCTGATGAGGTTGGTGATACGGCGATAGACGTGCCTCTGGCAGTGGGTGGAGCTTGGGTTCCCATGGTTGCTTGTCAACTACAATGCAGCTGAGGTCAGTGAGACGTGAGAAAGACTAAGGGTGACAAGGCGGTCTTGTTTTATATAGCACAGGTGCCAAATAGGGATGGATTGTGGTTGATAACAAGAGAGCGCAGCAGCGTGAGCTCGGCTCAGGCGAACTTTGTGCTCCTGTGGTCTTCGCCGATGGCGAAGGGGTACAGGAGGGTCATGGGAACACGGCAGAGCTCCTAGGGTGACAGCAATGCTTGGGGTGGTTCTACATGGTAGCACTTGCTCGTTGGATTTGATGAAGGCGGTAGTGGCTAATCTTGGCTCCCGGTGCGAGGCAACAAAATTGAGGCATCGGTGAGAGTAGGGTACGGTTGGGGTGGCTTGAGGATGCAATTCCTGAGCTCAAGATGGCCTTTTATGCATGGAAGAGATAGCACGAAGGGGAGTTCGAGGCAGGCCATGATGGCAATGTTTGTGGAGTCTGAGGTGGCCACGACGGCGATGTCGTATCCGGGTTGGACATGAGGAGGAAGAAAAACTATTCTCAGCACTATTTAGATGACAAATGGGGCCCTCATGGTGGTGAGAAGGAGTGGTAGGCTAATTTAATTGGTGTTTACTTTATTCACATTAAATCTTTTTAATTTCTAAAATTCATATTAAGCTTTTATTAATTTAAGAAAAATTCAAATGATTATTTTTATTTTAAAAACTTTAAAAAGGCATTGAAAACCAGGAAGTTACATGATGGCACTAATGTAAATAATCAAAAGCTTATTCACTTGTTGTCTCCTATCAGCCAAAAACTTCTCATATTATTTTGCCCTTAATAAAGCCATATTGATTTGAGATAAACTCCAAAATTAAAATTAAAATACAAATAAACTCCAAAATTAAAAAGAAGGGTAGAAATGGGTAGATTGGGATTTGAGATGAATTTAGTTAGAAAATGGGTCCAATCAAAGGTAGAATAGAGATGTGCTCTTAGAAGATGAAATCTAAGAGAAAGAGGAAGAAAATGCTATTTTTAGTATTTTTAGATTTTTGAATATATTTTCTAAAGGAAAATGGGTTTTATAATGTTAGCAAGGATTTTGGATTTTTTGGGATTATTTTCTTGAAGAAAAATCTAAATTAATGCGTTCGAATGACATCAGCGAGGAGTTAAGATTTTCTAAAGAAACAATGAATTGGCTTGTTGAAATGTGGGCTCGAGTTCTTATGGATTGGGTCCACGACATATTAGAGGTCCATGGAGGACAAAGCACACGGAATGGCTGGGCATTACACATGGACACTGACTGGGCTTGGAGTGGAGGTGTGGCAGCCAAGCGGCGGTAAAGTGGTGCTATCATCGTGCCGGCGTGGTGGTGCACAGAAACTGAAGGCTCACTTGCGTTATGACATGCGAATAAGAGTGGCCAGGGGTGGGGAAGAGAGAGGACATGAAGGGGATTCCAATTCACCTTGGCATGGAGCTTGGTGATGCTCAAAGATGGTCGGCGGTGAGTGAAGGGTGACAACGACGCTTGGCTACAGCGGAGGTGTCATTCCGATGGCTTCTTCGCACAACAGAAGGGTGGAGGATGCAGGCGAGAGCATGGTGGAGCTCACTGAGGGCACAGTGAGGCTTAGCAGTGCTCTAACTACTGATAATTGCTCGTTGGTGAGGCAAATGGAGTTCAGAGGGGGGGGGGAGACAGTGCTAGGAGTCTCCAAGGCTCGGGAGAGGGGAGTGGAGCACTTTGGGGTGAGGGGTAGTGGTGCTAGGGGTTTCCTTTTGTAGGGTTGAGGAGGGGAGCACAGTGCCCAATTCATTGCCAGAGATCATGGTTACAAGAATGGCAAAGGGTAGAAAAGGAACGGCGGGGCGCGGTAAAGGAAAGGGGAGGGAATTGAGGGTACACAACGAATAGGAGAAGGGGAGAAAAAGGAAGGTGATGGCGCATCGGTGGTGCGTCAGAGCGAGGAGGAAGGTGATGGGGAAGAAAAGACCTTGATGTGTAGGCCCAGGGTGTCGGCGAGAGGGGGAGAGGGAGACAGGCCGGGCTGGGCTATGTGGCACGTGGAGAATAAGTGGTGGGACTGAGAGGATTTCAGCCCAAGGAATTTTACAATTTTTAAATCCCTTTTTGATTTTTTTAGAAAATACAGGAAACTCCAAATAAGCTATAGTACCAAATATAGTCCAAAAATTCTAAAAAATTCACAAAATTTCCTAGGCTATTTTGGACTTAGGAAAATTATTTCCAAATTAAGTTAGTTTTATTTTTATATATAATATACTTTTAATTTCTAGAAAATGGAAAACCTTTTTAAAAGCAGAAAAATAATTAGTTCAAAACTTAGGAAAACCAAATATCACCTTTTTACTATTTCTTTAATTAAATTAATTTTATATTATTTTTGAAATAGAAACATAGGCTATTACACAAAAATAAAGTTAAAACACCACAAATTAATTAGTTAGGTCCATCCGATGCTAGACATGTGGTTGCACGGTGTGACTTAGATCAATAGCGCGCAAAGTTAAGTCATTAATCAATACCCAATGAGACATCTACATCCCAGTGTTGACCACATTGCCCCTTTACTGCATCATCACTTGCCCCAGTGAAAATCATTTTGTTTAACCAATACCAATGATACTACCGATGTTATGGTACACAAATTTTATAACTATGGCTGACCACCATGATTCAATATCTCATTATGTCAAAACTAATTAATTGATCAATGTGATGATGAGTCCAATATAACAGTAAGCATTGCTTTGCATACTAGACGTACAATCCTAATAGTGCATCACTAGATAATCAACCATCCAACGCGACAATGGAATCATAGCCTTCAAATTATCAATGAGGGACTTAATCAAAATTGATTAATAACTACCAAGCACAAGGGTTTGTAATAATATAGCAATGCAAAATAAGTTAAAACAAAATAGTAATACATAGATTTGAAATAATAGTTCAATATGATCAAATGTCACAACTTGCCTTGGTGTTGCTCAGTTACCACTTCTCGATCTTCAAGTCCTGCTTCTGCCCCTTTGAAGACGTAATCTAACGAGAGTGAAAGTGAACAAAACACAAATGAACTCAAAAGAAAATCTAAGTAAAATCCAAAAATAACAAAACCAGAATCAAAAGATAGAGATCAATTTTAGATGAATTTAGGAAGAAGAATTGAATCAATCGCAGTTCGGACGGAGGAGAATGGACTCTCAAAAAATGCATTAGCTGGGAAATTCTAGAAAAGGAAAAGCTACTACACTAGGGTTTACTATGCTATGGACCAGTTCTAAGGAATAGTGCACCGGCCGATGCGGTCCATACTTCAGCCAATTGGTTCGGGCATACCATGTCCACCATCCTAATGTTGCCATTGTTGTGAGCGCCATTGCCGTTGTTCCGGGTGTTTACCATCTGCTTGATGCTTCAGGAGAGTCAGGTATAGATTTGCTAAGAGGGGTTCGTATGCCCATCCCAAAACAACCAAAGAACACCACAAAGATAACGATAAACAAAAACAACTTCGAATATTATTAATAAGCAACTTCGAATAGCGATAAACTAAGGTTGTGGCTGACGACAAAGGATTCGCAGCTCACCAACAACGCCAATTTATTACATTATTATTATAACTCTAAGGCATCCTAGGGTGCTGGCTAGAAAATCAGAGACTTCATCTGCTATCTTCTCGGGTGTGATCTGCTCTTCGAGAGAAATCATGGCGGTGGCTGCCTTTAGGTCGAAAGGGGCACTTCTAGATTTTCGGCCTAATGCCACGAAAGAAATTGCAACGCCACCAATTTGGTTGTAATTGGTAGGACTTATTGCAACGTTTTTCCAAAACGGTGGCAATAGGTGGACTTTATTGCCACTATTATATTGCATTGCGATATTCATGAATGTCGTTGCAATAGGTAGGTGTTATCGCAACGATTTTGAAAAAGTGTTGCGATAGGTTGGATATATTGCCACGACACTCTTTTGTTGCGTTAGTGTTGATTTTCATTGCAATTATTTGCTCCTATTGCAACCATATATAATTTCGTTGATATTGGGTGATACTATTGCCACGATGTTTTTTCGTTGGGACAATCTTCAGCGGTGTTGCAGTAGGTAGTTGCGTATTGCAACGAAAAACTAAAACGATGCAATAACATATTTATATTGCCACGTGTAAATTTTGTTGCTATAGAGTAGTGTGTTTCATTGCAATATGGTATTCTATTGCAACTCTTTTGATTCGTGGGCTTTTGTTTAGCTATCCAGTCATGCAGCAAAAAAATTATGAAAATTGAAAAAAAATGGGAAGCCACCTAGGAATCGAACTAGGGACCTTTTGATTGGTAGCCAACGCTCATACCACTAGGATACGAACACAGTTGTGATTATACATGGAAAATTTTGTACTTAAACAATAATAAGCGGAGTCTCCGTGTTGGAGTTGAAAAGCCTGTAAGGCTTACGGCCGTTTCCTTTTTGGAGTTGGTGTTCGTGTAGGTGACCGGCTGTTGGTATGGGGTGACAGTCGGTTTTCTTCGTATGTATAAAAACATGGTGCAGGGGCTGCAAGAATTGTGAATACGTGCTGTGATTGAGTGAACAAGAGAAAAAGAGGCTACGGCGGTTGTTCTAGTAGTGCAGCCTAGGGGTGAAAACGGGTCGGGTTTTTCCTGACCGATCCGGTACCGAATCCGGCTGGTAGCAAATTCGGGAAACTGGGTTGGTATCCGGTCGGATTTGGTTTCAGATACGGATATGTGTAGACGGATTCGGTAGCGGTCTAACGATTTTCATCCAACTCCTCTAATGATTTTCGAAGTCCAGGATCGGCAACAATATCGCCTGGATTAAGCTAAATGTTTTGCCCAATGTTACTAGCCCCAGTTTCTAATGTTTCTAGAGATTGGCTCGACTTGAATTGTTTATTTGACTGTATATCTTGTGTTAGAAAATACGATAACAATATCTTGCTCATCTTCATTTTGTAATTTGTATTTTTAAACCTTAATAGTTAGTTCCTAAATAGCAAATATAAAACATTAAATATGTGTTATTTTACCTGATCATTCGTACTGAAGCAATAAACATATTTCCTCTAAACTCCAAAGACCAAAGTCTGATCATTCGTACTAAAGCACTAAACATATTTCCTCAATTCCTGTAACCTCCAAAGACCAAAGTCCAATCCCCCAATCTATACCTGCTCGTGCTCTGCCAGTCGCCCAGTCAAGCCATTCGCCCGCATCCAATCCTCATCTATTTCCATTCTGGCTTTGGCGGTTCGGCCGCATTCGCCTCTCTGCAAAGCCGCATCAGCGCCTCAACCAGGCAACTCTCTACTCAGCTTCGGGTACATGAATCCAAGAGGGCGAGGGGCGATGGCGGAGGCCGAAGGCCAGAGGGCGGAGCAGAGTCGCAGGTCCACGAGCACCTGGAGGCTGGAGACCAAAGGGCGGAGGTGCAGAGCGGCAGAGGCGCAGGTCCATTGTCGCTTCGTGCCTGCGTCCAGCCGTCTGCGTTGGGAGCAAGGGGTTGGGCGGCGCTGCGGCGGCCAGCATACCATGGATGTGCAGCGCGTGCAGCGGCATAGGCGAGGGTGGCGACCGACGGTGAAGACGTGCGCGAGCGAGGCGGCGGCCGACGGTAGGGGCGTGCGAAGCGACGCAGGCGAGGGCGGCTGCCGGAGGTGGGGGGGCACACAAGCACAGCCGCGCAGGCGAGGGTGGCGACCGGCGGTGGGGGCGAGCGCAAGGACCCGCCGACTATCCCAACCTGGCCGCCGCCATGGCCGCTGGCGGCGGCGACATCCCGGGCCTACCTCAGGCGCCCGTGTCCCCTACCGAGGTAGCGAGCTCGAACGGTGGGGGTGGCTGGTTCGGGGGTCTCTTCGGCAAGAAGGAGGAGAAGAAGCCCAATGCGGGCGGGGGCAAGTCGGAGATCTTGGAGAGCTTCGACACGCTCAGCGCTCCGATACCATCGTTCGAGTACAAGTGAAAAAAGGTGCGATTTTTATTCGATCTGCTCTTCAATTCATATATGTTTCAGGCTTTGAAAAGGCGCAGTCTTTAAATTCGATTCGGTCCCTGTCAGTTGTTTCCTCTAGTTTTCTTGATGTGGTGGGGATTAGGAGTTTGTGTTCTTGTGGATTCGGCCGCTGATTTGTTTCTTGTGCTATATACCGCGAGATTTCCGGTAGTAGTCTGTACCGTATCCAACAAGAAGCGTTTATAGTTTCCTATTCGAGGTCACGATTGGTCATGCTATATATCTGCTCAGGTGTCTCGATTCATATCTCCCGGAGAGGTTTTCTTTGTTCGCGATCTTTCGCTGAGTTCTACTATTGCTCCGTCGTCCACAACCCATCATCGATAGGGTTACGACGCAACATCTACAACAGAGGGGATGGAAGGGCCGTTGTCACATGATGATAGGAGGTGGATGCGCATGGATAGGACTAAAGTTGAGTGGCAGCAGAAATTTATTGAAACCACATTTGCTGGCACATCGAAAGGAGGAACTGCTGTGTGTCCATGTGCTAGATGTCGATGCATGGCATACAGAACGCAATCTGTGGTATAGAATCATTTGCTTGTTAAAGGGTTTGATGAAAGTTTCATCCAAGGGGACGGTAGAAGGGAAGGTTCAGCTGATGATGACAATACTGATGTAGGATTAGACAATGATGACACTCCAGTTGATACTTCTGCCACCAAAAATATGATTTAGGATTAGACAATGATGACACTCCAGTTGATACTTCTGCCACCAAAAATATGATTTCCTCACTAATCAGGGGTGCAATACATGGAGACATTAGTACTGATAATGAAGAGCCAAATGAAAGTATAAAGAAATTCTATAAATTATTAGAGGAGGCACGAAAGGCATCGTATCCAGGTTGCAAGGACGCAACTAAGGTTTCTTTTATTGTGCGGCTCTTTCAGATTAAGTGCATGCATGGTATTAGTAATACTGCCTTGGAGAACATACTTCATCTCTTCTCGCTTGTGCTCCCTGAAGGCCATGTATCCCAAACACTTTGGACGAAGTGTAAAGGGTGGTTCGAGATCTAGGCCTGGACTATATTAAGATACACACCTGTGAGAATGATTGTGTGTTATTTTGGAAGGAAAATGAAAAATTGGATACATGTCCAACATGTGGCGAGTCTAGGTGGAAAACGGCCGATGGTGCTCAGAAGGGTCATGAGGCTAGTGGCACTGGTACAAAGAAGAAGCGTTTTCCACGTAAAATCCTACGATATTTCCCGCTGATTCCTCGGCTGCAGAGAAGCACAGCCGAGCAGGCCAACTAAGTCATTCATAATATTGGCCTACACTTCCAGTCTCAATTGACACCTACAAATATGTTCTGTGCGTTTGGATACTGCAAGCAGCAAAATAACAGAGAAGGAATTAGAGTCACAAGATAACTTCATTTCATCACAAGAGGAAAACTTTGTTTTCCAGTCATCATATAAGGAAAGCACTAGGTGCAAATCATCGAAAACTCATGGTAATGGATACTTGGCGTACTATCCAACACGAAGGCAGCTATACAATGAAAATTTGCAGATGCAAGCCCGACATTCTGCGGAATCCCAAAGGACAAGGTTAGAGCTGCTGTCTGAGGTTCAAATGTTAAAAGAAACTTGCAAACCAAGTTGCGGAAAGGGCCAACAAAAAGGAAGAAAGTAGGCGTTAGATAGAAGAATTGTTGAATTCGAGGGAGACAATTAAAGAAGAACTCAGGCAAGAGTTTATGTCCATGCTAGGAACACAAAGACAAGGAGCCTTCCAGGAGGTAATAATTTTGAAACAAATTTAACTTACAGTTAATAGCAATTGTGTTAAAATGCGTGAGGTTTCAATAAATTTCTGTAATAGTCTGTGGAGTTGTTTTTTCATCAAATCTGTTTCCACAAGTAATCATTGTATGCTTTCTTTTATTTTATATTTATCCCTTGGCTGATAGTTTCCTGGGTTCTAGTGCATCTCCACTTCAATGTTTATGATATCTTAATACTTAAAGTAACCTACAAGATACATTAATATATTATCAAACATCTAAATTTTATCAATTGATACTATAAACTTTAAAATAAATCTAAATGCGCAAATAAACAGCCCACCTTGCTATTTCTCATATATATACACGCTAACAAGGCAAAAACGTGGACTCAAAGTGGGCCTTAATTGTTCTCTTTTTTAAATTTGCGCTAACCAGGCCGTGTCTAATCGTTTTGCTTGTCGAGGTACATATATGTTTGCAAAATTTACCTGTCGTGTGCTTCCTGTCCTTTTGTTTTTTTAGTTGCTGCAAAACTTACAAGAGAATTTTGCCCAAACCTGGAACTTTTGTCCGAAATTACAAATATACACTATGCGATAAGTCACCTCATCGGATTCCGTCAAACAAAGTTAATGATCTAAGTCAAGCCCAATACACATTGTTGACAGACTTAATATCTAACTAGAGAAATGAAGATGAAACTTACAATCCAAGTCCATGAAGCCCTAGCGGTTAAATCTAGTAAATCAATGTGACGGAAGCCTATAATCTCAACTGCACATTATCTCATTAAATCTTTTTAACCTAATCATTTGTCAATTGTGATGACTTAATCCATATGTCCTTTATAAAAAAACTGACCTATTTTATACTGAAATCAGGTTCATTTGTTGTTGCTCATCCACCATTTAGATTCAAGGCATGCTTGCACTGTAGTCGCAAGGTTTCTATCGGTAAACCTTTTAGTAGTGCTAGCTTGTCCTTGATTGTTTGAACAAGTAGCTTCTTTTTTAATAAAGAAGGTAAAGGGTGTTACATAATGTTTTTATGTGACATTATTGGATGGTTTCTTCATGTTTCCTGAGCACTGTGGAGTCTTTAAACAAAATTGTATTGCACAATTTTTTCCTTCATGGTTTCGGTCATTATACGAGAACTAACTATTTGAAAACTAAATTTTAAATGCAGGCTAACCAAGCTACCAACGAAACAATACATGTTCCTGCTGCCCCAACCGAACGAAATGACACGACTCCACGGAGTGAAGAAACAACGCCGCAGGTAATAGCAATTGCAACATGTTTACAAGCAACATGGATCACTACACTTTATGAGCCCTGAAATGTTTTCTCGAATTTTTTGATAAGCAGACTAACCCAGATAGCAACCTGGAAACACAACATGAAGCTAGGCGAACTTCAGAAACCAATACTCGCACCCCTAGAAGTTGTGTTCTTAACCGAACTCTTCCCCAAAACAAAGACGGGAATGCGTCAGTGAATTATATTACTACAAAAACACTAAAGGCTGCTGTTGCTACTAAACATGCACGCACAAGGAGTCAACAGGTATGCATTGCAGAGGGATTTTTTTATAGCTGTAATGCCTATCTACTACAACATTGCAAATTGTTAATCGCGAGTTTTTCATCGTTGTATGGTATGCTTTGAATGACAAAATTCTGTGGAGAATGTCTCTTGTTAGTGCACTTCACATCATTTTGCGTTGGAGAATCGCAGATCCAAATGACATACTTTTGCATATGAAAAGTAAACTGCACCGATCTGGATTGATTTTCTCCTTGAGTTCACTATATTAACTCTGTTTTGATTGCTTGGCTCCTTTCTCCGTTATGTCACCAATGATGTTAATTGGAATCTAACCTGCTCATCATCTACCTTTCTGGTGGTTCTTGAGCTCTACATATTTTGACAATCATGTCTATATCTCTAAACAGTTGCATTGATGCAGTAATGAACATATGTATTCATGTTATGAAAATTTATTCCATTTACAATGTGTTACTGTCGTGATGAGCTGAACAACTGATGCATATGCCATTTTGAATGATTTTATTCAGGAGGAAGGAACAAATTGAGTGCAGTGCTCAGGCCATGTGAAGCTAAGGTCAATTCAAGCTATTCAGCGAGGTAAAGCCAAGCTTCAATGCAGTGATAGCTAGGGACATTTTAGTGATGCTTGTAATACAACTTCAAATTTTTGTCACAATTAAAGTTGGTTTCATTTCAGATATGTGTAGCAACAAATTCTATTTTGATATAATGATTTTACTACATCGGTAGATTCCTGTTGTGACAAACATTAATGGCGTTGCAATAATTCTTGTTGCTACTAAAGCAATGTGTTGCAATATACACTATTCCCTTCAACTTTTGGCGTGGCAATATATGCTATAGCAACAAAAAAACAGCGTACCAAAAGAGTCTATAGCAACAAAAGATCAAGTGTGGCATTAGAAGCTATGGCAACGAAAATAGCAAGCGTGGCAATAGAGGCTGTTGCAACCAAAGTATGTGCGTGGCAATTGAATCTATTACCACGAATTCTTTGCGTGGCAATATCACTATGTCCTATTACCACGAATTCTTTGCGTGGCCATTGAATCTATTACCACGAATTCTTTGCGTGGCAATATAGTCTATTGCTACCACCAGTTTTCGTTGCAATTTAACTTATAACCACGAAATCGGTATGTTGCAAATGCTATCTACAACAACGCCACATTGCGTGGCAATAGTTGTTTTTGCCACGCAATACATTGTTGCATAAACTATGTATTGCAATGCTTTATTGCGTTGCAATAGGTAAACTTTATTGCAACGAACCGAAATACCGTGGCCCAAACTTTAGACCACGAAACTTCTTGCCACGCCTCCCAACGAAAATTGAGCGCCATTGCCGTTGTTCCAGGTGTTTACCATCTGCTTGATGCTTCAGGAGAGTCAGGGATAGATTTGCTAAGAGGGGTTTGTATGCCCATCCCAAAACAACCAAAGAACACCACAAAGATAACGATAAACAAAAATAACTTCGAATATTATTAATAAGCAACTTCGAATAGCGATAAACTAAGGTTGTGGCTGACGACAAAGAATTCATAGCTCACCAACAACGCCAATTTATTACATTATTATTATAACTCTAAGGCATTCTAGGGTGCTGGCTAAAACTGGGCTAAGTACTTGGTCTTGTCCCCAGTGCGACGCTTCTTGGGTGGGGTCTCAAAGTTGGATCCAGTGGTTGAAGAACTCTCATCACTAACCCGTAGTGCAGCTAACTCTGCCTCGGCTCGCTGAAGTTTGAATGTGGTGTAGCTTAGTTCATCCAAAGTGGCTTGATAAGCGTAGTCCAAAGACCGCGTCAATTCCACAAGTGGCTTGAGCCGGGGGTTATCTTCCATCTCCGTGGATGCAAAGATGCTGGTGAAGCTTGCAGGGTATCTCCTGGGGTAATACCGGAACTCGGTATTTCAAAGTTCTCAGGCGTAGAGCTCCCTTAGCTGACGAATGGCCTCGCGTGCAACATCTTGAATACCGGTGAAAAAGGTATCCTGTCTCTGCGGAGCATCGAAGATGTGGAAAGCAGCTGTGTCTCCGATCCTGGCGTAGATCCGAACTTCTACTCTCCAAGACTCTTGTTCTCCGATGTTATGCAGGTAACCATGGTAAATTGGGCGTGCCTCGAATCCTGACTTTTGAAGAAGGTCCCAAAGGCAGTTGACTAAGTATCCGGCTTGGGTGCCAAAGGTGGAGTGGGTAGGGGTCTCGGCCATCTACAATTTTGAAAAGGCAAGTGTTAGAAAACCACTTTTGAAGAAAATAATAGAAATGAGTTAAGAAATTATGAGAGCTTTTGAAAATTAAGTTTGTAGAAAAAGCTCCTTAGGATGATCCAGTTCTATTCTATCTACGGTCACGCCTTGGGGTCATTAGGGCTCTGATACTATCTTTGTCAGGACCCGGAGCGACAACTCCAGGATCCTTTGTGTAAATCACACTAGTCTAGGATCAGCTAGTGCACACAGCAGATAACAAAGATAAATATCAAGTAATATGACTATATTATTCCACTTAAAAGGGTATGGCCTTATGGCCAGCGTTTACATCATCGCCCATTGGCAAACATTATTCATAGCAAAGGAAACTGCGGAAGCAAGCTGGAAAAGCGAAGCCCAAGTCTGCCCACAGGCAAACGACGGCAAGACGTGTCCAACTCGTCCTGGTCCTCACCGTAGTCGTCGTAGCCCTCCTTTGTGAGGAGACAGCAAGAGTGAGTACAAACTTGTACTCCGCAAGCCACACGGGAAAAATGCAATATAATGCTTAAGGCCACAAGGGAAGGCATATAGGGTTAGTTGAGCAGAAAACAGCATTTAAAAGAATACAATAAATAGATTGAAACTGCTGAGATTTAATACAATAAGTAAAAACAATAACTGTAATTAAAATTAATATCGTTAGTTCAGGCTCCGACCAAACACTAACCTATTCTCGGGCATCCCACCCGGTCCATCTTTTCCAAAAGATTTCACGTGGCTCCAACCACAAGGTTTTATAATTCATTTTAAAACCAAAGTCTAATCCATGAAAAACTTTACTCAGCATGCCCATGACCGTGGGCACGGCTATCCAGGATAGATTATACACTCTGCAGAGGTCGTACAGCTTTACCCACAAGACACGATCATCCCGTTTTACCACTAGATTACACACTTCCTTAGGTGTGCGGTTAGGAGTCGTGACAAGGCCTTTACAATGCAAAGCCGTCAACCTGGCCAAGCCAACTCTAAGGTTTCACCCCAGTAAGGACTCCACCAGACCGGGACCCCCTCTTGAGCCGAGTGAGACTTCTCATGGCCTACGCCATGCTCACTTTCATCCTACGACATGACCCAGGTTGGGACTCGCAAATTATTCAGCCAGAGCTGTCCCATACCAGCCTTGTGGTAGTACGTTAGGGCTTTGCAACTGTAGCTCACAGACCGGTCCTTAATTGACTTAGGCTCAACCACATACCCCCTGTGCACGACAATCAACACTGTGTCTCCGAACAACAGTGCATGCCTGCACCCACCACCTAACCATTAGCCTAAGTCTAAACCAGATTTTATATTTTGTTTTAAAATATTTTATCAACCTTCTTGACTCTCCAAAGTCAAGAGTACATTTCAAACGCTTATCATTTTATGTGAAAAGGTACCCCAAAATCAAAATTATGTCTAAGCAGGTCTATGCATTTGAATAAAATTCTCTAGCCAATACTAGTGTACTAACTAGAGTTTGATTCTAAGGTGACAAGGGATCAGGATTTGCAATGTCAAAGGAGGTATTAACAAACAGGTATTAACTAAAGTTAAAACTGAATTGAAATACATTGAATAAAATTATGCATGCAATATAATTTAAATCAACATAATTTTATTTGAAAACTGGGATCAACATGATCAAGGAGTGTGACTTGCCTTGCTCCTCAAGTGGGTGTGAATCGTCGTCGAAGAATTCTCCGGAATCATCGCAGTCGACACGTGAAAATAACTCAAATAAAACCCAAATAAATTCAAATTGACTTCAAGCCAGAAATGGATAGAGGGGAACTTTTGATGAATTTACAAATTTGAATGGGCTAAATCGGAGTTGGGATGAAGAATACGAGCTCCGGGAAGTTTAAATTCAGGGGGAAAAGAAAAAAAGAAATTTCTGGAATTATTTTCCTAAAGGAAAATCTGAATTATTGCGCCAGCAGGGAATTTAATTTCTGTTGAATTATTTTTCAACGGGAAAATAGGGATTTATTGCGCCAGCTGACATCAGCCCTGGGGAGATTCTCGGACAGCCACTGATGTGTGGGCCCGGGTCTATGGATCGGGTCCACGGTCCACAGGAGGTGCTGAGGTGGCACGGGACATGCGGTGGCGCTGACTGGGCCGGGGGTGGCCGAGGTGGCGGGGGTGTGGCGCCACATGGCTGCCACGTGAGCACGAGGAAGCCGACGTGGGAGGCCAGCCGGTGGTGGCGCTCGGGCACGGCGTGCTCGCCGGCGCTCCAGCGAGCGGCGACCGGCGGTGAGGGGTGCAGGAGGGAGAGGGGCATGCGGGGGACTCGGGGGTGGTGCGCGGTCTCACCGTGGGCAACCGGAGGCACGTCGGCGACGAGGAGAAGCGGTGGCGCGGCTCGGGCTACGGCGGCGACGGGCTCCAGTGGCGGAGAGGCGCGGCCGAGGGGCGGAGGGTCTTCGCACGGGCGCGTGGAGGCCGAGGGAGGTGGCGGCGGGGCACGAGGACGCCAGAGGCGGCCGCAATTCCTCGCCGGAGGAGCTCCGGCGCTCGGAAGCTTGGGCGCACGGCGCGAGGGCGCTACGGTGCTCGGGAGAGGGAAAAGGGAGAGGAGGGAGGTGGTGCGGGGAGAGGGGAGGCCGGGGAGGGGCTTTTATAGGGGTCGGGGAGGGGGAGCTAGTGGGGATTCCTCGCCGGAGATGGCGGGCGACGGAAAGGAAAGAGAGGGGAAGAAGGAAAGGGGGAGGCGCGAGAGGAAAGGAGGGCGCGGGGTTTAGGGGATTCGGTCCCGCCGGCATGCACGGCTTCCAAATAGGGGGAGGCGGCAAAGGAAAAGTCCGGATCCGCCGTGGTTCGGTCAGCCGGAGCAAAGAAGGAAAGGGGAGGGGAGAAGAAGGAAGGTGGCACGGGGAGGGAGACGCGCCTGACTGGTGGGTCTGGGTAGCCAGCGAGAGAGGGGGCGCGGGCGGCCAGGATGGCACCACGCGGGGAGAGGGAGATCGGGCTGCGGGCGCGGGCGCGAGGCGGACGGCGGATTGGGCCGGGCGCGCGGGGATCGGCCGATCTGGGCCGGGCAAGTGGCAAGCGGGGAGGAGGGGGGAGGCGGGATCGGCCGGGCGATCTGGCCGTCCACGTGGCGGCCGGAGAGGAGGGAGGAGAGGGTTTTTTAAATTTTAAAAATGTTTTTGATTTTCAGAAAGGCCCAAATAATTCCATAAAGCTCAGAAAAATATGAAATAAATTCCAAAAATTTCAGAAAAATTCATAGAAATTCCTGAATAAGTTTTGGACCCAAATAAAATATTTTTAATACCTTGACTGCAATATATTTTAATTTTTGTTTTCTTGTAAAATACTTTTTAATCTTTAAATGACTTTTAAAAAATTCAGAAAAAAATTTTGGGATGTTACATTGGGTTCCCGTGGTCACTTGTCAATTGCAATGCAGCTGAGGTTGGTGAGACATGAGAAAGACTAAGGGTGATGAGGCGGTCCTGTTTTATCTAGCTCAGGTGCCAAGGAGGGATGGAGGGTGGCTGATGACAAGAGGGCACACAGCGTGAGCTCGGCTCCGGCGAACTTTGTGCTCCGGTGGTCTTCGTCAATGGCGGAGGGGTAGAGGAGGATCATGGGAACACGGCAGAGCTCCTGGGGTGACAACGAAGCTTGGGGTGGTTCAACATGGTAGTAATTGCTCATCGGAGTTGATGAAGGCGATAGTGGCCAAATCTTGGCTCCCGGTGCGACGCAACAAAACCGAGGCATCGGTGAGAGTAGGGTAAGGTTGGGGTGGCTTGAGGATGCAATTCCTGAGCTCAACATGGCCTTTTATGCATGGGAGAGATAGAACAAAGGGGAGTTCGAGGCGGGCCATGACGGCAATGTTTGTGGAGTCCGAGGTGGCCACGACGGCGATGTCGTATCCAGGGTGGACATGAGGTGGAAGAAAAACTATTCTCAGCACTATTTAGATGACAAACAGGGCCCTCATGGTGGTGAGGGAGTGGTAGGCTAATTTAATTGATATTTACTTTATTCACATTTAATCTTTTTAATTTCTAAAATTCATATTAAGATTTTATTAATTCAAGAAAAATTCAAATGATTATTTTTATTTTAAAAACTTTAAAAAGGCATTGAAAACCAGGATGTTACATGATGGCACTAATGTAAATATTCAAAAGCTTAATCACTTGTTGTATCCTATCAGCTAAAAACTTCTCATATTATTTTGCCCTTAATAAAGCCATATTGATTTGTATGAACAATTTGCAATATCACTTGTTGTATCCTATCAGCGAAAGATTTTATCAAGAGTTTCAAGCAAAGTTTAGCACGGAATTTGGCTTGAAATCATCCATACCCTCAAGCGTGTTCTTTTTTGGGACCTAAGTGATGAAGGAGGTATTAACACTTTGTAGGCCTATTTTCCTTTCATGGAAATCATTACAGAAAGTTCTAAAGTCTTTTGCTATAATACACCAACATCTCTTGAAGAATGGACCATTAAACCCATCAGGTCCAGTGCTCTTGTTGTGTTGTCATTTGGTTGAGTTTAATTTAGTGCCTTTGAATCTCTGGTTTTTTTTGTCGGAGTGGTGGTGGTTTGACTAACATTTGGCTGGGGGATAGACCATTCGGCAATCTGACTGCCTTCTAATGGTGATCTGACTAGCTTGTCTTTGGCAATCTGACCAGCTTGGTGACCACAGTTAGACTGGCCTTTGTTGTTTTAGTTGAGGTGTGTTATTGGTTATGTTAGTCACAGTGTTAGTCCATGCAAGTGTTAGTCATGGAAGTCCATGCATGTGTGAGTCATGGTGTGTCCATGCATATTTTGTACTAATAAGAGTCATGTGCATGTCAATTGTGCTTGGATCGATTGATTTGTCTTTGATAACCAGGTGCTTGATGAATGTTGGGGCAAGACCAAGGCTTGGTGGTCATGGCATGTTGTATAAGTTCGGGTGGAGCACCATCTCAAGCAAAGAAGCATGGGAGAAAGAGAAGGATTATGAGGAGCCAATGTATACATGTGATGTTCCAATTGGACTTGTGCATTTCAAGTGGTGATGATTCTTGGAGCAGAAGTACAATCTTAGCGGCAAGTAATTAGGCATCATAGACTATAGCGTAAAGTGGTATTCCATAGGACTTGGGCTTTTCAAGTGGTGAGGGCCTCGGAGTAGCCATACGATCTTGGCGATGAGGCATTGGGCCTCTCATCATTTTGGTGAAGACTGATGGGTGGAAGTTAAGAAAATTGTTCAATAATTGTTGCACGAGCGGTTTGCGAAACCGCGGTATTGGTCTAAGTGGTTTAGGTCATATCTTTTGTGGATAGAGTGTTATATTAGGCTTTTAGAGCCAGGTTAATTCACACTTTGAAAAGTGTGCAAGTGTGTGAAATTTAAAACTCATTTTCCCATGTGTAAGTGGTATATCCAGAAAGATTTGCTGGCTTAGTGTTTAGGTGTGAGGTGGAACCCTCCACTATTTAAGCCTTGTGTGTCAAGAGAGAGGTTATCATCTATAGGGTTTGGGTTTCCAAGTGTGGAGCCTTTAATGTGTGTGCTTTAGGCTTAGAGCTCTGCCATCTTGAGGGAGTGGCTGTAAAACATTACTCTCTTAGTGAAATAATCATGAAAAGTTTGTCCAAGTGAGTTGTACCATGGATCCTCCCTTATAATTTTGATTTGCTTGGCTTTCTTGTTTGGATTTATCTCTTGTTGATCTTTTCTAGTGCCAAAGATATGTAAGAGGTAGAGATATCTCCTAGAGATTAGATCCCATGCATCTAGGCATCTTCTAGGGAGAGTTCTTGAGTTTGCCCATATCTCGAGAGAGATGATTTTAGGGTTTTGCTCTTGTGGGACATTTGGATTGAATTCATGTTATGATGTAGCTTGCTATGATATGTGAGAAACCATCCAAGGTCATCTAGACCATATTGGATTCATGAGCAAGAGTAGATCAAGGTTTCTCTCTTTTGCCTGGTTTTGGTGCAACTATTCTTGTTTTCGATAAAGTTAAGAACTTTGGAATCTGCCTTCACGATCCATGATTGAAATAGGTTCTTGACATCCTTGGGAGCGTTTGTGCAAAGTTTCACTACATTTGGGTCAGTGGGTTGAGAGTAGGTTCTTTTCTTAGATCACATGCAGTGCAATTATGCACTATTCCCTAGCAAGTGGTTAGACTGTAAGGAACTGTGTGGTCAAACCACCGAGCAATCAGACTGGCCAGTAGTCAGACTAGCTGGAAATCAAACCGCAAGAACACCGATGGTTAGGCTAATGAGTCTTGCCTGTGTGAATTTCTGATCTTTGGCTTTAGGTTTTGGTAAGATTTTGTAACACCCTAGTTTTTAGCGCCTTTTTAAATATTTTTTAAAATAAACATAACTATTTGGATTTTTCTTGGAATTAATTAAAGCTTAATTTAAATTTTATGAAATTAAAATGATTTAATGTTAACAAAATAAACATCAATTAAATCAAAACTAGTTTTAGTTTGGTTTCTTGTGTTGCAAGGGATTTTGCTATATTTTCTTTGAGTTCAATTTGAATTATCCCAATTCCTAGAAATCAGAATCCCTAGAAAATTTGAATAACCTAGTGGGCCGAATCCTTCTCTCAGCCCATCTTCCGGCTTGGTCCAGCGCAGCCTACTAGGCCACTCTGTTCCCGCCACCACGTGTCATTACCATCTGCCTCTCCCTCTCTTTGTCTCACTTCCAGCCTGGGCCGAACTGTCAGCCAACCGTCGCTATTGTTTAACTTCCTCACTCGTTCGTTGCTCGCACGTGAACAACATCGCCACCATCTTTGCCCCAGACTCAAGGTCTGCACCTCGCACAACCACCATCTCCTCACTAATAAATAGCGCAACCCCCACCGCACCAAGCCACTTCCGTCCTCGCCTTGCTTCATCATCGAATTCCACCGCAGTCACCACAGCCTTCATCAACTCTAGTGAGCAATCACTCCCATAACAGTGAGTCCTGCTCCCACCTCGCTCCCATATGTTCGTCTCAACGAGAACTCCAACCCATATAGCACACCGCTTAACAAAAGCTCAAGATGTCACATACAACTACTATTGCTACCGATTTTAACCAATAAGCAAGCATTACTAACAACTAGATTTCAAGAATAAACCTTCAACATGGTAGCAAACATAAATTTCATCAACACTATAAACCATAAACTGACCTTGATATGAACCAACAATTATCGAGATGAAACGTAGCTAAGTCTAAATTGAGTAAAGCATCAAACAACAACAATACAAAATAAAAAGATTAAGAAAAACCATAAATTATTTAATCAATGCTATGAAAATTACTAAGTTGTTCATGTCCATAAATGATAAGTTGCTAGGTGGAATGAAGAGCTACAAGTGTGCAACAAACCATGTTCTACATTCACCTAAGCATGTCGCCTTCAACATTCACCTAAGAACAATAATAAAGTAAGGGTTAGTCTATGACTTAGCAAGTATAAAGTAGAACAATAAATGAATCTACATGATTTAAACAATTATTATCCATTTACCATTACATCTCATTCTCCTAAATTCTCATCCACATGTCACAATATCTCAACTCTCTTTTCATGCAACACAATGTTCATGATCAAGTCTCATTCTCTTTCTGTAGCTCATATCACAATGCCATTTTCCATCATTTTGCCACAAATCACAATTATCATCAAATTAATATCATACTGAACAAAAGATAATCAAAATCATTGTATGACATGAATAATTCAATAACAATGGGTCATGATTATTCAGCATCTATCATTCTACTATGTACTTACCTTTTTAGTGGCGATGGCTGATTTGGTTAGGAGATGATAATACAATTGACGCTACTTCTCTTACAACAACTATTCATTCTCAATACAGGCTATAGCACTACAAGGCAACAAATGAATGACAACGCTCCTATACACTCTCCAAACCAACAACTTCCCCCTCTACCAAACAGTCAACCCTGCTATCCCGGTACTAAAATGATCATAACATCAATTCCCATATTGAAATGTAGCAAACCATACCAGTTCTAGAATCTATACAAAATTTTTTACAATTTTCTAACTTATCACGTGCCTAAATTAAATAATCTAAACCCCCATTTTTAACCCGGAAGACAGATATATCATCTTCTGGATAACAGACATATTATTTTTCATAACTATTAATCTACACATGCAAATCTATTTAACTATGACATTTTATAAACTACAGAAAATTATCTACCACTTTCTAGTTATTCCTAAAATTTAATTCTACCAGTAAACTAGTTAAATTAATGATTTTTCATGATTGCGTCTAGCAGTAACCCAGTATTGGACAATAGCATCTCAAAATCATAACTTATGGTCTACCCTTCCAAAATTATGTTCTTGGACTCTCTGGAAATCCTTATGCAGTTACCTACATCTTTTATGTAGATCAAAAACCCTAGTTACTTTATTTAGTATTTTTAATCTACAGTTTGCTATGCTGCTGTCAAAAGACGACAACCTTCCAGGTAACAGGCTTACAAAAATTATAACTCTTAATCTAAATAATCAATTGATGTGATTAAGCACACTAAAAAAGTTAACAAAGTTGTCTACATCTCTCTAGTAGATGAAATTTTCAAACTAAGCCCTTATGGTAACCGAAACCACAATTAAAAACTAATGCAGACAAGCTGATCTATTAATCGAATCTCATATGGGAACTCATTAAAACTCTCTCTAGCCCCAACTCTAATCACTACTAAAATTAACAAACTAGAGGGAAAACTCAAATCTAACTGCGATGAAGAACACCAACATTGTGATCCCTTTATCATGTTTTCTTTCCATTCTCCCTCCTGATCTTTTCCCTGTCATGCTCTTCTCCCTTGAGTTTCTTCCTAGGTGGACATCCGCGCTCGTGCCACCTATCAGCCAACTGCACAGAGATAGCCCTCATGTGCATGCGTAGGTGTGCCGGCGTGCCATGACATGTCCTTGCACGTAGCACGAGGGCGCATGGTCTGGTGCTCGGTCAAGCGTGGCCAGCCAGGAGGTGCAGTCGTGTTGGCAGGCATGGGTAGCAAGGCTAGGAGAGCGCGAGCAAGTGGCTGGGCATGCAAGCATGGCAACACGAGCAACCACGAGTGGGTGGCACAGTCAGCTTTCATCGGCATGGGCGCATTGTCATCGATTGGTAGCTGGCATGCAGCTAGCAACACATCAAAGGCTGGATTAGCAATGTGGGTAGGCATCTCGACAACTGCAACATGGGCATGAGGTGTTGGTTGGAGCGCATAGCCACGGCTGGAGTGCGCTATTGACTGCTAATGTGCAATGATGGGTTGGCTGGTGGCGTTGGAAGGGAAAAAAGAAAAGGCAGCAAGGGTTTCTAGGTTTGAGTTCTCCTCTCCCCCACGTTCCTTTTATAACGATATGAGGCTAATTTGATTCAAACTTCCCCGTGCAACTCGAAAACGGACTCCTCCCAAAAGACCAAAACATCCTATTATCACGTATCCCTTTTTCTATTTACACATAGGTCCTCAAGAGGGATATTTCTAGAATATTACAACCCCGTTGTTTATCCTCGTCAGGAACTCACTGGAGCTCGTTGTTGCCATGGTCGGGCCTTCTCCGCCGCTCCTAGCTCGCCGTTAGCCGCTTCGCGCTACCGTGGACTAGGCTGACCTCACACATGCGTTCTCTAGGTGCTAGCTACCAGATCCAGTAGGATTCTTCACCTACAGCCACATCATTCACCGGTGCCCAAGCTCGACGAAGTTCTTCGCTAGAGTAGCCAAGCTACTATGGTCCACCAGTGAGGTGCCATGTCAGTGTGTTGTCTGACGTGGAAGCCACAGTAGTGCCACGTAGCCGCCATGAAAGACCCTACTTGCTACCTTACCCATTGCAACATAGGGCCATGTCATCAGCCACGTAGGATGCCTCATCACTACCACCTAGATGCCACCTCATTACTTGTTGCAAATGTATCAGCCATGTTAGCCTGCCACATCAGCACACCCGAAACCCTAGGTCTCTGTTGTGGCTACAGACCAAACAGAGAGAGAGTACGGTAGTGGAGAGTTAGGTGAGCAAGTGCTTAGGGTTCCCCCATGGGCTGTATCGTGTATATATATCCACATAGGGAGTCTTTTTACAATAGTACCCTTACATTTGAGTATCTTTTTCAGGGGCACTTATGTCATTATACATGTCCCATTTTGGGCCTTACAACCTTCTAACAGGCCGGCTGGGCTTAGGTGGGGGCCACCCCTACAACAGTCCCTATTCCCTCTCAATGACATGTGGGTCCCACATGTCATCCACATAGACTCGGTGCACCAAGTCCACCGTAGACCAGGTCAACCCCGTGGACTTAGTCTATGAGCCATGGCCCACCTGTCATACACTAGAGCTTTTTCAGAATTATTTTTATTTTGGAAAATCCCAAAAATCTGTAGGGCCCACCTGCCAGCCACTAGCCTACTATTAAAATAATTTTCAAGGGAATATTCCAGAGAATCCATTCTCCTCCAATAGTAGATTAATTGGACAACCGTGCATGCGTGAAGCCAATTCGATGCGTAGTCAACACGCTGCACTCCTTGCACCAAAGCACTCGATATATCACAGTTGACTGACCAGGGAAATCCAAGTCGTCTCTTGACTGAGTCGAGACTCCACAGATGCAATTCCATTCACAGCCTGACAAGCCACGACACTCCACAGATCAATCAGTCCACTAGCTAGCATCCATCCAACCATCAATTGCCCCCGTCTCCCTTCCTCATCATGCCTCCTTCCGCCATGGCCACAGAAGCAAGCTCCTCCTCGTTTCCATGCATCAGCTTCATAGTGGAGTCCCACTGTCTCAGATCCTGCCCACGCGAAACGCCAGGCTTTTCGCATTCACATTCTGCTCATCTTCGCTCGCACCTTATTCTCTGTAATTCCACCTCACAATTCCCAAAATTAGAAGATAGTGCTCACATACATCATAGTATACCAAAAACATATCATATGAAAGTTTAAATAATATAGTAATAACTTACTCATGAGCCGATTAGGCCAAAATCAATAAAATTCAGAAGCAGAAACTTCACACAAGTGGGACCCTCAGGACTTGCCCACAGGCAGCCAACTGGGATTCGCGATCTAGTTCTCAACATCATCGTCTTCCAGCTCTGTCGACTCCTTCAATGCACAGCAAGACTTGTCCTTCTAACCTGACTGACTAAATGATGGTAATTAAGTAAGAGTGAGTACAATGGTACTCAGTAAGCCATCACACAGGATGCAATGATAATATATGTAAAGCTGTCAAGGGAGACTTGAGGTTCTTTCAGTTGCTAAAAGCATTATTTGGAAAGTACAATAGGTACAAAAGCTCCGGAGACTTAGCAGTTTTAACTAAAACCGATTTTCTAAAGTTGATATGGGAATACAATATTAATTATAGCCTAGGTTATATACACTTTTTATAGTGCATGATTACCTCCACCAAATGCTAGTTTTCACCACTGGAGTACAGTTCCCTCCAGGAAAAATCAAAGTTGGGGTTACTTCAGCCCGATGAATTTTCATCCCACCCATAAACATTTTTCAAATAGAACTAACTCGAGAAAGTTTCCATGCCCACCCATTACTGTGGGCATAACTGTTCGAATAGTTTATACTTTGCAGAGCCTATATATCTTTACCCACAAGAGACAATTAATTCGACGGGCATACATGATTCCTTGGTCACGTAGATTGAGAGATTATCATGAGGCCTTTACAATACCTCGCCCCGAGCATCTCAGCCATATGGGCTACTCCCACACGTAGTGGGTCCCGTAAGTTGTGCAGGATGTTCCGCCATAGATTAGCGCAGTCAGACTCCACTTTCCACATCGCTAGCCCTGACAAACATCACCCTCCCCTTTGGTGTCCCATTCAGGTCGGGTCTTCATTATCCTCCTGCATCGATCTTCTGTGAAATAACTTCGAGGGTCTAGTAAATATTTAGCCAAGCCTACAGTTTGCTAGCTTGTGGTAGACTGTTTTACGATACGAGGTCATCACATGATTAAGTGCTTAATTCGTCTAGATGGTGCATACCACAAACCATTGATTCTCATGCTATATCCACACCAACCTCTCTTACTATCCGCCCAGACAGGTATAGAAAGTTTTTAAAGTTTTGAGAAGCATAAAATGAGTTGTCATAAATTATCAATCACGTACATCATGTGATTGTCTCAAAACAAGTTTTCATATTTGAAGAGTAATGATTAGGGTAATTTAATACCCTGGACTTGACAAGACTAGCATAAATTAAATATGACTTATAGCTAGTAAAGTTATCATTAACATCTAAGGTGACAAGGATCATGTATTTCAAGTGTCAAGGATGGCATATTAAAAATTATTACAACATCAAGTAGGCATGTAGCTACATTAAAATTTTACATATATTTGTATAGTAAATTTAAGCATGAAATTTGATTATTTAAAGGAACATAATTTTGCATAAAATATGGGATCAATATAATCAAAATGATGACTTTCCTTGCTTGGTTTACCATGGCCTTGATCTAGTTCAAAGCCTTCTCAGTTAGTGATCTCGAATTCATGATCTTCGCTTCTGCACAAGTCTTGATCCCGCTCAAACTTGTCGTGGCTTCGAGACTCTAGATCCTAATATGTGGCAAACGAGTGAAAGACTAAATAAATCCAAATACTTCAAAAGTTCAAAAAGAGTTAATTGAACTTATTTATTTTTGCTATGATTGAGGATATAAGAGGGGATTTAACAAGTTACGAGATAGGGACGGAGTCAAACGAATTTTAAGTGGAAGCGAAGTGACAGAGGTAACTTCGCTGGGAAGGATAAAAGAAGGATTGATAATGAAGGAATATTCACAAGAATATTCTGCTTTAGATTGGAGCATGGCTAGACAAAGACGATCACAAGATACCAAGACTCAAACTTTTAATTAATATATTCTTTATTTAATTTATATTTATTAAGAAAGTTCCAAAAGTTACACAGGACAGATAGGAGAGTTTACCCAACATACCAAGTATAATTAATTCAGTGATGAAACTTGGTGATTTAGGATGCGGGTGTTACGTGTGATGCAAATAACTTTAATCGGTTAAATTGACTTGATATTCGAGATGCAATATTAGATGAGATTGCAACAGCCAACTGTAGGGACCCAGATTTTGCAATCCGCAATCCTCTGTGATTCCATCGCACTATTCCTTGGATCAGTAGATAGTGCTCACGGATTCAGAAATGAACATCAGAATACATATCATGCGGAAGTATAAATATAATAGTAAACTTACTCACGGGCCGATTAGGCCGAAATCATTAAATTGCAGTAGCGGATGAATGAGCACACAGGTGGGACTTTAGAATATGCCCACAGGCAGCCAACTGGAGGTTCGCGACCTAGCCCTTGACATCTTCATCTTCTCTGCCATCATGTACAATCGTGTTGCTAAGGCGAAGTGATCTGATTCCTGATTCTGGATTTATTGTGAAAGCGAGTGTGAGCACAAACCACTGTGCTCCATGAGCCAATACACAGAATGCAAATAAATAGTATGTATGGCTTATCAAAGGAGAGGCTCAGGTTATTTTATTTGCCATAAATCGCTTTTAGTAGCATTATTATTATTTAATCATAGTATTATTGTTGCTACCTAAACACCACATAACAATTGCCATAATTGACTTAATCCACCGAAAATACACTTTCTATATTGTTTGCTATCTAAAACTCCAAACAGCGTGCGACATCATTTAGTTAATCCACCGATCATACATTCATTGCTGCCTAAGACTCCAAGCAGTGAGTGTCATCCTTTATTCTGGATCCACCAATATCTTTTTGTATTTTAAATTCCTAACAATCCAATCTTGTGGTTGCTAATCATCAACTCTTCATTTCTAAATTCCAATGATTAACTAACACCATTGCTTTTAAATCCACCGAAATCATTCGTATTCAATCCTTTTGTTATTGAACCAAAACCATAATTCATTCTTCCAATAATCAATCTCATTTTCTATTATCTATCACTAACTAATTCACTAGTATACCTCCACCAAAAATATCAATGATCAAGTCTACGACTCACTAGTATACATCCACCGAGAATACACTTTATCAAGATTGTAACCCAATAATTGTTATTATTCCGCCAATATTCTCAGAAATTCAATTTATCCATCAAGTATTTGATCCAATCCTATTAATCCCATTATCGCCAACATCTTCCAAGAATTTATATTAGTTATCAGTGTCGTAATCCAGCAATTACCTTTTCACTCCCTATTCTCCGAAAATTATTTCAATCATCTTTCTAGCCTATATATTCATTTAGGCTCCACCAATTTATTTCTCCCAGAATCCGCACTATCATTTTCACATTTATTTCTCCCAGAATCCGCACTATCATTTTCACCGTTATGATTGACATGAATCCACCAACAACTTTATACGGTTAACACAATCAACCATCTACTTTTCTTACGACTCTATCTATTCTTCCTGACATTTTACTTTGTGAGATGTATTATCATTATTCAAAAATATAATACATAGAAATTTCCTGAGACCTAGCAATTTTGAACAAAAACATAATGTGTAAGAGAATGCAATAATAATAGCGATCTAGATTCCATCCACCATTACATGGCATCTGTACCATATAGCATCTTTTAGCGTTATAGCCGCTTATCTTACCACTGGGACGACACCCAGGACAATTCAAACCAGGACTATCTGCAGCCCTTCACTTTACCAATACCACCCACAAAGTTTTTGAAATAGAACTATATCTAGTTAAGTTCCCATGTCCGCCCTTGTCCGTGGGCACGGCTATTCGAATAGTTTTGACTCTGCAGAGTTTGTACACTTTCACCACAAGAGACAATCCGCTCGCTACCCCACATGATTCCTTAGCCATGTGGTTGAGTAGACCATCACAGTGACTTTTCAAATTATTTAGCCCCTTTTGTCATCTCACCTTATGGGCTTCTCGCACTTGCGGTGGGTCCCATCTATGCACGGGATGTTCCCCACAGTTACTAACGCAGCCGAGCTCCACTTCGCGCAACGCTAGAACAGCTGGGAAACTTCACCCTCCACTTGGTGTCCCTTTAGGTCTCCCCTTGCCCTTGCGTATCCACTTCCTTCCACTACCTGTGAGATGAGTCCGGGAGTTTCGATAAATTTACTTAGCCAAGTTGTACTTTACAGATTTGTGGTTGCACTGTTTTACATAGGAGGTCATGACAAGATTCGGTCCTTAGGGGTATCTGGGCGGTCTACCACTACCCAGTTTGTGCTTCCACTGCACCACACTCACACCCTCGAACCATCCGCCCAAATGTTTAAGCAAGTTGAGGTTTTTGGGAATATAAAATTATCATACCAACATATACCAGTCATTACCATCATGACTTCCCAAACCAGTTTCTCATGATTGAAAATGATAATGATGCTTGGGCATTTCAGTGCCCCTGAGTATCTAAATAGTACTAAGCATGACGTATAATTACGGACTTACTTTTGAAAAGTTACCATTAAAATTTTGCTAAGGCGACAAGGTTCACATATTCAAGTATTCCAAAGGAGGTGTAATATTATTCAAGACAAACAATGGGCATATAACTAGAATTCTTAAATTAAACATGTATTTACATATAAAATAACAACATGCAATTTGATAATTTTAAACCAAAGTAATTTGCAGAAAATGTAGGTTCAACATGATCAAAGTATTGACTCGCCTAGCGCGGTTTTGTCGTGGTCTTGAGCTCACACAAAGTTGTCTCATGCAATGATCTTTGATTACTGGTCTTCATCAACCTTGGTCTTGCTTGATCCATAGAATCTTCAGGACTCCAATTTCTAACTACGCGCTAAACCGCTAAATCCAAATAAATACAATAACTCAAAAGTCCAGATAAATCCAAATAAACTCAATTTAGTGTTATTATGAGTTAATAGGTGATTCGGGTGATTTGAGGCAAGGCCGGTGGTAGAATACGATGACTTGATCTTTTTATTAATAGCTTCTTTTTTATTTTTGTGTTTATCAAGGAAGTTCCATGAGTTAGATTAGACATATGAATCGGTATACAAGTCTAGCTGGGCATCATTTTGTCGAACGTTGATATTCAGGGCATATACTATATACGCGATGTACACAATTTTTAGCTTTCCATATTAATCTTAGAGTCCGGGTTTAGAGCATTTTGTGGTGTGATAGTTTATATATCCTCAATTACCACTAGGCTTTGTTTCATTTTATTTTTAATTTATTTATCTGGACAAGGATTGTTCTATAGAGTCACATTTCAATATTTTCCATTTAGCAAAAGTCTACCATTAAGATTTATTTCGTGGCGGCATGATAATTATTAGGGCATATATGTTTATATTTTAATTAAGGGTAATCTCTATTAAATTTGGATATTTAATCTAAATCATAATGCCTTTACCAATATCTTTAATTAATAATAAATCCTTTAAATAATTATTCAAACCATATAATTAATCATATATGAGCTAATCCAAATTTAAGTATTAAATAATTCCATTTTAGTTCTAGTTAAATTTTATTAGCCTCTCTAAATTATTTTCAAAATTTCCTTGATTTTTATTAATCAAATCAGGTTTGTGAGAATGGAATAAAAATGTGAGGAAAAATGGTGCAGCCGAAGGATTCGAACTCAAGACCTCGGCTGTGTAAGTGTTAAGCTCTTGCTTGGGTAGCCATATGGGCACGGGGTGTTACTTGACTTACCGAAGGAACAAAATGCACAAGAGCTGAGGGTGGACGGCCAAAACAGAGGACAGGCTCGGGCGGCCATGGCTGATGGCGTCGCCGGCGAGGAGCGATCGGGGAGGCGGGCGTAGCCGGCAAAATGGGATCTCCCTAAGGAGGGGATGCCTCTGGGGGTGGCGGCTTCGGCCAGGAGGCGCGGTGGTGGGCCAGCGGCGGTGGAGAGCAGACAGTGGGGGAGGCCGCCGTGGAGGGGGAGCTCGGGCGATGAAGAGTGTCGGCCGTCAGTTGGAGGAGCTTCGGGGCGGTGAGAGGGTGCTCCACCGGCGGTGGGTTGGCAGCGGTGGGATTGGCGGCGGCGGCCGGTGGGATTGGTGGCGGCGGCCAATTTCGGGGAAGAGAGCCGCTCCGGTGAGCACAGGAGTTCTTGGGGTAATTAGCCACGGTGGAAGATGAGGGAAGCGTGAAGAAGATGTTGGTGAGCTCCAATGGCTTTTATAGTAGCGGGAAGGGGGGCCGGCAACGGGCGGGGCGTGTGGTCACATCGGGGCGGCGGTGGCAGCAGAAATCCTGGCTGGCGCGCGGAGGCACGCAGCGGGATTCGGGGTACTCCATGCCACTGGCGCGCACTGGCCGCAGGACCGTGTCACACGGCTTTGAAGCAGAGAGAAGGAGGGGGGCTCGGGTGCACGGGGAAAAGGAGGAAGAAGAGGCACGGGTGGAGCGGGGGAGAGAAGGAGAAGTGCAGGCGGAGCGGGGTGGAGGCGGGGCCCATGGCACATTGACGGCAAAGAGGGGAGGCGCTGGGTGAGAAAAGGCGTGAGGACGAGGCACGGGTCCGCATGGCAGGGGAGATGGCGGAGGAATGGGCTGGCTGGCTGTGCGGGGGAGGGAACGGGAAGTTGGGCCAGGCCTTTGGCCAGCCTGACTTCCTCTTCTCTTTTTTATTTTTATTTTTATTTTGCTTATTTATTGCATATGTTCATATATACATATATTTTCCCTTTATCTCTATTTTTTTATATTTACATTTCTATATCTTTGTTCAACTGGCTAGGCCTTTTTGTATACATATTTGCATATAATTTATGTATTTTATTTTTTTGTTGCCCTTTTATAATACTAGTCCAAAATTAAATTTTTATATTTTAATTCGAATTTCTTCCTCCCTTGTATGGACTATCTTTTCAGGTTTTGATTTAGAATTTTTGGGTTTCCATTATTTGCATATTTTCTTTTATGGCATTATTAATAGTAGTTTTATTTTTTGAAGCTTTTTCTTAAATTTTTGGATCCTCCACCAAAATTCAGAAAATCTCCATAAAATCCAAGTTTCAACAGAACATATTGTAAAATAATTTAAGAATTTTATATTTTCAAATTGAAATTTTTTTAGTATGTTACACCAACTTAAAGAATAATTAATTCAATATCTTAATTAAAGTATGGAGTTGGTCATTTTAGTCATTTGTTATTATGAGCAAGGTTGATTATTTGGTTGATTAACAAGTTTATTAATAATGCTCAATGGTCTATTTTTATTAGACCGGAGTTAATATCTTAACTGAGTTCTCTTTCTAGACTGAACTAAGTTACCAATGTGTTAAATATTTTAAATGCCATTGGTGAAGTGAAATCCTAATATAAAGGTTAGATGATTCTTACATAGGCAAGATTAAGTGGGCATAAATCTTTTAGTAAGCTCCATAATTAAATATTTTTAGTTGTTATATTTTTTTATTGAAGTTGTGATAATTACTAGTATTTTACAAGAATTGCTTTTAAATGGGAAACAATTCATGGCATAAGCTTGCTTACATGTGGATTACTTGTTAATCTTTATTGGCACAAGAATAACCAAAGTTTAGTTTCTAATTTAACTGCGTAGACCTTTTCATTATAATCTTACAATTAAATTCTTATTCCCAATATTATTTACAAACCATATTTTAATAGATTGCTTAATTAAATATCTAGTAAGCATGAGGTTCAAAAATTTAGCCATGTGTGGAACACATGCTTAGTGACCAACATGGACTAGGTGCTATTTCTAGTTGGGCCCACATGTCATGAGAGAAAGAGAGAGACAGAGGGCTAACAAAGGAAGAACAGGGGAAGTAGGCTAAAAACACGGGAGGTGCTCAGCACATGGTGGGCGTTGGCATCATTGACGAAGGGAGGCCGGGGAGGTGGCGGTGGTTGGTAAAACGGGATCCTACGGGGTCAAGGGTGCCAGAGGTGGTGGAGGCACTGCTACAAGCGAAGTAGAGCTTGGCCAGGGTGGCTCTTGGTGGCTGGAGTGAGGAGGCCACAGGTGCAATGGTGATGTGGGGATGACTTCGAGGAGTCGTGGAGGTGCTTCAAAAGCGGAGAATTGGAGAGAGGCCGGCTGGAGAGGGGATGGCGCCGATGAGGAGGGTGCGGTCGGACTTGATGAAAAAGGCGATGTTCGGCTAGCTCGAGGCACGGGCTTCCAATTAAAATGAGGGGAGAGGAGGCTTTTGGGGGCACGCCGTGACTCGGTTGGCTTGGGAAAAGCTTACCAGAGGCGACCAGGGGCGGAGCTACAGGGTGGTCCCTGTGGGCCGCGGACCACCCTGCGTCCAACCAAAGCCCAGATTCCTCAGTCCGCAGTTCCGCACTGGAGTTCGCGTACGCGTGAGACCGGGAGCGCGTGGGTCGTGCCGCCGTGGGCCATGGCCGCGTATTCGCGTCAAACTGAGACTGCGCCCGACGCCCGTTCGTATTCTTCTGTGCGGCCATTGAACATCGGTCCGCCGTCCGCCCCTGTGCGGCGCCGCGACTCCGTGAGGGCGTGAGGAATTGAGGACCACGACGTCGACGGCAAACGCCCAGCAGCCAGCAGGTACTCGGCTGCCTGCCCATCTACTTCTAGTGTCGGTTTTATCAGCAATGCCATGGTGAATCACTCAATCACCAACTGCCCATCTTAGTTTGCTCTTTGATCGTAAAACTAGTATTTAGTTGTTAATTTAAATGTGTTCATATCATAGGACATTCGGCTATTGTTGTTATTCTGAATATTCTGAATTTGTGCGACCAAGGGACAGATATGCAGCAAAATTCAGAATTCGTATGATCGTATCATAGGTATTCCTCCTTCGCTGCCTCCTCTTCTTGTTGCTTAGTAGTAAAAGATCATCACGGCGATCATGCTGGTTCTCATTTTCTGAAAGCATAGGTATTCTTCTTTGTGTTTGATTACAGACATATATTACTAATACTAGAGTTCATTGATCAATTTGTCTAAAGCAATTTAGTTGAATTTAGCATAGACTGGGTAACACAATTTTGTTATATATTTACACTTGCTCTTCTTTTCTAGAAATTTACTGATTTTCTGGAGATTAGTTGTGATGCAGTTATGATGTATTTGTGTATGCAGGTGGCATGAAGGGTTGCACAAAGTCAAAAGAAAACACCCATAGATGCTTTGCTATTCTTCCTACTAGTAATCTAGTGCAAACACCCACGGTTGTTCTTGAGAAGGTACAAGCAAGGTCATTGAAGCTGGCGCTGGCGTAAATTTTGCAAAGCTTTTATGTAAGCATGTTTTTGTTCACGTATATGTACGAATGTATATGTAAGCATCTACTTCAATTATATGTTTTTTTGCAGTATGGTAAATTGAAACTTTATATAATTCTCTTGCAGATTTGTTAAAACATGAAGAGGAGTGGTGATATTGCCTCTCTTTTTCAGAAATATGCATCAAAGAAGAAGGCTTCTTCTCTATCTCCTTCCGTGGCTGCAGCTGTTCCAGAAGAGCAAATTGAAGAACAAGAAGGTGGATCGGATCAAGATAGAGTGATTAAAGAAAATGTGACTCCAACTCCAATGCCTCCAAGTCCACCTCCAGTCGCTGAAAAAGAACCGGTTTATGATATCAGTCGGCTTCCACTTGATCCAGGGGAGAGGCAATCCATTGCAAATTATCCCGTCAATGATCAAGATACAGTTCGACGATCATATATTATTAAAGGCCCATTCCAACCTTATGCACATGAATTTGAAAGTAGAAAAATCGGAAATAGGGATAGGCAATTCAATCCTATATGGTTTTATAAATATCCTTGGATTGAATATAGTATCAAGAAGGAAGCTGCATTTTGCTTTGTGTGCTACTTGTTTGCAAAGGAGAAAACTAAGAAATCTGCATTTGTTGAAGGTGGTTGGAGAAATTGGAATAGAAATGATGCACTTGATTTACATGTGGGTGGTGTAACAAGTGCTCACAACGCAGCTCAAGAAAGATACAACTTATTTATGACGCCCCATGGAGCAATTGATGATAAAATTGTGAAGGTGGATAATGAGGAGCGACGTCTCTACAAGATCAGGTTGACTTATTCACTTAGATGTTTGAAGTTTCTTTTGCAGCAAGGATTGGCATTCCGTGGGCATGATGAAAGTGAAGAGTCTAGCAACAGAGGGAACTTCATTGAACTTTTGAAGTGGCTTGCATGTTATAGACGTGGGCCTTGGGCCAGTTGGGTTATTATTAGGAATAAGAGATTGGTTTCTATTTGAGTTAGAGATTGGTTTTCTTGTATTAGAGATATAGTTAGAGATATGATTGGAGTTAGATTACATTTGTTAGGGGGAGCCATCTATATAAAGAGGCTACCGCATGCTATTGTGATCAACGAGAGTAATAACAAAGTCTTCCTAGTCTATAGTCTCTCCCCTCTTCCTACGCCGACGCCATCCGGCTATCTTCTTGGTGATGTTTACCCGTTATGAACTAAGGTTCATAACAGATTGGTATCAGAGCAGTCGATCCCCTCCCACGACTTCTGCTACCATGGCTGATGGATGGAGCGACGCGATCACGCTCTACAAGGAGATCAGCAAGCAGTTGAAGGATATCAAGGAATCGAGTGAGAATGCGATGAAGAAGCTACAAGAGATAATGAAAGCACATGATCATCCAACATCAGATCTTCAACAACAATTACAAGAACCACCGCCATCCCACCACGTCGCTCCTCCCTCGGTCACAGCATCGCCCGCAGCATTTTCTCCAACGTCCACACTGTCTCCACCTGCGTCTCCGTCCGTTGCCGCAGATCCACCCCCATCGCTGCCAAGCCCGGTGCCTCATCCAGCGTCTCCGCCCGCGTTGGCAAGGTCTCTGCACCATGGCCGTTTGCCTCCAACCGTCGCCGTCGTCGTCGCTGTCTCTGGTCGCGGGGTACCATCGCCGCTCGGATCCATGCAAGGCACCGCCGCTGCAGCCGTTCCTCTGGCTGGCCGCTCCAGATCCGCCGCGCCGCTGCCGCCGCAGCCTCAGATCCGAGCCGTCGTCGCCGCTTTTCGCCGTCGCCAGGCCGCTGCTCCACCGAGGGCCGATCCTCGCGGCCGCTCCGCCTATCACCGGTTCCGTGTTCGGAGACGGCCAACCGCCACTGCTGCAGATCAGCCTCCGCCCGGCCGACTCCGCCACGCCGCCGCCGCTCGCAGCCGCCCGCTCCGCTCGCTGCTCGCTGCTGATCCACGGCCGTTGCCGCCGCCGTCGCCGACCTCGGCCGCGCCACCAACACCGCTGAGGCTCCTCGCCGCGCGCCACCGGTCCACCCGAGCCGCCGCCGGCCGCTCCTCCCGCCGGCCGCTCCATCTCGCCTCGCCCGAGCCGCCGCCGCAGTCGCTCCTTCCGCCGGCCGCCGCCGTCGATGCCGACCGGGGGACCTCCGCACCGTGCGCCGCTGCTTCTTCGGTCGCCTTTTGGACCGGATGCGTTCGGTCGGTATTGGTCGGGTTTTTAAAACCGACCGATTAGTTAGGGTAAAAAAAAGTATTTTGTAGGCATTCTATTTCCGAAGGCGCTACACTTCGTCTAGCTTTGTTCTGCGTGGATCTGGCCGTCCGTCTCCATCCGCTGCAGCACTCTGCCACCGTTCGTCTTCTACATCGGCATCAACGGTCTTCCATTGACCGCCGTTTAGCGGCTCGAGGACGAGCTGCTTGTCCGGGAGGGGTGTAATGTTATAGACGTGGGCCTTGGGCCAGTTGGGTTATTATTAGGAATAAGAGATTGGTTTCTATTTGAGTTAGAGATTGGTTTTCTTGTATTAGAGATATAGTTAGAGATATGATTGGAGTTAGATTACATTTGTTAGGGGGAGCCATCTATATAAAGAGGCTACCGCATGCTATTGTGATCAACGAGAGTAATAACAAAGTCTTCCTAGTCTATAGTCTCTCCCCTCTTCCTACGCCGACGCCATCCGGCTATCTTCTTGGTGATGTTTACCTGTTATGAACTAAGGTTCATAACATTGCAGCAAATAATGAAGGGGTAGACAAGTTTGTTTTGAAGAATGCTCCAGGTAATTGCACATTGACTAGCCCAGATATACAAAAAGAAATTATTCAATGTTGTGCTATGGAGACTAGAGATCAAATCATTGAGGAAATTGGTGAAGATCACTATACAATTTTAGCTGATGAGTCTAGTGATGTCTCTCATAAAGAACAACTAGCCCTTTGCTTGCGTTATGTTGATAAACCAGGAAGGCCATGTGAGCGGTTTCTTGGAATTGTTCATGTAGATTATACTACTTCTTCATCACTTAAGGAAGCAATTTAATCTTTACTAGTTAGTCATGGTTTGACTATAACTCAAATCCGTGGTCAAGGCTACGATGGGGCTAGTAACATGAAAGGAGAGATTAAAGGGCTGAAAACCTTGATCATGAAAGAATCACCTTCTGCTTATTATGTACACTGTTTTGCACATCAACTCCAATTGGTTCTTGTTGCTGTTGCCAAAGGAAATAATGATTGTATGTGGTTTTTTGATCAAGTATCACTCTTGCTAAATATTGTTGGTGTTTCTTGTAAGCGTCATGGCATGCTTCGACATCACCAATATGACAATGTCATGAAAGCACTTGAGTGTGGTATGCTAGAATCTGGAAGTGGGTTAAATCAAGAGATGGGGCTGCCTAGACCTAGTGAGACTCGGTGGGGCTCTCATTATAAAACTGTGGTCAACATGATTGCTATATATCCCACAATTCGTGATGTACTCATAGCTCTTGGAGAAGATACATCACAAAGGGGTGAATGGCCAAAAATACATACTATGGTTGGAGTGCTTGAGTCATTTGATTTTATTTTTAGTGCTCATTTGATGCTTGAGATTCTTGGACACAAATGAATTGTCTGAGTGTTTGCAAAGAAGAGACCAAGATATTCTTAATGCAATGTCACTTGTCAGTTTGGCAAAGAGTAAAATGCAGCAAATGAGGTCCAAGGGTGGGTTTCATTTCTTCAAAGGGTTACAATATTTTGCAACAAACATGGCATTCAAGTTCTGAAATGCAACATAATTATGTGCCGTATGGAAGATCAGACGTTTTGCTCGAGAACCAAACAAATGATGATCACTTGAAGAGAAGTATATATTGGAGTCATTGATAAAATTAGTCAAGAGCTTGACATCGGTTTGATGAGGTAAATATGGAGTTGCTTACTTGTATGGCTGCTTTGAATCCAGTGATTCCTTCGCTTCTTTGATGCAAACAAGGTACATAGACTTGCTGAATTTTACCTAATGATTTTTCAAGCTCGACTTGCTAAGACTCGACTTGCAACTTGAAACCTTTATTGATGACATGAGAAAAGATGAAATGTTCAAAGGCCTAAACAATCTTGTTGACCTCTCAGTAAAACTTGTTGAAACAAAGAGGGATAAAGTTTATCATTAGGTCTATTTACTTATCAAATTGGTATTGCTTCTACCGGTGGCTACCGCAAGTGTTGAAAGAATATTTTCTGCAATGACCTTTATCAAGAATAAGTTGAGAAATAAGATGGGTGATAGCCTTCTGGATGATTGTCTAGTCACTTTTATTGAGCGGGATATCTTCTTACAATTGAGTGAAGAAGAGATCATCAACACTTTCATGGCTATTAGAAGGCGCAGGCCTGACAAGAAGAAGAAGTAGTGACGTACTGTTCTTCAACTACTATGGGTATGTAATATTTTAATTCTATGTTAAGAAAGCTATATTCGTCTATTTTATGAAGTTTGTATGTCCTTTTTACCTTAATTGCATTTTGTAATTCATATACTTGTGTACCGACATGTTAAATTTATAACGGTTAAATAAATTTTAGACAATGGACCACCATAGCTACAAATCCTGGCTACGCCACTGGAGGCGACCGAGGTGGGGTGGTGGCCGGTGCGGGCATGGAGATGGCTCGGCCGTGTTCTGCTTGTGCGAAGAAGGGGAAGCAAAGGCAAGCTCAGGCCTTCTTGTAGGCGAGGGAGGGGAGAAGGTTGTTGGATGCATTGAGTGAAGGCACGGTGAGCATAGAGGGCACGGTGTGAGGTAGGCAGCACTAGCTAGTGTGCGGCATAGGCTTGGTGACGCGACGTGGCATTAACACTGGAGCCATGGGCGTGCAGGTGTAGCCCGGTTATAGGGTGGAGCTGGCACGGAGTCAATGCGGTGCAAGGGAAAACTGGGAGTGGGGGCAGCCAGGTTACGGCGAGGGAACACAAGAAGTGACACACGGCGGGGCTAGGGCATAAAGGGTTCGTGCGACATTGATGCGGGGTGGAGTCAATGCGGGCACAATGGAAGGGGGAAAACCAATGACTATTTTGGCATGGCCGGTGCTAGTTTAGCTCAGCATAGCACGCATGCGGCAAAGTGGGTGGTCACAGGGCGCAGCTAGCACAAGGTAGCTGGCGTGCGGTTGGTGGAATAGGGGTGTGGCGGGAAGCGGCCGGGGCTAGGCTAGCTCGGCAGTCGGCCCAGGCACCGCTAGGAGCAGAGTAGGGGAGGAGGAAGGAGGAGGTAGTCGGCTGGGCAAGGTAGGCCAAAGGCCAGGGGAGAAAGAAAATGCCGGCTGAGTCGGGAGAAAAAACGGGCCAGGGCTCAAGATGATTTTTAGAAAATTTTGGAAATTTCAAATTTTGATTTATTTTCTAAATTGATTAGGCAGGGAAAATTTTAACATTAAGTTTGATTTAAATTTCCATTCTTAATCTTGAATTTCTGGATTTCTAAATTTTAGACTTTGAATTTAAGACTTGCGAGGGACTTCAGAAATTCCTCGATTTAACCTTCAGTCTTGGTTCTTGATTTAAAGATTTCGATTTTATTATTCAAGTTTTTAGCAAGGAACCAAATCAAGGAACTTGAATAAACGCCCAAAATTTTTAAACAATACTAAAAATCGATAAAAGATTTTAGACTTTAGCAAATACACTATTCCCATATTTTTGGATGTTACACCTTCCTTGCGAACAAGCTCACCACGCAGGTCGTCACCGTCCTCGCCGCCTCAAAGACGTGCTCTGGCGAGTGTCCCTCGTTCGCTGAGATGCCTCACTGGGAAGTGGTCAATGAAAGAATCCATGGCCTTGTCGTCACCGCCGACTTCGTCGGCGTCCTAGAGCTCACATCCACAACTCTCCTAGTGGTGCTTCTTACGTTCTCATGGAGTTACACTGATTCAGCAACGTCTTTCTTAGGCTTATACCAGCAGTTACTCCTCGCTCTCCTCTTTTACCTCTACCTCAGCGTCGTCTTCCCGGTGAGTCTCGTCGTGTCGGCTGCGGCATGCGTGCACTCCGGCGGGCATGGCGGCTCATGAAGGCGAGGAGGAAGGAGGCTGCCGTGCTGGCGCTTGTGGCTAGCCTCCTACCGGCTGCTATCTATCCAGCGTATACGTTGTTGGATTGCCGCCAGGAATCAACACGCCCGAGTATCTGCAGGATTTCACCGTTTTCTGAAAGTGAACAGTGTTTTCAGGGAAGAATGAAAAACAGCAAAGAGAGAACAATCTGGTGGACCAATTTTCTGTTCTATTCCTCACAAGAATGCAGCAATAGAGAGTTTGACAAATGACTCAACAAACTATTTATACTCCTAACTGCGATCCGATTTTTTTGGACGCCACTTACTCAACTCTGCGCACAAAGCGCTGCTAACTCTGAACTGAAAAACAGAAGTCTGAAAACTGCTAAACTCTGAACCCGGTTCAGCTAACACTGGCCTGACCAAGTCAGCATTATTTTCTACACACTCCCCCCTAATCCTGACTTAACTTGAGAACTCTTTCACTCCTAGCAGCTCTCTCATCTCGGTAAACTTTAATCTCGGCAGTGCTTTGGTCAGAATGTTTGCACATTGTTTCTCACTGCTAACATGCTCGACTGAAACCAGATCTCGCTCAACACATTCCCGTATGAAATGGAATCGGGTATCTATATGCTTGCTCCTTCTGTGAAAAACAGGATTCTTCTTGAGTGCTATTGCAAATTTGTTATCCATTCTTAGCACTACTTTCTTCGGCTTTTGCCCCGTCAGTTCACTCAACAAACTTCTTAACCACACGGCCTGGCAAGCAGCAGCAATTGCAGCCATGAATTCCGATTCACAAGAGGATAATGCCATAGTTTTCTACTTCTGGGAACACCAGGCTACAAGGCCTCCTCCGAAATAGAACACTAGCCCTGTGGTACTCTTCCTTTCGTCCAAATCACCTGCGAGATCGCTATCACTATAGCCCATAATCTCACCTTCTCCTCCTCGGTAATATGCAATCCCAAAATGAATTGTTCCTTTGATATACCTCAGTATTTGCTTCACTGCTTGGAGATGGCTTTGTCTTGGTGACTCCATATGTTGGCTAACCATTCCCACTGCGTAATAGATGTCAGGTCTTATATGTGTTAAATACCAAGACTCCCAATGAGACTCTTGTATTCAGTTTTGTCTACTAGGCTTCCTTCTTCATCTTTTGTCAACTTCAGCTTCGGCTCCATGGGGTATTTTGTGGGATTGCACTCCCACAACCCTACTTGCTGCAGCAACGTCTTTGCATAACCTTCCTATTTCAGAACAACTCCTTTGCAATCCTGCTGCACTTGGATCCCGAGATAGTATGAGAGGGTCCCAAGGTCACTCATTTCGAACTCCTTCTCCATCTGTTTCTTGAATAGCCGAATGTCCTCTTCACTTGTTCCTGTGACTAATAAATCATCGACAAACACTCCCACAATGAGAAGATTGCTTCCTGTGTGGCGCTTGTACACTGCCTGCTCTTGGGGACACTTTTGAAAGCCGAATTTCTTCAGTGATTTGTCAAGTCTTGTGTTCCAAGCCCTCGGCGCCTGCTTCAATCCATATAGAGCTTTTGAGAGTTTGTAAACCATCTGCTCTTTGCCTGCTGCAATGAACCCCTTTGGTTGTGTCACATAGACATCTTCAGTCAGCTCTCCATTGAGAAAGGCCGTTTTGATGTCAAGATGGTGCACTTTACATCCTTCTTGGGCTAACAAAGCAAGCAGCATCCTCACAGTTTCAATTCTTGCAACATGGGTGAAAACTTCATCATAGTCAACTCCTTTTTGCTGCACATATCCTCTAGCTACCAGCCTCGCTTTGTGCTTCACTACCATTCCAGCTGCATCCTTCGTTTGTTTGAAAACCCATTTCAGTCCAATGGGTTTGTGTCCCGCTGGTAATTCTGTCAATCTCCAGGTTTGGTTTCTCTCAATTGACTTAATCTCACTCTGCATTGCTTCTTCCCACTCTTTTCTTCCTACCGCTTCTCTGAAATTTGCCGGTTCATCGGCAATTAGCAGTAGCTGCTCGGGTTCAATGCCTGGGTTCTGTGTTTCTTCGTAGATGTCTGTTAGAGATCTGAAACCTCTAACTGGGGTGGCATCATACATAGATGAATCTGACATATCGCGACTCTCTGAGGTGTTTTCGGCTGACGGCAGTATTTCTGGTGATACTGAAGTGTTTGGCGTCATTGGTGATTCTTCCGACAAGGCTGTGTCAGCAGACTGAGTTGCCACCACTCCTTCCACATTGCCGCTTCCGAAGTTGTCTTCTCCGATAACACCTGCTGGGAGATTGTCTTCTTGACCGTTTGTAGCAGCAATCTGAATTTCTTCGTTTGCTGGTTCTGCTACAGTAATTTAAGACCAGTCTGCGACTTCAGTGCCGACTGTTGTCTAAATTTCTTCCGAACTCCACCTCATCTTCTCATCAAACACCACATCTCTACACACAATCTACTGCTTTGGGGGTCAAACAGTATGTGTGCCTTGCTTCCAGGTTCAGATCCCAAATACACCATCCGTTTGCTTCTATCCGACAGCTTGCTCAGATGACCTGTCGATACTTTAGCATATGCAATGCACCCGTAAACCTTAAGGTGTGCTAGGCTTGGCTTCCTCCTTTTCAATACTTCATAGGGTGTTGCATCTTTCACTGCTTTAGTGGGTACTTTGTTCAGTATATAGACTGAGTGGCGCACAGCTTCTCCCCACATCTTCCCTGGAACTGACATAGCTTTGAGTAAGCTTTTGGTGGTCGCAAGCACTGTGCGGTTGCGGCGTTCTACCGCGGCGTTCTACAACGCCGTTTTGTTGCGGAGTGTATGGCGTAGTGAGGTGTCTCTGAACTCCTTTCAGTTCACAGTACTCTCTGAAACTTTGAGACACAAACTCTCCACCTCGGTCTGTCCTCAAACACTTCACCTTTTGTGACAGCTCTCCCTCTGCCTGCGCCTGGAACTTCTTGAAAGCCATGAAGCCTCATCTTTTGTCTTAAGAATGTACACCCACATAAACCTGCTGTAGTCATCTACTAGCAATTGGTCCACACAGGTCAGCATGGACCAACTCCAATGGGCTGCTGGCTCTGTACTCAACTTGTAATGGAAACGATAGTCTGCATTGCTTTGCTACCATGCACCCTTCGCATACCTGCATCGGATGTTCAATTCTCGGTACTCCTCGGACCATATCCTTTGAGACCATTTGTCTCATTGCTTGGAAATTGAGATGCCCCAATCTCGCGTGCCATAACCATGCTTCGTCATCCAGACTGATTGCAAGACACACTTGAGCTACCGTGCACAGATTCTTCTTGTACAATCTGTTTGCAGACTTTTGAACCTTCATGAGCAGCCGGTTCATCCTGTCATACATTCACAGATAGTCACCATGAATCACAACTCTGCAACGATCTTCAGTCAATTGTCCCAAACTCAGGATGTTAGTGTGAAGACTGGGAATGAATAGACTCCTATGATCAACCGTTGTTCACCATTTTTGCACTCTAGTAGGACTGCTCCTCTCCCTTTGATTGCACTGATGAGCCATCACCAAACCGAACTCTGTCGACAATACTTTCATCAAGTTCAGCAAAATGAGATTTATTGCCTATCATATGATTTGTAGCACCATTTTCCAGGAACCAGGCCTCCTCTTCTATTTGAATCTTTGCAGCATATCCTTCTGACAATAGTTCACCTTCATCAAGCAAAACTGCTTCATGTTGCTGTAGACCAACAACAGTAAAGCTAGTTGATCCTCTTGAGTGCAGGTGAGATTTACTTCTTCCTCCTTGTGCTTCCTGCTTCGGCATTCTGAAGCATAATGCCCAAAGTTCTCACAGGAGTAACACTTGATATGACTCTTTATCTTTTCCTGCTGAAGTACTTCCTGCTCCTTCCCAACGTGGTGTGTTCGAGTTACTGCGGTCACTTCTTCCTCGGCCGCGCCCTCGGCTCCTACCTGTCACATCCCAAATTTCTCCTTTCTGGAAAAATTTAAATTCAAATTAATTATTTTAAAGTAATTGGATTTTATTTGGCTTTTCTAGATTTTCTGGAATTTAAAACCTATTTTTAGAATTTAAAAAGTAATTTAAAATATGAAAATTAAATATCAACAGTAGTTGGAAATAATTTTATTAAGTCCAAAATAACTCCAGGAGCTTCTGTGAATTTTTCTGGAATTTTTGGAGGTATTTTCATATTTTGCTGAGGCCTAAATAATTTTCTAGCCTTTTCTGAAAATAGAAAATCAATTCCTAAAAATACAAATTCCTTCCCCTCCCTCCAGCCGACGCGTGGACGGTCCAGATCCGTCCACGTCGCCGTTCGGCCAATCCGGGCCGCTCCCTCCCTCTCCCACCGCCAAGCGGGCGGGCCCGTCGGCCCTCCGCTAACCTCCTCCTCGCCCGTCGTGGATTTCCGGATGGGCTGCGTCCCCGCCGCCGCCTCAATCCACCACCCCGCCTCGCCTCTCGACTGCGGGCCGTCGTCGATCGCTCGCGCCGCTCCCATCGCCACCGGGCCCGCGCATGTCGGCCGCCCGCTTCGCTCACGACGCCGCCCTTTGTCGGGCCGTCATCTCGCGAGCGCCTCCTTCCTTTCTTCCTTCCCTCTTTCCTTCTTTGCGCCGCAAAATCGAATCCGCGCTGCATCTCGACCATTCCTTACCCGCTCCCCACGGTTTTGGAATCCACGACGCCGCCGCGACCAAATCCCCTCTTCCCCGCGTCCTCCCTTCCTTCTCTGTCCCCTATTTCCTTTCCTCCCCCTTCCCTTCCTTTTCTCGGCCGCCATCTCCGGCGAGCAATCCCGCGCCCGTGTCCCCTCCTCCGCCCTATAAAACCCCCCTCGCCGCTCTCTCTCAAAGACACCGACGCGCTCCACTTCCTCCCGAGCCCCGTAGAGCCCTGCCACCGTGCTTCCCTTCTCTCCGAGCCCCGCCGCACCTCGGCGAGCCATTCCCGCCGCCTCGGACCCTTCCAGAGCCCGCCACCGCCACTCCGAGCATCCTCGTGCGTCGGCGAACCTCCCCGTCACCTCAGCCGCCTCTCCCCGTCGCCGGAGCGCCATCGCACCGGAGCTCCCGAGCTACGCCGTCGCCTTCCCCGTCGCCGGCCTTCTCCGCTGTCGCCGCACTCGCCGACCCCTCCAACCGGACCCTCCGCACGGGACTTCATTTCACGCGTCACCCGAACCCTCCGGCCTTCCCTCGCGGCCGGCAACCTCGCCTCCGACCATCTCCGCCCGGCCCTCCCGCAGGTATCCCTCAAGAGGGTTACCTACCCATTATGGGTCCCACATGTCAGGGACAGCTCTCTGTGGCCTCACTGACCAGTGGACCCCACCTGTCATTCTCTCGGAATAAAAATAAAAATTAAAATTAAATAATTTCCGTGGGCCCCACCTGTCAGAAATTTGGGAATTTCTAGATTTATTCAATCTGAGATTTTCAAATGAGCATAACTTTCTCATTTTAATTCCAAATTCAGCCATTCAAATTTCTAAATTCTTCTAAAATCATGATCTATTCAACTATGGCCTCTATTTGAATTTTTGAGTTTGTTTGAATTTTTATTTGTATTTATTTGCTTTGTTTGCTTCGTATTTTCTCGCGTAGATTCCAACGTTGTCGACGATCACTCCACCCAACAGCAAGAAGACCCAGAGAACCTGCAGGAAGGCAAGTCTCCTTTGATCATCTTGAACCTATGATTTTGAAATGTTTTAATTATTTTAAATTATGTGCATTGCTATTTGCATAAAACCACTAGTTCAAATCTTTAGGAATTAATTATTCCAACTTTGTTATGCCCTCATTTGACATTGATTGCCATGTACCTTGTCACCCTAGAACTTCCTTTGTCTCAATAATGAGATTAATATTAATCTTTGTGAATATTAGAATGGTAGGATAATGCTTAGTCATGCTATCTAATATCTTTGGGAAAATCTTGAAAATGGGAAATTAAGATTTATTGTGAAACCCTTGTGTTTATAAATGTAGTGGTAATTGGAGTTGCCACTGTTCTTTTAAAATAAAATAAAATGTGAAAGTTAGTTGGTTTAGATTAGGGTGGATGGTTAGTTTGGGTTGGTGCAGAAAGCATGAGATCTTGTAAAGTGTATGTTCCAACCTAATCAATTAAGGACCAACGCTTGTGTTTGTCCAGACTGAGCATTAACTGTACAACCACAAGTCTATATGGGTACGACCTAGCTGACTAACTTATGATAGTCTAGTTTAGGTGCCACTAGTGGAAAGTGGGTGCCAGGGATGGACTGGTTATCCACAGTGAGGGACAGGGATTTACTGTATTCATATGGCGCAAGAGGGGGCTTCGATTCGGGCAGTTAGCCTACCTGCGGTGAAACCTCAGCGGGTGGTATCTAGCTAAATTAGAATAAGGTAAAAGCTTTGTGATATTTTATCTGAGTCTCATGCCAAAGGAAGCGTGTTGACTTTTAGGATAATTATCTCTTGTGGGTAAAGTTGTACAACCTCTGCAGAGTGTAAAACTATTCGAATAGCCGTGCCCATGGTCAAGGGCGGGCAAGAAATGCATGCACATGGTAGATTTCTGGTTTTGGTTTTAAAATCAAAAGTTTTGTATTCCGAGAGTGGAGGGAACTCTTGGAAGGGTATCATGGCAGTTGGAGCCAGAGAGGGTGGATGTAACCCGCATTATTAAACTTGTTCAGTTAAAATTGTTTAACCTAGTGTTGGTGGATGGAACCTTCACTATAGAATTAATGATAGTTTCTGTTAAAAAATTTACTTCATTAAATTAATGCCTTTGAAAATAATTATTAGTAATTGAATTTAGAATATTGCTTTGTGCAAAAGAACCATATAGCCTTCCTTTGTCAAGCCTTGCATCTATTGCATTTTTCCCAAGACTTGCGGAGTACTTTATGTACTCACATGCTGCACTCAAAAATAAATCTCAGAGGAAGTTGAAGCTCAAGAAGGTGACTACGACTACTGCTTCGCTTGTGGCTGTGATGGATTTTTCCCAGAGGACTAGGTCGCGCTTCCCCAGTCAATTGCCTGTGGCGAATTGATGGGTCATCATCGAGTTATCTTTTGCTTCCGCTGTGTTTCATGTGTGCGAGGTCTTAAACCTCTATTGTAATAATGAGACCACGTGGTCGATACTTTAATTATTGTAATAAATCGTTGATGGTGATGTTTTCCATTCTGTTTAACTGTGTGCACTAGCTTTGATCTGGGACTAGTGCTGTAATACACAGAGGGTCCGGGTTTGGAAATCCGGGGGCCCGACACTACCTCTGTCATGGCCATGCCACTCCTGTTTATTACTCTCGCACCCTCTGGTGCCAGATGAGGAATCTCCGATCTTGCCCTTCTGTCTTGCCTCCCACTCGGCTTGAGTTAGGAGAAGATGACCGTCTCCACTTCCCTGGAGACGTAGGCGCTCTTCATAAGCCTTCAATCTCCCGATTGCTTCCTCAAAGGACATTGATTCCAGATCTAAATACTGTTCTATTGAAGCAACTAATTGGAGGAACTTATCTGGGACTGAATCAATGATCTTTTTAACTAGGGCTGATTCTTCCAAAGTATCACCTAAGGAACTGAACTTATTGGCCATGGCGCTGAGTTTACCGGCAAATTCATCCACCGTCTCTCCTTCTTTCATCTGCAATGCCTGAAATTCGTTCTTCAGGGTTTGGACCCATGCCTTCTGCACCCGGTCTGCCCCCAAATACCTGGTCTTCAGCGCATCCCAAATTTCTTTTGCCGTCTTCTTCTTTGCGACATGCAGCAATACATCTTCGGGCAATGCCTGGAAGATGAATGCCCTAACCATCTTGTCCTTCCTCTGATCCGTTGCCACACCGGCCTGTGGTTCCACTACTTCCCAGATGCCCTGGGCGTCCATCAAAGCCACCATCCGGATTGCCCACGACGTGTAGTTCACCGTCGTCAATATTGGGCACTGAAACGGCACACTGCTGCCCTCCCGGTTCGCTTGCTGCGTGGAGAGAGCCATGGACTTGAACTGAAGATACTTGGGCATGCAAGGCGCTGATACCAAGTGTTGGATTGCCGCCAGGAATCAACATGCCTGAGTATCTGCAGGATTTCACCGTTTTCTGAAAGTGAACAGTGTTTTCAGGGAAGAATGAAAAACAGCAAAGAGAGAAAAATAGCAAAGAGAGAACAATCTGGTGGAGCAATTTTCTGTTCTATTCCTCACAAGGATGCAGCAATAGAGAGTTTGACAAATGACTCAACAAACTACTTATACTCCTAACTGCAATCCGATTTTTTCGGACGCCACTTACTCAACTCTACGCACAAAGCGCTGCTAACTCTGAACTGAAAAACAGAAGTCTGAAAACTGCTAAACTCTGAAAACCGGTTTAGCTAACACTGGCATGACCAAGTCAGGATTATTTTCTATACTTTCTTCTCGACTTTGAACCAGGGTTAACAATTTCGGCGAAATTTCATTTTTTTCGTCTTTTTGTTACCCAGCGAAACAAACTCCATTCGGTAAAAAAATTCATCACCATTTGAATTAAGGGCCGGCCGGCCGGCCACATGCTCCTACAGTGTAGCCCGTAGGCCAGCAGAGCCGAGCGTCCAGATGCTATCGAGATGCTCTCGAGCCGAGCAGAGCTCTCCCCGAATCCAACCCCATCCCGATTGCCGATTGCTCTAAACCTAGCTACCGCCGCCGCCAAGCTCCCCCCCAATTGTGCTGCCGGCGGCCATCGCGTCTTCGTTGTGAGCGCCATCGCTTCTTCGCTCTCCCACCGATTGCGCCGCTGGAGATCCTCCTCCTCATCCTCTACCGACTCCACTGTCCCGGTTGGCGGTGCTCGCTGGCTGCTTCGATGTCTGCCTCCACATCAACCCGGCGCGCGCCCTCGCAGAGCGCCTCGCGCAGGCCACCGGCGCGCTGGTCACGCTGTCTGCCATGGGGTTCGACGACATCCGGAAGACGTTTCATCAGTTGGACATCGAAAGAGGCAACGGCAGTACTGCTGGAGGGAAGCCCATGGTTCGCCTCCGTCCCTGACCTCGGCCCCGTGGTCGTGTCACTCGTCGCTGACGGCAACGGTGGCACGAGGAGTGGCACTGCCATGGTGCGAGATCTTCACAAGAAATTTGGTTAGCTTTGCATTATTATTTCATCCAAAATTTGGTTAAAATGCATCAAAATTCAAATGCTATTTGAAAATTTCATCCGAAATTTTGGACGAAATTCAGAAATTTCGTCTCTTTCGTTTGTTTTGCTACCTGGCGAAATTTTTTACAATCCGAGATATTTTTCCCTGCTTTGCACAGAGCGAAGTCATATGGTTGCTGGGCATCCTGTACGCATTTGTTCTTCCGTCTGTTGGTGTACAGTTGCACTCCATGGTAGCAGCCACGGTGCTCTACTACCAGTGCATGGAACGCATGGAAACGGTGGCTCCTCGGCCTGCCAAGGTTTCTAGTGATGGAGCCGTAGTGCAATATTGATTTGATTCAGTAATTTTCTCTTCTGAACTTCTTCTTCCGTCGTAATTAGAAGCTGTTTTCTGTGAGATCTATGGCATGATTTGAATGTCTGTGAAGTGTACGTATGAATGCCGGAAAATAATTGAATATCTTAAAGTTTCTAAAGTTACTCCTGAACAAAAATGAAGTAACGTGGCATGCCACTAGATGGAGTGCTGTTGCTCCTTTCACCTTCCCTTTTTCATCTTGAAATTCAATGTAATGAAGCAGCTCATATACTAGCGAAATTCTCTAGGAACTTTATGATAGGTCAGTTTGGGTGAACGAGGCTTCTGGTATATTGTATCCGAGCAATCTTTTCTAACGCCCTAGAGGCTAAAAATGAAAAAAATAAGGTTCTTTCCATTTCGTATCAGAAACAAAAAATACATAAGGTGGTTTATGTAATTTATCTAAGAAAAATAACTGGCGAAACTAAAGTAATCTAAAATTAATTTCGGAAATCAACAGGTCCCATGCTCACTCAAACACTAGCGAGAATGCTGAAGGAAAAAAAACAACAACAAAAGAACCTTCTTTTGGAACAGGTGGAGTTGCAGCCAGCGGCGATCTCTTGGCGCGGCGGGTTCCAGCAGTGGAACAAAAGAACCTCGGCCCTCTGATGGGTCGTGTGTTAGGAGAAAATTGCTATAATGGGACTCCAAACAACATGTTTCGCTATAATAGGACTTCTAACGTTGACATCGCTAAAATGACACCCGAAACATTGGCTTTTCGTAATACATGACATTTGGCTAATGTTTCGAAATACCCGAACATTGGAATTAAAAGAGTCAAATGTCATGTATTACGAGAAGCCAATGTTTCGGGTGTCATTTTAGCGATGTCAACGTTAGAAGTCCCATTATAGCAAAACACGTTGTTTGGAGTCCTATTATAGCAATTTTCTCGTGTGTTAGACGGGGATAACGAAGAAGACCACAGAACTTTTTTTTTTTGAGAACGAAAGGAAGAAGAAAACTATAGACTTGTGACTGAGGTCTATAGACTTCTGCAAACCTCAGTTCTGTGTGTATGTTTCGCAATAATTTTGTTGAGAAAAAACCCTCTGATTTATATCAATAATGTATAGATTAAGTGTAAGGGTTTTATATTGAAGATTCTAGATAAACAACGTGTTACCATGGAGTCCTTGAATAGATGAATTTGTTGGCTTTCTCCCGTAGACTCAATATCTTGCAACGGTATCATGATTGCAAACAATCATGACAGTGGAAAGTAGACTGCCGAAGATCTCCATTTTAATCTGTAAGATCTATACCTTGGCAGCAGTATTGTTCATCGAAAGAAAATCAGAAGGGATTTATTTATACTCAACTCGGCCTAGTGTCGATCTCCGGAATAGATATCGCCATTGTCGTACAGGTGAGTAGGTCCATAATACCTATCATGGATAAAGAAAATCCGGCTAGCAACTCAATGGAGAAAAAGCCCAGCTATAGAGAGCCAGCTATAGGTCCCCCATCTCTCTCAAAAAAATCTTTGGGCTCCCTCATGTGGCAAAGGCCCGAAGGAAAGAAATACACTTTAGCCATTAAGACATCCAGCCCAACCAAACCCACTAAGGCCGGCTTCGAGCAAACCTCGCCGCACCTATCCATCTCCTTCTAACACCCCCAACTAAGGTTGTCAGGATCGTAATCCTAGGTAGGATCATTTTTTGTCTGACGGGATTGGATCATAGGATCAGATCGTAAAATCATGATTATATCAAAATTTTAAAGTGTATATATTTTACATAAAATTGAATTATATTTCTTAATATGCAAGTCTAAAGTAGAAATTTTGAATTTTTGAATTTAATTTTGTAATTTGAGTACACTTATTCATATTATATTGAATTAAGGTTAATTTTGAAACTTATTTAATTATTCTTTTAATAAACTAATAATCTGAATGTGCAATATGTCAAAGATAATACTTTTTTTTACCTTAGAACAATATGTAAACAAAAAACAAAGCAAATTAAACTAGTACAACTTAAACTAGCAATAGGTAATATCAAATTTTATGTGCTAATATAGTTTGTTATCAGGATCACGATCCCACTGTGATCCTACCTGATCTTAACGATTCTACGAGTTGAGTCACGATCTCACTATGATACTACCTGATTTCGATCCATATTGTGATCCGTGTTATTTATTTCTCATACGATACTACGATACATGTTGCGATACTGATAACCTTACCAGCAACTTCTCTCAGGATGGCGACGGCGGTGGCATTTTGGCGCCTGGCAGGCATGACGTGCATTGGGCACTCGAATGTCTGCGCGGTGCTGGTACGTGGCTGCCTCAAGTCCAAGGCGGCCTTCCACGAGAAGCTCCACTCCTCCGTCTCCAACTGGGCCGACGGCAAGCAGGAAAAGCCGAGTACGATCCATCCCGACCCACCCTTCCTACATCCTCCCTCTTCTGTTCTTCTCTGCATTTCTTGATTCGTACATTACTAGGACGGACACTGTTGATTCTTGATTTGGGCGCGTTTTTGTGCGGATCTGGGAGAAGTTTGTTGAGGAGGTGCAATATTTGTAATAGGATTAAGCTTTAGTTTGTAGTTCAAGGAAAAAGTTGGCAACGTGCCTTGAAGCATATGTTTTTATGCAATTTCATTTGTGTTTATTATAGTTCAAAATGTTGCCTCTGTATGCCGTGGAAGTAATCAATCAGTGAAAACCCAAACTTTGGTGCAAACACATGAAGAAAAAATAACTAGCTAGGGCCGGATAGGAATTACGGATGCTTTTTATGGGTGGTGGTACGAAGGGAAAAATCTCTCGGTCTGCAAAAAATTTTGCCAGGCAGCAAAAATGAGGAAATTTTAGAATTTTGTCCAAAATTTTAGACGAAATTTTCAAATAGCATTTGAATTTTGATGAAATTTAACCAAATTTTATCTAAAATTTGGATAAATTTCAAATAGGACTAAATTCAGCCAAAATTTGACCAAATCGTTCTTGTTTCGGAGGGCAATGAAAGAGGTGAAAATTTTGAAAATTTGCCCCATTTGGGACGAAATTGTGAACCATGGTGATAAGGAGGGTTTGGCTTGAATGTGGCTGTAGTGAGAGATTGGCGGGGTGATCCTAAAACTAGTGTTCAGGGCAGAGATTTTGACTAGCAATAGAGGCAACAATTAATATGAGGAAGTGAGACAATTGGATGGTGAATTGTCATTGGTGGGAGATTTGATAGCCTATGGATGGAGAGCTTGGTAATGCATATCTGATATTTGCTCGCCCACAATACTCCCCATATTAAACCTGTGGGATTCCACTTTCCTGTAATTTTGAAAATGTCCTTATTTTTAATGTTCCTCCCGCATACATCCTTGCTTTTCCCAAAAAACCTTCTTTACCTTGCGCCGGTGCCGACCATCCGATCGAGCGGACCACGTGATGCACGACCTTCGGGTCAGCTTTGTGTGTTCTTGTGAACTCCGTGTATTCTCGTGAATCTTCACGTCGTAATACTGCCAGCATCCCCATCTACGTGTCTTCCTCACACTGTATCGCTTCTCCGCTGCCTTGCTATTTTCTTCCTTATACTGCCTTACTACCTTCTAGAGGAATCCATTGCTCAGCTTAGTTGCTATTGTGTGTTCGATTTTTATCATCAGATCGATTTCGTGGCTGCGTCTATACAAGGTTTCCCTCTTGTAGTTTCCCTTCCATGTGCCTCTTCGCTTTCTGCTTTAGCCTCGGTTCGCGCACTCCTCGCCTTGTTTGCGACCCCAAGGTCTTGGTCGTGGTTCCACTGCATCCAGCTTATATTGTTTCTTTGCATCATGCGTGCGCCCATCTAGCGTGCTTCTCATGCGCATCCCGATCTATCGCGCTGGTTGCTTTCATGTGAGGTCCCACTTTCTGTTTGTAAGTTCTTGCTTTCTAGGTTGGGTTCTTGTTATTTTGGTTGGGTTCTTCATTTGTGTTCTTGGTCCGTTTGTTCGGTCATGGGTTCCTCTCTGTCCACGATTCCATTTCTCCTACTTTCGACCACAGCGTCTCAACCATAGTGATCATAGCTTTCTTTGAACCTTGTATCATACTACATATGTATGTGCTTACTTATGTGTATCTAATATATGCATTATTTATTTTTTATCTTTAGACAATATTGACCAGATCATACTTCCCAAATGATGTGAATAGTTACTCTTCTCTCATCTCATTCTTTTCTTTTCTTATTCTATTCTTTCTAATATTATTCTTAGGATTATGCCTTGTCTATTCTAAAACTTTATTTTTTTCAAATTTAATTAACCTTTCTTATGTTAGTAATTTCTATAAGATTGAATCTTCGGTGATTGTTGTGGTTACAGACCAAACACAGAGAGAGTGGTATGGTAGTGGGGAGTTAGGTGAGCAATGCTTAGGGTTTCCCCCATGGCCTAGATGGCTTATATATATTCACATGAGGAGTATTTTACAGTTATGTTCTTACACCCAAGTATCCCTCTTAAGGGCATTTATGTCATTACACATGCCCCATTTGGTGGGGGCCACCCCTACAACAGGAGCCTCTCATGGTGAAAAGCTTCACGGGCCAAAGCCATGTTGCCGAGCCATTTGGCCCCCACCGTCCCTACGGCCTGTGACCTTCCACGATCTTGGGCAGAATCCTTGTTTGCCGGTGCAGCCTAGCTTCGCACCGAGGATATGGAGGCGAACTAACCCGTGCTTCTCGAGGCGTCGGGATACGCGGCGAAGCTTGATTGGGGCGTCGTGCGCTGTCAGGGGGCCGCCTTGGGGGAGGCGTGCGCGGGTGCGTGACCAGGCGATGGGTGCCGTATGCGTCTTCCCGAGGGCGCGGGACAGGTGCGCCGTGCGCACACTCGACTGCGACGCCTCACCTCCCGCCGGTTGAACTTCCGCTGGTTTGGCAATTCCCAGTCGGGGGGAGTTGGGTATATATATGCTGCTATCGCAACATCGCCCTTCTGCATTCCTGGCTATTCGCTTTGTTGCTCTCTGCTCAGGCGCACTGTGTTCCTGCATTTGATGACAAGGCTTGACTTGTTCTCATAAATAGGCCTACTTTGGTTCATCTACGTTCTTTGATTGCGTCGATTGGCGCTAATATCAAAGAATGTTGATGGACTGAAGGAGGCCTATTTATGAGAACAAATCAAAACTTGTCGTAGATCAGCAGGAGTGCAGACGGCTGGATCCCCACTGGTTGGGGCTGTGGGGTTGTCGCACAGACTTCGAAGTCGAGGTGGCCTCCGGCGCCACTGCGCGGATTCGATCGGAGCAGGCTCCGAAGTCTTCGCGTGGGCTGGAGATCGGAGGGCTACACGGTATCCCGCGGCTCAAGGACGGTGCTTTGATGGCGTTGTGCGTTAGACCGGCGTTTGCACGTCTCCGGACTCCGCCCGCCAGGGGCGGCCTATCAGGACGAAGCCGAATCTGCACATGACCTCACTTCATGGATATTATTTTTGAAATGTTAATCGTGTAAAATAAAATATTTAGAATGTTAGAAGCGGAATATGAAGCTGCTCCTCGTGCGCGAAGCCAAAACGAAGGGTCGCTTATGCCCGCGAACGCGGTGTCAGCTCAAGCTCCGGGGTCATCACGTGGATCCGATGTCGTGTTCCTATCCAGGCTTGGTCGAGGCGGGCTTTGGGGCCGCGACCGGCGGGGGCACTGTCTTCGGAGCCGCCCTCAATGTCGAAGACGTAGCGGGCTCTCCAGGACTTGTGCTGGCCGTGCTTGGGCTTGTCGGTCGACAAGTCCTTGTGTTGGGCGTCCTTGCGCTCGGGAGCATCCTTCAAGGACTCTTGCTTGCGCTTGCCCTTCGAGGAGCCTTCCTTCGGCGAATCTCCGTTCTTCGTTGAGTCTTCCGCCTGATTAGTGTCAAAGTCATCGCCTTTGCGCCGTCGTGCATCCTCCTCCACCCTGGCATACTCTTCCATCTTATCGAAGAGCTTCGCCACCATCTTGATTAGCTTTCGCGCGTTGTACTCGGCCAGCATCCCTGGGCGGAGGCCCTGTACCACTGCATTGATGACGCTTGTCTCGTTGACGTCCTTGACCTGGCAGCAGACCTTCGCGAAGCTCTTGAAATATTTCTGGAGCATCTCTGAGGGTTTTTGCTTGACAGCGAAGAGCTGATCTGTGTCAACGCGCTCGACGTAGTTCATTTGGAAGTTGTTGTAGAGGCGGTCTCGGATCTGCTCCCATGCGTAGATGAAGTTTGGCTCTATGGTAATGTAGGATCGGAAATGGCAATAGAGGGGGGTGAATGGTGCCACTTTAAAGATCGCCCCCCGAAAGTATTCACCAAAAGGACTCCCTTCTCCGATAGCTACAAAGCTATGAAGAAGGCATAGTCAAACTTCTCACAAAGCAAACATAAAAGAGGGCTAGATAAACACACCACAAAAAAAATACAAAACACAGCACAGGTGCAACTAGCCGATTGCGATGGCAGAGTCTCGGCAATGTAATGTAGCCGAGCCGGTTTGACCGCTCGATCTTGCCGGTCAGACCGCTCTAGTGCTGCCGGTCAGACCGCTCCAGTGCCGCCGGTCAGACCGCTGTTGTCGGGCCGGCGGTCAGAGTTCGGTCTAACCGGTTATGGTTCAGACAGAGGCCGAACAGCAGGCTGAAAATTCAGAATATGCTTATTTCAATGAAATTTGTGAAATGTAGATGCTCTCTTCAGACCACAAGCTCCAGAACTTGTCCCAAATAGCATTGGGACCGCTCCAGTGCCGCCGGTCAGACCGCTCTAGTGCTGCCGGTCAGACCGCTCCAGTGCCGCCGGTCAGACCGCTGTTGTCGGGCCGGCGGTCAGAGTTCGGTCTGACCGGTTATGGTTCAGACAGAGGCCGAACAGCAGGCTGAAAATTCAGAATATGCTTATTTCAATGAAATTTGTGAAATGTAGATGCTCTCTTCAGACCACAAGCTCCAGAACTTGTCCCAAATAGCATTGGGACCTTTGGGATCCAAGGATTTCACCAAGAGAGCAAGAAATCAAAAATTTGACAAAAAAACTAAAACTCCTACAAAAGATGAGATGAAATCCAAATTGCTCTTTATTCTCATATCTTCTATTTATGAGCTTTTACAACTAGCTTAGCAATGATCTCAGGGCTTGACAAACAAAATCTCAGGCCATTTTGTGAAGGGAAACAAGAGATTCCATTATGCCCTGACATGAAACCCTAGAAATTCATAAACAGAGGAGCTGCAGCAGGAGTGAGGAAGGAGAGTACGCATTGATTCTGAAAAAGTCTCTAGGGAATGAAATGGTCTAATGACCTTGAGGCTTATCTCCCATCACAGAGCAACCAACCTTCATCTCCTCAAACAAAGATTCACCCAAAAACACAAGGATCAACAGAGAGCAGCAGAAAATAAAAACGAACTGAATCACCCAAGAACTCAAAAGGATTCATAACAACTCAAACTAAATTCATTTCATATTGAAATTAGGGAAGAGAGATGGATGATCACATAAGGTTTTTCTCTACCCATACATGATTCTCACTGAGGAGAGCACACACATGCAGTGAATACACACACTACTCACAGGCAGCTCATTCCCTCACTTGAGCCCTCACCACAGAATACATGAAAAATGGATGCTGCCCTCTTCTCACCCTCTCCTTTTAACAACAAGCCTCACACCCAAATGAGAAATTCAAGAAGAGTCATACAAACCACACTCCATGCCTCACACACACTTGAGGCAAAAAGTCAAAGCAACTAGAAGGGCCTGTTTGGTATAGCTCCAGATTCTCATTTTTCAGCTTCTGCTCTGGATTCTCTGAGAATCCACTTCTCTGAGAATCTGAAGCTACCTCTGAAAAGCGTTTGGCTACTAGATTAGCTCCAGATTCATAAAAAGGAGGATTTGAGGAAAATAGACCATGTTACCCCTAGTTTTGACACTTCAATTTAACTAGATTTTCTTTCTCTTTTTTTCTTCCTTTTTGACTGGTGGTGTAGTTTTATGTAGAACATTCTCATAGTGAACTGGGATCGGCAATACCTCGGCCTACCTCACACTGATCTTTTCCGTAAAAAAACTGATCGTATATATATTTGTGCATTCACAGAGCCATAGGCAAATAGTATGTACAATTTATAATACGGTTCGGTATCAGTTAATACCACTTTATTTTGGTTCAATATCAGCGAACATTGACATAATTACACAAATTGAGAACCACATGACAATACGGCAAAAAAACATAAATACGATGGGCACTACCACATGACAATCAAGATATGCTCACATTACACATGCAATCAAGCAATCTTATGCATTTATCTTTCTACAAGGAATACATATCAACACTCTTACCATCTTGCAAGTCCCATACACTCATCACTAAAATATCAACATGAGCACACGAGACTTATGTACAAGAACTATGGCACCACTAATTAGCTAACTCAGTGAGTTCCATGCAACTCAACTACTAAATAGAGATCTCAGTGATAGTAAGAAACTATCTTCTCCTTGAGAAGGCCTTTGGCACAATATTGCAGTGACCATCGAGTGAGAACCTCAATACCATGATTAGCTCAAGCTAAAACTTAAACTGCAAAACAAAAAATAGCGCATCATAAGTTGAGAATCAACAATGTATAAAATGTACAGTATCCATGTTTCAGATATCAGTTCCACAACATAAAGTGCAAAATCTTTTCTTGCTGCAAGATGCATTGCCCCGTAGATACACGCTAGAACTGATCATACATGTATAAGATACATTCAGACCACTAATAGTACTCATGCATGTAAAATACATCTAGACCACAATAGAACCATCCATGTGCTAAGTACTAGCAGAACAGCCAAAGTTTCATAATGCATAACACCACTCAGATGATCTCATACAGCAGGTTCAAATGTAGTTGAATTTATATTGGACCATGTTCAGATCTCTATAGCAGTTGCGCAGGAGATAACGATAAAATCAGTAAGCAATGCAAAACATCTATATGATCTTAACATGTATTATGCCATTTCTACTCATACATAAAGCATAGCAATTCTATTGTATTATGCACAAGAGTACACCTGCTAAAATCACTAACATAAGCTCAGACTTGCTATTGCTATTGATCCCAACATGCATAAATAATTTAGCTTACAACTGGACCAGTGAATCCACCGCCATTGCCATTGCCACAGCCACCAGTCAACAAAATTGGCTATTAGCCGGCATGCTTGGCACCATCAGTAGCATCAATAGCAGAGCAAATGTTCAGAGCAAATCATACACATACACATTCAGAGCAAATAGTTCACATACACATTCAGAGCAAATCAACTCACCTGTGTTGGGGACCGGAGGGGCGGAAGGAGGTGGCGACGGAGGCTGTGCTGGGGACCGGAGGGGCGGAAGGAGGCGGCGGCGGAGGCTGTGCTGGGGACCGGAGGGGCGGAGGGAGGCAGCGGAAGGAGGGAGGCGGCAGGGCGAGAGGAGGGAGGCGGCGGGGCGTGGGAGGGGAAGGGAGGAGGCGGGAGGGAGGCGACAGGGCGAGAGGAGCGAGGCGGGGCGTGAGAGGGGAAGGAGCCGGGCGCAAGAGGGGGAAGGAGGGAGGCGGCGGGCAGCGGGGGCGGGGGGGCCGAAACGGGAGACGGGAGTTTTTATATGGGTGGTATTTGCGTGTAAATACTATCAACTTTAATGGGTAGGTTGGATTTAGGTTGAATAGCTCCCCACGAGAATCCACCTCAACCCAGCTTCTCTTGGTTAGTTCATTTTGGAACCTGCTCCACACAAGAAGCAGAATCAGTTAATTTTGAGAAGCAGGTTGTTTGGCACAGCTCCACAAGATTCAACAGAGAAGCTGGGAGCAGGAGCTGTACCAAACAGGCCCGAAATGAAGGGAAACCAGCCATTTCTCTCATGCTTGAGTCAAATCTCCAATTTGCCCCCCAAGCACCTTCCCGGATGCTTCCCGCAACCGGCACCTTTGACCGACTGGACCTCGACTTCTCCCTGAGTCTAGTCCGGTCCGCTTCGCTGCACATGATCGCACCCGACATCCTGACCGTCTGGACCTCAACTCCTCCCTGAGTCTAGTCCCGGTCCACTCGTCCCTACCCGTCGTGTTCACCCGACACCGACCGAGACCTCCGACTCCACCTGAGTCTAGTCCTGGTCTGCTCCGTCGCGCACGACCGCAACCGACCTCCAAATCGTCTGGACCTCCGACTCCTCCCTAAGCCTAGTCCCAGTTCTCTCATCATCGCTCGTCGAGTCTATCACCGGTAGCTCCAGCTCCGGTTCCTCGTCTCCCGACTCGCAACCACCTCACCAGCCTCGATCATCTTTGGCATCACTGACCGTCTAGACCTCAACACCTCCTGTGTCTAGTCCCGGTCCTCCTCACCTCACCATGACCTAGCTCCGAAGTCCTGTAGTCATACAGACAAGCAAACCGTCACATAGCACCGCACGAAACAGCATAATCGATAATAGCTCAAGTAAAGGTACTCAACCCTAGAATACCCGAAACAAACTCAAACTCACTAAACCAATCATCAATTACTCATCACCAACATGGGGATACCTCCACATGGTTTCTCAGGTAAAAAAACCAAGAGAGCGACACTCCCTGTAGCGCGAGGGGGAGCCCCTTCGCTTTGGTGGTGTCATCTCTGCCCGCAGCTTCGATGGCGGTCTCGTACACGTGCACAAACTCCCAAGGGTTCGTATCACCCTTGTACGGCTCAATGGCGCTGGGAAACTTGAAGTCCTCTGGCCATGCTGATTGCTGCAGGCCCGCGGAGAGGGGGGACTCCGTCCACGCGTCGCAGCAGGACGCGATTGGACATGGGGGCTTCGCAGCTGTCCGCTCGTTCTAGCGTGGGCTCCAGTGCGACCATCGACAGGGTCTGCTGGCTCCAAGCCTCTTGCATATCCTGCACGGCCCCATGGAGGTCGGCTAGCTCCCGTTGGAGTGTGCCGATGGCCGTCAGTAGGGCGCTTTCCACCGTTGCAGCGGCTGGGGCTATCGGCGCACCTGGTGGCACCGCCGAGACAGCGGCGACCACGACCTGCGCTCCTGGGTTGCCCGATGCGCTGGCGCGGTGGATTTCGGAGCCGGTGATGAGACCGATGTTGTCGCCGGAGCCGCTCACTGCTCCCGTACCGGATGTAGGGACGGTGGCCGTGCCAGCATGGGCGTCAGCGTTACCGCTCCCGACAACCCGGTCGGTGCTGCCGGTGTCGACCGTCGAGCCAGCGGTGGGGTCAATCGTCGCGCGCGTGGCTGGGTCGATCGTCGCGCTAGCTGTGGGGTCGATCATCGCGCCATGAGCGTCGATGTTAGTAGCTGCCGCGCCCATGCCGACGCCCACGCTCGCGATTGCCGACGCCGAAGCTCTGGTGTTGACGTGGGGCTCCATCGTGTTCCTCTTCTTCTTCTCCGCCGCCGATGATGAAGTTTTCTTCAGTGCCATCCTTCTTCAGATCTTGAGGCTTGCTCTCATCGCTCCCCACAGACGGCGCCAGATGTTGTGGTTACAAACCAAACAGAGAGAGAGTGGTGTGGTAGTGGAGAGTTAGGTGAGCAATGCTTAGGGTTTCCCCTATGGCCTGGATGGCTTATATATATTCACATGAGGAGTATTTTATAGTTATATCCTTACACCCAAGTATCCCTCTCAAGGACATTTATGTCATTACACATGCCCCATTATGGGCTTTACTACCTTTTAACAGGCCGGCTAGGCTAAGGTGGGGGCCACCCCTACAACAGTGATCAAAGCAATGGGTGGAATGGAAGTCTGATGATCTGAAGTTTTAGTATTAGTTGAGCAACCATAAAAGTTAGACTGGTCAGCATCGCCTAGATCTTGTGGTTTAGGATTTTTGGTTTCTCTTATTTATTGTTTCTTTTGTAACCTTTTTGGCTATGGTCTCTATTGTTTTCTATTTTTGTGTAGCCTGCACCCCTAGAAGACTTTACCACATATCTTTCGCTTGTTCCCTCTCATCTTTTAAAAAAACTTTCAGTTTGACTGTAGGATGTGACCTAGATTGAAATGGCAAAGCCATAAGGATTCATATTTATTAAAAATGTATTTTAGGAAAAACAATTAAGTCTCCTTGCTTCTGTGCTTTTCTTACTTAGTACATTGTTCTTGTCTTTATATTTACTTGCTACTTTTTTAATCTTCCCTATTACTTCAACTTTGTAGATGGCCGAATCGTCCTTTGCAGGTTTGTGGGATTTCTTCTCTCACGGCAAGAATGATAGAGCATTTGTTAGCCTCCTTCAATAGCTGATGTAGTATCTAGGTATCGCCAACCACCCATCTTTAGGGGCTGGACGACCCAGATCATGGATCGGGATTCTTGGTTAATGGAGTTATTCCTATATGCATAGGAAGGGGAATTTGAATCCCATAAATACCCGATCAAGCACGCTCGGATCCACTACTTTGATGTTGTCCAGGATGCAGCTCATTCAGCCACAGCTAACCTGTGCCAGATACACAAGGACAATCTACGACAGTCACCTTTCTGCTTCTTCTTGTTTACCCGGGTAGAAGAGCGCTACCTGGAGCCCTTCGAGATCTCAGTAGACAACCCCCGCTGACGCAACAGGTTCAGCTTACCCAGGCGATGGCAGCTACCAACACCAGTGGCTTGCAGAGGATCAGCCAGCGTTGGATGCTCCTTACTTCCAGCTACCAGCACTTTGACACCCTCTGTGCTCAGATCATCCAGTGCCAAACAGCTCTCTCGGTGGTGGAGCAAGAGAAGATCACAGCAAAGACCAAACTGGAGTGTCTTAGGGCCGCAGTGTAACATTCTGAAAAACTTAAATTTGGAAATATGGAGTTTTTGAATTAATCTTGCAATATGTTTCATTTGAATTTGGAGTTGTAGATTTTTTCTGAAAAATTTGGTGAAGATTTTAAATGCTAAAAGGAGCAAGAAGAAACAAACATGTTTAAATAATGGAGGATTAGAATTTAATATAAGAATCTGAAAAGATGATCCATAAAAGTCAGGGAGAGAATTGGGTTTGAAAATAAAATCTTATTTCTGAAAATAAAGGTATGAATAGTAAGGAGCAAACAAATTAAAAGGGTCAACACTCATGAATATATATATATATATATATATATATATATATATATATATATATATATATATATATATATATATATATATATATATATATATATATATATATATATATAATAAGAAAACGACATCTAGGGAAATAAACTAGTAAATGAGGAATAAATATATATACAAATATACATACCCATAAGTATATATATATCCATGTACATGTAGTGATAATAGCAAAAGAAACTAATAATAAAATAATAATAAAATATATAAACCAAAGAGAGGGGGGTCAGACCAGGCCGAGCCGGCCCAGCCCAACCCCCACTCCTCCCTCATTCCAGCGCGGCCCAGCCCCCCTCTTCCCCTCCTCTGCCCGAGTGGCCCCCCCACGGCCACTGTTTCTCTTCTCCACCCCGCCCCGCTCTCTCTCCCGGGTCAGCTCCCTCGCACTCCGCCTCCGCAGCCCGACCCGCGCAACGACTCCGCGCACGGACCAGCAAGCACAGGGCTCAGACCAGAGGGAGCCGCCATCATGTCTGCTCCCGACCGAGGCGCCCTATCGCCGCCTCTTTTTCTTGCCCGCGCCACCTGCTCTGCTGCTCCGCCCGGTCTCATCGCGTGCGCAGTCCACCTTCCCTTCGCTCAGCACACGCGGCACAGTGCCATCATAGCAAATCTCACCGTGAGATCATGCTCTGCCTCGCCGTCTGCGCCTGCCGTCGCCTCCGCCGCTCTTCGACGTGACCACAAAAAGAGCTCCTCGTGGCAAGCTCCACTCGCCCTCCTATAAGAGCAGCTAGAGGCTTCCCCGAGCTCACCATACCCCACCCTCCCTTCTGCCACAGCCGATTGAACCGAGAGCCCTCCATCGCCGGCAATTTAGCCTTCTTCCCCAAATCCGGCATCCACCCTCCCCGCCGATTCCTGCCGTAAGAATCCAATTGTGGCCACCTACACCCTCCCCGGATCATCGCAAACCCACCCCGGGTCTCCTCCGCGCCTCCTGAAGGCCCTGCATCGCAGGCACCGAGAATCCCTCCCGAACCGCCGCCACCGCTCGCCGCCGGCCTGCCACCGTGCTTCTCGGACCTCGCTGGCACTTCCATCGGCATCACCGCAAGTTGGGCAACCCATTTTGGGACTCAACCGCACACCTCCAGCCGCCCCTCGCCGCTGGCGCCGCCGCCCCCGACCCTCTCTACCCAGCTCCCCCTCCCTCGTAAGGTTGGTATAAGGGGATTTAATCCCCTATAGGGATAAGCAACACCTTGAGGTTCGCCTGGCTAGCACCGTTAACTCTCTTCCCTTCCCCCGACTCCCCGGTCGCGCGCGTTCGAGCCCTCGGCTCCGCAGCGCGCCGGGTTGAGTTTTCTTTTAATTTCGTCTGACAGGTGGGCCCCACCTGTCAGCGGCTGCAGCACCCGAGTGGCCCACTGACAGCAGGGGCCCACCTGTCAGAGGCACAGTTAGTTAACCTTAATGGCAGTAATTAGAGACTAATGACAGACCTTAAGAGATAAATAAAGGATTAACCCACTGACATGTGGACCCTATCATAAACATTAAAATAACCCTGGGCCCACCTGTCATGGAAACCGCACCTGGAATAATAAAATAAAAGGAATGAATTAAAAATGCCAGTGGGACCCACATGTCAGGATTTTAAATTTTCTGTAATTTCACTGGGCTGAGAACTTTAAATGAGCATAACTTGTTCAATTTAACTCCAAATTGAGTGAAACAAATTTATAAATTCTTCTAAATTCATCTAAATTCAAGATCTATCTAATGGAACTAGAATCATGATTTTTAGAGTTCAAATGAATTTCTGGTGATACTTTGAGTGATTTGCTGTTTCTCTTTTATTTGGATTTTCAGCACGGTAAATTAGCGTACGAGGCTCAAGAGGAAGAGGTCGAGGCAGTCACCCTAGAAGCTCAAGAAAATCAAGATCTCGATCCCTGTGACCCAGGCGAGTCAATACTTTGATCATGTTGAACCTACTTTTTTTTGCAAATTATTTTTGTTTAAATTATCAAATTGCATGCTGTTATTTTATATGCAAATACATGTTTAATTTAAGATTCTAGTTATATGCCCATTGTTTACCTTGAATATTATTATACCTCCTTTGGAATAATTGAATGTGTGAACCCAATCATGAGAAACTGGTTTGGACAGTCATGGTGGGAATGACTGGTATATTTTGACATGATTATTTTATGCTCCCAAAAATCCCAACTTGCTTAAATATATGAGCGGATGGTTTGGGGGCTGGTATGTGGTGCAGTGGAAGCACAAAATTGTGGAGTGTGGAAGAACTGCTCAGGTACTCCTAAGGACCGAATCTTGTCATGACCTCCTGTGTAAAACAGTGCAACCACAAGTCTGCAAAGTGCAACTTGGCTAAGTAAATTTATCGAAATTCCTGGACTCATCTCACTGGTAGTGGATAGAAGTAGATACGCAAGAGCAAGAGAAGGCCTAAAGGGACACCGAGTGGAGGGTGAAGTTTCCCAGTCGTACTAGCGCTGAGGGGAGTGGAGCCCGAATAACGCTAGTAACCGTGGGGAACATCCCGTGCATAGATGGGACCCACCGTAAGTGGGCAGTTTCCCATAAGGCGAGATGACAAAGGGGACTAGATACTTCGAAAGTCACTGTGATGGTCTGCTCAACCACATGACCAAGGAATCGTGTGGGGCAACGAGTTGATTGTCACTTGTGGTGAAAGTGTACAAACTCTGCAGAGTCAAAACTATTCGAATAGCCGTGCCCACGGTCAAGGGCGGACATGGGAACTTAACCAGATATAGTTCTATTTCAAAAACTTTGTGGGTGGGAATGGAAAAGTGGAGGGCGGTGGAAAGCCCTGTTTCAAGTTGCCCTGGGTGTCGTCCCAGTGATAATGTAAGCGGCTATAACGCTGAAGGTCTAGCATATGGTGCAGAGACCATGTAATGGTGGATGGAATTTGGATCGCTATTATTATTGCATTCCCTTACACATTATGTTTCTGTTCAAACTGCTAGGTCTCAGGAAATTTCTATGTATTGTATTTCTAAAACAATGACAATACTTCTCACAAAATAAAATATCAGGAAGAATAAATAGAGTCATGAGTAAAGAAGATGGTTGTTTATGGTAGATCCATAAAATTGTTGGTGGATTCATGTCGATCATAATAAGGAAACGATAGTGTGGATTCTGGGAGAAATAAATTGGTGGAGCTGAAATGAATATATAGGCTAGATAGATGATTTAAATGATTTTGGAGAATTAGGGAATGCAAAGGTAATTGGTGGATTACGACACTGATAACTAATATAAATTCTTGGGAGATGTTGACGATAATGGGATAAATAGGATTTGATCAAATACTAGATGGATGAATTGAATCTTGAGAATTTGGAGAAATGATAACAATTATTGGAGTATAAACTTTTTTTTGAATTAAAACTATGGGGCAAAAACCCCCCAGCAAGGTTCAATAGATTACAAGATCAGCAAGGAGCTGAGAAAACTCACCCACACTACGGCACACACTTACCTAGAAAAAGGAAGAAGAAAGAACACAAAAGGAAAGAAACAAAACGAACAAAACTGAACTGTGCTAAACAACGCTGGACAACCAAGCTCTTATATCTTCATGCAAATCAGGCTTGACTCTATGCAAGTGAAGAATGATCTCATCAGCAAAAGCAGACTTCCATTGTGCCAAGTTTGGGGGCCTTCCTTCAAAGATCAGAGCATTTCGCTCCTTCCATATGCACCAGGCTGCAATCAGAAAAACTTCCATAAAGAACGGGTTGTGCCAGGATCTTCTAGCAATGATCAATTTCTGAAAATAATTTGGCACCCTCGGCCATTTGATTCCAAGTACTTCCCATCTAGCCCTCGCCGATTCACAATGAAAGAACAAATGCACGATTGTTTCCTCATCCTCAATGTCACACATGACACAATTATACCCTTCTTCAAGGAATTTATTACGCCGTCTGAGGACATCCCTTGTGTTCAGTCTATCAACAAGTAGAAGCCAACCAAAGAATTTTATCTTAGGCACACATTTAGATTTCCAGATCCACTTGAAAGGCCTAGGAGGCTCAAGACATGCAAACTTGAATTGGAGTATAAACTTGATCAATGATATTCTTAGTGGATGAATACTAGTGAATTGTAGACTTGATCAATGATATCCTTGGTGGAGGTATACTAGTGAATTGGTTAGAGATAGATAATGGAAAATAAGGTGATTATTGGAAGAGCAAATTATGGTTATGGATCAATAACAAAAGGATTGGATTGTTAGGAATTTGGAATACAAAAGATATTGGTGGGTTGTATAATTGATGATATTCGTTGTTTGGAGTTTTAGACAGCACTCAATATAGAAAGTGTGTGTTCGGTGGATTAATTAAATGATATTAGATAAATGATGTCACTAGCTGTTTGGAGTTTTAGGCAGTAATTGATCGGTGGATTATATAAATTATGATACTCGCTGTTTGGGGATTTAGGCAGCAATTGATTGGTGGATTGTATAATTGATGTTATCCGCTGTTTGGAGTTTTAGACAACAATCAATATATGAAGTGTAAGATCGATGGGATAATTAAATGATGTCACTCGCTGTTTGGAGTCTTAGACAGCAATCAAGTTAGAAAGAGTATATTTGGTGGAATAAGTAATGATGACACTCGCTGTTCGAAGTCTTAGACAGCAATCAGTAAGGAAAGTGTGTCTTTGGTGGATTAAGTCAATTATGGCAATCGTCGTGTAGAGTTTAGGTAGCGACAATAACACTATGATTTAATAATAATAATAATGCTAAAAGTGATTTTTGGCAAATAAAATAACCCGAGCCTCTCCTTTGATAAGTCATGCATACTATTTTTTTTTGCATCCTGTGTATTGGCTCGCGGAGCACGGTGGTTAGTGTGCTCACACTCGCTCTCATAACAAATCCTGAAGCTGGAATCAGATCACTACGCTTCAGCAATACTTATGGTTATGATGGAGAAGAAGATGAAGTTATCAAGGGCTAGGTCGCGCACCTCCAGTTGGCTGCCTGTGGGCATGTCCTGAAGGTCTCACCTGTGTGCTTCGTTCTTCCGCTGCTGTAATTTAATGATTTCGGCCTAATCGGCTCATGAGTAAGTCTATTACTACATTTACGCTTCCACATGATATGTACTTTGATATTCAGAACTGTAATATGTGAGCACTATCTACTGATCCAGGGAATAGTGCGGTGGAATCACAGAGGAATCCGGATTGTAAAATCTGGGTCCTGACACGTAGCTACCTACACGTTGTCTTCGCCCACACCCGCCGTCATTCCCACCAACCCAGCATCGACTTGACTTTTCGGACCCGCACCAGGCTCACAGCTCGCAAGCTCGTGCGATGCCCCAGTCCATCTCCCGACATCGACATCAGAGGTTCCAACAGAGGACGTAGTCTTTCCTGTTCCCATTCCTACTCCTGGTCGCCTACTTTCACTCGTAGCCGTTCTCATTCACGCTCACCGAGCAATTGCACCACGTGTAGTTGTGGTCAGCACCACATGGACGAGTTTGACGAGGACCCAGGGGAGGATCCTGAGGAGCATATCATCTTGGAGAATGAGTAGTTTGTTGAGATTTAAGTATCTAAATAAATGTCTATGACCTTAGAAAGTTTTATATTATTTGTTGGTGTGCTAAGTGAACTGTACCAAGCCTTGTGCACCTGTGGTACAACCATCCTTAAAACTATTTTGATTTCAAGTTATGTTTTTCTAAGTTGATGTTTTTCTCTCGTGTGTTTGTTTGGGATGTTGATTAGTTATTTCCTAATCTCTTATCTGTGCTACTTCCCTCTTACCTTTTTGCTAATCCCGACTACCGCATCAATGCAAGCTCTAATTCTTTCACCGAATCCAAGCTTGGAGAATTTTTGGAGACCTAGAGTATATAGAAGACAACAAATTTATGGGAAGCACTCATGTTGGGAAAGCCATCATAATCATTGAATGTTGAGTTAGGTAATTTAGGGAATTGTTGAGTTTGGACTTACAAAATTGGATAATATTCGGGTGATTGGAAAGTAACAAAGGTATATTTGTGGATACCAATAGATTATAAATAAATTTAAAGAGTATCATCTTTGTGGATTAATTAGATTATGGAAAATGAATACATTATTAAACTTGGTGGAGATAATTAGATCATGGGAAGTGTCTAAGCTTGATGCCTTGGATTTATTATCTTGGATTGAAAGGAGCAATTGGATTTAAATCAAATCTTAGTTGAGTGGATTATTGGTGATCGTTGGAGAATTAGTATTAAGAGCTTGATCTAGAAAGGTGGAGATTAAAAGATTAAGAAGTTGGATTATCATAAACAATTCATGACATCAATTTTGGGTGATTTGGTTGAATGATGTAGAGTAAGTGAACATTGTGGAGTTAATTGATTATTAGAGTTTGGCGGATATACTGGTGAGTGAATACTAGTAGAATTTTGGAAGATAATACAATCTTGAGAATCTTTTTGGATTAATCTTATCATTGAAAAGTGGAGTTCGATATGTTGATATGAAACTTGTGGATTTATCATATCATTGCTAGATAATATAATTTAACTTATGGATTGACTTGATCATTTAAGGATAATCAAATGACTAACTTGGTGGATTTAAATTAATTATGGAAGATAGATTGTCATATAAGAATTAATTGAGGTACTTGGATTCATTCAAATTTGGTGGAATCAAAATGATGATTATGAAGAATTGATGTTGGTGGATTAACGAATGCTAGATTTTTTGCTTAGATGACCTTTATAAAGCCCTCTCACCTCCCCCACGATCGGAAACTCAACCGGCGGGTGCCTGGCAGTTTAGCTCCCCACGATCGAGGAGCGCAACCGCTGGCAGATGAGGGAGCGTAGATGTAAGCCGCCTGACAGTGCACGACACGCCAGTAGCATCCCGCCACGCGTCCTACATCTCTCGGGAAGGGACACGCGACCGCGATCGTGCGACTGCTGGCAACCCACGACGCACCAATCGCACCCCACCGCGTGTACCCTTCCATCGGGATAACGCGTACGGTTGCGGCTGACCGCCCCTGACATCCCAGGGGTCAGTGTGATTCACGCCGTCATTAAGACGTTGACTCCAGACCATGAGTCGGTCAGGCCACATGTCGGCTCCATGTCTATAGCGTGACCTCGAACGGCACCCCCGCGATGAGCTCCCCTCGAACCCGTCTCCGGGCGGAGACCCTGCACTCGGCTGCGATGTCAAGCACGGGAGCTGAGCCTGCCCGACGCTTCGACCTGTCTGCGACAAGAGCCTGTCTCTGCCCCGACTTCGACTCCACCACCGAAGGGCCCTGCCCAGCGCCTCGACCTGTCCATGGCAAGAGCCCGTCTCCGCCCTGACTTCGACTCCGCCACTGAAGGGCCCTGCCCGGCGCCTCGACCTATCCGCGACAAGAGCACGTCTTCGCTCCGACCTCGACTCCGCCACCGAAGACTACACCAGGCAATAAGGCTCCATCAAACAATACAAAAGTTCATAGGACGTGGGGACGAAGGGGGCCAAATGGCTCGACAACATGGCTTCGACCCGTGAAGCTCGTCACCATGAGAGGCTCCTATTGTAGGGGTGGCCCCCACCTAAGCCCAGCCGGCCTGTTAGAAGACTGTAAGGCCCAAGATGGACATGTATAATGACATAAATGCCCTTGAGAGAGACACCTGAATGTAAGGGTATTGTTGTAAAACACTCCCCATGTGAATATATATATATACACCATCCAGGCCATGGGGAAACCCTAAGCATTGCTCACCTAACTCTCCGCTACCATACCTCTCTCTCTCTCTGTTTGGTCTGTAACCACGACACATACATTTCCCTGTGACTTGTTGAGCACTTTATATACTCATGGCTTTACACTATTTGTTAATCAATCATCGAAGAAGAACTAGGGAACACCGAGTTCTATGAGGAGAAGTACTTTAAGGACTATGCAAACTAAGGTGCGCTCTCCACTTGAGTGTTGTGGGCATATCAGATGGCTATCACAAAAGTTTCTTTCATTGCAAGTTTAATTTTTTGTCATTAAGCCCTGCATGGCAATAACTGTAAAACCTTGACCATAAGATCCATTGTTACTATTTAATAAAATTTGGCTTATTCTTAACTATTCATGGTATGGATATAATTTCATCAATGTTGATATTGTGTGTGCTAGCTACTAATCTTAGGACTAGTTCAAAATACACAGAGGCTTCGGATTTGCAGATTTAGGTCTTGATAAATGAGCATAGCGATTGCAAGGGTACAATACCTATTCAGTTAGTGGGGCGTGGATAGGCAAAATATATGTAGCAAGTAAAAAGCAAAATTCAAATTCAAAAATTGGAAAGCTGAAAAGTAGTTCAAAGTACTAGTCACAGTTTGCTGGTACTAGACTAGAACTTGGCACTAGCTAAAGCAAGCCAAAGGGAGAACACAAAGAACAAGTGCACAAGCAAAGATAAGTGCACAGTTGTAAGCAAAGGAAAATCTCACATTAGGTGCTAGGAGAGGTGCTAGCCACTACTTAAACTTCTGTCTAGGGCACACAAGATTGTTCACATGATGTAGAGCATAAAAAACAGTATAACATGCAACGTAAACATCCCTCTAGTTTAAGCAGTAAACAAAAACTAGTCTCAAAAGATGAAATAGTGAAGGTTTATATGGCTTATATATGCTTGTTTGAATGGTTTCAGTGAGATCTACAACTTTGCAGTTGAGGCAAACCCTAAATTCCGAAGGAAAGACCAAAAGACTTGGCAAAAACAAAAACCAAAATCTTACGATGCAAATTTAGGGCTAAAGATGGTTGATTTAGGGGGACTGAGAGGGCCATTAGCTCAAGCAGTCTTTTTTTGGATCGGGCTCATTGTTAGCTTTCTAACGAGTATAAGAACGGTGAAAACGGACACCGTATACAAAAGTTATGCCCGTTTTACTAAAGTTGTCTCGGAATCGGAAACCTAGTCAGACACGAAACTAACTCGGGTTCAAATTGAAACTGCTATATCTTTCAATCCCATAGGCCAAACTTGCTCAATTGTTTTGTGGGAGCTTGTGGCTGTATGTAGAAGGGCACCACCAATTTTCACTAGTTTAGGCGAAAGTTTGATGTGCTTTTCAAATTTCGTGAAGGAGGACACATTCCCTTCTCTTTTTTCCTTTTTTCTTTTTTTCTTGAACCCAAAAATAACACTTCCTTTTCTGCTTTTGTTTTCCTTTTCTTTTTTTTCTTGGATGGACCCAAAATAATCGACTCTAGCGTTTGTGGCCAAAACCAAACTAGCGATAAGGTTCTGGTCATAGCAAGATGGAAGCAAAATTACTCACAAGAGAACCAATCTAGATGAAGACCAGCAACCTAGACATGACGATGCAATCTATGATTTAAGGATGAAAAAACTGAAAAAAACAATGCAAGGCACAAAGATATTTCGAGGTGAATTTTTTTGACTCCATGATGTAAAAACGAATCTACAACTGAGCAAACGAAGTCCACCAAACCCTAAGGGTGATGGCTGCTATGTATATAATAAAGAGGAGAAGGGAGGGGCGGTAGTACTATTCATATGTGAATAGTAACCATGTGAACAATACGGGCTACCTAGGGTTACAAAGCCCATGGGCCCAAGTGGATTGAGAAATAATGCCTGACTATTTTAGTAATTATGATGCATTTAGATGGAATTTGGAGTTGAGGCTAGATCTGTTTGAAACAGTACAAGATAAGCTTTTAATCAAGTACTTGTAGAGCTCAAACGGAGTCCGTATGTGAAAGTTATGCTCATTTCAAGTTGGTGCTGTCTCTAAAAGTTGAATTGAATTGCACATGCTTTCCTTCATGATCAGCTCCTATGTTTCTAATTGAAAGAACATCATATGCATTATGTAGAAGCATATTCTTATTTGGAACAAAATGCACTACTAGAAACGAAATTACCTGATAGTTCAATTGATGTGTGCGAGCTCTTGTTATTGGACCTTATAAGTGTATGGGTTCATATCTATTATGGGGAATGTTGGTTGTATGCATGGAAGTGATGTCCTCATCAAGACGCCTAACAGGTAGGCCCCACCTGTCAGCAAGAAGAGAGAGGAATGGCTGTGATGATAGCGTGGTGAAGTGATGCGGACGGATGGCCGACACGTGGTGGGCATCCGGCTATGGCGTGCAGCCGCGGATGGATGACGCGTGGGCACGGGTGAGGCAGGCTGGGCTGGCTAGAGGCCAGGGCCAAAGAAGATGGGCTGGGATTAGGGTTCTGGCCCAAAAGGCTTTAGAAAGCTGTCATCGTCAGGAATAGGAGATCTAAGCCTATGAATTTCATTGTTTAAGATCTCATTTTCAAGTTTTAGCTGGCCATTTCTTTTCATGACTCGTTCTATGCACTCAACTTGCTTCAAGTGATCAGCCACTACTCTATCATATCTAAACATTAGTGAGTCAAAAGGATCTGCCTCATCATGCTCTATGTAGGGATTATCCTCACAATGCATGCTATCGTGATCATCCTTGCTGGTGAAGTCACATGCCAGTGAAGACATGAAACACATGCTGGTGAAGTTGACAAACTTCTTCTTGTCCTTCTTCTACTCTATCTTCTTATCCTCATCGCTTGAAGGATTAATATCGCTTAGATCTCGACCATTGAGGACTATGAGCAATGACGTAGTCACCTTCTTGAGTGTGGCATCATATTTGAAGAGTTGATGAGGCTTCTTGTTGCAGTCCTTCCTCTCACAATCATCTCTATCTCTATTTACAAAGTTAGGACAATGGGCATGAAAATGTCCCATCTCATCACACTCAAAGCAAACAGTTAGACCTCCTATGCTCTCTTGCTTGTGGTAGGCATAGGTGAATCTGCTAATGATGAGGGCTAGATCATTTAGAGAAAGGCTCTTAAGTTGCTCATCGCTTACAACTTGAAAAGAAGACAAAGAAAAGCCAGAAGAATCAGCCACAAGAGCCATCGTCTGCAAACTTTTGGGCTTCTTGGCTATGACACCCATCTCATGGGTCTTGTAACATCTTGATTTTTAGAGCCTTCTTGGAGCTTTCAAAATAAAAATAACCATTTGAATTTTTCTATAATTAATTAAAGCCCTACTTCTCGTTTGTCGCATCCTGAAGCCACGCTTCCGTTGAGATTTGCCGAGCGTCATCACTATTGAGCCGAGCTACTGTGCGCCATCGCCATTGCCTTCATCTCCACCGCTGTTCCCTCTGACACCACCAAGGTTGCCGGTGAGCCACTACTCGACCTTTCCTCCATTCTGTTGATCTCACTGCCAATCGACCGTGGCCTACCGTCCATTCCTCACCATCTTTGACCAGCCGCCCCACCGTCGTTTGCTCTGCTAGACCATAGTACCATTTGCTAGCTACGCCTCTACAAGTTCCTATGGACCCAGTCCACCTTGCGTCGTATCACTGATGCATGGGACCCACATGTCAGCAGACACTATTTCATAGACCCATAGACCAAGCTGAGTTAGTAAGCCACGCAAGCTGCACACGTCAACAAGCCGTACATGTGTCTACCACGTGTCACACCACTTGTACACCATGTTAGCACCTGAGCCAATCCCCTTGCATGTGGTTGTGCCTTGTCACCTGCATGTCATCTGCCACGTCACCCTGCGACCTCAGCCCAAGTGCCATGTGTCAGTGCCACTTCAGCTTAGTTGCCTAGTAAGTCGACACGTCACCAAGCCAGTTGCCCGTACATTGTTCAATGAGCTCAGTTCACTATAGAATGTCCTATTCCATGCATCGAATCCACATCACAATACAATTTCGAATTTCCAGTATTTTCTTTGTATTATATTTTTCAAGAGTCTGTTCTTCTCCATCCTAGCTCTAATTGAATTGATTCTTTTTCCAAAATGTATCTAAAATTGATCTCAATCTTTTTGTTCTAGATTTAAAGTTTTTGGAGTTCATTTAAATTTTATTTGAGCCTCGTTTGTTTTCTCTCTTGTTAGATAATGTCTTCAAAGAAACAAAAGCAGGACCAGAAGATCAAGAAATTGGTAACTGGGCAAGGCCAAGGCAAGTCATGTTCTTTAATTATGTTGAACCTAGTTTTCAAAACTATTATGTATTATTTTCTTTTAAATTATCAGGCATCACAATTTTATTATAAAACATTTGTATTGGTAGTTAACGACATATTTGATTATTTTTTTCTTGATAATTTGAATGACATGATTCTATTGCCACCATATGATGGGTATGTATCTAGTGATACAATATTTGTTATCGCATGAGTTGTACGTTTAGTATGCTTAGCCATGCTTGTAGTACGCTGGGTTATAGTGGTGGTCAGCCACAGTTATAAAATTTGTGCCCCTTAGCATGGGTAGTGTCATTGGTGGTGGTTATATAAAATAGTTTTCACTTGAGCGAATGATCGTGCAGTAAAGGGGGAAGTGTGGTTAGCACTTCAGGGATCTGGATGTTTCACCTAGATAATGTCTAAGGAATTAACTTTGTGCGCCATTGATCTGAGCCCTATCATACAACAACATGTCTAGTATGGGATAGATCTGGCTAATTAATTTGTGATATTTCAATTTCAATTTCGTCGATGGTTGGTTGGAGGGAGTTAGTTAGACCTCTCTATGGGAATAAGAGGGATCTGTAAACTAGGTGGTTACCCTACTCGATCATGAAATCTTAATGGGAAAAATTGTGTTGAGATTGAACTTTGTAACAGCCTTGCCATGAACTCTCTGCCACACACCGAAGGAAATGTGTTATTACCACACCCTTTGCCGCACACCAAAGGAAGTGTGTTAATCACGTGGCAATATGAGATGATCATGTCTTGTGGGTAAAGTTGTGCACCCTCTACAGAGTATAAAACTATTTAAATAGCCGTGTCCTTGGTTATGGACAATGCTTGATGATTTCACATGAGGGGTAGATTTTTCAAAAAAAAACTTGGTTGGATTAAGTTAGAAAGTGAATTGTTAGTTCACTAATGGTTCATTACGTGAACGGTTAGTTCACGGGTGGTTCATTGGAGTGAATGGTCAGTTCACTTATGGTTACTCTTAATTCCTTTGTTTATTTACTTATTAATCATTTTTAAAGTTTGCTTTCAATCAAGTCATTGTATTTACTTCAATTTATTGTTTTCTGCAAACTAACCACTCAGCTATCTATTAGTAAGCCTTGCATATTATATTGCATTGTTTGTTACAAACAACTTGTTGAGTACTCTATGTACTCACGACTATATCCATATTTGCTTAGTTGAAGAAGAAGAACTATACCAACCAAAGTTGTATGAAGGATGATACTTCAACGACTTCTCGGATTAAGACTTCGCTCCCAGTCGATTATTGTGGGCATGTCGAACGGCCACTTCATCTTTGTTGCGTTTTTCATTGCTAGTTTTGTTAGCCTTCCGGCTATTAAAGTGTAAACTTAACTATAAGGTTGCAACTCTAATATTTAATAATATTTGAGTATTTTCTTAGTAAGTCGTGATGTGGTTAATATTTCATCTATGTTTACCTTGTGTGTACTAGCATGATCCTGGACTAGTGCAGAATACACAGGAGTGTTTGGATTTACATATTCGGGTTTCGATAGGTCTTAAGTTGTAAAAATAACTCATCGATGGTCATAGTTGCTAAGTACATCTTGTCACTAATGGATGCGACTTTCATTTCCCAAGCACTCATATCAAGAGCACACAAAGCATAACTCGCATTGTCGGCTTGTGAGTATGTGACTCTCACAGACCTTGGATCACTCAGAATCTTGTGGAATCTACCAAAAAAGGAATCGATAGACTTGGAGGTGCCATCTCTAGTTTCTGTTAGTCCTTCTTAAACTAGGTCTCATGCACTTTCTTGATTTTCAAATTCCAGATCTCATGTGCGGATGCAAGATGAGCCATTTGATTGAACTAATTTGTCCCTAGTCCTTGGATCAAAAAGTTATGTGCTTTAGCATTTGCCTCAACATCAGTTGATAGAACAGCATTGAGGACTACGTCACTAGTAGGCACAACAAAAGGGCTTCTCACTTTATTCCAAATAGCTAGGCCTTGAGCTTAGATGTATATCGTCATCCTTATCTTCCAATAGGGATAGTCAACCCTATCAAAGATAGGAGGTTTGTTATGATACATCTCTGGTGCCAATGCTCAAAACTCATGTTAAGATCTATGAAGAAGAGCTAATCGAGCTCTGATACCATTTGTAGGATCGATATGACTAGTCAAAAGGGGGATGAATGACTCTTTCAAATCTTCCCCCCAGTATAAACAAGTCTACATAGTGGAAACGCAAACTCACAAGTTCACAAATCTAAGAGTCGAAGATCAAAAAGATCATCCGAGACATTTGTCTCAACCGGTTTGACCATCGGCCTAGAAGAGGTCTAAACGCTCATCGAGAAACAATGCAGACTACACTGCACACGATCCAATAAATGAGCTAACTATTAAACCCGTGATCCAAATGCAGACAAACTTAGCACAAGCACTCCCAAGGATTTCAGGAACCTATTCAAATCATGGATCATGAAGATTGATGCCAAATTTCTGACCTTTATTCAAAATAAGGAAGGTTGCATTAAAACCAGACAAAATAGAGAAACCTTGATCTACTCTTACTCTAGAGTTCTTGATGATCTGGATGACCTTAGATGAGTTCTCACATGTCACAATAAGCAATATCATAGCACAAACTCAAACCACATTACCTATAGGAACAAAACCCGAAAATCACCTCTCTTTCTTGAGGAAAACTAAGTAAACTAAAGAATTTCCTCTAAAAGTTGGCTAGATGAATGGAATTTTATCTTCGAGAGATATCTCTACCTCTTACATGTCCTTAGCACTAGGAAAGATCAAAAAGAGTGAAATCCAAACAAGAAAACCAAGCAAATTAAAAGCACAAGGAATGATCTCTGGTATAACGCACTTAGGCGAACTTTGGATTTCCATTTTATTTGGAGAGGAATTTTCTATAGCTCCTCCCTCATGGATGACAAAGATCTAAGCCTAGAGCACACACAAAAGACTCCACACAAGGAAACCCTAATTTATCTCCTAGAGTTCTTGATCATCTCTCAACATACACAAGGGCTTATATAGTTGATGCCCTTCACCTACCACTTAACCCTAACAGCCTACATACCTTAGCGGATCACACCACTTATAAATGGCAAAACTCAGTAATCCACACAAAAACAGGTTTTATATTTCACACGCTTGCACGCTTTTCAAAGTGTGACTTCCACATAGTTCTAAAAGCCCAATAAGACACTCTACCATCAAAGACATGATCTAAACCACTTAGACCAACGTCGTGGTTTTGCAAACTGATTATCCACCCAATATTGGATAATTTTCTCAATTGCCACCAACCAGTTTTCACTAAGATGCGATGCATAATGCTTTGTCGCCAAGATCGTATGCCTGCTCCATGGCTGTCACTACTTTAAACACCCGAGTCCTTTGGCACACCACGTCACACAATAGTTTGTGATACCCAATTACTTGCCACTAAGATCATATGTTTGCTTTGAGAATCACCACCACTTGAAACACATAAGTCGATTTAGCACACCACATACAAGCACTTGCCTCTTAACGATCCTTGTCTTTCTCCCATACTTCTCTGCTTGAGATGATGTTCCCTCCGAACTTACACAACATGCCATGGCCTCAGAACACCTTCCATATTCTCGGTCTTACCACTAACCGCAACCATCATTAAACACTTGCATATCAAAGAACGAACAATTTATCCGACACAAATGATAAGCATTTGACTCTCATTAGTAAAACATGTGCATGGACATACCATGACTCATACTTGCATGAATACCCCATAATTAACATTTGCATGCACTCCACCACGACTAACACTTGCATGGACTTCGTCATGACTAACACAACCAAAATAACTGAACTCAACACAATTGTATAGAGGTCGGGCTAACCGCCAACCACAGACTGGTCAGACCGCTAATAACCGACTTCAACCTCTTGGTAATAGTGGACCGATCTGACCACGACACTCATGCCGGTCAGACCACCCAACACCCACCAGTCAGACCACCATGTACTGGCTAGTCAGTCCGTTGGCTAGTCTGATGGTCAGCCAAAGGCCATCAGACCGCAAGCCAGTTACACTGCTGACCAGTCTGACTGTTAGCCAAAGGCCTATGAAACCACCGCCAAAAACTTTGCACAATGCAATGCAGAACTATTTGGAAAATAGCTACAACCAACTATGGACCGGTACTAGAGCACTTCGGTCAGATACCACCATAGTTGGTTACACCACCACTCCAGGGCTGGTCAGACTGCTAGCTACAAACAACAAAAACCAGAGATTCAAATGACATCGAAACAAACTCAAATATCGACAACAAAATATAAACAAAGTCAAATACTCATCACCAACATGGGACTGCCATCACATGGTGTTACAATAGCCCATTGAGGAGACCATGGAAAAGGGAGAGATGCAAGTGTTAGTGATATGCCCTAGAGGCAATCATGGAGATAATTATATTACTTCTATATTTATGATCTTTTGAATAATATGTGTTTTGTCCCTTGAATAGATGTTTTTCATATTGATCAACAAGTACATGACTTGTTCGTGGAACTCTTTATTCATGTTTTGATGTTATTATAAATTATCCCTGATCTCATATCATTATGTGGGAAAATTATGATTTACAGATCAGCACATATATTGATTGATGATCATGTTTCACGGATCATAGATATGGGATATCAAATCAATAATATAGACACGTGTTAGAGAACATGATATTGGATTGACTCACCATGAGATAGTGCGGGAATTGTTATATTCTTAAGTGTCATCAATTGGTCTCATATATAGTATATGTAGGATCCTTAGACCAGATATCGTCATTATTTTCTACATGTATAATAGTTTACTTATAGGTTGCCAAACACAACTCCGTGACTGGCTGGTTGTAAAGGTAGTTTTCGGGTTTACTATGAAACATGCAGAGGAATATGAGCGATCAAGATGGAATTTACCCTCCTATATAACAGGAAAGATATCTCTGGGCCTCTCGATGTAGTTGGATTAAGGAAGTGCATAGCCATGCTAAATGTGGTTGAGGAGTCAATCACAACTCAGTAATCCACTACAGCTTCGAGTGAAGCATCGAGATATCATACAATGGCACACTTATCGCCTTGAGTTTGCTATGATATCATGAAGCAAAGAGATTGGTACATAAGCACTATATAGGTTTACCTGGTATGATCTTTATATATGTTTGTGAGTCATTATGTCCTATTAAGGACCACTACTGACTTATGGATCTGAATGTAGTTTTCGTCCTATTGCCAAATATACATGAACCTACGGGATCACACACTTAATGGGCTAGAACAATAAGGGTTCGAATGATGGTTTTCGAGTGGGATATGATCTCTAATCATATAAGATAAGGATCCAATTGGATGCTATATAAAGATAGATGCAAGGCTAAGGGATGCATCCTGAAACACACCCGTCGAAACCCTAGCCACCACTTCTCATAACCCCTGCCGTGTGTGCTGGTTCTAGCATACTGACATATGGTGTTCCATTCCTAGATGTGTGGATCTCAGTAGAGGTGCTGCTATGACTGCGACATTGATCACGACGATCGCAAGGAGACAGTTGGCCGAAGGACGATTGACTACTTCCACTATGCCGCGCGCTCTTCGTTGAATCGGTTTCTTCAACTTTATATTTGTTGGACTGCGCATCTCGTGGTAACGATCTATAATCTTTTACTCGTATGGCTTCCTAGTTTACACAGAAGAAAATTTTAATTTGTGCTAGTATAGCCTACCTGTATCCCAACAGCAAATGGCCGGCAATACGATGGTTGAGTGGATTGCTTCCTCCATGGCTTGGTTCGAATCAGGTCATTGCTTTTGGCTTTTGTACTTTGTTATAGTAACTGACTTTCCAATGGTGCGTCTTTTCAAGACAAGGTATACATATCAATTGTAGTAGACACTGTACTGACTTCAGGTATGCTGGCCAAAATCATATGCAACTATCTTCCTCTTTATAATCTCTCTCGCGATTAGATAGAATTCAAAAGTCATAAGCTACAGTCTAAAAGAACCAACCCTGTAGCTACCTGCTTTTCCTTGTAGCTCTCGATTTCAGCAGTAATTTGCTTTTCAGTTCATACCGTGCGTTTACAACTTAGATACTCCCATCCCCTAAATGGATGGCGGTTTCTTCTTCTTCTTTTCCTTTTTTTTTAAGATCGATGGCGGTTTGTTCTGGAGTGTGAGTATTGTAGTAGCAAACATGCCGAACAGTTTGACAATTTTGTCTACGTTGATCTAAAACAGTTTTGTCTACGCGAGATATGCCTCAGTTTGGTTAGTCCCCAACACCCACCACCTTCATATCCATATCCCACGTAATTGAAAATTTTGCAAAGGGCACCAGTTGAAATGTTGCAAAGTGAAATTAGGTGACTATACGAGAAAAATACTAGTTTCAGAATATTTTGAATTCTTTATTATATAATATTTTGAACTTTTTGTGTAAATTTATGTAATTCTAGAATTGCTATGCCATTTTAAACCTGTTTGTTGGTTAGTATGACTTTCTAAAGAACTCGCAATGAAGTCAAAGGTTTGACAAAGAAATAGATGTTTCCTATTACATATGTCCGCCACACACACAATAAAAAAGAGAAGAACTTAAAACTAAAATTTCCTTCGTTGCAAAAATACCCACTTCTGTAAAAAAAAAAAGAGGAATCATGTTATACGTATAAACCATGCAATATATTTAACTTTATAATATTTAGATAATCCATATGTAAAATTATAAAAAAATTCCTAATATTACTTTTTTAGATTTTGCAAATGTATTACAATACAAAATTGATGATCGAAATTATGTTTTGTAGGTGGTGCAAATGCCTGAAGCATTTCTTCTTGTGACAGGAGGTTGGAGGTAATAGATGTTGTAGCATAAATTTCATAGTAAAAACTGGATATTATTTTAGGTTTTCAATTTAGTATCTTCTAAATGTTTCCCTATATTAATTATTTGATGTACTGGGTTATTACTCTTTTTGTTCCTAAAAGTTAACACAAATTTAATTTGTATATTTTGTATTCTTATTATTTGGATTCACTGAATTCTATAAAAAAATATTTTAGTTATATGTTTTCGTAATTTTATAGATTTTCTACATATTTGTTTATCTGAAAACGCTATATATATATATATATATATATATATATATATACCTATATATATATATATATATATATATATATATATATATATATATATATATATATATATATATATATATATATATATATATATATATATATATATATATATATATATATATATATATTCAAACCTGTGCCGTTGTACAAACCCCACACCAAAACGGACATTTTTAATGCTCCCCCAAAGATGCACTCCCGGAGTCCTCCTCCGCCGCTCCACCTCCTCGCCGCCGCCGTGCTCCTCCTCCTCTCGCCGCCGTCCGCCGCTGACCCAGACGACGAGCGGTGCCTATCTAGCCTCCACCAGTCCTTCTCGGACCCCTCCGGCGGCCTCCGCAACTGGACCAAGGCCTCCTTCTCCGTCCCATGCGAGGGCTTCATCTCCCACCTCCAGGGCGTCACCTGCAACAACGGCCGCGTCTACAAGCTCTCCCTCCCGGGCCTCTCCCTCGCCGGCGCCATCCCTCCGGAGCTCTCCAACTGCACCAACCTCCAGTCGCTGGACGTCTCCTCCAACGCGCTGTCCGGCGCCATCCCGCCGGAGCTCTCCGCTCTGCTCAACCTCGCCGTGCTCAACCTCTCCGCCAATCGCCTTTCCGGCGCCATCCCGCGGGAGCTCGCCAGCTGCGCGTACCTCAACGTCATAGATCTCCACGGCAACCAGCTCTCCGGCCCCATCCCCGACGAGCTCGGCCTCCTCGTCCGCCTCTCCACCTTCGACGTCTCGTACAACCGCCTCTCCGGGCCCATCCCCGTGCTCCTCGCGAACCGCACCGGCGCCGGCGCGGCCGCGGGGACGGCGAGGTTCAATGCCAGCTCGTTCGTCGGGAATAAGGACCTGTACGGGTACCCTCTGCCGCCGATGCGGGGGCGCGGGCTGTCCGTGCTGGCCATCGTCGGCATCGGCCTCGGCAGCGGGCTGCTCAGCATGGCGCTCAGCTTCTCCGCCGTCTGCCTCTGGCTACGCGCCACCGACCGCACGGCCGCGACCATGCCCGGCGAGGAGGGCAAGATCTCCCACCTCATGCCGGAGTACTGAACCCAACCGAGCTGACGACGGCGGAAATATTTCGTCTTGGAGATGCAGCCAGCTCCGTGCACTGCTTCCCTCTCAATTTAATTTAACAGCACCCGATAGATTTGGGTTTGGTTTGGGTTGGATTCTTGGAACCACGATCGGATCCTGGAGCTGGATGCTGGATCAGAGCAGAGCAGCCATTTCCTTGCAGCAATCTGGGTGTCAGAACCTGATCTAATTGGAGTTAATTGTTGTATTTTCATCTCTTTTAGATTGGGGTTTCCTGTTTTTAATAACTGATGATTTTTTTCGCTTGTTTTTAGCTGGGCTTCCTAACTGCTGATTTTGCTACTTTGGGATGCTTTTACTTAGTTTCTTTTTTCTCCTCAGTGGCGGCGAATTCTGATGCAGATTTGTTTACGCCATGTTATATTGCTATTCTAGTCAGATGGCGTGCCCTGCGGAGTATCTGTATTGGCTGCGACTGATGATCACTGATGATTTTTGAATAAAAATAAATAGTAGTGATGGAAAGAATTAATTTTTGATAGAAGGAGCCAACGGTAGAAAAAATAAGATATATATATTATATATATATATATATATATATATATATATATATATATATATATAACAAATACAAAAAACTAGGATACATAATGCTTTTATGACTCTGTCTTACCTTTAAAGTAAAAGAAACGAAGAAACCGGATATTCTACTGGCAAAGCAGAAGCCACAAGTATGAACCTATACGAACCATCTCTCAGTTTATTCCAAATTCTTTGTGCTCCATGAGCTGTTTCCAATCATTTTGCTAAACAAATACTACTAATCTCCTCCCTGCTTTGGTCTCGTTTTGCTTGCAATCATGTGATGCTTCGATTGGTGCCGTGATTGAGTGGCAGGCGCACGACTTCCACTACTAGCGCTGCTTTATTATTGTTGTTCCAGCTGCCGCATGCTGACTGGCTCTTGATTCACGCAGAATCGCATATTCGCATGGACGGCGCCGTCGTTTTTGACGTGCAGTGCGCTACCAATGTGAGCTTTCCATCAGCTTCTCTCCCTTCCACTGGGGCACCGGCTTTTGGTGATCATAAACGAAAGCGTCTTTCTTTTCTTTATTAAGGATTAGAAGCATGGTTCATAAGAGTAAAACATTAAGGGAATTTGGTGTTTCTGCTCCTGTTATCGACTGCAAATGTGATTTTACCCCTACTTTTTTAACTTTGTGATTTTGCCCTTACGATTTTGAAATGAAGACTCCGTTTACCCCTGTTTTGTGACACCGTTAAGACTGGAGGATTAAATGGATAAAAAAAAGAAACACCACGCGAAAAGACAAGAATACCCTTACCTTACCTTATCCTTTCAGCTCCCACCGACGCCCACGCCCAGCTCGCTCGGTCTCTCGGGTTTGGCCTCCCCACGCGAAAAGCTAGGGTTTGCGAGGCGGCGCGCGCAAAGCTGCAGAGGCGCGCGCGCGCGCACCCAGCGGGCTCACGGCCGCCCCTAGGCGCGCGCGCACCGGGCGTGGCGCGCGCGGCCTCGAGAGCGCGCGCGGCTTGCGGCCGGCCCCAGCGCGGCCAAGTCCGGGGCCGCCGGGCGGAGGAGGTGCTAGAGTCCGGCGAGGTGGTGGTGCTGCTGCGCACGTGGCTGCCGGGACGAGGCGGCGGTCGGGCGCTCGTGCTCCTCGGCCTCGGCGGCGGCGACGCGCGCGTGGGGCTCGTGGCGGGCGGTGCTGTGGATGCGCTCTCGCAGCGTCCGTGGCCGGCGGCGGCCGCCGCCGCTCGCGCCACGGCGCGACGAGCCTCGCCACCGTGGGCGTCAACAAGTGCACCATCGGGCGCACCTCGGTCATCCGGCGCTGGCCGCGCTGCTCGGCGCGCGGCCCACGGAGCGCCGCGAGGCGCGACGACCCTCTACGAGCTATGCAAGCTGCCGGACAACCGGCGGCGCGGTGCTCGCGCGCGCGCGCCGCGCTCGTCGACTTGTCCACCGCCGGCTCCGCCCGCGCCATCGAGTGCTCGGCCTCCTCGCCAAGAACCGCGAGGGGCGCCAAGAGCTGTCCAAGATCCCGCAAATCGTGCCCGTGCTCTCCGGCGACGCCAGCAGCGGCAACGCCCGTGCAATCGAGCATGCCCTGCTCGTCTTGAACTGGATTTGCTCCGAGAGCAACGAATTGGCAATGGAAGCAATAAAGCTGGGAGCTTTCCAGCTCTGCGAGGCTCTGGTGAACGACGACAATTGCAAGATTGCCAAGAACGCAGTGGAATTGGCTCGGACGCTCGAGAAAGCGTAGCAATGAGATATCCAAAGATCAAATTTGTCAGAATTTTGATTTGCGCCTCATCGAATCAGTGTTGGCCTCAGTGTACAAAGGTTGAAGCAGCAAAGGTGAACTTCTTATCTTCTCTTTTTGTTTATCTTCCCTTCTCTTTTTATGTTGTAGCGGCGCCAAAAAGGAAGAAAAAATAAGTACAATTTAGTCTTTTGTCCATATATTTAGAAAAACATGGTTCATGAACCGCTTGGGTCTTTCAAATTGAACTCCGAATGCAAAATCATGCAATCTGAAATGTCACAAGTATGATACATCTGAGCAAGTGATCATATACCCTGAAGAGGCTCCAGTGCAATCCCTGCTCTTGTTCTCTATCTTGTGTGCCATAGTTTGGTATGAGGAGGATTGGAATTTGTGTACCTGCCTATCATCCCCTTGTGATGTACCTACATGATAAGAAATGAAAATTTTCAGTTATTGGAAGTGCGAAGGCTGTGAATTCTTGCTTGCTCAGAAATTCGTTTGGGCATGTTAACTTGATGTGTACTTCGTCAGATATTTGATTGGTGTGGTTTGACATTTAGTGTAACAATTTTTTATCAAGTGGTCAGTGGTGCACTTAAAGCTCGTGCATTGTCCTAAGTTTTCCGCATCTGAATTAACATAATTTGTATCAGCATACTGTTGTCCATATAATATAGCCAATAGAGATCCCAAAACAAACTCGTGGAGGACCCTCAATACTCCCACATCTGAATTAATCGGTAGATTGTGCAACTGTTATTGTTCTTTTTATTTGGAGAGGGCCTGAGATTTTGTGATAGGCTAATTTTTGCTCTATAAACTATATGAAGTTGAGAAGTTCTATATCAGTCACCGAATAAACTGTGTTCTAATATGGAAAAAGATTATACCATTAAGAGATGTTGCAACCGAGCCATGGGATTCTCTTGAGATTGCTTGTGTCACTCTAGTCGTTGAAGAAGTCAGTGGTCATTATGCAACTTTGATTATCATTTTGTTTGACAAGGACATCTTGATTATTTAGATGGTCTAATTTTTGCTACATCAACTAACTTACAATTTCGAAATAGGGGTAAAATCACAAAGTTCTCTAACAAAACAGGGGTAAAATCACATAGGCAAATTTGTCTATTCGTGCAAAAGTTAACACCGTTAACTGGCTTTAACGGAATAGGGGCAGACTCTCCCTTCAGTTCAAAAATACAGGGGTAAAATCACAAAGTTTAAAAAATAAGGGCAAAATCACCATTTCGCTTGAAAACGAGGGCATGAACGCTTAAGCCCCAAACATTAATTACTTCTTTTATAAACTCATGAGCATTAGCAGTTGATTGTTGGGAGCTACGAATACAAGATTCTGTCTACTTGTGACCGTCCTGACATGCTCTATTTACCGTGTTGTTTCTACGCACAAATCATCGCCACATTGAGAAATGACGGCCGAGATTTGTGTTAAACAATGCGGTGATGTACTGTAGGACTAGGACTCTGGATTCATTCATAGCACTGAAAACAGCTAGGTGCATGCCATGTTACAGAAAGGATCTCGGAAAAAAAAAATAAAAAGAGAAATGGACTAATACTAAGGTATTAGAATTGCGATCCTAGGATTATTTTTTATCTGATGGGATCGGATGGTAGAATTATGATTCTACCAAAATTTTAAAAGTGCATATATTTTATATAAAAATTGAATTATATTTTTTTAAATATGCAAGTCCATATAACTGAAACACGAAGGATATATTGGTGGTGTTAGACCACGAACACAGATCTGCAACGCAATACTCGAGTACTGTTTTCTAGCTGATGTATTTACCAGTTAATACTTCCTCAGTTCTCTTTTACTTGGTTTCGGAAATCAACAAGATCACTAATACTCCTCTTTGATCATTACCTATTTTGATTGTGTTAAAAAAATAAAAAAATTTAATAATATGTAAACATTTGTTACGACAAATCTATTAGTAACAAATCTATATATTTTCATGTATATTTGTGCTTTTAAAAGGTTGAATGCACCCACTCTAAAGCAATAAGGTTTTTTTCTGACCCGGTGTGCTGTGACACCGGGATCCACTACATGCTTCCGCCCCTGGCACCCAGCATAATAATCCAATACCTGGAGGTTGACACCTTGTAGTACCACTATCACAACTCAGGGTAGGGCACAGAAAAACAAACACAATGATATCCCAGTATCCCACAGCAAGGGTTGAGTTCCAGCCTTCCAAGATGCTTCCTGAATCTCTGCTCTAACATTGTTCAAGATTACAAATTACAGAAACATCAGGACCTGGAAACAATTTTAGCTCAGGTTAGCAGTAGTTTAATAGGAGTAGCAATAGTTCTGCTGTCTATTGCAGAAGCAGTAGCATAGCATGCTCTGAACTCTGGCACTTGGATGAAAAAGTGCTGTTTTGTAGGATCGTCGATGGCAATCAGAGGGGTGAATAATTGCAACGCGCAGTGGAACCTACTTTATTTTTTAATCCAAAAGCTGCTTTTCGGCTTTTCTACAATAACTAACTTTTAAACGGAGTATTTTTTCAAAATAGGGTCTAGTAGTTAATTGTAGTACATACTGTACCGACTTCATTTATATCTGCAAAAACCGTACGTGCGTTTCTGTAATACCCCAAAAGTCTTTCGAGAAATAATTGTTTAATTGGAGAGGGGGACCTTAAAGGAAAGAATTAAATAATGTTTTTTTGGGGGTTTTCTGAATTTTTCTGGCAACCTGGGCCTGGGCCAAGGCCCAGGGGGAAAACCAGCCAAAGAGGGGGGAGGCGCCCACCCCCCTCAACCCTAGCCGCCCTCCTTCCTGCCCATTGCGCCGCCCCCTCCTCCCTGCCCTTGCGCCGCCCCAAGCAGCCCCTCTCCCTCCCCTCTCCTCCATTGAAGCCCCTACCGGTGAAAAAGTTCTCCATTCGCTGCCGGTCGAGCGGAGGAAGGAGATCAATTGCAGCGAGGCGTTTGGATCCGGAGGAAGGGAAGAGGAAGGGAAAAAGGGAAAGGAAAAGAAAAAGAGAAGGAGTTCGTGGGGTGTTCGTTGTGTTCTATAGCGATTCGTCAAGGGTAACCCCTGTTTTCCCCCCAATTAGATGTATATTTTAGTTGTGGTAGCAATGTCGGTATTTTGGACTGTTAGAACAGATTTCGTTGGACGGTTATTTTGGGGTATTTTCGTGGGGATTCAGGTCTAGACTTATCCCAAAGAGTTGTAGAGGACGTCGTTATCTTTCCGTGAAGTGCTAGAACACGTCATTCGGACCTTTGTAGCAGAAGTTATGATTTTTCTAGTAGGACTGTTCTGCAGATTGGGAGTTTTCTGTCAGGTTTTGGTAGATTGGATTGGGCGATTAGAAAACGGGAGAATCAGAGGATCTCCATATTATGAAAGTTGTAGATAATTGTCTTAGATTTTCAGGAAGGTCAAGAAATCATGATTCAGACCCTCGTTCTGAAAGTTATGGCATTTTTAGTGCTCTGTCCAGAGAACCTGATGTGAAATTGATGTTTTAGAAAATTGGATGGTGCGGGCAGAACATGGCCGATTCAGGGAGGCTCACCAACTAGGTTTAGTTAGATAACTTATTTATATTTCCATAAAGTCTAAGAACACCCTATTCGGACTCCTGTTCCAATAGATATGAAGTTTTGAAGTCGACTGTCCACAGAGGGGGCAGGAGGACTTGTAGGATTTAGGGATTGGAGCCAAGTTAAATGTTTTGTTAGTTTGTAAGTGTTTTTATTTGGTCTAAGGTCCACTACTGTTATCTCAGCATATATTATAATTATTATTCAGGTGGTGGACTGATCCCAGGGGCAGCACCTTCTGCACATCTCTCGTTTTCTCGCGGTTAAGGCAAGTATAATGATGGAATGTCAATGTTTGATTTATATTGTGAGAATTTGCATTCATGGATGTGGTGAAGGCGTACCAGTGATGTTCATGGTTGTTTGCAAGTTATGGTTTTTATGAGTATTTCTTGTGCATAGTTAATATGGATGCAAGTTTTATTAAATTGAGACCTTCACACATATGTATCATGTCGATATATTGAAGACTTGGTCATGTAATGACCAAGCATTTGCTGAGGTCCCCATCATGTTGATGACGGGCTACAGGTCCCCATACTTGTGGAGTATGGGCTATTGGTCCCTGTACCAGATGGTACAGGCACACTTTGCATTACCGGTAAAATGCAAAAGAGAAAGAGATAAAGATATTGTTGATCATATAGCATTGCATGGTTTATTTATACAGCTGTTGGTTGAGTTATGAAGTGATGCTCAGGTATGTTCATGTTGCCTTCTATTATATTTGCTGAGTCGTTGGACTCACTCTTACTGTTGTTGTGTTTTTTTAGGTACCTTTATAAGATCGGCATGCATAGGGAAAAAAAGATTAATCCTATTGCACTTTGCACATTCTACCCACAATGGAAGAAAGGAAGAAATTTAAATACTAGTTGCATGAATTACTTAAATAGAAGATGACTATTGATTGTCGGATTTAAATTGTAATGAAGGATTAGAATTCTTTTATGATGCTTCCGTTCTTTTTCTAAATATTATAACAATGGATGCTCTAGTAAACTTAAGCCAATTTTTCTTAGACTTGATTATATTACTTGATGTTATTCATTTCTTTTTAATTATGCTTGTTGAAACTCCTGATTTAGACAGTAAATAAAGGAGGTTCTGCCGAAATTTTGTGTAGCATATTTAGTTTAACATTGTTATACTACTAGTTTGGTAGCATTCCAGGTCATTGCTTGACTGGGGTGTTACAGTTTCTGTTACTCTGTAATCTCTCATACAAATAGTTCAAAAGCCAAAAGCCACAGTTAAAAGCCATAAGCCGCAACCAAAAAGAACAGGCCCTTAAATCGCACGGTTAGCCGGTCTGACTGGACCTGGCGGCCTAACTAGACCCTTTGTGGACGGTTTGACAGCCATTGAGGTGGGGGCCAGTCTGACTAGTTGTCGAACTCGGATTTCGCAATCTAGAATCCTTTGTGATTCCGCCACACTATTCCCTAGATCAGTAGATAATGTTAACAAATACATTATTGAACATCAAAGTACATATCATACAGAAGCATAAATATATTGGTAGACTTACTCATTGACCCTCAGGACGTGCCCACTGGCAGCCAACTAGGGTTTGCGACCTAGTTCTTGACCTTTTTATCTTCTTCACCAGTTGCATCCCAATGCGTAGTGATTTGACTCTCCTGATTCTGGATTAATTAAGTGAGCGAGGGCGAGCACAAACCACTCATCTGCGACTATTGGTCATAATATTACATTGTTCTTCATATTGTTCATTAGAGAGATTATTCTAATGTCCGGTGATCCAAGTTCATTACATTTTAATACCTAATTATGATATTTTAATTGAAGACATTTTTGGAATGAAATGCCATTGATATTTTATGTACTCTTAGTTATCACTTGGCATAGTTTAATTTGGATTATGATCTATTTATGCGGATCCTAGCTTGTTATATACAATCATATCTCGACATTATTATTTATTAAATCTAATGTTAAGATTTAATTAATGGCATCATGTTTATGACAGAGATTATGTTTTAATCATGACTTTCTAATTTAAATGTGTATTCCATTTTAAGAGATCATGATGCATTGGTTAATTAATTTAATGAACCAGCTTAATTTGTCATTCTCCTTATTACCTTCGAGTTGGGATTTTTATTAAATTTATACATTGCACCAAAGACATCTTTTATTAATGCCTTTTATTAACAATTAAATTTTAAATAAATAATCAAGCCACATTAGTTACTCATATATGATAATTAATCTAATATTAAATCTTCAATGATCTTACTTTGCACAATACTTTATTCCATCTCTATAATTAAACTCTTATCTCTATTTTAAACTAAATTTATGTTAATTACTTAAATCTCACATAATTATTTCCTAGTAAAAGAATTGGTAGATGTAAACTTGTCCTTGCATGGATTATCATAATGGTCACTAATTAATTGAATTAGCTCTTAATTGGGAGAGGGCCTACCTGCCATTGAGAGGAGAGAGAGACAGATGGGGGAGGCAACTAGAAACAGGGGAGGTGGCCGACGCTGGGCAAATGGTGGTGCCGTCGGTGGGGTTTTGCCGGAGGGGCTAGGGAAACTACTAAGATGGGTCAAGGGGGAGACGAGCAAGCAACAAAAGGCACCATCATGAGCCGAGGTGAGGTGTAAAGGGCTCGGCAGTGGCTTCGGGTGGCTGAAAATGGGGCTGACGGTGGAGACGGTGCCGGAGAGAATGAGGAAGAAAAAAATAGCAGGAGCATGAGCATGAGGAGATAACAAGGAACTCACCAGAGCATTTAGTAAGGCGAGGAGGAGCCAAGGTGTCCTGGCGACGGAGGCCTGGGGTGGCATGAGCAGGCTCATGGCGCTAGCTAGCTAGGGTGGAGGGAAGCCCTGGCTAGTGATGGGGAAGGCTTTGGGGCAATGGTGTGACGCTCTAGACTGAACAAATCGAAGGAAAGCTCACCGAGTAGGTCATGGCGACGGTGGATGCACATTCTGCCAGAAATGGGGAAGAGGGCCATTCCGGCGAGCTGGGTGCAGAGGTTTTCAATCGGGTCGAAGGGAGAGAAGGAGTGGTGCGGGGACATGGAATGACTCAATCACAATTGCAATGGCCTCACTGAAAGGTCAGAAACGATGAGGAGGCATGTCGGTTGGTATTGCGAGTAGATCATGGGATGGGCTTGGCTTTAAGGAGGAAAGGAGGAGGTTTGGGGGGGGGTAAGGAAGGAGCCAGTGGCTAGATATAGCCACAAGGGAGGAAATGCGTAGGTGCTATTGCCGAAGACAAGAGAACAGGAAGCGGGATGGCATGGCATCGTGGCCGTGTGAAGGATGGCCTGGCATGGCGCAAAGGCAGAGGCTGGGCCTGGTGGAGGGGACGACGATGCGATGGGAGCTGTTGGCATAGTGCACGGCTGCAGGTGGCGTGGGCATGGCGCAGGTGGTATGGCATGAGGGGCACGACATCATGCGTAGGCGTGGAGTAGCAGGGCATGGGCGGCCAGTTGTGGTGAGGCAATGGTGACGTGATGGCTGGCGCAGGGCATGGTGCGACGCAATGGAGACGACGGGAGTAGGGCGGCGCAGGGCGATGTGATTGCATTGTGGACGAGGTAAGGGCGCTGCAACTCAGCATGGCGCTAGGGCATGTGATGACGGATGAATATGGGATGAAAAAGTATGGGAGGGAGGAGAACAAAGAAAGAGGAAGGAGAGAGAAGAAAAGGGCTGGGCCCACTTGGAAGAAAAGGGCTGGGCCCGCTATTGGGAATTTGAATTCAAGATTTTGGGATTCGAAAGACAATTGCATTAAAATCTGAATTTTCTTTTTTACTTCATTTTTAAATTAAATTTTCATTTTGTACTTCATTAAATTTTCACTAAAGTTTAGATTTAGCGTTAACGACTTAAACTTGAATTCCACTTTACACATTTATAATTCCTTGTCTTAATTTATTATGTATACTTTGTTGTGATGTGTATTTCTTGTATTTGGGAATCATTCCCAGTTATTAATTTATATTGCATGAAATTCGAAAAATCCTAAATAAAATTGTAGAAGAAATTCAAATGGCATCCAAATGTAGCAAAAAGTTTTAAAATTTTCATATTTGTGAATATCCAAATTTTGGGATGTTACAAACTTACCCCCCAAATGAATCTCAACCCTGAGATTCTGGTAGAATAGAACGCAGAGGAAGGAAGGGAATCTGCACAAAAGGGTTAACACTTGAAGAAGTCAAAAGGGAAGAGAGAGACCTTATTCTTCTGGATAGGTCGTAGACTTCCACGTGCTTGCCCCTTGATGCTGTCATCTTCACATCTTCGTAGAATGGAATAGTCGTATAGTCTATTAGACTTAGGATGGTTATAAGTTTCCTTTTGATGGATTGGCAGTAATGGTCCATATCTGCAGGGGTATATGGCCTTAGGGATGCAGATATGATGATGGGCATATCTATATGGGGTCTTTTGTCATTACTGGAATCCTTATCTTGATTCTTCAGCTTGCTACACTTGGCGGTTTAAGTTCTCAATCATCTCCAAAGTAACTGTTCATCATAGTAGTCTCCCTACATTTTTGTGTATTCCGACTACCCCCCTTAAATTTAAATGACGATTGTCATTAGTCATCCTTTCTAGTTCGAGTCCTATGGCTATTTGGAAATTCATCCATTGTACTCCAGCTGTCTTAGTCAACAACATGTTTAGGGAGTAATCTTTGGGGTAGTGGTCTCGTTCTTCACAGAGAAAGCATGTGACCTTGCTCATCTAGCATTCAACAGGTTGGTGCTCTTCATAGCAGTTAGGGCAGTTTGTGGAACATTGACTTTCCTCATGTCCCTTTTCTCCAAAATGCCTATATGCTATTAGGTTTGTAAGGCAGTCTTCTGGGTAATTGTATTTCCTGCAGTATGAACAATAGAGAATTGAGCACTCGTAGCAATAGTGTCCGATTTGTCCACATGAGAAGCATGGTCCTCATGTAGTCTGTCATAGTGGAGGACATGATAGAGCAGCATGTCCTACTTTACTGCACTCGAAGCAGGTAGCACTTGGTGAAAATTCTGGTTCTGGTAGTAGAACTTCTGCAAGCACATCTTGCTCCTTGTTGGGCTTTTGATATTGACAAGTTCTTCTTTGTTGAGGCAAAGGTTGGTGGCGATGGCACCCTTCGCTTGTTCTTCTAGATTCCTTTGAAGACATCTCTTCATGTAGTGTCCTAAGTTGCCGCAATGGAAACAAGTAACATCTTCTAGGGGTCAGCTTCATGTAGTACTATTGTTACTTCCATTATGATTTGTAGGATCGGAAATGGCAACAGAGGGGGGGTGAATGGTGCCTTCAAAAATCGCCCCGAAGTATCCACATATTATCTTCTCCGATAGCTATAGAAGCTATGAAGAAAGAATATGAAAGCTTTCTAGAAGAATCAAAATTCGATCGATAAAAGAGCTAAAACAGGCTTGGCAGAAAAAAGGCTACAAAGAAGCAAATTTGGGGCTTATTGGAAATGATAGGAAGATCACAGGACAAAAAAGAACCTTCCCAAAAACAAAAACCAAAGGCTACAAAAATTAGAAGCTAAAGAACCAAAATAGAGAAAGAAAAGAAAAAGAAAACCGAACAAAGGAAGCTGACAGAAACAGAGAAAAGTGAAAATAATGGTTGCTGAAAACTGAACAAAAGTTGCAGTTTTTATTGACTGAAATGTGCTGAAACTGCATACCCAAAACAGTGAGAGCTGACGGCAAGCAAATAGAAACTGAAACAAACTGAGAACACATGCTGCCGAAACTGAAATAGAGCACAAAGTCCTTGCTGCCGAGAAACTAAAAACGAGAAAGAAATACAGCAGGCCGAACACATTCAGAATACTGCAAATGACACTTGACTGAAACCAGACTTTCAAATTTGTTTATACCAGTCGAACAGCAGGAAGGAAAGCACTCGACCCAAGAAAGAAAAAGTAGACCGAGAAGGCACTAACCAAACAGCAAGCTTCCCAGCAAGAAAAAGCATTTGGCTAAAAAGATTAAGTCTCTGAAAACTGAAATGCTAGGGACTGCAAGAATGGCTGTTGGCCGAACTGATTTAATGCTGGCCGAAAGCATCAAGAAAATAGATGAAATGCAGAGCTGGCCGAAGGACTCACACACTGCAGACTTAGACCCGAAAATAGAACAGGGACTACTGATTTCCACCAAAAACTGTTGCTGGCCGAAACTTTCAAAAGAAAATACTTGCTGCAGTTTGAAGATGAAAACAGCAGCACTGCCCTGATCGGCACTGGAGATGCAGCCGACTGAAGTCTACCTGAAGACATTCGAAAATACAGAAAAGATAGAAGCTCCACAATCTGAGATTGCCGAAAGCTGAGAGGACCAAAAACTGAAGAAGCAGCACAAAGTAAGGCTGAGACAAGCAGCAGCACTGCAAACCGAAACAGCCGAGAACTGAAAAGAACAGAGCAAACTTGCTGCTGAAAACAGGGAATAGTAGTTATTGCAGGAGCTGAACCAAAAAGCAGAAGAGGACCATCAAGGGCTACTCTTCCCAGGCCAAAAGAGCAAGAACTTGTTTTAAATATCAGCAAGACTTTAGGAATCAAAAGAACTCATCAAGAAAGCAAGGGTCAAGATTTGAGCAAAAATTTGAGAAATGAATTGAGAATGGGACAGATTTCCAATTTGCCCATTAATCTTGAATCTTTTGCTCATGCACTTTTGAAAACAAAAGGGAGATGATCTCAAGGGAAGGAACCACACCTCAAACTCAGATTTGCATCTAGAAAAACAAAGGGCTAAAAGTCCCCTGCCTCCAAACCCTAGGTTTTGAGAAACAGAGCAAAATGAGAAAAGCAAATTCTTGAGAGGTAGACTGCAATTGAGATTTTTTGCTCATGGGAAAAGGTTAGCCAAATGGCTTTGAGGTTTCTCCCATCACAGAGCAATCCATTTTGCAGGCTCTCAATCAAAGATTCAACTCAAAATCCAAAGGCTTCAGAGAATAACAAAGAAACTCAAAGAAAGCCAGATACCCAAAACACCTCAAACACAAGTGATTTCTCATATTGCTTGACAGAAGAAAGATTACAGACAACACACTATAGCCCCATACGCAATTGAAAAGGAATGTTTACACATCTCACTACATGCTTGAGATGAACACACGCACTAGATACATTCAGCTCAACACAGCCTATACACTCACTGAGCACACTTCACTACATGATTATCACTAAAGAACACACCCCACAGCTCACACGCAGGAGAGCACACAACCACTGCTTGCTTCTGCTCAGCTCTTGGTGACTAGAACACACACCAGCTGCCCCTTTTATCTCCAAGCTCACACCCACAAGGAGAAAATCAAGAAATGGCAGCTCAAACCCACTCCATGCCTCACACACCAAAAGAGGCAAAAGTCAAAGCTCAGGAGATGGAGGGAAAAACAGCCCCTCCACTCATGCTTGAGTCAATTCTCCAAATTGCCCCTCAAGCACCTTCCCGGAAGATTCCTGCAATCGGTACCCTGACCGTCTGGATCTCGACTCCTCCCTGAGCCTAGTCCCGGTCTGCTCCGCTGCACACGACCGTACCCGGTATCTTGACCGTCTGGACCTCAGCTCCTCCCTAAGCCTAGTCTCGGTCCACTCACCGTTGCCTGTCGTGTCCACCTACGGTAGCTCCAGCTCCGATTCCTCGTCTCCCGACTCGCAACCACCTCAGTGACCTCGATCATCTTCAACACCTCCGATCGTCTGGACCTCAACACCTCCTGTGCCTAGTCCCAGTCCTCCCACGCCTCACCATGACCTAGCTCCAAAGTCCTGTACTCACACAGACAAGCAAACCGTCATATAGCACCGCACGAAACAGCATAAACAACAATTGCATTAGTAAAAGGTACTCAACCCTGGAATACCCAAAACAAACTCAAACTCTCAAAAAAATCATCAATTACTCATCACAAATATGGGGATACCTCCACATGGTGTCTCATGATGGCTCCTTTTTAATATCCCTTGTGGACCAGGGTTGGACGGCAGTTTATGGCGGGTCACACAATTGGTCATCTTTCCCACCTGTACTAGTGGTGGTCATCTTATTCTTAGCCATTGTGCCTGATTGGCGGGGATTTGGTCTATGGGTCCTTCGTGTTGATAAGGAGGAAATATTGGCAAGATAGTGACTCGAATCTTGGTCTTGGTGTGAGTTGAGGTTTCCAATCGTCGTCTCTATGGTGCTGTTGTTTTCTGTGAATATTGGAAGGTTGAGGGGTCTTCACTTATCCTTTGCTGCCTAGGTTCGGCCATCCACCACTATGCTTTTGTAGATCTGACTAGGTTTGCAACAAACGGGGCAAGAGTGAATAGCATGAGGCAAGGATTGAGTCGCGGGGATAAGGTAATCTAAACCCATTCTAATTTTAAAAAAGCACACCCAGTAAGCTGGGGTGGCACACAAATCACAAAAAAATTTCAAAACAAGCATGTCCTGTGACTGCGAAATGTAATGCCTGAGGGCAAAAAGGCAGTGCATAGGGCCAAAGTTAAATCTTACAATAGTACAACGTCTATTTGGGAGAGCACACATAAGAGGGCGCATGATTCAGCATACATTGTCTATTTCAAATGAGACCATCTTATCTTCATGAACATTTTTGACATTCCTAACCTTAAATTTTTGGAGTAGGGGTAACAAAGAGAGAAAAGATTTTCATTTTGAAATCAACAGAAGGAAGAGGAGAGCATTCAGAGGGGACTTGATTGACACAATATTCACTCTTGTGGTATTTTTTTGCATATGAGACTTTGTGGCAAAAAATGGATTTCTATAGTCGTTTTGAAATACTAAACTTTAAAATACTCATTTTTTGAAAAAGGAAGGTTCTTTTTTTTTTGCCTGGGTACTCTAACCTCTTTCAATATTCAAATATCAATCGATGGACTAATTCACTAACATATTATTCTATACAAAGGCTTAGAATCCAATGGCCTTGATAATTTAACTTCTACTTCTTTCTATTTATACCTAGGCTATCTTCATTCAATATTTAGTCACGGGTATTATTGCTATCTAAAACTCCAACAGCAAGTGTGATTACTTATTTGATCCACCAATCATACACTTTCTACTATGTCACCCCCAATTTCATTAATCGAATTAGAGTTACGTAATCCTTACATGAATCTCAATTTCCACTATAAATTTTTGAATCAAATCTTAGATCTGCTATTTGCAACTCTTCAACTCTTAGACATTCCTAACTATAAAGTTTTTGAATTTTTAGCATGTCAAGCCATTCTAGAGTATAGTCTAGCTAAAGGTATCCAAAGATGATGCATGTCATGTCAATAATCTAAGTGGAACCAAGAAGCTAGTATTGAGTCAATTTAGAGTGCTACAAGTTCAAGAATGAATCATTTGTTCAAGTACTTAGTTCTTTTTGTAGTTAAGCAAAATTAGCATCAGTGACATGTTTTTCTTTGAAACTCATGGTCGTTTCCAACCAAAATGTTAGTCATGTGCTAGATCTCAAGCCTTATGCGACCACTCCAAGCAAGAAGCTTAAGGAGATGATCTTGGTCATCCAACACTCCCCCTGAGTTCATGCCTAGTGCAATGGCAAGCAGTCTCACGAGAAAGAATTGGTGAGATCAGTTCTTTCGCACAAAAGAGATCTTTTTGCTTTTATTGAATTTAGTACAAGAATAAGAACTAGCATAACTCAATCTAAAGCTCAATAAAGGTTTAAGACTCAACTCAGCCTATTTGACATGGCATGAATCATAAAAGGATAACTAAAGACAGACTAGTCTCAAGAGCTAACATGACATGTCTTAATTCAAGTTTGTGCAATGTTAATCAACCTATCAATGGCAAAGGCTTGACGACACATATAAAGTCATGATAAGTTTAGCAAGTAAGCACGGATCATGGCAAGATGTAATGCATTGTAAATATGTCAAATAAGGATAATAATCAAGGCTCCATGTAACTATATTACAATGCAGAATGACATGAAATGCAGGAAAATCCAGCTCTCTCTCAACATGCGATGCACTTTTAATTCAAGTTGAGTTATGTCAATATTAAGCTCCAGAAGCTTCCAAATGAACTCCCCCTGAACCAAAGCAATAAAAATAAGAAGCTGGCAAGAAAAACAGAAAGAATAGTCCTTAAATCATAGACAAGATATAGAGGATACTATGGCTCAGACTGACTCTCATCTACCCCATATGGCACTAGGACTATCAGCTGGTCATCTAACACACTAAGGAGCAAACACATTCCCTGTCTACCCAAGGGTGACCCAACCCTTGCTAGAACCTATAAGAAGTGAGTGAGCTCAACCTAGTGAGAAGAGAGACAGCTAATAAACAGCATCCTAGAACCAGAAGATGAGAGGAAGAAATCTAAACAACTAGACAAGAGAACCACTCTAATCTATGCTAGGAGGACTAACCCAAATGCACCCATATACAATGCAACAAAATGAGAACAGGAGCATATAAACAAGATAAAGCATAGAGCACAAAGCCCCCCTCAAAACAATCCATAAGGACAAACCACCCCAAGCTGTCCCCGTAAGGCTGACAACCTAGAGCTATCCAAAGGCTTGGTAAAGATATCAGCTAACTGGTGGTCACTCTCCATAAACTGGAGCACTATGTCACCCTTCTCCACACGGTCTCTAAGGAAGTGATATCTGATATCAATGTGCTTGGTCTGAGAGTGCTGCACTGGGTTCTTAGCAATGCTAATAGCAGAAGTGTTATCACAAAAGAGTGGAACACTGTCTATAACTAACCCAAAGTCCTACAGGGTCGAAGCTATCCAAAGTACCTGGCTGCAGCAACTGGCGGCAACAACGTACTCGGCCTTTGCGGTGGACTGTGCAACACCGGACTGCTTCCTAGAAGACCAAGAAACAATAGAAGTGCCAATGAATTGGTAGGTGCCAGAAGTGCTCTTCCTATCTATCCTACAGCGAGCAAAGTCTGCGCCGGAGTAGACTCTAAGGGAAAGACAGGAAGGGGATGAGTACCAGATACCATAGTCAATAGTAGCTCGAAGGTACCAAAGGATGCGCTTCACCGCCTGACGGTGAGATACGCGAGGAGAAGCCTGAAATCGAGCACATAGATATACAGAGAATTGTATGTTCGGTCTCGAGGCAGTGAGGTACAAGAGGGAGCCAATCATGCTTCTGTACTCTTTCTGATCAACTGGCTCGCCATCCTCATCTGGGTCAACTGAAGTTGATGATGCCATCGGAGTTGACACCGGCTTGCCATCACTTATGTCAAAGCGTCTCAGGAGGTCACGAGTGTATTTGCCCTGATGCAAGAAAGTACCCTCCCGAGTCTGCTTGATCTGGAAGCCAAGGAAGAAAGTCAACTCGCCCATCATGCTCATCTCAAACTCGGTGCTCATGACATACGAAAACTGTGAAACAAGAGTATGAGAGGAGCCGCCAAAGTTGATATCATCCACATAAACCTGGACAAGTAGAAGGTCATTGTCATGCCTACGAATGAACAAGGTCTTGTCTACCTTACCCATCTCAAATCCATGACTCAACAGATAGGACTTAAGCCTCTCATACCAAGCTCTAGGTGCTTGCTTAAGTCCATACAAGGCTTTGGAAAGATTGTAGACATGGTTTGGGTATTTAGGGTTCTTGAAACTTGGAGGCTGTCTAACATATATCTCTTCCTCCATAAACCCATTGAGGAAGGCACTCTTGACATCCATCTGGTAAAGCTTGAAGCTCTTAGAAGCTGCGAAAGCAAGCAAGATCCTAATGGCTTCTAGCCTAGTTACAGGGGCAAAGGTCTCCTCAAAATCTAGACCCTCAACCATGGGAGAAACCCTGAGCTACCAATCTAGCCTTGTTTTGAATGACTACCCCATCCTCACTTTGCTTGTTTTTGAACACCCACTTAGTACCTATGACATTGTGACCTCTAGGGGGCTCAACAAGCGACCAGACCTTGTTTCTCTCAAAGTTTTCCAACTCCTCATGCATGGCATTGACCCAAGACTCATCAGATAGGGCATGACTAACATCCTTGGGCTCAACTGAGGCAACGAAAGTAGAATAGAGACAGAAGTGGGATAAACCAGACTTTAAGCGTGTGACGTGCTCAAAAAGGTCTCCAATCATCTGCTCTGAAGGATGGTCTTTCTGGATATGTCGGGGAGGTCCTGGATGAGATGAAGAAGTGGCCTCTACCTCATGAGCTTATGAGGTAGGAATAGAGCCACTAACTCCAGAAGATGTGGAAGGTATATGCTGATCTCCTCGAGGTGCAGTGGAAGAAGCAGGCACCTCAAGGGGAGGAACTGGATCGGGTAGACGACCCTTATCTCCATCCTCCTCATCGTCCACAAAGATGGGCTCAGACTGCTTTACTGAACTTGAGATATCAGGCCTAGTCTCCGGACTGGCCTCATCGAAGGTCATCTCACAGGTCTCTACCATTTTACTAGATTCACAAGATCGTGACTCAAACTTATCTAGATTCTCAGACTTCAGAACAAAGCACTTGCAACCAAACACGCGAAAATGAGAGACATTGGGCTTTCGCCCGTATCTCAACTCATAAGAGGTGCGATGCAAGTGTGTCCTTAGAAAAACTCTGTTGGAAACATGACACGCGGTGGCTATAGCCTCAGCCCAAAACTTCCTAGGTGTAGTGTACTCATCAAGCACCGTCCTGACCATCTTGACCAAGGTACGGTTCTTCCTCTCCACCACGCCATTTTGCTGGGGGGACGTATGGAGAAGAGAACTGGTTCTCTGCACCTGTCTCATCGCAAAACCTCTTGAAGTAGAAATTCTTGAACTCCGTGCCATTGTCACTGCAGATCTCTCGTAAGGCACCCGGGAGCTCAACATAAAACCTACTAAACAAACCCCGAAAATGGGTAAAAGTCTCATCCTTCGAGGCTAAGAAAAACACCCATGAGTACCTCGAGAATTCATCGACCACAATAAGAACATACCACTTCTCTCCTGCTAACTGCACTCGAGCTGGACCAACTGTGTCCATGTGAAGCAGCTATCCTGGTGCATCGGTCATAGTCACTGTGACCGGAGGATGAGAAGCGGCAACCATCTTGCTGTGCCGGCAAGAAGCGCAAACAAGATCTTTGACCATCTTGAGTTTAGGCAGACCACGAATGAGATCGTGGCCGCTAACTCGGGTCAAATGGTCAAATCCAATATGACCAAGTCTCCTATGCCAGAAAGTGAGGTCATGGGACTCAGAAGCAACTAAACACCTAAGAGGATCACCAGTAGACTCAACAAAATCAGCACGAAAGATCCTCCCATATCTAGAAATCCCGCAAACCAGACTCCCCTAAGAATCAAGAATTTTACAAGCATTTTTCTTAAAGCTCACATCGAAACCGTCATCGGTAAGCTGAGAAACAGAAAGCAAATTGTACTGTAGCTTACTCACTAAGGCAACATCTTTTAAAATAAATGAATCATTAACGCGCACTGTACCTTTGACGATGACGCGCCCAGAAGAGGCATCTTCGAATGTGATCGTCTCATCACCTGGAGCACAGGCTAGGGAAGAGAACCAACGGGAGTCTCCGGTCATGTGTCGGGAACAGCCGGAGTCAACAAGCCAAACATCTCTCTTCCCAGCCCAGCGAACCTGAGTCAAACAGAGAGAGATGGCTTAGTACTGGGATAAATCAAAAGAGATTTTGGCACCCAATACTGAGTCACACGATGAGCAGAAGAAGTAGTCACACACGACTGACCTCTAACTACCTTACGCTTTCCGTCGCTCAGAAAGCAAGAAGGTCTATGAGCAGACCTGAAGCTGTTGTTGGGCTTGACTGCTATGGAGGAGCGAGTCAAGGTACCAACAACATGCTGATCTCGCTGCGGGTAGCCATCTCGACGGGGCAATGAGACCTACCCTCAGAACGGTGGATATCACGACCAGAGACAAATCGAGAATGAAAACCAGAAAAGCCAAGTCCTCGATGCTGCCCAAATGCATCAACAGAAGCAACTCTCGACCTCGTGTTGGTCTTAGGTGCACTCAAGTCTGGGGCTGACCCTGAATACGCCTAAGAGCCTGAACACGGTCTCTCCGCGTGATCTTGGCATGCTTGAAACATCTCTCAATCAAATGTCCATCCTTCTGACAGAAGGTACAATGATACTTCACCTTCTGAGAAATAGAAGTAGCATGATGGGGCTTCGCCTTCTGAGTGGTTGAAGCAACAGGTGGAACCACCTTACTGTCAGAAATCTCTTGGACAAAGCCCGCAGATTTGAACTCAACCTTTTTGGTTTGGGGCTTGACCTCGATCACACCTGCTGCTGAAGAAAATCATATCCTAGACCTTGATTGAATTTGCAAATCTTGGACTGGTCTAGAATAAGATTCAGCTTCTTCTTGTCTCCAACAAACCTCTCAAGAGTGTTCATAAGATACTGACACTCCTGAAAGAGAGATATGCAAGAAAAGCAGGGGGAAGAAGAGACAGCAAAAGGTAAGGGAGTAGAAGAAGAGCCAACAGCAGAAGAACGAATGGCATGTGTACACATAGCTGCCTTAGAAGGGACAGTTCTACTGCTAGCCATTTGGTTCTCGTCGCTAAGCGTCTCTATCATACCCTCAGGCTTCTTCCCCACAACAGCACACACATTACAAGCAGATGGTGACTTCTCTAGAAGGTCCTTAGTTAGCTTCACACATTTATCATCCAATGCAACCAACTCAAATTTTAGTTTTTCACAGTTATTGTATGGTGAGCTAACAGGGTCCTTAGAAGCATATTGAGCCAATTTGTTGTTGTGATCAATCAATTCTTGAAACTGTTTAGAAACAGATTCAAGTTCAGCAGTCAGCAGATCGAGAAGCATGGTATAAAGACCTCTAAAAGCATTGTCCTTATCCTCACATGAGGTGCAAGAAGTAGTCTCAACAATAGTAGATGAAAGAGCAGCCACCCTACTTATCTCTAATTCAGCTAAAAGACTAACATTCTCCACCTTAATCATGTCAAGCTCAGAGGTCACACTATCATGCAAAGTCCTTAGCTTCTCCATATCACCAAGCAAAGAGTAGCATACATCACAATCGTCATGGGAGGGAGCAGATATAAGTGAAGTAAACTCCCGTGACAATCTCTCTACTTCCTTCTCCAACTCACTACACCTAGCTCTAGATCTAGTATGAAATTTTCCTAGCTTAAGAAAAGCATCATTGAGCTGGTCATAGGAGGGACATACCTCATCGGAGTCAGAGTAGAGCTCGCTGTCGCTGATGTCGCCCTCAAGGGCCATGAAGCACATGTTGGCGAAGTCATCGCCATCCTTGGATTCTTGATCATCCTTCCCATCGTCGTCACTCCACCCCTCCACCTCACTGAGGTCGATGTCGTCGAAGGCGGTGAGGACGCGGTGGAAGAGCTTCTTGGCTTTGCCAAGGTCGCAGAACTTCTTCCCTTTGCCTGGGGGCTTCTTGTTGCCGTTCTTGTCGGTGTAGTCGTTCCTGCTCGAACCGCCGTAGTCGTTCTTGCCCTTCTCCAACTTGGGGCAGTTTGCTCGAATGTGGTTGGGGCCACCACACTCAAAGCAAATCACACGACCTCCTCTCTTTCTCTCCCTAACCCTCTTGTATGCATGAGAAAATTTTTTGGCTAAAAGGGCTAGTTGGTTTTCTGGAAGCTGCTCTAGATTATCATCATCAATTTCACACAAAGCAGTAAGAGAGAAACCAGAAATAGTGTCAGCAAAAGATCTAGAGGCAGGACTGTGATCGGTGACCAAAGCCATTGACTATGACTTCGACTTGCGGGAGACAATGTCAATCTCGTGAGTCTTGAGGCGTAAAAGATCTAGAGTCAAAGTCGAAAGATCCGTCGTGTCCTTGATGGTGGCCACTTTCATCTCCCAAACTCGCAAATGCACGGCCAAAAGCATTTGGCGAGCGTTGTCCGAGTCGGGGTATGTGAAACCGATCGCACGGAGATTGCTCAAAATCTTATGAAACCTCGCAAAGCACTCATTAAGGGACTCTCCAGTGAGCATTTCAAACTTATTGTAATCTCGCTTGTATTGGCCTGTCGTACCGTCTTAATTTGGGTGGTGCCCTCATAGTAAGCATCGAGGGTCACCTAAATATCGAAGGCCGACGAAAGATAAGAAATGCGATCAAACTCGTTTCGGCTCAAACCTTGGATGATGATGTCCCTCACCTTAGCATTCACCTCAACATCAGGCATGTTTGCCACATTGATGTTCTCATCGGTAGGAACAACAACGCGCGTTTTAACCTTGAGCCAAATCGCATAGCCCTGAGCCTGAATGTAGGTCTCCATCCGACTCTTCCAAAAGGGATAGTCGATCCCATCAAAGATCGGGGGCTTGGTGGAATACTTGTTTATTGCCATGGCTCACAGACTAGTTAAGATCTATCGAGAAGAGCTAACTGGCTCTGATACCAATTGTAGGATCGGAAATGGCAACAGATGGGGGGTGAATGGTGCCTTCAAAAATCGCCCCGAAGTATCCACATATTATCTTCTCCGATAGCTATAGAAGCTATGAAGAAAGAAGATGAAAGCTTTCTGGAAGAATCAAAATTCGATCGATAAAAGAGCTAAAACTGGCTTGGCAGAAAAAGGCTACAAAGAAGCAAATTTGGGGCTTACTGGAAATGAAAGGAAGATCACAGGACAAAAAAGAACCTTCCTGAAAACAAAAACCGAAGGCTACAAAAATAGAAGCTAAAGAACGAAAACAGAGAAAGAAAAGAAAAAGAAAACCCAACAAAGGAAGCTAACAGAAATAGAGAAAAGTGAAAATAATGGTTGCTGAGCAGCCTCGATCATCTTCGGCATCTCCGATCGTTTGGACCTTAACACTTTCTGTGCCTAGTCCCGGTCCTCCCACACCTCACCATGACCTAGCTCCAAAGTCCTGCAGTCACACAGACAAGCAAACCATCATAAAGCACCGCATGAAACAGCATAAACAACAATAGCATTAGTAAAAGACACTCAACCCTGGAATACACCAAACAAACTCAAACTCTCTAAACAACCGTCAATTACTCATCACATACATGGGGATACCTCCACATGGTCTCTCATGATGACTCCTTTTTAATATCCCTTGTGGACCAGGGTTGGGCGGCAGTTTATGGCGGGTCACACAATTGGTCATCTTTCCTACCTGTACTAGTGGTGGTCATCTTATTCTTAGCCATTGCGCCTGATTGGCGGGGATTTGGTCTATGGGTCCTTCGTGTTGATAAGGAGGAAATATTGGCAAGATAGTGACTCGAATCTTGGTCTTGGTGTGGGTTGAGGCTTCCAGTCGTCGCCTCTATGGTGCTGTTGTTTTCTGTGAATATTGGAGGGTTGAGGGGTCTTCACTTATCCTTTGCTACCTAGGTTTGGCCATCCACCACTATGCTTCTGTACATCTGACTGGGTTTGCAACAAACGGGGCAAGAGTTAATAGCATGAGGTAAGAATTGAGTCGTGGGGATAAGGTAATCTAAACCCATTCTAATTTTAAAAAAGCACACCCAGTAAGCTGGGGTGGCACACAAATCACACAAATTTTTGAAAACAAGCATTTCCCATGACTGCGAAATATAATGCCTGAGGGCAAAAAGGCAGTGCATAGGGCCAAAGTTAAATCTTACAATAGTACAACGTCTATTTGAGGGAGCACACATAAGAGGGCGCATGATTTAGCATACATTGTCCGTTTCAAATGAGACCATCTTATCTTCATGAACATCTTTGACATTCCTATCCTTAAATTTTTGGAGTAGGGGTAAGGAAGAGAGAAAATATTTCCATTTTGAATTCAAAAGAAGGAAGAGGAGAGCATTCAGAGGGGACTTGATTGACACAATATTCACTCTTGTGGTATTTTTTTACAAATGAGACTTTGTGGCAAAAAAATGGATTTCTATAGTCGTTTTGAAATATTGAACTTCAAAATACTCATTTTTTGAAAAAGGAAGGTTCTTTTTTTTGCCATGGTACTCTAACCTCTTTCAATATTCAAATATCAATTGATGGACTAATTCACTAACATATTATTCTATACACAGGTTTAGAATCCAATGGCCTTGATAATTTAACTTCTACTTCTTTCTATTTATACCTAGGCTATCTTCATTCATTGCTTAGTCACGGTATTATTGCTATCTAAAACTCCAACAGCAAGTGCGATTACTTATTTGATCCACCAATCATACACTTTCTACTATGTCATCCACAATTTCATTAATCGGATTAGAGTTACTTAATCCTTACATGAATCTCAATTTCCACTATAAATTTTTGAATCAAATCTCAGATCTGCTATTTGTCAACTCTTCAACTCTATATTCTAATGGCAATCCAATATCTTTACTCTCAAATCCACCAACATCATTTGAGTCCAAGTTTCCTAATAATCCAATCTTTTCCTCCATTTAGGCAAATTCATAGTCTATTTATCAAGTAATCAATCGTACTCTTCACTATCTACCTCCAAACTAATTCATTGTTATAAACATTCACCGAAAATAGTATTATGAATTAAGTCCACAATCCAATAGTTACTATGACATCTTCAAATTCTCAAAAATTCAATTAAACCATCTAGTAATCAATTATATTCTATTATTCCATTATTGTAAATAACCACCAGGATTTATATTATTTATCATTGTCGTAATCCAATAATTATTTTCACACTTCCTATTTCTCCAAGAATCAATTAATTTATCTGTCTAGTCAATCTAATACTTTAGGCTCCACCCATTTATTCATTTAGAATTCACACTATTGTTTCTTCCGATGATCAACATGAATCCCACCAACATTCTTGTTTATTTACCACAAACATCTATCTTCTTTACTTACGACTCTATTTACTCTTCTCCATTCATTTTTTTTGTAAGAAAAGAAGTATTTTTCTAACCATGTGTAATAAAACCAAGCATGGGGAATATGTTCAACATAACTTTTTCAGAAGTAATGCCCCTCTTGTTTTAGAAAAAAGTTAACCTTTATACTTTATTACCCTGGGCTCGTGTGACTCTCTGACTGGCCATCTGCAGTTATAGCTTCGCAATTGAGACGCTAGTACTAGACAAGTGGGGGGTATTAACCCATAACAGTTATGTAAAATCCAATCCAGTAAAATAAATGACAAAACAATTTTCAACACATGGTCAAAACTTGGCCGCACATCATTCATAATTAATAGACCACACAGCTCAGCTCATATAGCCCACAGGCTAAGCTGAACTTCACAATTACAACATACTACTTAAAGTTCATTACATTTATGACTACAGGAGTGGGGAACTAGCATAACTTACTACTATTACAGGGGTTAGTGCTTGCTAACATTATACAACACCTAGCAAGCACTATGCTAAACTACCTACTCCTCCATAAAGCTAGCTCCAGGGGCAAGAGGGCTGTAGTCCAGAGACTAAGAGCAGGAACGGCTGCCACTGAAGTCTGATGAGTCCGAGTACGAGCGGGATCGGCTACGGCCACGACGGGTCTCTCCTAGGTGGATGACTGCCAAGATCATCTCCTTAAGCTTCTTGCTTGGAATGGTCGCATAAGGCTTGAGATCTAACACATGACTAAAATTTGGTTGGTAACGACCATGAGTTTTAAAGAAAAATATGTCCATGTGCTAAATTTGCTTAACTTCAAAAAGAATCAAGTACTTGAACAAATGATTCATTCTCGAACTTGTAGCACTCTAAATTGACTCAATACTAGCTTCTCGGTTCCACTTAGGTTATTGACATGGCTTGCATCATCTTTGGATACCTTTAGCTAGACTTTGATCTTGAATGGATTGACATGTTACCAAATTCTTCTAATATTTAGATTGTACTTATGTGGCTTGGCTTGATTATGCATATCTTATAATGATATTGATAGCATTCATATGAGTTATGGCTTGGTGTAATACTTAATGGTCATTTTGGATAATCTTCATGGCTCTAATTGCTTAGATTGAATAAATTCAGCCATTTCATCCATATTCATGCTTTATTTTCCTCCAAGAACCTTGATGATGTTATTGCCAAAAGGGGGGATAGTTGGAGAAAAAGCCACATTTTGGGAGCTTTTGAGGAAAACATGCTCTTTCTTTTGCTCCTTTTGTCAACATGGTCATTAGCTTCATTTTCTTTCTTTTGGATCATGTTTGACTCTCAAACAAACTCAATCTTATGCTTTTTCTGTGTTTGTCAATATACTCATCAAGGGGGAGATTGAGAGACCATGTGGAGGTATCCCCATGTTTGTGATGAGTAATTGACGGTTGTGTTAGTGTGTTTGAGTTTGTTTTGGGTATTCTAGGGTTGAGTACCTTTACTTGTGCTAATATTGATTATGCTGTTTCGTGCGGTGCTATGTGATGGTTTGCTTGTCTGTGTGACTGCAGGACTTCGGAGCTAGGTCATGGTGAGGCGAGGAGGACTAGAACTAGCCACAGGAGGTGTTGAGGTCCAGACGGTCGGTGATACCGAAGATGATCGAGGCTGGTGAGGTGATTGCGAGTCGGGAGACGAGGAACCAGAGCTGGAGCTACCGGCGACGGACACAACGGGCGACGACGAGTGAACCGGGACTAGGCTCAGGGAGGAGTCGGAGGTCCAGACGGTTGGGTGTCGGTTGCGGTCATGCGCGATGGAACAGACCGAGACTAGACTAAGGGAGGAGTCGACGTCCAGAAGGTCAAGGTACCGGATGTGGGAAGCTTCCGGGAAGGCGCTTGAGGGGCAAATTGGATATTTGACTCAAGCAATGAGAGGAGGGGCTGGTTTTCCCTCCAAAAGTGTGTGTTGACTTTCTTGCCTCATTTGGTGTGTGAGGTGAGGGAGTGGTTGTTTTATGACACTTCTTGATTTTCTCCTTGTGGGTGTTTGCTTGGAGTTAAAAGGAGTGGTGTATGCAGCTGGTTGTATCCATTCCAGTAGAGAGTGAGTGGAGTAGAGAGCTCATTTGTGTGTGTATGTCCTAAGCTGAGAGCTCAAGTGTAAGCATGTAGTGTGATTCCTCATTTTCAACCGCGTATGGGGCAGTAGTTGAAAGATGAGATGAACTCTTTGTAATCATTCCTCTTTATTCAACCATTCATGAGTCTGAATCCTTTTGAGTTGCTCTTCATCTTAAATGTGTGTTTCTCTGCTATTCTTCCTTGTTCTTGATGTTCTTGCTTTGATTCTTGATAAGAACTTGCAAAATGGATTGCTCTATGATGGGAAGATATTCTAGACCACTTGGTCATTCCATTCCCAAGGGCAAATGGAGGATTCACTGATTATGCAATTTTTCTATGGCCTCGCTAAATTTCCTCTGCTCTGGGAAACCTAGGGTTTCATGGCAGAGCACATTTGATTCTTGTGATTTTCCTTTAGGAGTTGGCTCAAGATTTGTGCTTTCATGCCCTGAGGTCATTGCTTAGCTAATTGCAAAGTTTCAAGTTCAAAAGATTAAAGTATGGCAAGCAATTTGGAAATATGTCCTATGTTCTGTGAATTTTCAGATTTCCACTCAGTTCTTGATTCCTTGCTCAATTGCTATGCTTTCTTTTGTTATTGAGGTCTAGTGATAGTTTAGATCAAGGTCTGGGCCCTTTGGCCAGAGGAGATCAGCTGCAATTCGACATATTACCCGAAATCTGCACTTTCTATTTTTACTGAGCAGTCGCTTTCAATCAAGTGCAAATTCCTCGCTCTGCCCACAGTGGGCCGGTCAGACCGGACTCTTATTGGCGGTCAGACCGTGCCTTTCATGGCGGTCAGACCGCTAGGGTTGGCGGTCCAACTGCTCGGGCACCTGCGGTCTGACCGGTGATGAGGGGGCGGTTTGACTGGAGGACGCATGGCGGTCAGACCGGGGCTTTAGGGGCGGTCAGATTGGCGGTCTAGGACCAGTTAGACCGACTATGCCATTGCGGTCTGACCGGCCCCTACAGTTCTTTCTTTTCTGGTATTGTTTCTTTTGTGCTTTGTCTTCCTTCTTGTTCTTCTGGTTCCTTCTCTGCGTATTTCATGTTTGCTTAGTAGGAACATCCAAAGAGCGTGAATCTCTATCTTCATAGCTTTCATAGCTACCGGAGAGGAGATTCAGTTGTGGATACTTTTGGGGGCTAATTTTTAAAGAGGCACCATTCACCCCCCTCTGTTGCCATTTTCGATCCTACATGTTCCCCACCAGAAGGACCTTACGGACCTGATACTTAGGGAAGCCCACGGCTCTGCGTACTTCCTCGACCCTAGGAGTACCAAGATGTATCAAGACATGAAGCAGCGGAACCAGTGGCCACGCATGAAGAGGGATATTGCCGAACACATGGCATGCTATGACATATGCCAAAGAGTGAAGACCGAGCATCAAAGGCCAGCAGGGTTATTGCAGCCATTGCAAGTACCTCAGTGGAAGTGGGAAGAAGTTAGAATGGACTTTATCACTGGCCTACCACAAACCAAATCAGGGTATGACTCTATATGGGTTATAATAGATAGGCTGACTAAAGTCGCACATTTCATCCCTGTCAAAACCACCTACAAGGGAGATAAATTGGCAGAATCGTACATGTCCCGCATCGTGTGTTTGCATGGTGTGCCAAAAAGGATAGTTTCATATCGAGGTTCTCAGTTTACCTCGCACTTCTGGGCTAGCCTTCATGAAGCTCTCGGCACCCATCTAGATTTAAGTACTGCCTATCACCCCAGACAGATGGTCAAACAGAGAGAGTAAATCAAATATTAGAAGACATTTTTCAAGCCTATGCCCTGGATTTCTCTAAGGATAGGGATAAATGCCTACCATATGCCGAATTTGCTTACAACAATAGCTGCCAAGCCAGCCTGCAGATGTCCCCGTTTGAAGCATTATACGGAAGAAAATGTCGGACCCCTCTACATTGGTCAGAAGTAGGAGAGGCCTATATCTTTGGGCCTGATACTTTAAAGTAGGCTCAAGAAAAAGTTCGCCTGGTTAGGGACCAATTGCAAGCAGCTTAGTCGAGACAAAAGAGTTATGCAGACAAGAGGTGAAGGCCATTAAGTTTTGAGGTTGGAGATTATGTCTACTTGAAGGTATCACCCTTGCGAGGAGTTAAGTGGTTTAAAGTCAAAGGCAACTCACCCCATGTTATGTTGGGCCATTTCCAATTGTGGCCAAGAAAGGAGAAGTTGCTTATCAGCTAGAGCTGCCTGCGAATCTAGCCGACGTACACAATGTCTTCCACGTGTCGCAACTCAAGAAGTGTCTAAGAATACCAGAAGATAAAACTCCGTTGGAGGCGATCAAGCTTGAAAGTGACCTGACCTACAAAGAGCACCACATTAAGATTTTGGACACAGTAGAAAAGAAGACAAGGAATCAAACCATCTGCTTATGCAGAGTACAATGGAGTCATCTGTCAGTCCCGGATTTTTCAATCCAGAATCTACTGTGTTTGCTGCACTATTCCCTGGATCAGTAGATAGTGCACATAGGTACATTGTTGAATCACATCATACATCGCATGAACGTTGATAATATTACAGAATTTAAAATACACCACATCGGGTGAAAGTTTTACAATAGGGGCCGCTTAGGCCAAATGTCTTCATTACAATAATTAAGCAGTGGAGAACGAAAGCAAAAGTGAAACCACAACCACAGGCAAGCGACTGATGGGTAATGTGTGCATTATATATTATCGAGACTCCGACAATATATGAGCACACAATGCCTTATGTCAGCTTGTCCAGGCTCAAGAAAAGCGTAGGCTACGCCCTATTTTCCTTCATTGCTTCTCCCTTCAGTTGCAGGAGTGTCTTCGTGGGCATAGTGATCCTGCATCTCTGTTTTGGGTAATGCGAGTGTGAGCACAAATCCACCGTGCTCAGCGAGCCAACACACAGAATGCAATATTTAACATGCTCAGCTTATGAAAGGAAAGCTTGGGTTTATTTTATTTTGCGCAGAGTGCTTTTGAATACAATTACTTAAAAATCCCTAAGACCTAGCAGTTTTAAACTCATAACTTAAATTTTGTGAATTAAGACTGTCATATAATTCGACACAGATTCCATCCACCGTTACATGGCATCTGCGCCATATAGCATCTTTCAGTGTTATAGCCGCTTAACTTACCACTGGGACGACACCCAGGACAATTCAAACTAGGGCCTTTCTCCGCCCTCAACTTTACCAATTCCACCCACAAAGTTTTTGAAATAAAACTATATCTAGTTAAGTTCCCATGTCTGCCCTTGACCGTGGGCACGGTTATTCGAATAGTTTTTAGACTCAGCAGAGTTTACACACTTTACCCACAAGAGATAAATCCACTCGTTGCCCCCACATGATTCCTTAGCCATGCGGTTGAGTAGACTATCACAGGACCTTTACAATGCATTTTTCCCAGCAGAGTTACACTCGCTAAGGTTTCCACTTCCTTCGAGGTACGACCACCCTTTTAGAAGCCCCCTCTTGCACCGTCACGTCGGAGGATGTGGCCATCCTCTACCCGCCTGTGGTCACACCGGCGCAACCCATACTGAGTCGATGCAAATTAGTTAGCCCTGCCTACACTTTGCCAGCTTGTGGTTGTACTTATCGTACACTGGGAGGTCATCACAAGATTCGGTCCTTAGGGCTATCTGGGCGGTTCTACTACTATCCCCTTTATGCTTCCACTGCACCACACTCACACACCCTCGAACCATCCGCCCAGATAATTAAGCAACTTGAGGTTTCTGGGAGCATGAAATATCCATAACCAAATATACCAGTCATTTCCACCATGACTGCCCAAACCAATTTTTCATGACTCAAAGTGATGCTTTGGGGGCATTTTTGGTGCCCCCGATTATCTAAGCAGTACTAAGCATAGCATATAGTTATGGACTTATTTTTGAAAGGTTACCATTATAATTTTTGCTATGGTGACAAGGCTTAGATATTCAAATGTTTCCAAAGGAGGTATAATACAAGCAAGTTGATTAATGGGTATGTAACTAGAATCTTCAAACAAACATATGTTTGCATATGAAATAACAGCATGCAATTTGATAATTTAAATAAAAGTAAATTTACGGAAAAATGTAGGTTCAACACGATCAAAGTATTGACTCGCCTTGGTCACAGTGATCGCGGCCTTGGTTCTCTTGAGCTTCTAGAGTGGCTGCCTCGGCTTCTTTCTCCTGAGCCTCGTACGCTATTTTATCGTGCGCGAAATTTCGAATAAAAGAAATCAACAAGTCAAACAAAATTTCACCAGAAATTGAAATGAACTCTAAAAATCTTGGTTTCAGTTCCATTGAATAGATCTTGAATTTACATGAATTTAGAAATTTGTTTCACTCAATTGGAGTTAAGATGAATAAGTTATGCCTATTTAAAAATCTCAGTCAGTTTATTCCAAAAATTATCGAATTTCTGATAGGTGGGTCCCACTGCATATTTTACATTTTATCATTTTCTTTTATTTTCTTGTTCTTTGTGTCTATGACCAGTAGGGCCCACATGGCAGTGAACCCATTGCGCTCGGTCACGGACAAATGGGACCCCTCTGTCAGTGGCCATACGTGTTATTGGTCTCTGACAGGTGGGACCCTGGGCTTTGGACCCACATGCCAGTGGGTAGCACCGACAAAGGGGGCCGGATGTCACCGGCCCATAGACCAACAAATGGTGCGGCGAAGGGCCCACCATCGTGCGAAAAATAAAAGAAAGGCTCAACCTCAGCGTGCGGAGCCAGGGGCTCTAACGCGCGCCGAGGGAACCGGGGGGAAGGGAGAGATAACGCTGATAACCATCTGAGCTCACGGGTGTTGCTTACCCATATAGGGTAAGTATACCTTTTGAGGTATCGGCTAGAGGGGGCCGGGTAGAGGTAGACGGTGGCGGTGGTGCCGACGGCGAGGGGTGGCCGGAGGGTTTTGGGGAAGTCCGAAAATGCGACCCTGGTGCAGAGGTGGTGCCGATGGTGGGGTCAGTGGGGGTCGCAGAGCACGGTGGTGGGCCGGCGGCGTGCGGCGGCGGTGGCTCAGGTGGAACTCCGGTGATGGCGGGGTACAGGCGGCAGGAGCCTCGGGTGTAGGAACGATTGGCTTCGCCCAATCCCGCAGGTGGTATGAGAGCAAGGAATTGAATTCTATTGGCTTAAATCAGTGGATTGGGGGTCGCTGGAGTTGGGAGAGGAGGTGGTCCTTGCCGGCAATTGAGAGGGTCTAAATCCAATTGCTTTCGAGGAAGTGGAGAGGAAGGTGCGGCGATGCGAATGTGGGGTTCCCCAGGTTTTATGGGCGACGAGCGCGGCCAATTGCGGCGGACGACGCGCACACGTTCGGGTCAGCGGTGCGGCCGGGTATGGCGGTGGCAGGCGGCGCGTCAGCGGCGACAGCGAGCGGCGGGGTATGGCCGCGGGATTTACAGAGCTCCCGCATGTCGCTGCCCAGCTGAGCTCCCGCACCGTGTCGTTCGGCTTTTGACCGGAGTCGGGCGATGGAGAGTAAGCCACCGTGCGGGGAAGAACAGGGAGAGGGGAAAAAGAAGACTCTGACCGCTCGGGTCCATTCGCGAGAGAGAGAGAGGGGGTGTGAGGGGCGGGACCACCCAGCAATGGCGAGCGGGCGCGCGCGCGTGGGGGTTGGGCCACGCGGGCGTGCCCGGTTGGGCCGTGCGGCCTTACGCGCTGCAGCGGGAAGAGGGAAAGGGGCTGGGCCGGAGGTGATGGCCGGCCTGGCTTTCTTTTTCATTTTCTTTTATTTTTTTCCTTTTCTTTTGTTTTAAGTTTAATTATTTGTATATATATATATCTATATATTTTTCATATAATTCCAGTTTTATTTGTTTTCTTTCTTGCTCCCCTAGATTTCTGTATTTTCTTATTGTTAGCTTTAATTTGCAGGAACCACTTTCTTATTATGCATTGTTGTATGCATATATATATGTTAACATTTTTATTTTGTTTACTCCTTTACCATTATTCTTAGAAATGAGATTTCATGGTAAACCAAATGCTCTCCCTTACTTTTATGGATCATCTTTTCAGATTCACATTTTAAATTTTAATTCTCTATTTTTTTGAGAGACCATGTGGAGGTCATCCCATGTGTGTGATGAGTAATTGACATCAGTTTAGAAAAGTCGAGTTTGATTTGGTTGGTTCGGTCCTTGACGTTGCGTGGTGCATCGAGCTCGGTCGGACTTGGTCAAACCTGGTCAAAATGGTTAGGATGCATATTATGTCGACTTGTCAGGTTGGGCTATTTCATTAATGCATTTATGCTTTCATGTATCGAGCGGTGCTATTTGACATGTTTCTTGTTTGTGATGGCTGCAGGACGTCGAGGCGAAGTCATGGTGAGACACGAGGTGACCGGACTAGACACAGGCGGTGTCGAGGTCAGAACGGTCGGATGTGTCGAAGACGGCGGAGATTCGATGTGGTTGCGAGTCGTGGATGACAAGGAACGCGAAAGCTTCCTGGAAGGTGCAGGAGAGGCGTTTCGGTAAAAACGCAAAGCTGCACAGGCGGGAGCGGTTCCGTTTGGGTCTGGCAGGCATAACGGGTTGGAGACCCGTTAGCCGAAGGCTATATAAGGAGGAGGTGCCTCCTTATGGCTGCATGGATTCCTAGGGTTTTAGAGGTTGGTAGGGCTTGCTTTAGTCAAAATGAGCTTTGGAGAGTTTGTTTTGGCTTTAGGCTTTAGTTGGTAAGGCTTTAGTGGTTGAGAGCAGGAGGTGAGCAGAGGGTGTTCTGTGTCTCCTTTGATGTGTTCTTGAGTCTCCTCTCTAGCAAGCATGTATGAGTGTGTGTTCTTGATACTAGAGGTGAGGGAGAGGATGGATTGAACCACTATGTAATCATTCCTCTTGTTCTAATGTCCATGCGTATGGGGACGTAGTTCCTTGTATCTCTTGTTTCCAGGAATGAAATCTCAGAAGTTTTCTCTCGTGCAGCCTCTCTGTTCTTCGTTCCTCTCTTTCAGTGATTTCTTGACTTTTTGAGTTTTGAGTTGTTTCTTGCTGAGGAGTGCCAAAATGGGTTGCTATGATCTAAGAGATGCTCAAAAGCCATTTGGCTAGTCAATCCTAAGAGCATACCTTGTTTAATCTCAGATTTAGTGTTTTGCCTTCCTCTGTTCTTCATTTCCTCTTCTAGGGTTTTGATGAATTTCTTGATTCCCTTGAGGAAATGACCAGAGATTCTTGCTGGCATGTTCTTAGATTATTGCTAACTTAATTGCAAAATCTCACGTGCAAAGAACTTGTGAATCTTGAGTAATTTGGGTTTGTGTGCTCCTCTTTGAAGTTTTCCAAGTTTTTCTAGGGTTTGGTTCAAATCTTGGTTCCCTCTTTGAGATGGCTTGAATCTTGGCTTGTAGAGTCCAGTGGCTATTGCTAACATATCTGCAAAGTCTTTTGGCCAAAGGATCAAAGAATTGTTGGGAATTTGATTTTTGAGGATGCACGCTGTACCTTTTAAGTTTCTTGCCCAAATCTGAAATTCTTGGTTTTTAGTTGGGTCTTCTTGGTTCCCAGGGTTCCTCTGGCTATTTGCCTTATGGTTATGCTTTTCTGGGCCGAGGAAACCTAAAGAAACTCTTCATTTTTGCTGTTGTGTGAAGTCCCAAGTTCAGTTGTCTGAATTTCAGCATTTCTGTTGTCTGAACCCGACGGGCGGTCAGACCGAAGAGTATTGGGCGGTCAGACCGGCCGTTATGGGGTGGTCAGACCGGCATGGCCCAGGCGGTCTGACCGCCGCCGCCGAGGAGCGGTCGAACCACCTGATGCTGCGCGGTCCGACCGCCCAAAGGGGATTTTTTTGCTGTTTGTCGTCCCTGTATTTTTATTTCATGTGTTGTCTCTGTTATTTGTCTGTCCTGTGTTTCTCTCAGTAAGCACAAGGTTGCACAGCCTTTTTTGAACTCAGTTTCATAGCTTTCATAGCTGTTGAAAAGGAGTTTCATTCGAGGTTCTTTTGAGGGGTCGTTTTTAGAAGTCGACATTCACCCCCCCCCTCTGTCGCCATTTCGGTCCAACAATTGGTACCAGAGCCGGTTAGCTCTTCTCAATAGATCTTAACAGGTCTCTAGAGCCATGGCGACGGACAAGTACTCGACCAAGCCTCCCGTCTTTGATGGCATCGATTACCCCTTCTGGAAGAGCCGAATGGAGACATACATCCAGGCTCAGGGGTATGCCATCTGGCGTAAGGTCAAGGTCCGGTTGTTGTTCCTGCCGATGAGAACATCAATGCCGGTAATATGGCTGATGTTGAGGCTAACGCTAAGGCAAGGAACATCGTTATCCAGGGCCTGAGTCGTAGCGAGTTTGACCGCATATCTCATCTTTCGTCCGCCTTCGATATTTGGGAGACCCTCGATGCTTACCATGAGGGCACCTCCCAAATAAAGACGGTGCGACATGACCAGTTCAAGCGAGATTACAACAAGTTTGAAATGCTCGCTGACGAGTCCCTTGATGAGTGTTTTGCGCGTTTTCACAAGATTCTGAGCAACCTCCGAGCAGTCGGTCTCACATACCCCTACTCGGATAACGCTCGACAAATGCTTGCTGCACTTGACCTGCGGGTTTGGAAGACAATATGTGCAGTGCGAAAAGCTTCAACAAATTCAGCCCATGTGATGGTTTGCACATCTTGATGGGCAGCACAGTAATTTTTCCACCAATTAGCAGCTATTCCTTTAAGCTGATGGGCGGCATATAGCACCTTCTCATGATCATTACACTGGGCCAGGATCAACTTCTTCTCCACATCCTTGATCCAATCGTCAGCCTCCAACGGATCCACTGAACTGGCAAAAGTAGGTCTGGTCCTCATAAACTCTCCTAGCTTGGACTACGGGGCTTGAACGGGTGCCTGCAGAGCTTGGTGGACTTGATTCTGAGCGAGGGCTTGAAGAAGTTGAAGTTGCATAGCCATCATCTGCTCCAAGTTAGGGGCTTGAGCAGGAGGTGGTGGAATGTTGTTCTCCGGTTGGGCATTGACATCACGGTTACTGCCAGGGTTATTCATTGTGTTCACCATCTGAAGCGGTTTCCGGGGTTAGCAAAAGATAAGAGGGAACTAGCATAGGTAAGAAATTAGGGGGAAACTAAACAACATCCCAAACCAACACACAAGAAAGAAGCAAGCAACAACTTAGAAGAAACTTAACTTGAAATCAAAATAGTTTTTTTAAGGATGGCTGTACTACAAGTATACAAAGACTCGGTACAGTCCATCTAGCACACACCAAAGCATAATATATAAGCGTTCTAAAATCGTAGGACTTTACTTGGGTACCACAACTAAAGAACTAGTCCTCGCTCCTTCATGATGACGCGCTTCTCCAAGTGCTTCTTAGACGCAACCTTAGTGAGCCATCTATAGAAATTACAAAGGGAAGGGGTACAATTACCATTCCAAAAAGGAAATAAGCAGATAGATAAGAGAGAATGCCATGACGAAGGTAAGGATAGAAAGACAAGAAAAGACAAGGGTAGCAAATTATTAAATTTTTATAAAATAAATTTTGAAGCTCTTTTACTAATGACCATTCTAACTAGGTCACGTCCTACAGTCAAATTGGCTCTGATATCATCTCTGTTGGGACCCCGAATTTCCGAACCCAGACCCTCTTTGTATTACAGCACTAGTCCCAGATCAAAGCTAATGCACAGAGTCAAATAGAAATGATTACATCACCAAGTACGCTTTATTACAATAATAGAGTACTGACCGAAAGGTCTCATTATTACAAATGAGGTTTCAAGACCTCGCACACACAAAACACACCGGAAGCAGAAGATAAATCTGGTGAAGACCCATCAATACGCCACAGACAATTGACTGGGGAAGCGCGACCTAGTACTCTGGGAATCCGTCGTCAAATCTACAAGTGAAGTAGTCGTAGTCTCCATCTTGAGCTTCATTTCTTCTAAGTTGATTTTAAGTGGCGCTGAGGTGGCACGGAGGGTGGCGTGGCAGCCGGACACTTGCGTGGCGCCTGCGTGGCGGCCACGTCGGCTGCCACATTAGCCCGACGGCCGAGGTGGCCGAGCTGGCCGGAGCAGCGCTCGGGAGCGGCGGTTCGCCGGCGAACGGCGGCGAGGGCCGGAGGTGGAATAGGGGAGGACGGGGAACCCGAGGGTGGGCGCGGCTTACCAGGGCGCGGCCGACGGTGAGCTGGCGGCGAGTGGGCAGAGGCGGCGGCGGGCGGCTCTCGGTGTGGCGGCGATGGAGCGGTCGGGAGGGAGAGAGGAATGGAGGGGAAAGTGGTGCGGAGAGAGGGGAGGCCGAGGGGGGGTTTTATAGGGGTCGGGGAGGGGGAGGCGCGGCGAATTTATTTTATTCTAAAGGATGTTGCCTTGGTTAGTAAGCTGCAGTATAATTTGCTTTCCGTTTCTCAGCTTACCGATGACGTTTTAGAGGTGAGCTTTAAGAAAAATGCTTGCAAAATTCTGGATTCTTCGGGTAGTCTTGTTTGCGGGATTTCTCGTTTTGCCCGTATCTTTCGTGCTAATTTTTCTTAGTCTTCTGGTGATCCTCTCCGTTGTTTGGTTGCTTCTGAGTCCCGCGACCTTTCTTTCTGGCATACGAGACTTGGTCATATTGGATTTGACCATTTGACCCGAGTTAGCGGCCACGACCTCATTCGTGGTCTGCCGAAACTCAAAATGGTCAAAGATCTAGTTTGCGCTCCATGCCAGCACGGCAAGATGGTTGCCGCTTCTCATCCTTCGGTCACAGTCACTATGACCAATGCACCAGGACAGTTGCTCCATATGGATACAGTTAGACCAGCTCGAGTGCAGTCAGCAGGAAGGAAGTGATATGTTCTTGTCGTGGTCGATGACTTCTCGGGGTACTCTCGGATGTTTTTTTAGCCTCGAAGGATAAGACATTTACACATTTCCGAGGTCTTTTCAGTAGGCTTTCTATTGAGCTTCCGGGTGCCTTACGAGCGATCCGAAGTGACAATGGCACGAAGTTCAAAAATTCCTATTTCGAGAGGTTCAAAAATTCCTACTTCGTTGTGTGTCTTTGTGCCCGGTTTCAGGCTTCTCCTCGCGTATCTCACCGTCAGGCGGTGAAGCGCATCCTCCGGTACCTTCGAGCTACCATTGACTATGGTATCTGATACTCTTCCTCGTCCTGTCTTTCCTTGAGAGCCTACTTGGATGCAGACTTTGCCGGCTGTAGGATAGATAGGAACAGCGCTTCGGCACTGCCGCCATTGGCACTTCTCGCTTTCTGGTCTTGAGGAAGCGATTCGGTGTTACGCTTCACCGCAGAGGCCGAGCACGTTGTCGCAGCCGATTCTGTAGAGCTGCTCTGATGGTCTCGACCCTACGGGACTTTAGGTTAGTTATCGACAGTGTTCCACTTTTTTATGATAACACTTCTGCGATTAACATTGCTAAGAACCCAGTGCAGCACTCTTGGACCAAGCATATTGATATTCGCTATCACTTCCTTAGAGACCATGTGGAGAAGGGTGATATTGTGCTCCAGTTTGTGGAGAGTGACCACCAGTTGGCTGATATCTTTACCAAGCCATTGGATAGCTCTAGGTTTTCAGCGCTACGGGGAGAGCTTGGGGTGGTTTGTCCTTACGGACTGTTGTGAGGGGGAGCTTTGTGTTTTACTGCTTTATTATATTAATTATGCTCTTGCTCCTTTCTGTTGCATTGTATTTTGGGTGCATTCGGGATAGTCCTTCTAGCATAGGTTAGAGTGGTCTTTTTGTCTAGCGTTTAGACTTCTTACTCTTATCTTGTGACTCTAGGATGCTGCTTGTTAGCTGTCTCTCTTCTCTCTAGGTTGAGCTTACTCACTTCTTGTGGGTTCTAGCGAGGGTTGGGCCACCCTCGGGTAGACAGGGTACATGTTTGCTCCCTAGGTTGTTAGCAGACCAGCTGATAGTCCTCGAGTCATATGGGGTAGATCAGAGTCAGTCTGAGCTATAATATCCTCTATATCTTGTCTATGCTTTAAGGACTGCTCTTTTGGATTTTCTTTGCCAGTTTCTCTTGCTTATTGCTTTGGTTCAGGGGGAGTTCATTTGGGAGCTTCTAGAACTTAATATTGACTTAACTCAATCTGAACTAAAAGTTGCATCACATGTTGATGGTGAGTTGGATTTCTTGCATGTCATTCTGCATTGTAAATACCTACATTGAGCCTTGATTATTATCATTTCATGACATGTTTACATCGCTTTACATCATGCCATGATTTGTGCATCATTGCTAGATTGATCATGACTTCATATGTGTAGACTAGCTTTTGCCGTGATAAGTTTATTAAAATTGCTCAACTTGAATTAAAACTTGTCATGTTACCTTTCGAGATTAGTCTTTCTTGAGTTATCCTTTTATGATTCATGCCATATCAAATAGGCTGAGTTGAGCGTTGAATCTCTATTGAGCCTTAGATCGAGCTATTTTAGTCTCTTGATGCAACATGAGTTAGTACAACATGTTAAAAAGCAAAAAGATCTCTTTTGTGCGAAAAAACTAATATCACCAATTCTTTCTCATGAGACGGCTTGCCATTGCACAAGGCATGAACTCAGGGGGAGTTTTGAATGACCAAGATCATCTCCTTAAACTTCTTGCTTGGAGTGGTCGCATAAGGCTTAAGATCTAGCACATTATAAAACAAAAATCTGGTTGGCAATAATCATGAGATTTCTAAAGAAAAAACTTATCATTTGTGCTCAATTTGCTAAAATTACAAAGATTACAAGTACTTAAACAAATGTTTCACTCTTGAGCTTGTAGCACTCTATTTTGGCTCAATACTAGCTTCTTGGTTCCGCTTAGCTTATTGACATGGTTTGCATCATTCTTGGATACCTCTAGCTAGACTTTGATCATGGATGACTTGACATGCTCACAAATTACACTAAATTTCAGATTGTCATCTGTTTTGGTTTAACTGCTTATATATATCATGTCATGATCTAGATAACATTTTATTGAGTTATAGCTTGATGTAATACTTATTGGTCATTTTGGATAATTCTCATGGCTCTAAATGCTTAGAATAATCAAACGTTAGCCATTTCATCCATTTCCATGACTTGTTCTCTTCCCTGCTTCCTTGATGTGTTTATTGCCAAAAGGAGGAGAATAGTGGTAGAAAAATCCATTTTGGGAGCTTTGAGGAAAACTTGCTCTTTCTGTTGCTCCTTGTGTCGACTTAATCATTAGCTTCATTTCCTTCCTTTGGACCATGTTTGACTTCTTTCTTGCATTTCAAACTCAACTTTGTGCTTTTTCAGGGTTTGTCAATATACTCATCAAGGGGGAGATTGAGAGACCATGTGAAGGTCATCCCTTGTATGTGATGAGTAATTGACATTGGTTTAGGGAAGTCGAGTTTGATTTGGTTGGTTCGGACCATGTCGTTGCGTTGGTGCGATGGACTCGGTCGGACTTGGTCAAACCTAGTCAAAGGGTTTAGGTTGCATATTATGTCGATTTGTCAGGTTTGGGCTATTTCATTAATGCATTTATACTTACATGTATCGAGCGGTGCTATTTGATGTGTTTCTTGTCTGTGTTGGCTGCAGGACGTCGAGGCGGAGTCGTGGCGAGACACGAGGTGACCGGACTAGACACGGGCGGTGTCGAGGTCAGAACGGTCGAGATGTGTCGAAGACGATGGAGACTCGAGGTGGTTGTGAGGTGTGGATGACAAGGAGCGCGGAAGCTTCCCGGAAGGTGCAGGAGGGGCGAAATGGTAATTTCGCGAGGCTGCACAAGCGGGAGCGGGCTCCGTTCGGGTTTAGCGGGCGTAACGAGTTGGAGACCCATTAGCCAAGGGCTATAAATAGATGTTGGTGGCTGCATGCCCACTCATGCACTCCAAGGGTTCTAGGGTTTCCTTTAGTCAAAATGAGCTTTAGAGGGTTGTTTTGGCTTTAGGCTTTAGTTGGTGAGGCTTTGGTAGTGGAGAGTTGTTGGAGAGGGCAGAGGTGCTGTTGTCTCCTTCGATGTCCTCTATGTGAGAGCTCTGTGTGTGTTCATCCCTCTTGAAGCATGTATGTGTGTGTGTGTGTTCTTGAGATGGAGAGGGAAAGGTAGAGGAGATCCTTTGTAATCATCCCTGTTCTAATGTCCATGCGTATCGGGACTCCTCTGTATTCCTCTTTTTGAATTGGAATGGAAATCTGAAATTTATTTCTCCTATTCGTGCTCTCTGTTCTTCGTTCATCCCTTTTGGAGTGATTTCTTGATTTTCTGTTTTTGAGTTGTTTCTTGCTGGGAAGGTACAAAATGGATTGCTATGACATGGGAGATGCCCAAAAGCCATTTGGCTAGTTGATCCCAAGAGCAAACTTCGTTTTAATCTCAGATTTCACTTTTGGGCTTCCTCTGTTCTTCATCTTCTCTTTCTAGGGTTTAATGCAGATCCTGTTCCCCTTCAGGAGATGGTCTGATTTTTGGTCTGAGAAGTCCTTTGGTTATTGCTAACATGACTGCAAGATTTCATTAGCAAAGGACTTGAGACTCTTGAGACTCTTTCTAGGGTTTGGTGCAATCTTTTGATTTCCTTCATGAAGTGGGCAGAGATTTGGTCTCCCTAGTCCTGTGGCTATTGCTATTACATCCTCAAAGTTTCATGGCCAAAGGATCAATGGTTAGGGAGTAATTCTAGTTTTGGCCCTATTCTTGCAAAGTTTCATATTTTTGTCATAATCTGAAATCCTTGCTCTTAAGTTTGATTTCCGTGCTTCCCAAAGCCTTCTTGATATTTAGTTGGTTGTTGTGTTGCCTTGGACCAAAAAGAATGGAAGGATTCCATCTTTCAATTGGTCTTTCAAAGATATGAATGTTTGCCCTAAATTCAGTTTTCTGGACTGCTCTCGGGTTGCCTGAAATTCAGAAGATCGGTCAGACCGGCGTTTACCCAGTGGTCAGACCGGATTTTACCCAGTGGTCAGACTGGCTTTTACCCAGCGGTCAGACCGGCTTTTACCCAGCGGTCAGACCGGCTTTTACCCAGCGGTCAGACCGGCCAGGGATTTTTGCTGCAGGAGTTTTTCTGGTTCTATGATAATCCTTGTTGCCTCTTTCTAGTTCTTTTGCTTTATCTCCTTTTTCTGTGGTTCGAGTCTCCAGTGCGTTTTAACTGGTTCTCCATAGCACCTGTTGCTATTGGAGGGGAGTTCTTAAGTGGTACTTTTTGGGGCCAAGATTAGAAGAGGTCGACATTCACCCCCCCTCTGTCGCCATTTCGGTTCAACAATGTCTATATCCGGCATCTCGGGTGTAATGGAATTAGATCAGCTGATCGTGAATTGTCTAAATAGGGAAACCAACCTAATAATAAAAATTTGTTGGAATTTCATAACTGTTGTATGCAGAAAACATTACAATTCCTTCAAAATGCTTAACGACGACTATGCATTAAAAATATCAATTTTTCGTTTAGATGCATATGTGTGTATATCTGGGGTGTAATGGAATTAGATCAGCTGATCGTGAGTTGTCTAAATAGGGAAACAAACCTGATAATAAAAATTTGTTGGAATTTCATAACTATTGTATGCAGAAAACATTACAATTCCTTAAAAATTCTTTGGTGCTAGCACTCTGGCGAGGATTCGACCGGGGATGAGGGGGATTAGGCTCTTTGATGTGGCACCAAGTAGCACTACAACCTTGGTTAGTGCTTGCAGTTCTGTGTATAATGTTCAAGAAGCTTTGAATACCAATTCTGAGGTTTCTAACGTGCACAATAGACATATTTGGAAAGCTAATGAAGTCTATTTTCCAACGAATCAAACGGCACTTGATTTGGAGCTTCCTACACAAAGTTATGGCAATTTCATTGGATGCTGCACGAGCTATCCGGAGAGACGCGCGAGACTTGCAAAACATAAAGAGTTCGAGTATTGCAATGCAAGTAAGGGTAAAATCCGACCACACCATGACTTTCTAAAGGTTGAGAAGGATTCCTTTTCAGGTTCCAAACGGATTTGGAAGCCCCTTGAACCAGAAAACAAAACATATAAAGATTTGAAACCGATTCGGACTCGGATTGGGACAGCTGGCAAGACCGATACTAAAACGTCCATAACTTTCACAAACGGAGTCCGATTTGGGCGTTCTTGGACTCGTTGGAAAGCTATTTGGAAGCCCCACATAATGGACAAGGTGCCAGCCACGAAATCCTCATAGTCAGATAGCAAATTAAGAGAGAATCCAGAGGTAGCAGTTTAGGTATTTCCTTTTTAGTTCGTATTGGAGTTTGTTTCGGCCTTAGGCCAAGTAGTGCGTGAGTTGTAATCAAGGCCGTGCATTGTGCACCAATATAAGGCCAGGGCCTTAGCCCCATTGTGACTTAGACTTTGATTTGAGAAATAGAAACCAGAAAATCACCATGGTTTGGTGGCCATTGTTGGCGTGTTCTTAAGATTTCCTTCGAGGAATTGCTCTTGGTGTGTTGAATCCAATTGTGGTGTTGGATTCTACTCGCTGAAACTTCGGTTTCTCTACCCTTTGTTCACGTGCTGCGGTGTGCGTAGGAGAAGGCTTATCTTGGAGAGGGCATCCAACAAGGCGTATCGTGAAAGATCAGGGCCAAAGCAACGGGGTTCGGCTAGGTTGCTAGTGGATCCGCATCATCTTGGTATCAGAGCGTGGTTGATCACGGTACGAGGTTGCTGAATTTTTTTTTCTTGATGGCGGGTTGTATAAAGATTGAAGATGGCAAGGCGCGACATAATCATGCCGAGCCAATCGGGGAGGTGCCCCAATATGCGGCGTCTTTGCCGCCCGAGGTACGAATTGGATTTGAAGTGACACGTGACTACTTCTTAAGTTGTCACCGAAGCTTGAAGGCAAGGTTGATGATTTGGGGCGCGAATTGATGCTTTGACGGAGGAGATACGCAACCAGCCACCACAATTTCAGCATGCTAAACGGGAACCTCAATATCCCGAACGGCGTGCACCATATGAAGACGACGAACACGAGGAGATCTTTGATGGTGCAGCGGGTTTTGCTCCACAACCGCGCCATGCTCGGGACTACCGTGGTGCTGACCGTGGTAGGGACATGCGTGGCAGAGGTGGTGTCGGGTTTGCTCAGCGTGTCGCCGTGGATGATGGAATTGGGCGGATAAAAATTTCTATCCCATCATTTAATGGTAAAGCTGAACCGAAGGAGTACTTGGATTGGGAGATGCGTGTCGAACAAATTTTTGACAGCCATCACTATACTGAGGATAAGAAGATTCGGTTGGCGACAATTGAGTTCACTGGATATGCTCTTGTTTGGTGGAACCAATTGTGTCGCGTAGGAGCTCGTCCAGATACTTGGGCACAATCAAGAATATTTTGAGGCGACGTTTTGTCCCAGCACACTACACGAGGACCTTGTACAACCGGCTACAACAACTACGTCAAGGTAATTCTAGTGTTGATGAATATTATAAAGAGATGGAGATGTTGATGATCCGTACAGGGACAGAGGAGCATGATGAGGCTACTATGGCACGTTTCTTTAATGGGTTGAATGAGGATGTGCAAGATAGGGTGGAGATGGTCCATTACTACAACATTCAAGACTTGGTGCATCAAGCTGAACGTGCTAAACAACAATTGAAGCGCAAACAAGCCAAGGGTGGACATGCTAACACTCAAACAAAGTCATGGAGGCGTTCATTACAGCAAGGCGATGATGTGGGTTCACACTCCAAAGTGGCGGCATCAAGCCGTTCAAATGGTGCTCTTTCAAGGGAGGCAAGCAATAGAGGTAAAGAAGCAACTAAAACTGATTCTAGTTTACCTTCTAATGCTCGTGCTAGAGAAATTGAGTGTTTCAAGTGCAAGGGAAGAGGTCATATGATGCGTGATTGTCCAAATCAACGAAGAGTGCTTCTCAATAAAGACGGCTATGCTTCAACAAGTTCTAGTAGTGATTCTGAAAGTGAAAAATCCGATGATTCCAAAGAAGATGTTGCCTATTGTTATCCAGAATTGAATGGTGTTAATCTTTTGGTCCGAAAGGTGCAAAGTAAAGAAACTGAAACAAAAGGACAGCGGTGGAGTGTTTTTCAAGCGGAGTGCAAAATCAAAGATAAAGCATGCAAGTTGATCATAGATGGTGGAAGTTATACCAATGTGATTAGCAAAGATTTGGTGTACGCTTTAGGGCTGTCCACGTGGAGGCATCCTCAACCACATCATGTGGAGTGGCTACACAACTCCGGAAGGCTAAAGATAACTCACAAGGTGCGTGTTCCGTTTGTTGTTGGTGACTATGTTGACAAGGTGGATTGCAACGTAGTTCCAATGGATGCATGTGGGTTATTGTTGGGAAGACCATGGCAATATGATCGCAATGCTACGCATGAGGGCCGGTCCAACACATATACATTTGTACATGAGGGAAAGAAGCCTGTGTTGAAACCAAAATTGGAGAGTGCTATTCATGTTGATGAAGAAATTACAGCCCAGAAGAAGCAAGCTCCCAAGATTACCCCAAAGCCGAGCACGGCTTTGCTTCAAGAAGGGGAGGATGATGTGGCACCAAGTAGCACTACAACTTTGGTTAGTGCTTGCAGTTCTGTGCATAATGTTCAAGAAGCTTTGAATACCAATTCTGAGGTTTCTAATGTGCACAAAAGACATATTTGGAAAGCTAATGAAGTCTATTTTCCAACGAATCAAACGGCACTTGATTTGGAGCTTCCTACACAAAGTTATGGCAATTTCATTGGATGCTGCACGAGCTGTCCGGAGAGACGCGCGAGACTTGCAAAACATAAAGAGTTCGAGTATTGCAATGCAAGTAAGGGTAAAATCCGACCACACCATGACTTTCTAAAGGTTGAGAAGGATTCCTTTTCAGGTTCCAAACAGATTTGGAAGCCCCTTGAACCAGAAAACAAAACATATAAAGATTTGAAACCGATTCGGACTCGGATTGGGACAGCTGGCAAGACCGATACTAAAACGTCCATAACTTTCACAAACGGAGTCCGATTTGGGCGTTCTTGGACTCGTTGGAAAGCTATTTGGAAGCCCCACATAATGGACAAGGTTCCAGCCACGAAATCCTCATAGTCAGATCGCAAATTAAGGGAGAATCCAGAGGTAGCAATTTAGGTATTTCCTTTTTAGTTCATATTGGAGTTTGTTTCAGCCTTAGGCCAAGTAGTGCGTGAGTTGTAATCAAGGCCATGCATTGTGCACCAATATAAGGCCAGGGCCTTAGCCCCATTGTGACTTAGACTTTGATTTGAGAAATAGAAACCAGAAAATCACCATGGTTTGGTGGCCATTGTTGGCGTGTTCTTGAGATTTCCATCGAGGAATTGCTCTTGGTGTGTTGAATCCAATTGTGGTGTTGGATTCTACTCGCTGAAACTTCGGTTTCTCTACCCTTTGTTCACGTGCTGCGGTGTGCGTGGGAGAAGGCTTATCTTGGAGAGGGCATCCAACAAGGCGTATCGTGAAAGATCAGGGCCAAAGCAACGGGGTTCGGCTAGCTTGCTAGTGGATCCGCATCACTCTTCATGGCATGGATAAGCTAGAGGAAAAATCGATTTGGACAGAGAGGTGGTGTGTAGCTCAAAATTCAGGGATTTGGAGTAATGGCCGAACGGGGCAACGACGGCTCACTATGGCCGCCGCCGCTGCCGACGAAGGCCAAACCTGGCTATGGGGATGAGGATAGGAGCCAAATGCGATCAAGTTCCACATGGTTTCTGAAGGAGAATGGGTAGACTACGCTAGCTACAACATTTGATTTTCTACCGCGTTCAACCAGAAAACATGCGTGTAAGGGAGTCATGGATAGTTACCACTAGTTGCGTTGCGCAGCGGAAGAAGAGTTGGAGCAACCTGGTCCAACATAGATGCACGTTGATGAAGAAGAAGCAGCCGATCGTTTCACGTCCACGGAGTCCACACGTTCGGGATGGAACGCCGTGCGCTGGTGTGCTAGCACCGCGCGCCCGACTAGGGTTTCGAGATACGGCCGAGGGGAGGTGGCAGCCAAGGTCTTCAGCACAGTAGTATATCATACCTGCAGCCCCGCCTCCACATATTTATAGAGCATGCTGACGGGCTTCCACGTTGTAGGCCCATTAGAACCCTAATCCCACATAGATCAATATCCCTTTTGGCTTATAAAACTGAATTGTTTATGATTGCCTCTTGGGCACATCACTAACAATCTCCCACTTGCACTAGAGACAATCATATAGGCAAGCTTTCCAATTCCATCCCCTTAAGTGTGTGACCCGTTAGGTTCATGCGTAGACAGCCATGACCCGAAAACCCTTTTCAAGCCATAAGTCAATAGTGGCACCTAGCAGGGCATATTGACTCTCGAATACACATAAAGTGAAGGAATGCGCGTAGGCTACGAAAGCAGAAAACAAAACTTTTCTACCGCGCACACAAGGACATCATGCTTAAGAAGGGATCATGGATCGTTACCACTAGATGCGCAGCGCAGCGGTAGAAGAGTTGGAGAAGCCGATCCAACCACGCGCGTCGAGGTAGTAGTGGAAGTAGCCGATCATCCCGAACAGATCGTCTCCTCCACGCGATCAACCACAACACGTGCAAGATCCAATCTGTAGATTGTTGATGCCGATCAACGCCGCAACGAGCAGCACCTCCACCGGTATCCACACCTCCGGGGCTGGAACGCCGATCGCGAGTGTACCAGCACTTGCGAGCGGCTAGGGTTTGGCTCGGGAGGTGGCGGCTAGGGTTTGGCTCGGGATTAACAAAAGCATGCACCCCTCAGCCCCTCGCCTCCATATATATAGACCTCCTCACTTGGGCCTCATGGACCGAGGCCCAATAGGAGTCTATCCGGATCTCTATCCGAATTGAGCCCACATCCGAATCACATTCGAATTAGTGTTCCAACCCATTAAGTGTGCGACCACAGGGTTCACGTATACTTGGTCGCGACCAAAACGCCTTCCGGTCACCCTGTTAATAGCGGCCTCTAGTAAGACATATTAACCCCAAAGTATACGTAAAGATCATATCGGCTGAACTCGTAATGTTCTCATGTACGAATTCCTTTGCCTCACGATATAGATTGAGCTCAAGGCGAGACTCGTGTCATCCTCTTAATAGCTCAATCACTCTCTCGATTCCGTGATGGATTATAAACTTGTGATTGACTCCTCAATCACCTTGGCATGGACATGCACTTTCATAATCCATTACATCGAGGGCCCAGATATTTCTCCCGAAGGAGGGGCAAATTCTATCTTGATCATTCACATCCCACTACATGTTTCATGGCAAACCCGAAGACTACTTTTATGACTACCCATTCACGGAGTAGTGTTTAGTAGTCCCAAAATAAGCTACTACGCATGTTGGGAACCATGATGATCTCAAGTCTAAGGATTCCACATAAACACTACTTGAGACCAACTGATGACACATGGAATCTCTGCAGTGTCTCATGGCGGGTCTATCCAACATATGTTCACTAACACATGTCCATATTATTGATTTGGTATCTCCATACCATGATCCATGAGACATGATCATCAATCAATACATATGCTGATCTTTGAATCATATTTGTTCCTCATATGATATATAATCAGGGATCATTTAGAAATAGCAATATTTTGGCATTAAGAGTCTCATGAATAAGTCACATACTCATTGATCAATAATGATAATGTCTATTTCAAGGAACAAAGCAATGTATCATAAACATAGTATGTGATATATTCAACATCTCCATGTTGCCTCTAGGGCATATCACCAACATAAAGATCATATCGACTAAACCTTGATATACACACACTTGGATCCCTTTGCCACACGATACCAGTCGAACTTAAGGCGAGATTCGTGCCACCCTTGTGATAGCTCAACCATTCATTCGATCTTGTGGTGGATTATAACTCATGACTAACCCTTTAGTCACATTGTGATTAACTCTTTAATCACCTTGGCATGGCCATGCACTTCCCTAATCTAACCACATCGAGGGGCCCAGAGATATCTCTCCTGTTATGTAGGAGGGGCAAATTCCATCTTAATTCGCTCACATCCGATTCCATATTTCATGATACACCTGAAGACCACTTTTATAGCTACCCAGTTACGGAGTAGTGTTTGGCAGCCCCAAAGCGCACCACTACACATAGTGAGAAATAATGGCGATTTCAGGTCGAAGGATCCAGTAGGTATACCACTCGAGATCGCTTGATGGCACATATTAACATAACAATCCCAACAACGTCTCGGAGTGGGTCAATCCAACGCCATGTTCTCTAACATGTGTCCACATTATTGATTTGATATTCCTATATCTATGATTCGTGAAACATGATCATCAATCAATACATGTGCTAGTCCATAAATCATTGTTGTCCCACGTAATGACATAAGACCAGAGATCTTTAGAATAACATTAAATAAAACAAAGAGTTTCACGAACAAGTCACATATTTGCCAATCAATGCATACAATCATTATTCAAGGAACCAAATAACACCTTATTCAAAATTTCATAAACATAGACTTGATGCAATTATCTCCCACTCACACTAGAGTCAATCATGTAAGTATCTAATACCCATTGCACTCGTGTGTGCCTCATGCTTTGGTTGTGGGAGAGGCTTCGTCAATGGATCAGCAACATTCAAATCCGTGTGCACCTTGCAAACCTTCACTTCACCTCTATCAATGATCTTACGGATAAGGTGATAGCGCCGAAGTATATGTTTGGACTTTTGGTGTGACCTAGGCTCCTTTGCTTGCGCAATGGCTCCACTATTATCACAATAGAGATCCATTGGACTGGACACACTAGGGATCACACCCAACTCAAAAACAAATTCTCTGATCCAAACAGCTTCCTTTGCAGCTTCAGAAGCTACAATATACTCGGCCTTAGTTGTCTAATCAGCTACCGTCTCTTGCTTGGAACTTTTCCAGCTCACTGCCCCTCCATTGAGGCAAAACACAAAACCAGACTACGATCTGCTATCATCTTTATCAGTTTGGAAACTAGTATCGGTGTAACCTTTTACAAGGAGCTCTTCTTCACCTCCAAAAATAAGGAACATATCCTTAGTCCTTCTAAAGTACTTAAGAATATTCTTTACAGCCACCCAGTGAGCTAGACCGGGGCTAGATTGATACCTACTCGTAACACTTAGAGCACATGAAACATCTGGGCGCGTACAAAGCATAGCATACATGATGAATCCGATGGCTGAGGCATACGGAATCGCACTCATCTTCTTTTGGTCATCAAGTGTTGAAGCACACTGAGTCTTGCTAAGACTAATGCCATATGACATAGGCAAGAAACCTTTCTTGGAATCTTGCATATTGAACCGTTTCAATACCTTGTCAATGTATGTACTTTGGCTTAATCCAATTAGCCTCTTCGATCTATATCTATAGATCTTTATGCCCAAAATGTAAGCTGCCTCTCCGAGATCTTTCATTGAGAAACTTTTTCTCAAAGAAGACTTCACAGCTTCTAGCATTGGAATATCATTTCCGATCAATAATATGTCATCTACATACAAGACCAGAAAAACAAGTGCGCTCCCACTAGCCTTCTTGTAAACACAAGGCTCTTCTTCATTCTTGATGAAGCCAAACCCTTTGACTACTTCATCAAAACGAAGATTCCAACTCCGAGATGCTTGCTTCAATCCATAAATGGACTTCTGAAGCTTGCATATTCTCCCAGCATTTTTCGGATCAACAAAACCCTCAGACTGTGTCATGTACACTCCTCGCTTAGGTTTCCATTTAGGAAAGTTGTTTCGACATCCATCTGCCAAATCTCGTAGTCAAAATAGGCAGCAATCGCTAGGAGGATCCGAATAGACTTTAGCATAGCGACAAGCGAAAACGTTTCATCATAATCAACACCTTGAATTTACTTGAAACCTTTCGCCACCAATCGTGCCTTATAGATGTGAATATTTCCATTCATGTCTATCTTTTTCTTAAAAACCCATTTACACTCAATAGTTTTTACACCATCAGGTGGATCCACCAAATTCCAAACTTGATTATCATGCATGGATTCTATTTCGAACCTCATGGCTCCAAGCCATTTTTCAGAGTCTGGTCCCATCATTGCTTTCGTGTAGCTCTTGGGCTCATCATTGTCCAACAACAATATGTCACGTGGTCCCGTGGTTAGGAGCGTGAACTTTTCAGTTCCGCGACGTGCCCTTGTAGACCTACGTGGGGGCGGTGCCTCCATAACCGATTGTACAACATCTTGTACATCCTGTTGAGGTTCAATAGGAGCTGAAATATTTTCAGGTGTTTCCCGAATTTCTTCAAGCTGCACCTTGCTCCCACTAACACCCTTTGAAAGAAACTCTTTTTTCAAAAAGACACTGTTCCGAGCAACAAACACTTTGCCTTCTTCCCAATTGTAAAAATAATATCCTTTGTTTCCCTAGGATACCCAACAAAGAAGCATTTATAAGATTTAGGATGGAGCCTATCAGACGTCAAACGTTTCACATAAGTCTCACATCCCCATATCTTAAGGAAAGACAATTCAGGACATTTCCTGGTCTATTTCTCGTATGGTGTCTTTTTCACTGATTTAGATGGGACTCTGTTTAGTGTAAACGCATCAGTTTCTAGAGCATATCCCCAGAAGGACAATGGAAGATCAGATTGGCTCATCATAGACCGAACCATGTCTAACAAAGTCTGGTTCCTCCGTTCGATACCCGCTCCACCGAGGCGTGCAGCGGAGTCACCGTGGAACAACTCCACAGTTTTAGATGTTCACCAAATTCATGGCTCAAATATTCACCTCCACGATCAGATCGCAGAATTTTAATTGTCTTGCCTAGCTGATTTTGTACTTCATTCTGAAATTCTTTGAACTTTTCAAACGATTTAGACTTGTGCCTCATTAAGTAGATGTATCCATATCTACTAAAGTCATCGGTAAAAGTAATGAAATACTGAAAACCACCTCTGGCTACTAAGCTCATTGGTCCACATATATCGGTATGTACAAGTCCCAACAAGTCACTTGCCCTCTCACTATGACCGGTGAAAGGCGTCTTTGTCATTTTGCCAAATAAACAAGACTCGCATGTCTCAAATGATTCAAAATCAAATGAGTTGAGTAGACCATCTTTATGGAGTTTCTCTATGCTTTTCTCATTTATATGACCTAAGCGACAATGCCAAATAAAAGTGGGATTCAAATCATTAGGCCGCAGCTTCTTTGCATTAATATTATAGACAGGTTTATCCTCAAGATCAAGAACATATAACACATTCATCAATGGACAATGTGCATAGAGTATATCATTCAAATAAATAGAACAACGTTTGTTCTTTATTACGAACTCATAACCACCATCGTCCTCCAAACATGAAGAAGAGATGATGTTCTTACTCAATGCTGGAATGTAATAACAACTATTTAATTCCAAAACCAATCCTGAAGGTAATGACAAGTGATAAGTGCCGACAGCCAGTACAACAACCTTTGCTCCATTGCCGACACGAACGTCCAACTCGTCTCTCGCAAAACTTCTAGCCTTCTTAGATCCTGCAACGATTTGCAAGTATGAATCATCGATCCGGTATCAAATACCCAAGATTCACCAGAATAAATTGCAAGATTAATTTCTATAACATTTATACCTGAAGCAGAAGTCTCGCTTCCCTTCTTCTTTTTCAGATCCTCCAAGTATTTCTTACAATTCCTAAACCAATGCCCCTTGACATGGCAGTGGTAGCATTCATCATTAGGAGAAGGGCTAGATTTGACCTTCCCATTTGGCTTTGGCTTAGAGCTAGGGTGCTCATTAGGAACCTTTCCTTTGCCTTTGCCTTTGCCTTTGGGCGTCCAACGCTTCCTCTTTTTATTCTCCTTCTGAACCATCATCACATGATTGGTGCTTTTCTTAATGCTTTTCTCTGTTGTCTTAAGCATCCCATGCAATTCAGTCAATGATTTCTCCATGCTATTCATATGAAAGTTCATAATGAACTGCTCATAGCTCGGAGGGAGAGATTAGAGAACAACATCCGTAGCTAGATCAGGATTAAGGGGAGAACCAAGCTTCTCCAAGCTCTCAATGTAACCAATCATCTTGATCACATGAGGACTGACTGGACTACCTTCCACCAGCTTGCACGCAAACAAGGACTTTGAAATGTTAAACCTCTCGGTCCTAGCTTGGTTCTCAAACATGTCACGCAGTCCTTCAATCATAGTGTGAGCATCTGCATTCTCATAATGCTTCTGAAGCTCAGAGGACATGGTAGCAAGCATGAGACAGCTAATGTCGAGTGAATCATTGCAGTGCTTCTCATAAGCTTTGCGGGTGGCAACATTTGCACCCTCAGGGAGTTCATCGGGGTAGGGTTGCTCAAGAACGTATTCCCTTTTTTCTTGTCTGAGAACAATTCTCAGGTTGCGGTACCAATCAATAAAATTCGTTTCATTAAGTTTTTCTTTCTCAAGAACAGATCGCAAGTTAAAACCGGAATTGTTACTAGAAGCGACCATGATCTACAAAGAAAAATAAACAAGCAAAGTTCAGCACTATGTTCATGTTTGATCTTCCATTAAACAATTTAACAAAGACACTCCCACTATATGTTTTGTAATCGCCTTCCTCTAACGACATATAGTGGTCAAGATCCATGTTCATCTAAGTTCTAGTGAGCTTTGGCATCACCGCTAGAAACCTAGTGACGTAGGTAAGCAACGCTTGCTAATCACATCTTATGTGACTCTTGTTTGTTGGGTGGCATCCAATGCCCTGGCTCCCAACACCATGCCCCAAGGCCCAAATCCAATTTGATGACCTTGTCAAGTAAACCAGCACTATGCATGTGGATGTCCGACATCCACCCTATTAGATCAAGATAGTTGATGGTACTCTGCTTTGGCAGACCTACCAAACAATGATCGTAATTCTTATAGGCGCAGCAATTGGAAGGGCATCAAATAAATTCTTAATTTTTCTAAGGAAAGCTATTCTGTCATGAAAAATACATCCTCTACAGGTATGGCATGAAAGAATAGTATGACAGGAAATAAACATCACATGCATATAATCACATTATACTGTGAATGGTATGGCCTTTTGAATCGTAGTGGTCGCCATCGCCATGGTTCCACGGCGATGTCCTTCGCCACACTTCCTGTCCTCTTTGTCATCATGCTTGAAGCCTCCATGGTAAAGAACTAAACTATTACAACTAATAGCTAGCAAATGAATTACATGAGGAGCGCAAGCATCACAAGTCAACACGCAGGTCGTTATACAATTAAAGAACAGCCTCAACCCAGCTGTGATTAATACTACACACAGGCCGCCAAAACACACATGCATCACATATACATCTGTGCCATACCATTCACATCATTCCCTGCAAAAACAAGTTAACCGTAGAACGTATTCTACCGCCCTGACATGAATGTGTTTGTATAACAATCTATGCGTGTATGCAACGGCGGTCTCGTTGGCCAGTCAGCGGGCGGGGGGTCGAGGGGGGAGCCGCCCCCGCAGGTTTCAGGGCACGCCCTAAAAACCTCACAGAATTACATAGATCACATCTATGAAATCGCTTTGAAAATCTCATCGGGCCGATCAAATCAATCCAAATCCGAGCCATTCAAAATGCCTCAATTTTCATTAGATCAATCACATTGATCATCGCGATCGGTATACTTGAGGAGACCGCAACACGAGACCTCGATTTGTTGGCTCGATCTACTGACTGTGTGCGCAGTTAGCCCCAATGTGATTCCAGCAGGTAGGGGCAAGTCTCGCGTACATCAAAGAAGGAGCACAAACTAATCTTTTTGGCCATATGATGCTATCAACTCATACCTATTTCAACCCCTTATGACCGATTGATCTAATCAACCCGTACACCGAAAGATCCATCACATGAACCTAGCATAAGAACAGTAATAGATCGCATCTACTACAAACAAGATATCATCTATAGGCGCATGATCTAGACCACATAGTACGCAGCTTTGCTCTGATACCACTGAAGGAGAACGGGTAGGCTACGCTAGCTACAACATTTGATTTTCTACCGCGTTCAACCAGAAAATATGCGTGTAAGGGAGTCATTGATAGTTACCACTAGATGCGCATGGCAATGAAGAAGAGTTGAGCAGCCGGTCCAACGTAGATGCACGTTGATGAAGAAGAAGCAGTCGATCGTTTCACAAACTGAATGTCTCCTCCTCGCGTCCTAGCAATAGCCTTGCGCTTCTCGTCGATCAGCACAGCAGCAACAACAGCGGCGCCTCCACGGAGTCCACACGTTCGGGATGGAACGCCGTGCGCTGGTGTGCTAGCACCGCGCGCCCGGCTAGGGTTTCGGAATACGGCCGAGGGGAGGTGGCGGACAGGGTCTTCAGCACAGTAGTATATCATACCTGCAGCTCCGCCTCCACATATTTATAGAGCATGCTAATGGGCTTCCACGTTGTAGGCCCATTAGAACTCTAATCCCATATGGATCAATATCCCTTTTGGCCTATAAAATCGAATTGTTTATGATTGCCTCTTGGGCACATCACTAACAGTTTCATGGTTTTTGGTTGCGTGGGCAGAGAGGGAGCGAGTTGCGGTTTGGTGGCGCTATTGTCGGCTCTAGGGCACGGGCTAAGAGCATCTTCTACAGTATCATCTCAGCTATCTTTTAACTATATTAAATAAGTAAAATATTATGTGAACACAAGAAAATGTGAGGATAGATAATATGTTGTCTCTCATGCAAGTGACGAATTGAGTCCACAAACGAACGAAATAGTGAGAGGGTGTGAGATAGGAACTTATAGTGAAAATAGTATAAAATAATTAGAGAAATGATTTACTGTTAGAGAGGTTGTCTCTAGTATTATTTTTAGATAAGGTGGAAGTATTAGAGATAATGTTAAGAGACAAACTATTGTACATATCTCGAGATGGCTATAGCCTTGAGCATAAGTGTAGCTGGGCTGAGCTGGACGTATTATTTGCAGGGTTTTGGGAAATGCATTTCCAGCAAGCGGACTTATTCAAATAAACTGCATGGGTTTTTTTTGTAAAATCAGACAAAATCGATGATGAGGTAACAAAATAAATTTCGACAATTTTAGGGAGTGGATTTGAAGGTTTTTCGTTTTATAAAGCTTCAAATTTTAGGCTGTTACATTAGACCAGGGAAGAAAATTTCGTCATGTTATCGGATTTCCCGGAGCACTGTAATTAACATGCCAAATATTCTCAGTTGGATATGAATTTGAAATGTAAATAAAGTCTCGACAACACTCGCGCGGTCGCCTCTGTGGTAAGGTCACTTGATCTTGATCTTCAAAATTTGATCGCATGGCAACTAGGCAGCACGCGAGAAAGGTCATTTTTCGCCACGACTGTTGAGATATGATGGATTACTGTTAGTGACCTACTGACCTATGTGAAACGAAACAGGCGCGAAAGCGAAGCAAGGGGCCTCACTGCCAATCCTAGGTACAGGTAGGGCACTATTTGAACTCTGGCGTAAAGCTAGTGTACCCAGACTAAAAATGCAGCTTTAAATTTAAGCTACCACAGTGCTAAACCAAGCTTTTTGTTTTTCGTGTTTAAGAAAAAGGGTAATCCATTTTGGCACTCCTTCCTTTTCTTTTGGTAAGGCATATACTTTTTTTCATCTTTTTGCTTAAGATAAGTCGTCCGTGCAAATTTATTGATGTTTTTCTTTGTTTGCCTTCATTCATCACACCTTTTCTTTCATGTATTTATAAATAACACACTCAAAGGTATTTAAGCAGGGATAGCACGGTTATTTCTCTTCTCCTGAATTTATAACCTTCTTAATCTTTGTGTCCACTCATACTACAACTTATAATTTGCAAACGGAGGGCATATATGATAGTGAATAGGGGAGTAAACACGCGTGTATGTGACATGTGCATAGTCCATCCCGATCGGAGTAGAACTGTACCATATTTAAGCTTGGACGGTACATTGACATAGACTCTTTGTGTTTGATGGCAACATTTGGGCTTTCTGAAGCTCAAGCTTCTAGCTTTTCTAGTACTATAGTAGTTTTTTCATTGTAGCTGTGGTAGTTTTCTCAGCGTAATTAATTTTTAAAAATTAAAAAAGAAAAAAGATTATATAATCATTGACAATGCAAAGGAAAAAGGGAGGAAAAGAGAATACAAGAAGCTCAAAAAAAACTAAAAAGTTAGAAAAAGATAAAATTAAGAATGTAGATGCTAAAAGTGTAAACCCAAATGAGCAGCCGTTTGCCTTGTGATTTTAATGTCGAATTGACACTTAATCAATTTTCCGTTTAGATGCATATGTGTGTATATCTGGGGTGTAATGGAATTAGATTGGCTGATCGTGAGGTGTCCCAATAGGGAAATAAACCTGATAATAAAAATTTTCAGCTGATCGTGAGTTGTCTAAACAGGGAAACAAACCTTATAATAAAAATTTGTTGGAATTTCATAACTGTCGTATGCAGAAAACATTACAATTCCTTAAAAATGCTTGAGGCCTTGTTAATTTAATTACCTCATGTGCTCGAGACTCGGCGCTTGGCTGGCTCCGAAAAGAGAAAAAGAAAACACGCGGTGTCCGTTTGAAACGCATAAATATTACAGGAAGCAATAAACAATTTAAACCCGTTGCAATATGAGAAATTCCCATGTTTCGAACGGGGTATAAACAATTGCAAACGGAACATTAGTTCAAAAGCCCCACAGGAATTCAGTTGGCAAGGCGTGTCACGGCGTCGGAAGAGCAAATTAGTAAAGAATTGGAAGATGAAGGGAATTAAGTAATGAAGGAAATGCCACGGAAATCAATCTGGTTTGGCAGCTAGATCGATCACAGCACCAGAGAGAAAATAAATGCACCTACAAATGTAGTTGACCTAGCGCCTCAAAAACAGATAAATTAACAGTAGAATGTTCTGCTCAGCCCTCACTCTCGGGAGCGTTGCTAATCGCGTCAAATACACTACTGTACGTGTACGGTTATTGGCCACCTGTCCTCGCAAAAATAAATACATGAAAAATAGGCACCATGCATGCATTGCATCAACCAAAAATGGTAGCTAGAAACTATACTGCTACTCCCTCATTTTCAAAATACAAGACATATAGTTCTTATTTTTTAAATATAAGAAATGTAGGTGAATTTAAGAAATTTTCTCTCTTCCCTTACTTATGTTCCCCTTCTCTCTCTAGCATTTATGAGTAAATGTTGACAAACAAATCTCTCTCTTATCCTCAATACGTTTGAATGAGGATATCGTGGCCATTCCCTTATCCGATGAAAACCATATTTAGGCAGTCGTATCCGATGAAAACCATCATCTTTTTGAAAGCATAAAACCCATTTTAGTATGAGCATCAAATCACATGAAAAACTCCCAAAAATTGAAGGTGGTTCTTTTTTTTTAATCAAACATCTATTTAAAATTCCATGTTGAAAACTAATTTCTTGTTGCAAGAATCGGATTAAATAAACCCCTAACATTCTATAAGTTAAAAGAAAATGACAAAAGGCCAAAAAATACTATTCACTGCGATTTTCTCCTTTTGATTTCTTCTAATTCGATTTGAGTTTAAACTCGTAATTTTATAGGACGATGTGTAGTACTTATTTTTTGCGGGGTATTTTTAAATGATGACTTAGTGCTTAAACTATGGATTTTACGTTTTGGAAAAGATGATGTGACCCAAACGTGCAGATGGTGACCCAAACGTGCAGCTATTTATACACACACACACACACCAATGCAAACCATCTTCTGATCTGCATCGTCATACATTCCATTCTGGCCTTAATTTGTAGCTACCAACTAAGATGTCTTCACAAAGCCTGCAATACTGGCTGCTGATCTTCATGCATTTCTTGTTGTCATCCAGCACGGCAGCCGCCGGCAAGGTCCCGGCGATCGTCGTCTTTGGGGACTCGACGGTTGATCCCGGCAACAACAATTACATCCCGACCACCGCCAGGGGCAACTTCCCGCCGTACGGGCGTGACTTCTATGGCGGCGTCGCCACCGGCCGGTTCTCCAACGGCCGCCTCGTCACTGACTTCTTCTCGGAGACGCTCGGGTTGGGATCGTCCGTGCCGGCCTACCTCGACAGCAGCTACACTATCGACCAGATTGTCACTGGTGTGAGCTTCGCTTCAGGAGGCACCGGGTTGGATGATCTAACTGCGAAAGTCGTAGTAAGTCGCTCTGAATCTTTTAGTGCGCTTGGTTTTAATTTGATTGACAACAATTGTACCACTGAATATAGCTAGACAACTATTGTGAAGCTAAAGTGAAATTTTCTTATGTGCAAGTCTTGAAACTCAACATTACTCCTTCACAAGGTGTATTTTGACCAGAGGCAAAGGTTAAGCTTGTTCTAACCTTTGAGGAATCCATAAGAGAAAATGCTTTGATAACACTTCCATTAAGTGCTTTAGAAAAATAAGAGAGAGTTGTTTATGTGGTAGAACAAGAAGTAGACACAAGAACTGAAAGGATACGAATAGACAATGCTAGGGCAAAATAAAATTTTTTACCGCGTAAAGTAAAAAGCTATACAAATAAAAGATCATAAATGGTTACCACTAGACATGCAATGCAGTGAAAGAAAAATTGGAGCAGCCTAGCCCAACATCTTGCACGTCGATATAGTGCAAATAGTCGATCGTCCAACGTTCTTGTCCGCCAATCGTTTCCTCCAGTAACTCCTCGTGTTCCTCATATACATCGTGGATCATCCTTAATCAATGCAGCAACAATTGTAATCGTGCCTTTATGGTATCCACACATCTAGGAGTAGAACGTCGTGTATTATTATGCTAATATTAGAGTGCACAACAGAGCCTTTGGGAGATGACGGCCAGGATTTCGCTGGATAATGTGATGTCTTCCCAAAAGCCTCATGCCTTTCCTTGTAAAGATCCCCCTAGTGAAGCCCTACGCTATGGACCCAGATGCAAAGCCTATACGATGGATCCTATTTGAACTGTTTTGTTTCAGCACCCAATTAGTTCATACGTACTTGTGTGACCTTAATTAATTATTTCACTGCATACATGTAACTTTTCCGCTTTAACCATGCCTTATTTAATTACAGTCAGTGATACCGTTAAGTCAGCAGCTAGAGTACTTCAAGGAATACAAGGAGAGGCTGAAGCTCGCCGAGGGCGCCGCCGTGGCCGACGAGATCATCGCCGAGGCGCTCTACATCTTCAGCATCGGTACCAACGATTTCATCGTCAACTACTTCGTCCTGCCTCTCCGGCGCGCCGAATACACCACGGCGGAGTACGTCACCTACCTCATCTGCCTCGCGGAAGCCGCCGTCCGCGACGTCTACGAGCTCGGCGCGCGCAAGATCGCGTTCACCGGCCTCGCGCCGTTCGGGTGCGTGCCGGCCGAGAGGACGCTGAATCACGACGCGCCGGGGGAGTGCAACGAGGAGTACAACCAGGCGGCGCTGAGGTTTAACGCCGAGCTGCAGGAGGCCGTGAGAAAGCTCAACGGCGAACTCGCCGCCGCGCAGGTGGTGTACGTGGAGACGTACAGCGTGGTGTCCGCCATTGTTGCCAACCCATCGGATTACGGTTAGTGATCATTCTTGACGCCACTGATGGTCCATAAGACCTTGTTGAATTTTTGGTCTAAGTTGGTTGATACACTGTCCATCTCATGGAACAAGCTTGGACAAACAGACTTGCTAAGGGTACGATGCTTATATATAATATGTGCAGTTTTACTTTTCTTAGAGAATCACTGTAACTTGCCAACTGCCATGAGCCCATGATGTTATGTTACAGGCCCAGTGGATTGTCAATTGCTATCACGAACAATTAGTAACAATAAAAATTGTTACTAAGAAATACACATAGGATAAGTTAATCGAGTGAGTTTTGCATAATGTTAAAGCTACATCTGTGTACAAGCGTTGGCCAAGTTTTCTTACACCAGTTTGTTTGTTTTTTAATGGTGACCAGGCTTTGAGAATGTAGCGCAAGGTTGCTGTGGCACAGGGCTTATTGAGACATCATTCCTTTGCGGCCTGGACGAACCATTGACATGTCAAGATGCTGATAAGTATGTGTTCTTCGATTCAGTCCATCCTTCGGAGAGGACATACAAGATTTTAGCTAACGAAATTCTAAATACTACATTACAACTATTCATATGACATTTTTGTACCAAGGTTTATATATAGACAGGACCGTCCCGGCCAAAACTGAGGCCCTGTGCAAAGTCTAAAACGGGACCTCGTAGGCTAGCAAAATAGGACTATAAATAATATATAAATAATAATTTATTACATTAAAATATAATATGTTATGAATTGTACCTATTCAATCCTTCGCCGCATAATGTTTACTTGAATATCATCATTCTTTTGGTGTTCTTCGAAATGAAATCTTCAATGATAGACTCATAGTCAATCTTGTCCAACATGTCGCCCTCAAGTGCTATTGTAGCCAAATCAGTAAGCCTTTCTTGCGTCATTGTAGAACGCAAATAATTCTTCAATAACTTCAATTTTGAAAAGCTTCGTTCTGCTGATGCAACAGTCACAGGAATGGTCAACAAAACTCTATATGCAATAGTTGCATTGGGGAAACAGTCATGTCGCTTCAAGAACTTTAGAATATCAACAGGGCCCATATCTTCTTTTGGAATAAAATCTTGAAGAAACCTCAGCTCCACATACAGTTCATTAGCATCAATATCTTATTTTCCATCTCTTTTAAGAGCGGCCTCAAGATTATCACAGGAAGATCTCAAGCTATTATTATCCAATGACTGCAATATATCGGAAGTAAATAAGAAACCAAAAGTTCTCTGGTATCAGGAAGTCGAACAGACGCGAGTGTTGTTTTGGGCTACCGGCTACGCATCAATGGGACTTAGGCCAAAAAATAGAGACTGGACCTATATAGTATTGGGCTGTACACAAGATATTGGGGGCCCCTGGAAATTGGGGCCCTGTGCGATCGCACAGGCCGCACTTACCCATGGACGGGCCTGTATATAGATCGCTTTTCATTTAACATAAAGGAAATATATCTAGTAAATATAGGCACACACACAATAACGGTCATCCACCTCCCCGCTTATGGTGCTTTTGCGAAATTCCCCTACGACTTTTCTCGCAAACCCATCGATCGACTCCTCCCATCGAGCGATTCCACCCGTTCAGTCACCCCAAAACAGGAGCTAGCGTCGAGTTCAAAAAAAAAAAAAAAAACAGGAGCTAGCGTTGGGGAGAGTCGCCACTGCGCCGCCCGTGGCCGCCGCCGCCGCCTCTGCGACTCCTCCTCCATCTGCACGGCTGCACCGTTGACCCCACCGCACCACCATCCTCCATTGGCACGGCGTGCCCCCCTCTCAAGGCGTGACTCCTCCATCTGCGTCGTCGCTCGCTCCCATCCTCCCACGCTGCACCACGTCCTCCATCGGCATGGTGCGTCCCCCCTTCTACGGTGGGTTCCGTCTATTTGTGTGGGGTTGTCTGCATGCAGGCGGCGTGCCGCGACGACGGCCTCCACTCAGCCAATTGATCCGCCCTGCTCGCTGTAGCAAGGATGCAGAGGAGGACATGGAAGAATCCGGTGTCACGCAACTAAGTAAACATTTTAGATGTAGCAATGTAGCAGACTGCTTTTGTATTTCTAGATGATTGCTGTGTAATTACTGAATAGAATGAGATTATTGTATAAATTGAGTGCTCTTGTGTTTGTGGTAGTACCATATGTGCATGTCTTGCTGTTAGTGATGGATCTAAGATCAAAATTTAGAGGGGCTAATGGGTCTTGTTTATTGATTTGTCGAATACCAAGTTGCCGGTCTACGGTAATCTGCTGTATTACCGGTGAGAGATAGAAAAACGTTGTTATAGCTATAGTGAGCTATCTTGAAAACTATAATACACGTTGCGTTTTGCTAAAGGAGGGCAACGGTGCCCACTCCCCGGTGTGGAGAAGATGATGGCCGTCATGTGGTCCAGATAGAACTAGGTGATGACTACCTGGAACGAGACGAGATGTTGCCTAGGAGGACGTACTGGATGAAGCAGAAACCGAAGTTAAATTGGCTGGCTTCGAGCCTACCGTCCCTCCCTATCATCGGCCACCTCAACATAAGAAGCCGCTCCACCGTGCACTGTCGCCGAGGATGTCGAGCTTTGAATTAGATTGCAAATTAATTACTAGTACCGTTACTAGTCCAGTAGTCCTAATAGGATGATTTAGGCACCCATTAGTAACATATGCATGACCCACTCTTAAGACAAGGAACAAGGTGTGTGCGTGCATGGTTTTTGATGATCGAATGGAGCTAGCTATCACATGCATGCTCATACACGCATTGTCATGGCTACATGTTGTTAGGTCTAGGTTTTCTTTAGGATCTCCTAGGTTAGATCTAGCGGGGTTCATCTCTAGTTCGGGTTCTTGAGAGTTACCGAGAGGGAGAGAGAGGTACTAACCATCCGTGGTCTTGGCCGCGGTGCGAGGGGTCCGCCATGGAGTCGGTGGAGTCGGAGTCGGCGTTGGTGAAGTCCGTGCCGCGCTGTCCAGGGGCGGCGTGGCGTGGTGCTTCCGTGACGCCGGCGACGGCGCTGTCTGGGGCGGCGTGGCGCTGGCGCTTCCGCCACCGGCCGCGCCGCTAGATCGGATTTAGGTTTTCGGTGGGGTGGTGCTGCTCCGCTCAACCTCGTTAAAAGAGCCGCCGCCCACCTTTATATATGGCGCAGCAGACAGGGCCCACCAACCATTAGGTTGGGCGCCCGATCGTATGCGCGAGCTAAGGCCGGTAGGCCGCTGGGCCTACCGGGTGGAGGAGAGGCGGCCGAGCGGGCGGCACGTGAGGCCGCGGACAGACAGCCGCCGTGGGCGTGGGCCAGCCGAGCAGCCAAATTGGCGGATGAACAAGAAATGAGTTTTATTTAATTTCGAAGCATTTTTGAGTGTATTTCAATGAAATTTGCACCAAAATCTCGTAATTTTTGCACCAACGTGTTAATTTTTCCAGAGATTGATGTTTACAGTATAATGCTTCGAATATTGAATTATTTTTAGAATAATTACAGTTTCACAAAAAAAGTTAAATTTATGATTTTCTCTAATTTTAATTGGAACCAACGGAAAATTAAAATTAGAGGAATAGTTTATTTACAGTTCATGTTTATAATTTTGCTATTTTCTGACCAAAGTTGATGATAGCAATATTATAAATTGATTTATTTATGAATGTATGCATTAATTCTATCTTCTGCCCAACGGTGATGTAGAATTAGTGTACAAGAATTTTGCATGTTTTAATTTTGACCAACGTTAAATCAAGACATGCAATTATTATGTTTCCTCATTTTCTCTTGACATCGCTTTCAGACTCAACCCAATGGCATACATCTCGCACATCCCGCACTTGATGGAAACAATTATCGGTCCGCGAGAGAAGTATGATTTGGCACTTGCGCTGTCCGAGAATGACTTAGCCCTCACCTCTCCGTGTCCTACTGAGCCAGTGGACCCGGTGAGGGCAGAAAATGAGACTGATGCTGATTTCACTGCCCGAAAGCGTGATCATGCAGAAGTCAGAATGAAATATGATCTTGAGAAAAAGAAATGGGACATCTCGAACCGCAAGTGCTTGATGGTGGCTAAGGCCACTATTGCAGATCCAATAAGGATCTATCCTGCATCGTGACACCGCCACGTAGTATCTACGTAAAGTGAAGAATCGCCATCGGCTCTTCAAAGGCTACAGCAAGTACGCTGATTAAGAAACTAGTGAATGAGAGATACTCTAGTGGTGGAATAAGAGAACACATATTAAAGATGAGCACAACGGCAGCTAAGCTAAATTCAATGGATATGGGGCTCAAGGATGAGTTTCTAATTCATTTGATTTTTGCTTCTCTGCCAAAAGAATTTGACACTTTTGTTGTTAATTACAACATGCAGCCCGACAAATGGGACATAGAAAAGCTCATTGCAATGTGTGTGCAAGAAGAGGAGAGGCTTAAAACCTCACAGGGTGACTTTGCAAACCTTGTGAAGAACAACAAAAGAAAGAACTTTAATGCCAAACCACAAGGGAAACCTCAGTGGGAAAGTAGCTCCTCTTCTAAGTCACAGGGAAAGGCTCCCCAGTTTAATAAGCCCAACAATTTTACAGTAGACAAGGACACCTGCAAATTTTGCAAGAAGAAGGCAGGTCACTACCAGAGGGACTGCCCAGAGTTCCTGAAGCATCTGTTGAAGAATGGTAATGATGTCATTACATTTATAGATGAATCCTTGTATTTAAGTTATGAAAAATCTACTTGGTGGATTGACTCAGGTGCAACTGTTCATGTTGCTAATTCATTACAGGGATTCCATACGAGGAGGACCCTACAAAGAGGAGAAAGAACAATTAAAGTTGCGAATGGAATTGAAGCCGAAGTCGAGGCCATTGGAGATCTCTCTTTAGAATTTCATGATGGTTTTGTACTTAGGCTTTCAGACGTTCTTTATGTACCCTCTTTGCGCAGAAACTTAATAAGTGTGTCGAAATTAGATGATGATGGTTATGATTGCCATTTTGGTGATGGCAAATGCAGACTTGTGTTTAATAATAAATGTGTTGGTCTTGCCTTCCGACAAGACAAGCTTTATTTATTATCACTTTACGAGAATGTGAATCATGTAACCATTGAGAATGAGAATACCTCTTCGTCTATGAATGAAAGAAAAAAGCGGAAGATAAATCATGATGCATCGTCGAAATTATGGCATTGTCGTTTAGGCCATATTTCGAGGGGGAGAATAGAACGATTGATTAAGAAAACACTTCTTCCGCCATTAGAATTTTCAGATTTAGAACAATGTATTGATTGCATAAAAGGAAAATATGTTAAGAAAATAAAGAAAGACGCCAAACGGCGCAGAATTTTAGAAATAATTCACACGTATATCGTGGTCCATTTCTGTGATAAGTGTGGATGGTTATGATTCATTTATAACATTCACAGATGACTATTCGCGTTATGGCTACATTTATCCAATTAAAGAAAGATCGAAGCATTGGATAAATTTAAGATATTTAAGGTCAAGTAGAAAATCAGCACAATTCAAAAATTAAGATAGTAAGATCCGACCGTGGGGAGTACTACGGTCGGCACACCGTATGGCCAAGTTCTGGACCTTTGCAAGGTTCTTGCAGAAAATGGCATAGTTGCCAAGACTCTACACCGCGAACCTCGCAGAATGGAGTGGTGAAAGACGCAACCGCACCTTAATGGATATGGTGAGAAGTATGATAAGTTACTCCACGCTACCGATAAGTTTATGGATGGAGGCGTTAAAAACCGCCATTCATATTCTTAATCGAGTACCAAGCAAGTCGGTACCCAAAACACCGTATGAGTTGTGGACAGGAAGAGAACCCTCACTTAACTATTTACGTGTGTGGGGTTGTCCTGCTGAGGCTAAAGTTTTTAACCCAAACATAGGGAAGCTAGATCCCAAGACAGTCAGCTGCCATTTTATTGGCTATCCAGAAAAATCGAAGGGTTATCGCTTCTATTGTCCTGACAGACATATAAAGGTTTGTAGAAACAAGACATGCTGTCTTCTTGGAGGATGAGATGATCAGGGGGAGCAGAGTAGCGCGAGAAATTAACCTAGAGGAAAAGCGGGTACATGTGCCCACTCCGATGGTTCAGGAACCATTTTTCACGCTACCTGTTGTTGCTACACCAACAAAGCTGCATAATCGTAGTGACAAAGACTGTTGTCGGGCTTCTCTGTGGGAACGATGAGTGAACATGAGGAACCTGTCCTTCAGATCCCATAGAACCCATTGTCACCCAAGAGGAAGAACAACAACACCTCACACAGAACAAGCGTCAACTGGCGAGGGACTCAGAAGGTCTCAAAGAGCCAGAAGATCAGCTATCCCTAATGATTACGAAGTCTATGAAACTGAGGAATTTGAAATGGAGGGTGATCCCACCTCTTTTGAAGAAGCCATGAGAAGCGCTCATTCATCTAAGTGGCTTGAAGCTATGCAGGATAAATGAAGTCAATGAGCACCAACGGTGTTTGGGACTTAGAAACTATTCCTAAAGGAGCCAAGACAGTAGGCTGCAAATGGGTCTACAAAACAAAACATGACTCTAGAGGGAATATAGAAAGATTTAAAGCGCGACTTGTGGCAAAGGGCTTTACGCAAAGAGAAGGCATAGACTACAATGAGACATTTTCTCCAGTCTCGTGTAAAGATTCTTTTAGAATAATAATGGCACTTGTAGCTCATTATGATTTAGAATTACATCAGATGGATGTAAAGACGGCGTTCCTAAATGGGGATTTGGAGGAAAATGTTTACATGGCACAACCGAAAGGTTTTGTTGTGGAAGGAAAAGAACGTATGGGATGCCGCCTGAAGAAATCCATTTACGGATTAAAACAAGCATCAAGGCAGTGGTACTTGAAGTTTGATAGTACAATAAGAAGTTTTGGGTTTAAGGAGAATGTAGAGGACAATTGCGTGTATGCAAAGTTTAAGAATGGGAAATACATTTTCCTAATCCTGTATGTGGATGACATCTTACTTGCTAGTAGTGATGTTAGCCTATTACAAGAGACCAAGAAGTTCTTGTCCTCGAATTTTGATATGAAGGATCTTGGTGAAGCTTCGTTCGTTCTGGGAATAGAGATTCACCGAGATAGAACTAAGGGGGTTTTAGGTTTATCTCAAAAGGCATACTTAGAAAAGGTTCTAAAGAAATATAGTATGCAAAATTGTAAGCCTTCACCTGCTCCTATAGTCAAGGGCGACAGATATGGGGAATTTCAATGCCCCAGGAACCAATATGAGATCGATCAAATGAAAGCGGTTCCATATGCTTCAGCTGTCGGAAGCTTACAGTATGCTCAAGTGTGTACGCGCCCTGACTTAGCGTTTGTCACCGGGTTACTTGGCAGATTCCAGAGCAATCCTGGAATAGAACATTGGAAATTAGTAAAGAAAGTCTTGCGTTATTTGCAAGGAACAAAAGGCCTCATGATGACATACAGAAGATCAGATTCACTCCATATAGTGGGGTATACAGATTCTGATTATGCGGGAGATGATAGAAAGTCGACATCCGGATATGTATTCACTCGCAGAGGAGCTATATCGTGGAAAGCTCAAAACAAACCGTCACTACATCATCCACAATGTATGCCGAGTTTGTAGCATGTTATGAGGCCACGGGCGTGTGAATTGGCTAAAGAAATTCATACCCGGTTGAAAGTGGTAGATGACATACATAAGCCACTAAAGTTATACTGCGATAATGAACCAAAGAAGATGTTATGCTCACAACAATAAGTCAAGTGGTGCTGCCAAACACATTGACATAAAGTATTATGTTGTGAAAGATAAAGTCCGGATCATATAATCAGTCTTGAGCATATAAGATGAAAAGATGCTCATGGATCCGCTCACAAAAGGCTTACCACCCAATGTGTTCAGAGAACATTTAGCCGGCATGGGTTTACGGAAAGCCTATGATTCTGGACAATAAGGGCCCAGTTGAGAGTTCATTTCAAAACAGAGAGTACATTGTGGTCATTGAATCTAATGGCATAAGATCGTGACGATGAGGCACGCCTATGCACCGATCCGTGAAGGAATGAGAAAAACAATGAGTGATAAGTATAGAGTTCAGAATATAAGTTGAGATCAAGGGGAGAATGTTAGGATGATCTCCACCCCAGTAGGCCCAACGGCCTACGGGCCTTGAGCTCAGCTGCGATCGGGGCGCCAACCCTAATGGTTGGTGGGCCTCGTCACATCACGCCATATATAAAGGTGGGGGCCGGCGGCTCTTTTAACGAGGTTGAACGGAGCCAGCATCACCCCACCGAAAACCCTAAATCCGATCTAGCGAGGGGGCGCAGCCAGTGACGGGAAGCGCCACTGCCACGCCGCCGACAGCGCCGTCGCCGGCGTCCGGGAAGCACCACTGCCACGCCGCCCCTGGACAGCGCCGGCACCGGACTTCACCAACGCCGACTCCCGACTCCACCGACTCCATGGCGGACCCCTCTGCACCCGCAGCCAAGACCACGGATGGTTAGTACCTCTCTCTCCCTCTCGGTAACTCTCAAGAACCCGAACTAGAGATGAACCCCGCTAGATCTAACCTAGGAGATCCTAAAGAAAACCTAGACCTAACACATGTTAGATACAAAAGCATGATTGATGCATGCATACCACTGAATCAGGCTATCGGACCGCTGTACAAGCTGAAATTTCTTGTATCAAGTGGAAAATTTTGCAAGATTCCAAGTCAATACTTTTACAAAAGCATTGAGAATAATTGATATTATGTTTAGTTGAGGTAGGAATATTCAAAACAATGGATTTAAAAAATTTATGTGTCCTACACTAGGTGTTTGACACAGCAAAAAAAAACTGTATTTCATGACAATATTCTATTTCTAATGTATAACAGGGAAGCAGCATATTTGGTTGTGTAGGCATGCACAAATTTGCGATTCCAGTTCTGTATTCAACATTAAGAAGCATAAGAGAATTGAAAAGATCCCAGTAGTCTGAAAGTTTTGATAATCACAAAATCACTCCAGTTCTGTATTGAAGATTACAAAACATACATGGAACTGAAAAGATCCTAGTGGTCTGAATGTTTTGGGAACAACAAAATCAGCTGTGATTTATTCTTGTTTGAACAACAAGAAAAGATTAATTATCTAAGTTATTATATATCAATCCTTTCATTCGTCAAAGAGAAGGAAGAAAAGGTGCTAGGAAGATACCTCAACCACCAATATGTATGATAGGTCTATTTGCTGTCTTGGCAAATATCAAACATCCTGGCATGTTTAGCTTTCTTCCTTTTAACCTGAGCACAGGGAGGTGGCAATTAAATACCACATCTTTCATTGGTAAGCAAACATATTACAAATAATCCCTAATCATCGGCCAAACCTTGGAAGAACTACCCCTGCCGATTATATGTTAACTAATAAAAGCAAACTTGTAACTTCCAATTAAATTGATATATAAAGAAACTGAGCTTTTGCTGCAGCTGTGCTTTTAATTGATGCTGATTATATGTTCTTTAAGAAACAAAACTTCTAACATCCAGTTAAATTGATATGTAATGAAACTGTGCATGCAAGAAATAAACAACATAAGAAACTTTTTGGTAATTATGCTTTAAAAGGGCATAGGAGCGGCCAGTCAAAGGCCATGCAAGTTACCATTTGACAAAAAAAACAAGGGAAAATAGAACATTCTTTCGTATAAAAATGGCAACCAGGCAAATTTCTCCACATAGTGCTGCATTAATTAGAACACCTTCTGAACAAATCCAAGCCACGATTGGAGCTCCGGATGCCACCGTCCATGGTCCCGCTCATTTCTATTTAAGTTTCTAGCTTCTGACTTATTTTTCACTATTCAACAATTTTGTCTTTTTCTGGTTTTTTGGTTTTTGTAGTTTTTTTGTCAGTTCTATTTTTCAGTATTCGTTTGTACTATCCGTGACGGGTTAACCTGTTTTTTCTATTTTTAATTTTTTTAAAATTAATTACGTCAAATAAGCCACCGTCAATTCCAGAGTTTGCTCAGGCTGTTCTGACTCCAAGCCCCAAGGAATATCTTAGCAAATTACGCAAACTCTACTGGCTTCAAGGAATATCTTAGAATGGGATCTAGCAGAAGCTGAAGCTGTGTTTTTTTTAAGGATCTACTCCTATTATCTACGGTTGATGATTTTTAGCTATAATTAATGGCTTTTAGCTAAAAACAAATAGTAGTGGCTGAAAGAAGTGACTTTTAAAAGGAGGGGTGAGCGGTGGGGAAGTGAGGGAGAGACGTGTGTGTGTGATGGAAGCGAAAAAAGTGAGGTGTGTGATACGTCATTAACCCTCTGGCTTATCTCTGAAACTAGACAAGAGCAAGAATAGTGAGGAAGCCACTTCAGAAACCAAACATTCAAATTGACTTCTAAAAATCAATTGGCTTCTAGAAGTCAATATGAATAGGCAACGACTTGGAGTTACCATGAGCGGCTCAGCTAACTTCCACCATCTCCAGAGCAAGAGGAGGAGTGTAGTTCCAAAATTTCCTTGCCGTTAACTATTGCCTGCCAGGCTTTGGAGCCGAAAAACAGCCGTAGTTTAGTTCTAGAGCAAAATTTGATGTCCTTGTTATGTTAGGTATTTAAGCGAGGACATCAAATAGAGAAGCTGGCCGCTGATGAGCCGAGGCTAAGCTGACCCTAATTTTTTATTAGGAATAGACTCATATGAGCGAGGTACATTTTCTATAAAGGTATATTTTCTATAATTTTAAAATATGTATGGTTTAGTACCATATTACTAAGACAAGTTGGAAGAGACAAATTTATAAGATGAGATGCTTGCCATTCCCTAAAAACTTGAGACATGGCATGAGAGGGATTTGGCAACACACACTCGTGGATTCGTGTATTTTCGTGTCGAAAATTGCGTGACTTAGGACTTGTGGCTCGCCATTTAACAGATCAAGTCCACCTTATTTTTGCTAAACCATACATCATCTCTCTCCTTTGAACTGGTCATGAGATAGCTTAATTATCATTATTTGGTTTGAATATTAATAGTTATCAGTGAATTTTTTAGCAATTACCAGTGTATTATTTCAGTTTAATGGCATCAATTAATAGAGAGTAATTAGCACATCTATAAAAGACTTGGAGACGTCCAGGCTTGGCAGACTAAACTCCATTTTTTGTCCAGGCTTTGTAGATTAAACTCCTCCATTTCTTTCTCACATTGTCTCCTTCCTCTATAGTGAATTTGTGCTGAGTGTTGAGCAACCGAACCTTATCGGTCTTTTTCTCAGTGTGCATTGAGAAGGAGAGAGAGCAGTTATCTCTGAGCCATTGTCTTAGAGAGTACCTGCATGAGGCGACAATAAGGTTTCTAGACAGTACAACACGCCTAGGCGCTCCTGCTCCCCTTCATCTATGTTCTCACTGCATCGAGCCTGCGCTACTTCCTGTTCTTCATTAAGCCTAACAACAAGTCATTCGCACAATTGAACGTCTTTATTATAAATTTTTTCTTGTGTATTTGCTAAGGTACAATGAGTAGTCTACTGTTACATTCATTTGTTGCATCACTAGTATTTTACTGTATTTGTCTCATAGTGAAATTTGGAATTAAAATATTACCCATATTTTCATCAATTTTCACCAGCCATCCACGACCAGGGCGGAGCCATCGGGGGGCTTCATCACGCTAGTCTGGTGGCAGGAACCCTCGAACCCCTAAGAGTTGACCAGCGGTGACACCAAGCTGGGGTGCGTTGCCATCAGTTTGCTTGTGCAATCCCCAAGCTTTTCCTTGGCCTTTGTGCACTGCTCTGTCAAAGCTATCGCCCATGCATCTGATCATGCTGCCACCGTGCTCCACCACTGCAACCTCCCTCTCCGGTGAGTTTTTGATGAAACCATTCATGTCGTCTCATGTTCTAGCATCAAGCAACCCAATCTCCAAGTTAATTTGAATTTCGTGTAGCCAATTACCGAGAATCGAGCTTTCTCTAAAATTAGCTCAATTTGCTCCTTGTCGTTGATTCGTTGTTTCTGGTGAGCCATTGTCCAATTCCTAGTACCCACACCATCTCCACCACATCCTCTACTTGTTTCATGCATCAATTCAACCAATGTCTTGTTGTGGAGAGCCACCTCTATTTTTATAGCCACCCACTGTCGCCTCACCTCTCCAGCCATCCCTCGAGCCCATCAGCTTCATCGGAGCACTCTATGCGCCTACCCCATGCCTAGGCTCACATTGCCCTCTGCTGGACTTCACCGGCGCACCACCACCAACCCACACTGGCCCGTGCTGTGCCACCGCACCTACTGTAGGCCTGTGTAGCCGCCGTGCACCATCGCCACACGCCACCACCTCCTAGGGGTGAAAAGTGGATACAAATTATCCATATTATCCAGTTACCGTATTCGATAGAATGCGAATATAGTATAGATTTTCCCATCCAATTAACAATTTCTATCCTATTTGTATTTGACACAACGACACTGCATACCTCGGGGTCCAACAAAAAACTTCAGGTCAGCCAATACATCACATCTGAGATACGAGCATTCTCGCCATCTAGATGTACTAGAGTGACTTGCGGAAAACGGCTCAAATGCACACCATTCGGACCTTCACGAACGGTTCCAGCACCATAATGCACTCTCAATGTAGTGGCTATTTCCATTGCTGATGTCGGCCTGCATATATGTTTCAATTTTGCGACATGTCAAATAGCATCGCACAATACCAAAGTACCGACATACTTGGATTCACATTCGCCGATCGTTCGCATGTCGTAACCCCTTACAATGACCTCGTACTATGAACTTCCTACATACGAATTAATTAAATTCTACCATAAATATTTACTAATTTTTTTAATACGTATAAATTTCAGCGGACAATTAATGTGTACATTGCGGTGACTGAATTTTCTACAACTATAATTTTGTACGCATGCAGATTTCCTACTGATGCTAATTTTCTAAAACTATGTTCCCTAAATTATACACAACTACACGCTTCTACGGCTGTTAATTTTCTAAAACTACATGTTTAATAAATTTTGTTTAACAAATATTTAACTATTTCTATCTACACCTGCGGTTATTTCTTCCTCTCCTCTCTGTTTCTACGCCTACTAATTTCCTATAACTACATTAACTAAATTTTTTATACTAAAAATTGTGCTAAAATTTCTATATTAAAAATTGTATACTAAAAATTTTCTATACTAAACTTTCTATGCTAAAAATTGTACTAAAATTTCTACATCTATAGTTTTTACTAACACTAACATTTGATAAAAAATATACTGTAAATACAATATACCAAAAAAATACCTGGATCTGACTCTTCCTCTTCTCTCCTCCCACTCCTCCTTCCTCCCTCTCCTCTCCTCCTCTCCCTCTCCTCTTCTCCCCCTCCTTCTCTTCTTCCCCTCCTTCCTCTCCTTTTCTCCTCTCTTTTCTTCTCTCGACGCCGAGCAAATGGATGGAATGGCAGGGGCAGCGGCAGCCAAGCGCACAACCCTTTTTAACCCCCCCTGTCGCCCGAGCGTTGCCCAACCGTTAGGCGATTGGAGCTTCAGTCGCCCAACGCTCGGGCGACAGCAATTACTCGCTCAACCGTTACCATACTGGCCGCGTGTCGCTTCCCCCATTGGGCGACTGGAGCCTATTTGTGTAAAAAATATTGCCGTGGGTACTTTTCTGTAATTTCGAATAAAAAATAGATTATTCGTAAAAAAATTACTGAGAACACAGCCTGGAATGACTACGATTTGCATCCAAATTTACTTGTCATAGAATGCCCTTTGATCCACCTAGTAGATAGTGGTTTTTTTTATCACAGCTAATTGATTGCCCATATTTCAAGCATACTGAAAAAACTACACCCAATTTCTTCTAGCAATTCATCAAATATTTGGTGTGCACACATTATATACTAAGAGCCTCCTAGTAAATTCATCAAATACCTAATCTACACACACTGAAACTTGTTGTCTAGATATTAAATTTGGTATGGGAAAAGGCAAGAGTTATGAACCTGCTAATTCGTAAGCGATCCTACTGGATTGGGTTAGGAAAACTCTTTCATGTATGCAAAAATCCCAATCCCTCAAGGAATAAAAAAACCACAAATAAAACTCATAGCAAATATAATTTTAATTCCAAATTAACCTCCAAAACTGCACCATCTACTCATTGATGCTGCTCATGAGCCTATCCAGTACCAACAGGGACACGTGCATCAGCTCCGATGTCTCAGCAGCCGCATCCGAGCCAACCTCTCTGTACCCACATCTGAGCCTATCGCATACTCTTGGCTACAGCAACCTCCAGAGCATAGGGATTCTGGAGAGGCTGGGGTAGAAGGGGACTACGTCTACCTCAACCCAGTACAAAATGCCACCATAACAACCAAGCCCAACGCTCCATCCAACGATAGAATGCTTCTACAGTGGAAGGACATCACCCATTCTCCACTCTCTGCATCATCGGTGCCCAGCCTTGCCCACAGTTGAAAGCTTCACATGCCACCCATCATAGTTGCTTGGATCCTGAGCGAAGCATTTCTCGTGTTCCTTCCTTCTACAAGTTTGCCCAAATTCAATCCAATGACGAATATGAAATGCCACAACAGTTGGATGACAAAGCATTTTTCTTCGGAAACAAGCATCATTCCTTGTAATGAGGACATACATATTGCACCTACATCACCAGTTGCTCCTTGAGATGACAATGCACAATCACATGTCAAAGTTTCTACAAAAGAAGCTTATTTGGGCCCAATGACAAGAAGGCGTGCTAGAGAAATACAAGATCAGGTGAATTCACTCCTAACTAAATCAAACTTTGATGTCAATAAGAGTTATATACTGCCTAAATCTTGTGCTCTCCTTTTACTTAATTTGGTGTTCAGGAATGGAGAAAGACTTAGCCATGGATGTGCATTGCTTGGCAACATTCCCCTCTGACTAGTGGGGTCAACAGGAGATAGAGGAAGAGGTGGACACAAAGAAGAACAACAAAGCTACTATTTTCAACTCCAGCTACTTTCCATCAATTTCCCACTTGAACTGACATTAATCTGGGCATATTCAGCACACATGGAATGCATATATGGATAGTCTACCAAATCTATTTGTAACACCCTAGCTATCTATTTGTAACACCTTGGCTTAAGAAAATCCCAAGATGTTATCCATAACTACTATCACTACCAATTTTAACCAAAATCAAGCACTACTAATAACCAGACTTCAAGAATAAACATTCAACCAATTAATAAATATAAATTGCAGCAACACTTCAAACCATGAATTGAACTTAGTATAAACCAAATAATTACCCAGATGAATCATATATAAGGCTAAACCAAGGAACGCATCAAGTTGCAATATTATGAACCTTAAATAGCTAAAGGAACTATTTATTAACTAATAATTGCATGGAGAACACTAAACTATTTATGGCAATAAGTGATATAAAACTTGGTGCAGTGGAGAGTTACAAAAGTACAACGTTCCATGTTCTACTTTCATACTTATGACATCATCAACAATCACATAAAAACAATAAATAAGCAAGAATGAGTCCACGACTTAGTAAGTACACAATAAAACAATAGGAACAACAACATACTCATTTCATTTTTCAATTTCCACCATTCTCTTTTCTCATCTTAAATTCTTTTAGTGTAATGCAATAGTCATGCTCATGTCTTCTTCTGTAGTTTATACCGGTATAGTGGAGGGAACACCTGTCGATGTTCACCGTTTACCTTCATCTCGTGGAGGTGCCTACCAAAATAGGTCTTTTCCTCCATCCCATGGAGGTGCCTACCTCTGTAGGTCTTACTCAAGAGCACGCTGGAATAGTCAAATAGCTTTACTCATAGCTATTTGACTTTCTCATCGCGCTGGTTCATAATATATATGTCATGTTATGAACGCAATCTTTCATCATTTTACCATATATCATATTTATCATCAAATTAATATCATACTAAACAAAAGATGATTAAAAATTGAATAACATAATTAAATAGAAAATAATGAACAATAATCAACTATCACTTTACTATAAACTTGCCTTTCTAGTTGCGAGACATCAACCCTGAAGTTACTCCTCCTATACTAAACATCCAAACTCAATACAAGCTACAGCAATACACACTACAAGAAATTTGAGCATCGATGATGATACGTATTTGTCACAAAATCATGGATTTTTGTCATAAAAGCATAATAGTGACGATTTTCTTGCGTCACTCGGATCGTCACAAATTCTGCGTCATAGAATGTTCTTAGTGACGATCATTGGGAAATCGTCATAAAATAGTACACATTTATGACGAATAACGATTGTCATACAATAATATTTATGACGATTTACTTAGTGTCATAAAATATTTTCTATGACGATACTGTTATGTGGTCTAGGACGTGTAATTTATGACGAAATTATTCATCATGAATATATTTGCAACGTCACAAAATTTAATCCAGACATACATGAATGACAAAAAAAAAGTCATGAACAGTAGCATAATTCTGCAGATAATCACCATAGAATTGTTCCATCAAAGCATATAGAATTAATTGACATTTATCCAATACACTAGCTGAATGCCTGTGCGTTGCTACAGATTTAAAAACTTTTAAAACATATTTGTATGCATATTCCTCTTGCCAGTTCTGTACATATATGTAAGTCATATAAGTGCATTTCTGTACATCAGCATTCTTAAAAGAATGTAGTTCAAATGTCATATTCAATTGTATTATACGAGAAATTGCTATCTTTTCGGCCACAGTCCACACAATAAATTGAAGAGACAATAGCTTCTAGCTGTTTGTTCCAATAAATCATGCACATATTATACAATGCAGTTCTATCTATCAAAGTTTGTTATTACAATGAATTAAGGTGCATTGTTATCATTGCTAAAAATGCTACTATAATATTACAACCATCACGATAGGATGTACCAGAATCTTGCACAAATGCAACAATCATCAACATCAACAATACCCTATTTCTCCAGTAGTCTCAATCAAATACCCTGTTACAATACATTTTAACATATAGTAATAAGAATTAATGATTTAAATGACCTAGAGCCTTAGTCACAATCAAATACAGCCCATAATCAGGATGTTGTAGTAAGTCATATGACATATATTACAATAGAAATTTCATGGAACTCATTTTTCGTATTTCACTGTTGACCCAGGGTCCTGGAAAGCTTCAGATTCCCTTTGCAAATATACCAACCAGTCACTACAAGGCCAAAATTCTACAATCTGCACAACTGAGGAAATGAACATTCACAATTTTTACTTCCTTCCAATACAGGGGGAAAAATTAATTAACATCTTATCTACTCTATGAAGCATCCATCAGGAGGAGCTAAAATCTCACCTCGGCCGACCAAACCCCGACTGGAAGCGCATCGACGCCACCGAATGCAAGGCAATGGAATGGCGAGGCAGCACCTAGAGGTGGGAAATCGACGCAGGCCGCTCGAAAGGTGGGTCGCGCAGAAGGCTCGATTTGGTCTAGGTTAGGTTCGCGGCGGAGCGGAGGAGTGGGGGAGGAGGAGGCGGCGCCAAGGTGGGGAGGAGGAAGCGAGGTGGAGCGAGGAGCGGGAGGAGGCGAGCAGCGGAACGGAGGCGGTGCGGCGAGCAGGCCGGTGGAGGGCGGAAGAGGAGGAGGAGGAGGAGGCAGATCTGGGGGCGGAGGAGAGGCCGGCGGCCGGGTGGAGGGCGGATGCGGCCGGGTGGGGGCGGAGGAAGAGGCCGGCGGCCGGGTGGGGGTGGAGGCGGCGGATGCAGCCGGGTGGGGGGCGGAGGAGGATGAGGCGGCGGCGATACATAGAGTCTGACAGAGCGCGAGAGGGGGCCGGACGGGAGTTATCTCGCGGGCGGGTGGCGGGCGGGATTTTTAGGGTTTACTATTTTAAGAGGCCACTTGTCAGTCTACTTCACAATGGCCCCATTCGCCCTAACTTTTTTTTGACAATACTTTTTTCGTCATCCAATAAATCGTCACGAATAATATTTTTTTTGATGACGAATATAAACAATCATCATGGTTTTCTGTATATTCTGTGACAAATATTTGTTTTCGTCACAAAACTAGGCGTCGAAGGTACCGTCCCTCATATTAATGACGAAATCACTTGAATCGTCACGGAATGATAGCTAATCTATGACATTTTCGTTTCTCATCATAACTATATTCGTCACTAATACTCAAATTTCTTGTAGTGACAATACAACACTAAATGATAGTGCTCCTACATGCCCCCCCTAAATCCACCATTTTCTCCCATTACTAGACAATCACCCTTGTCATCTCGATACTAAAATTATCATAACTCTCAACTCACAAATCCTAGTATAACAAACCATACAAATTCTGGAAACTATACAAAATGTCCAACAATTGCTTAGTTGATCACATGTCCAGATTAAATCATCCAGACCCCTGGACAGCAGATTTAATATTTTCATAACTTTTAATCTTCTCATGCAAATATATTGAACTATGACATTTTCAGAAGCTATAGAAAATTATCTATCTCTTCCTAGTTATTCCCAAATTTTAATTCTTTTATTAAATTAGTCAAAATAATAATTTCCCACGACTGCATCTGGCAGCAACCCGATTGTGGCCAGCAGCCACCCAAAAATCATAACTTCTATTCTACTAGTCTAAAATTCATGTTCTTTGATTTTCTGGAATTCTTAAGAAATTACCTATATTTTTTTATATAGACCAAATCCTCAATTTATTCTATCTTCTATTTTAATCTACAGATTAATACATGCTGCCAATAGATGACAAATTACTAGACAGTAGGCTTACAAAATTCATAACTCGAAATGTATTCATCTGATTGATATGATTAAATATTCTACAGAGAGCTATTAATATTCTCTATAATTATCTAGTAGTTGGCATTCTCCAATTAGACCCATACAGCCAAATCAATTAATTAAGCAAATAGTTCCAGCTACTGTGCAAAACGATCAAGAAGTAGTACAAAGTAGGGCTAACTAGTTTACCCATCTAGCCACTGTGCAAAACCAACACAAGCTAGTACAAAACAAGGCTAACTAGTTTACCCACCCGCCGTGTAAAACCAACATAGATTAGTACAAAGTACAAAGCAAGCTAATAGTCACCACGCTGTTCTTCTCTGAATATCTCACGTTTGCCGCACTATGACCGTGCCACCCACCTGCCGGCCGCGCGTGCACTGGACGAGTAGCCGAGCAACGTGCCCGAAGCGCTGGCGCTGGCGCACGATCATGGCGTGCACGCGTTGGCGAGTACTCGGCAAGTAGCGGTTGAACGCCAGCGAAGCGGGAAAACGCACTCGCGCTGGCGGAAGCGGTCTGGCGGACGACGCGGCAAAGGAGATTGTTCGCGACAGATGACGACGCTCGGCAACACCAACTAGGAGTGGAAAATAATAATAAATAATCTGTTTTATCTAATATTTATATTTAAGAAAAGGTAAATATGGTAAGTAAAATCTATATTTTAAAATATTCATATTTATATTTAAGAATATTTGTATCCGTATTTAAAAATATTTATATTCGTATTCGTATGGGAGAATATTCGTATTAATATTCGAGAGTATTCGATTCGTATTCGATTCGTTTCTGAAACCCAGGAAAAACCCGAATGAATTTTATGATTCCAAATTTGAATTTGGGTGGTTTGAAACTGGTAATTGTTCCGGTAACCGATCAAAAGCCGACAAAACTGCTAGAAATTTGTTCTACTGAGATTTGTTACAGAAATTGTAGAAGGATATTCGTCTTTGACTGAATTAAGTACATATTCTATTCGAATTCGTATCCATTACAACATTCGTTTTGTATTCATATTTAAAAATATTCAAATTCAAATTTATTTTAAAAATATAGATTTATATTCGTATTTACAACTATTGGATATATCCTATCCATTTTCGTCCCTAACGCCAACCACACGCGCGAAGCGCGAGGAAGTGACGGCGACGCCGAAATGCGGCGACACGTCAAGCACGACACGTTTGTTGGCGACGACGGCACAAGAGAAAAAGTATTGCTTTTACGCTGGCGACTAGGATTTGGATTCTCCTCTCCCCCACCATCTTTTCACGATGGCAGGAGAGAATCTATAACTCTCTGAAGGAACCAACTCTTCTCTAAAATTTTAAACATCCTATTTTTATATATCTTTTTTATTAATTACACACAGGCTATAATTCCAAAATATTACACTATTTTTTAATGCAATAAACGGAGCAACATTTGGAGTTGTGTGCAAAAAGGTATGGTTGTTCTATTGGAAGCTGTCCAGGAAGTTAAGAACCGCTCGCGATGACCTGCTCGTGATGACCTTTCAGCTGGTCTTAGTGATTCAAGACCTGGTCACAGTGACCTCCCACCTGGTCATAGTAAAACTACACCTGGTCTTGACCACTTTTCATCTGATCTTGGTGGCTCTTCGATTGATCTTGCGACTTGCACGGACTAGTCTTTACGACTCCTCGATTGGTCTTGCAACTTCACGGACTGGTCCTAGCGACTCTTCAATTGGTCCCCACAAGTTCACAAACTGGTCTGTGACTCTTGAGCTTCTGTCTACTCACACCCAACTAGGGGATGTCTCTAGTATAAATACCCCTGTACTCATTTCCCTTCACAACTCTTCACGAATTTAGCAGAACCTTTGTTCCTGTTTAGCCAAACATGCTATCCAGAAATTTGTAAGGAATTTCTCTACCCCTTTGCTCTTATGATTTCCTCGTGAGATTGCATAAGTGGCCCTTCAAGGACAACCAATTTATACTTCTCAATTTCTTGATCAATTCGTTTTGCTCACCTAACTTCATGTGTGATTGTGTGGATTGAAAACTTAGTGTGGTTGGGCAAATACTTGCTGCAGGTCCTTGCATCAGCTTGTGGTTGGCTTTGTTCGTCAGGTTACACTAGTATCCCAACTGCTTGCATCTAGTTATCTTAAGAGTGTCGTTGGTTGGATTTTGGTGGTCTCCATCAGATCTTTCAGGTGGCACTAGTTACCCTTACATCGTAGATCCTACTTATACGTCATGAAGATTAGGCAGCCATGCGTAACCTTGGTTTCTATATTGTCCATAAAATCGCAGCAACTCCTATTGAAATCAAACCTCTAAAAATTAGGAAACTTTATGAGCCGAACATTCCCCAAGACCTGTACTGAATCTGGTACACAGCCCACTTTAAAAGCGCATTGAACTGCACTCCAAAAGTCCAAATGTATGCAACCAAAGGACATGAAATAAACACATAATCTACAGGCCCATGTACTCCACAGAACATACATTTTGAAGATCCCTTCCACCCCCTTTTCAATAAATTGTCCTCATTTAGTATCCTGTTCTTCAATATTAACCATAGGATGGCTTTCATGTTCAAAGGAAACTTGATTCTCTACATTTGGCTATGTGTGAAATTTTTTTGATGAGCCTTAAGTTGCAGATAAAAGGATTTCACAAAAAAAATCCTTTTTGCATCAGGCATCCAGATGATCTTATCTGGCTCTCATTAAGGTTACCTCCACACATTTCTCTTGAATTTCCTGCCAAAGTTTCAAAGTATCCCCCCACAGCATTCTCCTGAACCTCACACCCTTCCACCCATCTCTAAACACTTTTGCAACCGAAATCTCCTTACTAAAGGTAAGGGCATACAATCTTGGATACTGATTAGCAAACGACTTTGCGCCTAACCAAATATCCTCCCAAAATCTTGTTTTCTCTCTATTTCCTACATTCCTCCTACATGAAGCATAAAATTTGCCTTTGATCTCCATGATCCCTTTCCAAAAATGAGAGTCGCCTGGTCTTTTCAAACTCAAAGTATCTTAGAAGAAACAAAAAAGATAAGCTTTTGCACTTGATGTTCAGAATTTTTTATGTTAATATTTTGTCCAAACCAAAAGCTTTTTCACCAAATTGTATATTTGCACTAAATATCCCCCAGTTTGGCGTATGTGTGCAGCATCCATGTGGGCGACTGGGAAATGAGGAATTCATTTCTTTCAGAATGCAGGATGGACGAATTAATTATGGCTATATGGGTTGTGTATGGAGAAAGATTGCTTATTTTCTGAGAAAATAGAAAAAAATATGCCGGTTATCCCAAAATCTGAGAATGGATCTAATGAGGACGTTCTTGGCTATATTGTTCTGTGTTATTTGCAATCCATCTACTTCAAAATAACATGAGCTTACAAGAAGAGTTAAAACTTTTGGCAAGAAGATTAACATTGAGGTGAACTCGTTTCTATATATTCCTACTAATATTATTCATGAAAATGGAATACTACTGAAACGAAGCCGATTTTTACAAAAATAAAAATCGAATTTGGATTTCGTTTCCGTTTTACTTTCCTGCTCCTCAGCCATATCCTGCACTAATCTAGAAGCAAACCATCCCCGAATCCTTGCCACTGTTGCCTTAAACGGAGGAGATTGCGCCGTTACTGTGCGTTGTCTGAAAATCCCGCCGCCGCCTAGAAATATCGCTGCCAACTCCCGTTCCTTCGCCGCCAAGCCGTCCCGAGCCCTCCCGAGACTTCGAGCCTCTGCCAGCCTACCCCCGGCTTTGACAGCACGTCGTACAATCGCCTGCACCGCCCTGGCAGCCTTTGGCTCGGCCGCATCGCGTGGCAGCGTCACCACCCGTTCATGCGTCCCGCTTCTGCTCCTTCCCGCCCCTTCCCCTCACGGCCGACCTGAGCGTCACCAGGACCTTTTGACCGCCACCTTAATGCCCAAGCAAGCCTCACCCACACCGCAAAACCGCGAGCTCCCGAAACTGCCATCGCCGCCGTAGTTTCTCCCCTCTCCGGTGCACCGCCTCTCTCTGCCTATTTAAGCGAGGCCAAGCCCCTCCTAGTGAAGCCCACATCCCCACCACCCGCCCGACACCCCCAAAGCCCCATGCTTCTTCCCCAACGCCGGTAATTTCAAAAGCCCCCTATGGTTAGCCCTAGAGCAATGTTAGTCTCCCGCACCTCCATTTTCCGATTGCTCGCACCAGTAGCTCACTAACCTTCCCCAAGCCTCCCCGACCCGCCTCCTCAACCTCCCGGAACCCCACCTTCTCCGACGCCGATCGCCGCCCCACCCCGAAACCACCCGCCGTGGCCAGCCCAAATTAAGCTTCCCTAGCTCCGGCCCACCGTTCCCCGAGCTCTCCCAAACCCTAGAGATGCCCAATTGGCCGCCCAATCACCCGGACCAACTCCCCTGAACTTACAATTCCAAAAATGGCTGCAAAAGGGGAGAGCCCACCGCCGGCGATTGCCGCCTCCACCGGGCCTGCAACCACCCAAAATGGGTTCCTGGCATCATCCCGAACCCGTCCATACCTTCGGCTTGCGTCGCAAGTGACCCTATCCCCGCCGCCGGTCGCCACTCCCATCCCCTGTCTCCTCTGCGCGCGTGCGGGTGAACGAAGAAGAAGAACAGTGCTTAGCACTGTTCCTCCGACCGCACCGCCCTGGCTTGGTTGAGCCGAGTCAATTCGGCCGAGCCGGTTGCACCCGACCAAGCCCAAGTGACGCGGTCGAGCCGGAACGCTTCGCCCGCACCCGTTCCAACCGGGCGAGCCCGACCGATGCGGTCAGACCAAACCCACTCGTCCGAGCCCATTAAACAGTGCTGAACCCGATGAATAGTAACCGACCGAGTCCAATGAACAGTACTTGATCCGAACCCAAAAATGCAAGTTTATACTCCCTAGATTTGTTTCGAGCCTGCCAATCCAAATCTCAGGCCCATTTCCCCATATAGCCCTCCTATAAGCCCAAAACCCTATTTTAATGGAGTTTCCCGGATTTTATTTATTCTTTTATTTTCTTTATTCCTAGCCTAATCCTTCGGGCATGGAATTAACTTTATTTTTAATTGTTTTGTGTTAGCTTCCGAAGTCGAAGGTTCGCAGAAACAGGAGGGAGAAGCTCAAGTCCAGGCCCAGCCCGCCGAAGAATACAAGTTAATCGAAATCGTAAACCCGCAAGGCAAGTCACACATATTTTTGAACATATTGATCCTACATTCCCTAAGTTATTTATTTACTTGTATTTTCATTATGCTATTTGTGCACTGTTATTTTATATACAATAATTCTTGGAATGACATGATACTAGTTATGTCCTATCACCCGAAAAGGCCCAGTCTAATTTGATGGCCATATTCACATTGACAAAACATAGTAGTATTAAGTACAATAATATGTAATCATGGTAGTTTAGAGAATCAACAACATCTACTGTTAGTAAAAGATTTGGTATTCAGTTGGGAAGTGGTTCTAGGGTAAGCGAGGATCGTTGGATCCTATGACCTTAACCTAGGGTGAAGGCAAAAGCTACAAATCAATGGGAGTGTTGTGGCACTGGACAGATTTGTAGAGGGAAATTGCCACCGGTGAAAATATAAGGACTAGACCCTTATGCTAAGTAAAGAACATAGTGATCGCCCAACCAAAATGTTGATACGTCAAACCTGGTCTAGTAGCTGCTCAAATTCGATTGAACCTCTACAGACGCAAGGTGAAGGCAAAGTGTGAGTCCATACGGAAGGGAGTTGAGAAGGGCCGTATGGAAGTTGGCGCCGTTGTTATTTTTTTACTGTTGATTGATTATCAGATGTCCACACAATAGTAGGATGAGATGAGTCAGAGGTTGTGGCCTGGGCTTATCGAGGAAACCTACTAGGTAGAGGCTATATAAAGAATTGAGCAGCAAACAACCTTGTTTTCTTAACTCTTTGGCCAGAGTTAAGGAATCTTGTGGGTAAAGCAGGGCAACTTTGCAAAGTCATGACCAAATGTATTCGAATACGCTGTGCTTCCGGTAAATGAAGCTATGTTTAATGGGTGATTCCATCAACAAGGCATAAGTAGATTTGGAAAGGATCTGGTAATGTTGGTGGTCTAGTAATTGAACCTTGAAAACCCCCTGAAGTTTATAGAAAGTTATGATTTTATGTTTAAAACCTGTTTACAACTAAAATTGCATCCACATAAAAATATAAACTTTTCCCCATCACTTGATGTACCCTGCATGTAGTTAATAGCAATCTCCGTGTGACTTGTTGAGTACGGTAGTTGTACTCATACTTGCTAAAAACATTAACAGAAATAGTCATCAACGAGGAGGCAGATGAAGGCAAAGGGTGGAACTCTACAAGATCGATGATTCGTGGAATTAGGGTCGTCCTCCGCTCAGGTGTGCCTGTGGCGTTCTTTTGTTTGTAAGGTATCTAAGGGCCGCTTGCCCTACTGTAAAACTTGGCTTCTATGCCTTTATATTGTAATAAAGTTGGCTTTTATTTTAAGCATGTGTTGGCAATGTTATACACTCGATGGATGTACTCGCAGCTGAACAATCCTGGGCAGTTGCGAGGGTTTCATAATACTCCCAGAAATGGGGGTGTTACAACTACCTCATGTCACTACTTTGTATATTATCAGGTTTGACAAATACAAGATTTTAGAACCGATGGGAAGGAGAAGAAGGCCAAGCCAATCAATGGAGAAGAATAAGGAAAAAGAAATCCAAAGAGAAGCCTATGCAGTGGGAGAGCAAAAGGGTAGAGGTCCAAAACTTAAGACCCAAGTTTTGGATGAGGTTTGTAAGTCCAATTCGGAATTTCCTCAAGCCCAACCGAAATCAAATTTGGAATCAACTCAGAACTCAATTTAGAATCAGTTTGGAACAGCTCAATAGGCCTGTAATAAAAAGGTCATAACTTTCCCAAACAAAGTTCGATTCAAGTGTTCTTGTGCTAGTTGGAAAGTTTATTCCAATGCCCATCCAATGGGTAAAGCCCCAGCTTTAGAAAACTTTTGGTCATGTTGTAATCGGCAAAACAATCCAATACTAACTCAGCCTGAAAGGACCGAATTCAAACGTACATAGAATTCGCATCCAAAGTCTGTTTGGTATGTGTGAGTACTTGATTGAAAGTTTACCTCGTTCTTTTTTCAATGGATCTGGTCCTACCTCAAAATTCTTTCTGAGCATGCCACAATCGCCAAAAAAAAGGAGTTGCACCACCTGCACTTGGGCCCATAGGTCTTGTACCTCCTAGGGTTACGTGCCCACCCCTGGCCGCCACCCTTACCCTCTTTCTCTCTTAAATAGCCCTAGACACCCCCTTCTTCCTCAGGTTTTGTTTAGATAAGTTTACCCATTATGTGCAAATTCCACATTGTCTCCTCTATCGATTAGATCAACAGATTCATGTTACAGAACCTTAACTATCCTTGTGCGACTTATATATCTAGCATTTTTTAGATTGCTCTTTTATTTGAATTCTTACTTGTTCTTCGATTGCTTGCAAGAATTGATATTCGTGATCAGATCGACTGTCATTCTTGGCAAGATTGATAACGACAAGAACGTGGTGTAGCGATTAATGGACGGTTTGATCATATTTCAGTCAAGTAGCCACGTCATCAACATCATTCTCTACCAATTGAATTATCATTTACCGAAAGATTGGGACCAATCCTACATCAAGTGGTATCAGAGCATAGATTACCCAGTGAGATTTTAGTTTTAGATTTATTTTTCATACCAATGACCAGAAAATTGCCCTACAAAAAAGTTAGTTTCCATTGTCCAAACCCCGTTTGTGCATTTCAATTTGTTAGTTTTGGGTTTACTAAATTGAATTTGTATCCATTTTAGTATCGTCTAGTTGCTAGTCATATCTTTGCTCCTAAAAAATCCAAACAAAAAATCCCTACGTAAAAATCCATCTAGAACACACCCAAACCCAAATTTCCAATTTTTGGCCAGAAAACTCTCTTTCTATTGCTGCCACAAAAAATACCATAATTTTTTATTCCATGATTCTTTTTGAGTGAATCCACCGCCATTAGATTCATAACTTCATTTATCCATCTTCCTGTGAAAGTTTACATCATTCCAGTATGGCAGTTGAGAGATATATCTACGATGAAAATTGATCCAAATTTCTAGCTTGAATCTGCAATAATCAGCAGTTGTGATTTTTGTGTGAATTTTTTGGTCGGTATGGCCCTAAAAGAAAAATTGTAAAAAAAGCCATCAGGAAACAAAAAAAGAATTACTGAAAAATAGGCATCTAACAAAAAGTTACGGTCAAAATACCGACATACTGTTTAATGGACAGAAATCTTCAGTTTTCATATTTGGATCAATCCTTGTGCTTTTCAATTCCATATTGCATTCTATTAAATTATCTTGTGTCTACCACTTGTATACATTGTTATACAATTGTTTCAGACTTCTTCCATCCTTGGTTGATTAGCAACATAGGCTAGATGTTAGATACAAACTATATATCAATTATGTGCACTTTTTGAAATTAACTGATTTTTCTCCATTGCTACATATCTAAAACCTTCCAAGATCTTGATGTATCGACAATCACTATACTCATCACTTGAGTTAAGCTCTCACGAACCAGCCACCAATTGCATCACTAATTTACATTGGTAAGAACTCATAAGTGCTTAGTAAGAGTTTGAGATATGTGTGACTTATCAAGCTCCACCTCCTAGTAGTTGATAGGGAACTAACGACTTTCTTGTAAGTTTCTTGTTTGCTACTAACAATGGGAAGAACACATACATCTAAGCATGGTAGCAAGGATGAAGAGCGATCTTCATAGCTTAAGGGTGCAGGGCCCCTCACTCCTCGTACAAGAATGCTCGTGCAACACTTTGATCGTGTGGCCAACAAGAAAACCAAGGACATCAACAATGTGTTGGATCAAATCAATGGCACCCTTGCCACGATCAACAACTGTGCTGAGCACTCAAGCAAAGACCGTCCCCACCGGTAGCTGCTACGACTCCTGATGAGCCAAGGGCAGGGGACTCTTCCCTTCACCGTGCTCTGACCCCGCTCACTCTTGGGCGGATGAAGTAGATGAAGAAGAAAGAGATAAGTACATCGTTGATACGGAACTTGAGGGTTCCACTGATCGTAATCACCATCGACTCTGCCATAATCGACGAGGTATGAATAGAGCTCAGCGAGACATACATGATGAGGCATTAACAAAATTAAGTTTACAATACGTCCATTTGCTGGTAAATATGATCCTGATGCATATCTTGATTGGGAACTAGCAGTCGATCAAAAATTTTTGTGCTATAATTTTTCTCAGAATAAAAGAATTAGGACTGCTATTAGTGAATTTACTGATTTTGCATCAATTTGGTGGAGGGAATATTGTAGACAACACCATGTACATAGAACTTGAGATGGCATGAAACGAGTCATGAGATCTAGATTTGCCCCTTCATATTATTCACATGACTTGTTAAATAGATTGCAACATTTAAAACAAGATAGTAGAATTGTAAAGGAATACTATCATGAATTGAAAACTCATTGTTGTGTTGTGGTTTAGAAGAACATGTTGAAACTATATAGAATAGATTCTTAAGTAGGCTTAATCAAGAAATTCAGGACCTTCTTATTCACAAAGAATATAATTATCTCTCTCATTTGTTTATACTTGTTTATAAGATTGAAAGTTGGATTGAGGAAAAATTGAGATTGCTTGATGATAGTAAACTTGAGAACAAACCTGTGTTTGTACCTTTTTCTATGACTAACAACTTGCAGGAACTTGAGAACCACGCTGAAGAAAAGAGTAAGCTGTGTGATTCCACCATATGTGAGATTGAGAGCATTCAAATTGAGTGTGAGAAAGATACACCAAAAGAAAAGAGAGAAGTTGACATTGAAGACAAAAAGTTGAATATTCAATTACCGGTACTGTTGAAAGCAAAAGTCATGGAGATAACTATGGTTGGGGATAGAATGCTTGCTACCCCATTATTTCATCATAAAGATTTGACACATACAACGCCTACATCAACTAAGGAGATCGATAAAGGTAACAATCATGTTGCTGATTTTAAAAGTGAAAAGGTGAGTAATTATGAAAACTCATGTGTTCAATTGGAAATTCCATGTTCTGAAATTTCTTTGCTCAATTTACATAATGTGGAATTGATTACTCATAAGAAAGTTCTTACTAAAATATCTCCTGATAATTCTTTATACTATATCATGTTCTATGATCCTAGATAGCTATCTAGTGTGATTGAGAATCTTACTAAAATTTTATGTTTAAAATCATTAGTTAGTACTTATACCCACACATATAAGTTCAATTTGTTGGCGATTATGGTATAGATGATAAGTTCTTTGTTTATTGAATATACATTACATGTGATAAGCTTGCTGAATTAAAATTGTATATTTTGGATAAACAATTTTTGGTGCCATGTCATGATCACAATGAGATGAGTTTCAAAAATAGTCCTTACTATTTAGAAAAATTTCATAAACTTACTTATTCATCCTTTGATGTACAATCATGTACAAGTAATCAGAGTAGCGTGGTTGAAGGATGGAAGGCACTTAAAATTTTCTCCCCCATATTTGAACAACTTAATCAAGTTTTGCCCTTTGATATCTTATCTATATCCTTAGAAAAGTCGAGAATGATTTTTTTCATGGGAGGGAGAATGATGTAAATGTTAATATTGTAATGTATACATTTTATAATTGTTGTTGTACTAAATGGTTTATGCAAAACAACGAGAATGACGCCATCATTGATTCATACATATACCATACATATGTGTTATTCTCTTTGTTTACTACACCTTTTGATGTTCATGATGTGCTAAACAAGAGAAGCGTGGATGACATATACATATACCATTCATATACGATGTTCTCTTTGTTTAGTACATTTTTAGATTATCAAAAGCCAAGGATGGTTTTTCGGGAAGAAGGGAGAATGATGAGGATATTCTTGACTATGTTGTTCCATATGTTATTTGTAATCCATCTACTTCAAAACATCATTAGCTTACTAGAAGAGTTAAAGCTTTTGCCAAGAAGATTAACATTGACATGAACTCATTTCAAGCTATTCCTACTAATGTTATTCATGAGAATCGAATACTACCTCATGTCACTACTTTGTACATTCTCAGGCATGACAATTAAAAGACTTTAGAACCGAGCTGAAGGAGAAGGAGGTCAGGGCCAAACCAATGAAGAAGAACAAGGAAAAAGAAAGCTAAGGAGAAGCCCATGCAGTGGGAGAGCAAAAGGGGAGAAGTCCAAGAACTTAAAACCCAAGTTTTGGATGAGGTTTGTAAGCCCAATTTGAAATTTCCTCAAGCCCAATCAAATTCAAAATCAACTCAAAACTCAATTCAGAATCAATTCAAAACAGCCCAACAGTCTTGTAATAAAGAGGCCGTAACTTTCACAAACGGAGTCGATTTGGGTGTTCTTGTACTTGTTGGAAAGATTATTCTGAGATCCATCCAATGGGTAAGGCCCCACTTTAGAAACCTTTTGGCCGCGTCATAATTGCCAAAATAATCCGATGCTGATTCAGCCTGATAGGACCAACTTCAAACGTGCATAGAATTTGCATCCAAAGTCTGTTTGGGATGTGTGAGTACTTGAAGAAAAGCTTATCTCATCCTCTTTGTAATAGATCTAGCCCCACCTCAAAATCCTTTCTGAGTGTGCCACACTTACTAAAACAAGTCAGTGCAGATTCTGAATCCGAGTCAAAAAGTGTTGCGCCACCTCCACTTGGACCCATGGGCCTTGTACCTCCTAGAGTTGTGTGCCCACCCCCTGGCCCCCACCCCTTGCCCTCTTTCTCTCTTAAATAGCCCTAGACACCTTTTTCTTCCTCAAGTTTTGTTTAGATTAGTTTAGCCCTTATGTTCAAACTTCATGTTGTCTCTTGTGTCGATTAGACCGACAGATCCATATTATAGAACCTTAACTATCTTTGTGCGACTTATGTACCTAGCAATTTTTAGATTGCTCTTTTACTTGACTTCTTCCTTATTCTTCGATAGCTTGTAGGAATTGATCTTCATGATGAGGTCAACTGTCATTCTTGGCAAGGTTGATAACAACAAGAGCGTGTTGTAGCGATTATTGGATGGCTTGATTATGTTTCGGTTAAGTAGCCTCGTTGTTAACAACATTCTCTATTGTTCGAATTATCATCTACCAAAAGATCAAAATTAATCCTACATCAGGATCAATGCGTCTACGCATCGTAGAGGCAAGCACTGGAGGTACCGCGGCTTCCTGCACCGTGGTGGTTGCTGATGTGGTCTGGAAAATTGATTTGAGGAACCTGAAGTAACTAATGTCCTGAAGCACACTCAAATGCGATCTGGAAAGTTGAACTTGTCGAGCTACTTCGGTGTCTACTTCTGTTCTTTCAGTTATACCTGTTGGAAATTTGGTTGATCCGTTCTCTGTTTTTTTAGGCACTGCCTTTATCTCTTCCTAATATCTCATACATGCAACAATAGCCCTATTATAATCCATGTTCCACTTTTAATTACAGGATCACTACTACAGAAAGCCTAATACTAGACGCCAAATCACAGACGGTTTTGTGAAACCGTCTGTGATGTACACTATTACAGACGGTTTTAATTTGGAGGCCGTCTGTGGTATTTGTGGCGGGAAAAAGGAGTATCACAGATGGTTCTTACCGCTGAACCGTCTGTGATATTCCAATATCACAGACGGTTTTATAATAAAAACCGTCTGTGATATTCCAGATCATCACAGACGGTTTTATTATAAAATCGTCTGTGATAATGTGGAATATCTCATCGAAACCTTTCAAATGAGTATATATAAACTATATAAAACTTTGCTATTTTATCTTTTCAGACTAGTTGTTTATATTGCATCGGTATATAAAATTTTGTTCTCTAATTCACAGACGGTTATATATATAGAACCGTCTGTGATATTCATTCATCACAGATGGTTCTATATATAGAACCGTCTGTGATAATCTGACCGCTGGGCCCGTCGATCCTCCTCGACCCAATCCTCACCAATAGAAATCCACCAATCCTCACCCCACGGATCGTAGCTCCGCCTCTCCGTTCCCGCGCCAAAAATTTCGAACTCCCGCCTCTCCCTCCCCTATAAATATAACCAAAATCCAGCCTCCTTGCTGGTCTCCTCTTCCTTGATGTCCTCCTCCTAGCAGATGACGCACAAGTCTACGGGAGGTAAGACACCGCAGAAGCAACTAGCTCGTGCCAACCGTGCAGACACTCAATCAACGCCGACGATGGTGGGCGTCAAAGACATCCAACTCATGCGTTGCATCAGGGACGAGAAGGCATAGAGGATCTTTGCTTTTTCTTTGTTCTTGTTATGTAACTTGCTCGTTGTTTTGGGATATTGTAATGGTAGGCTCTAATCTTAATAAAAATGGATGTTTTATGTTTGTGAAATGAATTGAAATGTGAATTGGATGTATATATGTACATGTTGATCTGCTTGTTTCAGAGAGCATGGTTAGCATTTCCTGAGGCTAGCCAATAAACAGAAATAGATTTAGGAGTAGAAAGGAATATCACAGATGGTTTTTAGTTAAGAACCGTATGTGATATTTACATATCACAGACGGTTTTTAGTTAACTAACTATATATATCACAGACGGTTTAGGAGTATAAGGGAATACCACAGACGATTTTTAACTAAAAACCGTCTATGATTATAACTATTACAGACGATTTTTAGTTAAAAAACGTCTGTGATATTTGCACCACAGACGGTTCAAAAACCGTCTGTGATGACCTCATATTATCACTGACCTATAAATTTAGACGGTTCACAAAACCGTCTGTGATGATGTTTTTGAACTATCTGTAATGGCCTTTTCTGTAGTACACGCTACGCTATACACTAAATAGACTGTACGTCAAAGGGGTAGAGAATCTGAAAGCAAAGGAGAACGGCAGCTCACAAAGGAAGGAGTATGTAGCTGCCCTTTCCATGAAGGCAGTTAGGAGTGATTTAAATGCGGTCTTAAGCGCCTCACATGCAGCTGAGCAGAAGCTTCTCCTCTCACCTCCCGCTCTCAGGAGGATCGTTGCCTAATCGCATCGCATCGTGCTCACACAGTACAAATTACAGTTGTGCTAGCTGCTGCTGCTATAGGGCACTGATGCACTTGTAAATTGAAGCCTTATATATTTGGTACACGTATAGGCGCCTTAATCTCGTGGCACACACCAAGAACCCGATCCATCTCACCAAACCAACTTGTTTTTGTCCGATCTGAAAGTGATCAGCGAGTGCGTAGATTGATCGATGTCACTCCAGAAGTTCTTGCCGTGGATGATCTTCTTGATGCATTCCTTGCTGCGCGGCGGCGGGGCGGCGGCGGCCGGGAAGGTGCCGGCGATCATCGTGTTCGGGGACTCGTCGGTGGACACGGGCAACAACAACTTCATCCCGACCATCGCGCGGAGCAACTTCTGGCCGTACGGGTGCGACTACGCCGACGGCCTCCCCACCGGCCGCTTCTCCAACGGCCGCCTCGCCACCGACTTCATCTCCGAGGCGTTCGGCCTGCCGCCCACCATCCCGGCCTACCTCGACGCCAACCTCACCATCGACCAGCTCGCCACCGGCGTATCCTTCGCCTCTGCCGCCACCGGCCTCGACAACGCCACCGCCGGAGTCCTAGTACGTAATACTTTCGAGAAAGCGTCGTTCGGCAAGGCAAATTTTCTAAACTTCAACCACTGATATGCACGCTTACGCCCTTCATCCATGCATGCAGTCGGTGATTACGGTCGGCGAGCAGCTGGAGTACTTCAAGGAGTACAAGGACAGGCTGAAGATCGCCAAGGGCGAGGCGAAAGCCAACGAGATCATCGGCGAGGCGCTCTACATCTGGAGCATCGGCACCAACGACTTCATCGAGAACTACTACAACCTGCGGGGGCGGCGGCGGCAGTACACGGTGCCGGAGTACGAGGCGTACCTGCTGGGGCTCGCCGAGGCGGCCATCCGCGACGTGCACGCGCTCGGCGGCCGCAAGATGGACTTCACCGGACTGACGCCGATGGGGTGCCTCCCCGCCGAGCGCATCGGCAACCGCAACGACCCCGGGGAGTGCAACGAGGAGTACAACGCCGTCGCCCGGAGCTTCAACGCCAAGCTGCAGGACCTTGTCGCCAAGCTCAACAAGGAGCTCGCCGGCCTGCAGCTCGTCTACGCCGACACCTACGAGCTCCTCGACGCCGTCGTCAGCGAGCCGGCCGACTACGGTGAGCATGCGTGCAGCACTAGCTACTCCATTAACAACTCGAGCAAGCTACTAAGCTCGCTTCACGAGACACGCATACAGCTGCGGAGTAGCTAGGATGCATTCATGTCGTCGCTTTGATTAATAGTAGTTCACTGCAAGAGAAGCATGGGGCGCCACCTGCCATGTCTTGGCAGCATGCATGCAGCTGCTGTTGCACAGTGCACTCACTAACTTTGCTACTTTTGTACGCAAAATTCTTGCCATGCATAGCTGTGAAGATCGGTTTGTGTCCCCTTTTTTACAAAAAGGAAAAAAAGAAAATGGCCTTTTCTTGCCATAAACACCACCTGAAACTGTGAAAATATATGAATTATACAAAATAAAAGGAATGATTTCAAACAATTAACTAGGAACACATGCATGTTGTGTAAACTGTGAAGAGATTATCTAATTTTATTTGTCCAATCTTTTTTTTTGTTGTGATGAGCAGGTTTTGAGAATGCAGTGCAAGGGTGCTGTGGGACAGGGCTCTTCGAGGCCGGTTATTTTTGCAGGTTGGGCACCTCAATGTTGTGTGGAAATGCCAACAAGTATGTGTTCTTCGACGCAATCCATCCAACGGAGAGGATGTACAAGATCCTGGCGGATACAGTCATGAACACCACGCTGCATGTGTTCCTGTGAAAACTAATTTTGTTAATTGAGCAAACATATATATGGATGGGTGATTATGTATGTACGTATAGCAAACATCGTGTTACTCTTGAGAGAGTGTATGTATGTATGTATGTATGTATGTATGTATGTATGTATGTATGTATGTATGTATGTATGTATGTATGTATGTATGTATATGAGAGAGATTATTGTAGGGACAACATGCACTACTACAGAAAAGGTCATCACAGACGATTCGAAAACGTCATCACAGACGATTTTGTGAACCGTCTGTATTTATGGGTCAGTAATAATTGAAGGTCATCACAGACGGTTTGAACCGTCTGTGATTATCAGCTATCACAGACGATTTTTGAGTAAAAACCGTCTGTGATAGCTGATAATCACAGACGGTTTTTAGTTAAAAACCATCTATGATACTGATCATCACAGACGGTTTTTAGTTAAAAACCGTCTGTGATACTGATTATCACAGACGGTTTTTGAGTTAAAACCGTATGTGATTATCAGCTATCACAGACGGTTTTTACTCAAAAACTGTCTGTGACATTCCCTTCGACCCCTACATATATTTCTGTTTATTGGCTAGCCTCAGGAAATGCTAGCCATGCCCTCTGACATAAGCAGATAATCACAGATAAAAAACATACAATTTACACATCTCATTTCCTTTCAAATACATTTCACAGACATAAAACATCCAATTGACATCGCACTTCATTTCACAAACATAAAGCATGCATCCATTTCGCAAATCGATTAATTGAATTGAAATGAAATATCCATTAACAAATGCACAGTTACAAAAAGATCTACACTGCATTTGCACTTAGTGATAAGAGCAATAAGAAATCATGGTGCGCAGTGGAACCGTCCTCCTGGCTTTATGACTTGAGTCAGCAAAAAGTACGCCAACTCACCTCGAATCCCTCCAAGATCAGACTGTTTCGATGCAGTTGACGGGATGTATGTAGCCTGTCGATAGGAATATCAATGTGCGTATATATGTAACGTGATAAGTATGAAGTAATTATGGGAAGAGTGACAAACCTTGCGATTGGTGAGCCTCGAGGAATGGAGGAGTAGTTCCATATGTTGGCAAACGTAGTATCCACATGTGTTGCCCAGCTGCTGCTGGTGGCATTGCAAAAAAATGGAATGTGTTAGTTCAAGAGGCATTAGTACCAACTGTTGCATAGGATTAATTAATGTGAAATAGCGAATACCTTAAAATCTTGAACATGTGTCAGCAGGCCTTTGGCCCCGCGCTTCGAGTCACCTCCCATGTCGATGTACATCGCAAACGCCCTACGTAATTCGAAAAAGTTAACCTTAATCATTCGGAAGGAAAGAAAGAGTACAATGTAGATATGTATGGGGAATATGTGCTTACCTATCGATTACTTGGCTGACAATTGTGAAGTCCATTTTATTCTTACTTAGGGAATCAAGGTAATATACATTGTTCCATTTTGGTACAATTACTATTAAAATCTAATGAAAGTTCTGATGGAAGGGCATAAGTACATATTCCTTATTGCGGCAACCCAAAGATCCGATGCAATGTACCTCTCGACGAGGGGTGTATTCTGGTCGATGGTATCCTTGGCGACCAATTGTGGGTCCAAGAAACCAGCTGATGAGTTGGATGATCTAGCTTTAATCAGCATGTGTCTATATATATACACACGAAAGCAAAAAATTAGATATGGCATTTATCGGTATGACATTAACGGAGACTGTGATTGTATACGCTTACAGCGTCCAGCATCGAATGATTGAGACGTCAAGAGCGTTGAGCGTGAACAGATCGAATAAATCCTCAAAGGCGACCACGAACATACACTCTTGAAGACTGTGGTGTAAATCTTCCGACGTGAATTTGACAGTGATACTTGAAGTCCGTTCTCCATCTAGCTTATTGGACTGCTGCATATACCACGTGTGCAATTGCATGCAACTATATGGTAGCTTTTGGAGGTCTTTTTGCTCGAGCAACGGCTCGCCAAGCACGAATTTACGGGCCAAAGGTGCATACGGAATATCATCATTGGTCTTCTTTGCTTTGCCCTTGCTGGCCTTGTTGCCTCGGCTATAGCTCGACTTCACGGCAGTCGACTTTGAAGGTAGCACCTCGGCTATAGCCTCTGCTGGTGGCGGTGCAAGTTGCTCTGGCGAGAATAAGACCTGTGGAGATAGCACCGGTGGTGGAACCGACTGGTCTTGTAATGGAGATGGCACCAGTGCATGTTGCTCTGGTCCTGCCACCGGTGAAGAAGCCTCCAGGGAGATGTCGCTTTTGGGCCACTGGATGAATGTTCCAATGGCCTGTCCTAGAGTCACGATCTCGTCGTTGGGGGCTTCGATGGCGGGACCACCTCAAAATTGACATACACACCATCCACATTAACTTTTGCGGCTCGGCGCTAAAGCTTGACTGCACCATGGCCCCGATACTGCATTTAATATGCCCGCCCCAAGCAACAGACAAGGGAATGGAGCCATATCTCACTTGGAGCCTGCACTTCGTAGGCTCCTACATAATGATACAAAATTAGCTACTCGAATAGGCCTACCAATGGAGCAAGCATTCGAGAGGTAATAATTATTACCAGGATGTCGTCCACAGGAAATTTGGACTGGGTTTGTGTCGGATTGGACGCGTAGCTACTCGGACGGTTGTGCGGGCTAGCTAGCATAGCAGCGGCGGTGGCGGCCTGCTGACTTTCTGTCTGTTTCCGCACCTCATCTCTGATTACATGAGCCAGCGAATCCAGTAGCTCCTCTTTAAGAGATTCCTTGATCTCTTCTCGTAGCTGTGCATCACGCTCGTCTTTGTTTCTCTTCCTACGCCGATACATTCTGGAGTCATCTTGGAAACCATGTTTCCAAGGAACGTAAAGCCCAAGGCCTCTTGTACGACCCGGGTGCTCCTTGTTTCCCAGGGCCACGGAGAGCATATCATTCTCCCTTGTTCACTGGAATGATCCCAGGGTAGATTCAAAACTCAGCTCTTCCTGTAAGAGCACAAAATGTCATTTCAATTCGTACGAAGTTGTGGAGTAATTACAAGTTACGTAGTTCTATCGATATCTTACCAGGCGCTGGGACACTTACTGGTCTGCAGGGTTTCGAAAGGAGACGTCCCCCGATGTCGTTGTAGATGACCTTGATCTAATCCAATTTCGAGCACGGTCATCCGGGATATTGGAAAACGGCGGGGCGATGTCCTGTGCAGCTGCCAGGTTATCCTCCTTCCTCCACTGCGGGATTTTACCCGCATACCCACCGTGCCAAGTCCGTGGGGTGTGTGTTTTTGCTTCGGAGGGCCTTGTGCGCCGTGCTTGTACTTTTGAAATCTTCGGACGTCTTCATCGCCTTGAACTCTTCCCATTGTGGTTCCAGGAATGGGTATTTATGAAAAGGCGTTTCGTCCGTCTCCACGTATTTCCTGACAAGCGTGCTCTTGAAGTTCTTCCATGCTTTGCACACCGCTAGGTAGGTTTGTCGTTGCACAGCGTATAGGTGTTCTTCTGGGAACTCGAACGATGCCAAAATTTCGGTCCACAGCTCAGTTTCTGAGTGTCAGGCACGTTCTTCCACGAATTGTATGTGATCTCAATTCGTTCTCGTGCAACTATTTCGACCATGCTTCGGAATGCTTTTACCGCTTTTTCAGGAAGGATAGGGACCCCAAATGCGTTTACCGCTGTGATGGTCTGTCGGCCCTCAGGCTTCTTCGATAGCCCTCTTCCTTGGCGTCTTGATGTTGGAGCGGACGCCTCCGGCGATGATGTTGAAGAATGCGCGGGTGACATGTTGCTCATTTTGTGGGTCTATTAAGATAAGATGAGAAAGTGATCATATTGAATTGGAAGAGAGGAGAGGAGTAGAGGGGAGGGGGAGAAGGGAGGGGGTGATATGGACATAGAGAGGGGGTGACGTGCCTATCTTAGCACCTACTTTAGTTGTTAATACTATAAACCAAATAGCAAAGTCCCTAAACAAAGTTATATAAAGCAAATGACACAAACTAGAGTATCCCGTTCATTGAACGGGAATTCTAGAGTGTGTCTTGAAGGTCTATGTGGCATATAGTATTACTACAAGGTCTCTAAACAAAGTTCTATACGCAGTTCTAGATGCCTGACGAAACAGTTCATCTTTCTACCCAAATGGTCCATGTATCTTTTGCAACAATCGTAAGATTTCTTCATCTGGGAACCTCATCCACAACATTCTCTACTCCGACAATCCTTCTTTTTCCCGCAAAATTCAAGGCAATTTTATTACAAAAGTGCAAAAAAAGACATTCCCAGATTCTTCGTGAGCAGCCACATAGCCGACTTCTTCGGTGAGCGACTATCCATCTGCTTCTTCCCACTCCTTTTCTTCATCTCTGGTCTCTGGATCACGTACGCCAGTAAACTTAGAACCGTCTGTGATATTGATATCATAGACGGTTCTAAGTTCAGGACCGTCTGTGATAAGCCTTTGCGACTGTAGTTATTAAGACAACACCAATAACCACAGCTGCATTCATATCCACCACCAAACAGCTGCATTCATATACAACACCAACCAGCTGCATTCATATCAACCATCACATGTACATCACACATATACATCACATATACATAAATGCCAATACACATATACATTTTCACATATACATTTTGTCACACATTTTCACATATACATCTCAAAATTGACTACATCACACATTTTCACATATACATCTCAAAATTGACTACATCACATATTTTCACATATACATCTCAAAATTGACTACATCACACATTTTCACATATACATTCTTATTGTACTTGCTTATTTCCTTTAAAAATTAGCTCTTCATCATGATCAATGCGTAAGTAACTAGTTTCGTCACGTTGTTCATCGTCGACCTTTATGCCATTTCCAAAAGGAAGTAACTCGTCAAATTGATTGTATTCCTCCTCGTCCACTACATTCTCCACTCCGACAATTCTCCTTTTTCCATGAAAAACTACATGGCGTTTCTTATTTGCCGGGTCGGTTACATAGAAAACTTGAACAACTTGATTGGCGAGTACGAATGGTTCGTCTTTGTACCCGACACGTTGGAGGTCCACGATCGTGACACCATACTTGTCAACCTTCACTGTGGAGATGCACCCAACGGCAAAAATAAGGGGATCCTGAAACCACATAGTCGAGCTCTCAAATCTCTTCTATGAAGCCATAGTACGGGTTTCTCGACCCATCGGCATCGAATGCATCTATGCGGACACCGCTGTTCGTTAGTGCTCTTGACATCCCGAGATCGCAGATAGAATGTGTACCCATTTATGTCATATCCTTGCCATGTCACAACTGTAAATGTCGGCCCTTTGCCAACCATGTCGCGTCTCACTCGGTGAGCTCCTAGCGATTTGCTCCTTCAACCATTGGTTGAACCGACGGTTGTGTTGCCTCATGATCCAAACATCCGCCGCTCCGGATTCATTGCCAAGCACATCCTTGTGCTGGTCCACATAAGGCGTCACTTCACCATGTGTTGCAACACCGTGAAATGGGCTTGAGTATACGTGTCCATATCTGGAGTGATTGCTTTCCTTCCGATAGTTCCGAGACCCTTCAGCCTCCCCTCATGACGAGATTGAGGGACACCTATCGGTTGAATTTGAGCCATATAATCGACACAAAACTCAATGACCTCTTCGCTTGCATAACCTTCGACGATGCTGCCCTCCGGCCGAGAACGATTCCGTACGTAGGACTTGAGAATTCCCATGAACCTCTCAAATGGGTACATGCTAGGTAGGAATACGGGCCCGCACATTTTTATCTCCCACACAACGTGAACAATGAGATGGACCATGATATCAAAAAACGAAGGAGGGAAATACATTTCAAGGTGACATAGAGTCATCACCACCTCGTCCTGCAGAGCATCTAATCCTTCGGGATCAATGACCTTCTGAGCAATTGTGTTAAAGAAATAACATAGCCACATGATTGTCTCTTGGACTTTGATCGGTAAAATATTTCTAATTGCAATAGGGAGCATCTGTGTCATCAGCACATGACAATCATGAGACTTCATGCCATTTAACTTCAAATCTTGCATCGAAACAAGTTTCTTCACGTTGCCGGAGTAACTAGACGGAACTTTGACACCATGCAAGCACTGACACAGTTCTGTTTTATCAGCCTTGGACAGAGTGTAACACGCAGGGGGAAGGTATGTTCGTCCATTATCTGTGCTTGTCGGTGCTAACTCAGGCCTGATGTCCATGTCAGCCAAGTCAAGCCATGCATTAACACCGTCCTTTGCTTTATCACGGATGTTCAGTAAGAGACCAATCAAGCTGTCGCACATATTCTTTTCTACGTGCATGACGTCGATGCAGTGCCGAACATCTAGGTACTCCCAATAAGGTAAGTCCCAAAATATTGATCTCTTCTTCCAGGTGTTCTTCTCATGAGCCCTCAATTTACGTCCCTTTCCGAGGACAACATCTAAATCCTTAACCATATCATAAACCTTGTGTCTCCTTAAATGCCTTGGAGCTGAACCGTCTTCCTTCTCTTCGTCAAATTGTTTCTTTATCTTGCGGTATGGGTGAGCCCTCCGAAGGAACCGGCGGTGACGCATGTAGACGGTTTTGCGTGAGTGTCTCAGCCACACACTCTCGGTACCATCTAAACAGTGAGTACAAACTTTGACACCTTTTGTACTATAGCCCGATAGGTTACCAAGGGCAGGGTAATCATTTATGGTGCAGAACAATAAGGAGCGCAGAGTGAAGTTCTCTCGTTTGTATGCATCCCATACATGTACCGCTTCGTTCCACAGTACTTTTAGATCTTCCACCAACGGTGCTAGGAACACATCGATATCATTCCCAGGTTGTTTTGGCTATTGGATAAGTATCGACAACAAAATGTACTTTCGCTTCATACACAACCAAGGAGAAGGTTATAGATGCAGAGAGTCACGAGCCATATGCTATGTCGGCTGCTCATGCTACTGAAAGGATTCATTCCATCTGTACTCAGTACAAACCTTATATTCCTTGGTTCTGCACCGAACTCTACAAACCTCCTATCGATGTTTCTCCACTGCGCGGAATCAGCAAGGTATCTTATCATTCCATCCTTCTTGCGCTCCTCCGAGTGCCAACGCAGCAGTTTTGCCTCCTTTGGATTTGCAAAAAACCTTTTCAAACGGGGAATTATAGGAAAATACCATGCCACCTTAGCAGGAGGTCCTTTCTTCACCTCTGTTCTCTCGCCATCATCTGATTGATTGTTAAGTTTGTATCGGGATGCGTTGCACACCGGACATACATGCATGTTTGCATACTCTTTACGGTAGAGGATACAGTCGTTCGGGCATGCTTGTATTCTTTCTACTTCCATTCGCAACGGACAAAGAACCTTCTTGGCTTTATACGTGGTTTTAGGCAACTCATTTCCCTCCGGAAGCATGTCCGCTAAAAGACCTAGCAGTGCCGTGAAACTCTTGTCGGACCAACCGTTTCTTGCCTTCAATTTCAACAGTTCAAGTACGGCTGACAACCTCGTGTACTTGCAGCCCGTGTACAAAGGTTTCTCTGAGTCTTCCATCAAGCCACGGAATTTAACATACTCTCTCTCATCATAGTTCTCTTCTACATCGCGAAGCATCTGATCCAGATTATCATCGTGCAACCTATCCGAATCCGAGCCACAATCGATATCAGCCGGCGGCATGTCATTCACTTCATCGGCGATGTCATCCGGGGGCATATCATTCACTTCACCGGCGATGTCATCTGGCGGCATATGATCATTCACTTCACCATGACTAGTCCAACACGTATAATCCTTTTTGAAACCCCTCCGAATCAAGTGCGCTTCAATTTGCCCTCGGTTCTTAAACATCTTCAAATTCTTGCAGTCAGTGCATGGACAGCACATATATTCCACCCCCTTATTCAACATATCCTCCTCGGCAGCTCTTATAAAAGCAGAAACACCATTAATGTACTCTTCACTCACACGGCTCGCGGCATACATCCAGCTTCGGTCCTACGTTACGTACATATATAACAACTTAGTATTAAAATCTAGATTAACTAATTATAACTACATATATACCGGCCACATTTATTATATTGAGACTTAATTTGCTAGCTCAATTCATATTACAAACACAACAGCTATTATATAACCAACAATTTTGCAAATTAACCAATTTCAATAACCACTCATGGATTATAGTACTTAGACCTAAATTGTAATGCAATTAAAGAAAAAATAAATTTCATTACTAACCATATCTACAAAGAACCAGAAAGTCCAATCTTAATTCAAAGCTCAATCTCGCCTCTTCCCACCAAATTAATCGGCACGAAATCGCTTAGCTTCCTCCCGAGTGAAAAAGTGCGCAACAGTGGCTAGATCTGGATCGAAATGAAGACAGATGCGGTCTGAGCAGCGCAATAAATGCCTCAGTCATTATCACAAACGGTTTTTAACTAAACAACCGTCTGTCATAAGCTTCATACTAGAACGCTTCGCGCGTGTTTCGATGCCAGAACGCTTCGTGTTTCGATCGTCTAATTAACGTCTCTCGATCGTTATACGAAGCGTCTATATCATTAATGTTTGGGTATACGAACCATCTGTGCTAAAGGTTAAATATGCGCGTCTAATCCAGGTCTCTTCTACGTACGTACAATACAATATACAATACAACATGGCTTCTACTGTTCTTGTGATCATCTCCTTCCTCTCATCTGTTCATCAAGAATTGTTCGGCCGGAACCTTACACAGGCGGCCAACAATTTGCATCTGGAGCAGCTTCTCCGCACCCGCCCTGCTCTCCTTCCCCGACTTTCTTGCATCCGTCAGCTTGACCTGATCCTCCGCCGTCGACGGAGGCGTCTCGCTGCCGCTCAAGAAAGGGAAACAGCCTTCACCCTGGTTCTTCTCCACAATGTGCGCAAAGCGTAAGAAGCTCTGCACGCATTGGAGAGACTGATGGATAGCCTTGCCGATCAAGCAAATACGGCAGATTCCGAGGAATCTTTTCATGCTATCCTCTACGACATTATGGATGCTACTGATCATTTGCCCAGGCTGGAGAGGAAGTGCTGAGGATAAGGGCAATCTTAACGGCGTTCGAGAATTTAGCGGCTGATCCTCCAAGTCCTCAAGTCGAAGAAGAAGCGTACGAAGCCCAAAAGATTATAATCTGGGAAACTTTTTACCTTGCGACTTTTGTAATAAATTTGCCTCTAATTGAAATTAATAAATTTGCCTTTAATTTGTGATCTCTTGTCTTAGTAGTTCTGTAGTTAAGTTATTAGAAGCAATGTGTACTTATATATTAACCTCTGATCTAGAATATGACAGACAAAGGGACATCACAGACGGTGACGGTTCTTAACAACAACCGTCTGTGATAGTCGACACAACACAGACGGTTTTTTATAAAAAAAACCGGCTGTGATAATCCCAGATTATTACAGACGGTTTTTAATAAAAACCGTCTGTGATATTCCAGTATCGCAGACGGTCAGCGGTAAGAACCATCTGTGATACTTCTTTTTTCCGCCACAAATACCACAGACGACATTCTAATTAAAACCGTCTGTAATAGTGTACATTACAGACGGTTTCACAAAACCGTCTGTGATTTGGTGTCTACTATTAGCCTCTCTGTAGTAGTGATGGATTGTAAAGCTAATCTTGTCAATTTTGCAATCTTGAAAATAATTCCTTACTCTTAGAAGTACTTACTCTCACCTTTTATATACCACTTAAATGATGTTGTATACCACTTACTCCTAATATTAGTATTTAAGTATATCAAAAGTGATAAATAAATATAACGTATTCATTTAAGTGGTATATTAGAAATAGGAATATATACTCCTAGGAGTATGAAAAAAAAACATCCTATAGATATATGTATACCTTTCTTAATTGATGAATGCAACGAGTTGAAATTATTGAAACTTCCTAGGAATACTTGCTCTGCTCACAGATTGCGGAATTAAAACAAGAAAATATAATACCGTATCAAAACCAACACAAATTGATGAATGTAACGGGTTGAAATTATTGTAAATCTACGAAGGCGTCAGCTTATGGGTATTGACATGTAGGCATTTTTTCGAAAAAATAATTCTGTAGAACCAAAAAATCACCAATTTCTGTTATATACTCCTTCCATTGAGAACTATAAAGTATAGGGCTGCTCTAAACGGCGTTTAAACTGTGGCTTCTAGTTGTTGGCTGAAAGTGCACTGTAATGACTGTTAGCTTTTTTAAATCATTCAATTAAAATAAAATTTAAAAATAAGAAAACTGAAAAATGTAAAGAAACAAAGGGAAAAAAAGAAAAAAACTGAAATCAAGATACCGACACATTCTAAGCCGTTTAAAGTAGAGCTGAAAGATCTTGTTGATAAATATAAGTCTTGTAGGTAGATTTAACGAGACTTTTCCTCATATGCCCCTATTTATTCTCTCTGTTATATACATTTATTTATTACCGTTCACACAAAGTATTATCACTCATCTTTTCAAAACAATTATGAATGATACCTAAGTTAATTTCTCACATACCTTTCTTAATTTTACCACCTCTTTGATCCTTATGCAAAGTCAATATACACACTATATTTCTCGATAGAGTACCACAAAGAATCCAGTGCACTACTAAGGGTGCTCTCAATGCAGACACTGTATAGTAATATCTATAGCTTACCACCTCACAAAGACATAAGACTAGAAACAATCTTTCCAATGTATAATATCTAGCAACCACCGCCACTCAATTAATTTCCTCCCTTCTACCTCACCTCCTCCTATATCTTTTATTTTTCTTGGTTCTCTCAAATAGACAATATCTTATATAAAATACTACTATTATCTTTCTTCGTTAATTATCCTTTTACAACAGCTTTTTGCTTATATGGCATACTATCACCGAACTTTGACAATTACATCGTGAGCCCGTAATGTGTCTTCCGCTCGCATTCAATTTGAGATTTGGTAGTTGCGGCGGTCGATGGGCACATGGGTGCCCTTCGAACTGACAGGGCTTATTTATGTTAAGCCTAAGACCTGTTTACTCACACTGTTTAACTGCCGATTGGAACGCAGTACTACTTCTACTGTACTTTAATCACCGTCCAAAAAATAAATGTACTAGTATTTTTTTTTTACTTTCAAGGTATTCAAAATGCAACTTTTGTCATTTGCTTTACGAAAGAAATGTTGGTCAAAAAAATAGAAGTACAAGTGGTAATCATTTGGGCTTTTTTTAGCTTATGGCTGAAAAGCACTGTAGCTGGCTGAAAAAACACTGTAACTGATAGAAACTTATTTAGCATAATTAAATTTACAAAAATTAAAAAATATGTTAGCCCATTACGTATAATACAAACAAATACGGGAAAAAAGAACCGGCAAAAAAACTCAACAAAAAGCCAAAAGTTCAGAAAAAAGACGAAATTTATGAATAGTGAAAATAAGCCAGAAGTTAAAAGCTGAAGCCAAAATGTACTAGCACTATTACAGAAAGCCTAATACTAGACGCCAAATCACAGACAGTTTTGTGAAACCGTCTGTGACGTACACTATCACAGACGGTTTTAATTTGGAGACCGTCTATGGTGTTTGTGGTTGGAAATAGGAGTATCACAGACGGTTCTTACCGCTGAACTGTCAGTGATAATGGAATATCACGACGGTTTTTATTATAAAACCGTGCGTGATATTCAATTATCCTGACGGTTTTTAAACATAAACCGTCTATGATACTCCTTTTTCCCGCCACAAACACCACAGACGCCTCCAAATTAAAAGTCCGACAAACAGAGATTCCTGATTTTAATTCAAGACAGATTTAATTCATTACAAAAGTTCGACAAACAGAGATTCCCGATTTTAATTCAAGGCAAATTTAATTTATTTCAAATCTAAGAGAAAAGAGATTCCTGATTTTAATCTTCTGGCTTCATATGCTTCTTCTTCAACTGGAGTTGAAGGATCACCACGAGTTCTCGAATGTCGTGAAGATTGTCCTTGCCCTCTCCACTTCCTCCTCTAGCCTGGGTAAATCATTAGCATGGCCCATAATCTCAAAGAGGATGCCATGATAAACTTCAATAGAATCGGCCGATTTTGCTTGATCGGAAAGGTTATCTATCACACTCTGCACTTCCGCAAGAGCTTCCTCCGCTTTGTGGACATTGTAGAGAAGAACAAGGCTGAGGACGGTTTCCTTTTCGTGAGCAGCAACGAGACACCTCCGTTGACGGCGGATGATGAGGTCTAGTTGACGGACGATATTGGAAGCGAGTCGAGGAAGGAGAGCAGGGCGTGAGTGGAGGAGCTGCTCCAGACGTAAATTGTTGACCGCCTGTATAAGGTTGCGGCCGAACAACTCATGATGGATAGATGAGAGGATGGAGATGAACAAAATTTTAGATGTCATTGTTGAGAAATGTGGTGATGATCGAAGAAGATGAGGGAGAGGACAATTTAGATCGAAGAAATGGAATAGTGCGTGCAAACATAAGCATTATCACCAACGGTTCATATTCGAAACCACCAGTGACGCTTCATATATAACCGTCGTCTCTTACATTAATATCACAGACCGTGACGCTTCGTATATAACCGTCGTCTCATACATTAATATCACGGTGTTCAGAATCGCTTATCACGCAGGCGGTTACGAGTTTAGAACAAATGCTCGAGATAGTAGGCTTATCACAGATGGTTCTAAACTTAGAACCGTCTGTGATAATCCCCTATATATACCCTCTGGCTAGGGTTTTCTGTGTATTCTGCAGTTATTCTATATCTAAATCCCGACCGCCTCCACGAGCCCTCGCGCCGCCTCCTCGAGCCCTCGCCGCCGCCTCCCGGCCGTCGCCTCCCGAGCCCGTCGTGCCGCTCCGCAGCCTCCCGGCCGTCGCCTCCCGAGCCCTCGCCGCCTCCCTAGCCCCTGTTCTTCGGTGATTTCAATATCACCGGTCTTGTGAGTGAGTCTGTGATTTTTGTATGCAATCTGTGTGGGTGTGCCTTTGGGAGACATAGATTGCTTGTGGGATTGGTTGTTGCTCGATGATGATATAAATCATATCTTGAGATTGGTTAAATTAGTCTTTGAGCTCTAATTACTGTCAACTCTGTTATCACAATTAAGTTTGTACTCTGGAAGACATTCTCTAGACATTGATATATTGTTCTTGTGCCATTCAGTTCTTGCTATTTTCATATTATAGCAAATCCATATACTGATCTGTTAGGAATTAATTTTGACAAGTTAAAGACTAATTCATTGAGTGAAAGTTAACTTGTATTTGGATGGATTTGCTTCATTAAATACTGCTGTCTGAATATATGAATGCTGGATATATTGATCTTGAGATTGTAGAGTTTGTATCTAGAGCTCAAATGACTGAATTCATTATTTGGCATAACCAATCAAGGAAGAGTATATGATTTAGTAGCGGGACGGCCAAGATTAATCTTGTGCAACCCTACAATTTGAGAGCACAAATTAATCAATTAAAACTTGAGCTTGTTGCTAGTCTTAATTGATACATATTCATGTTTAGAATGTTATTGATTCTATTATTGATGCTTGTTGCTTCATATTGCTCTGATTTGTTTTACCTAAAACCGCTCATGATAATCACCTATCACAGATGGTTTTTAAGTTAAAAACCGTCTGTGATAAACAGCTATCACAGACGGTTTTTCACTAAAAATCGTCTGTGATATATCAATATCCCAGACGGTTCGATAACCGTCTGTGATAACTTTCGATTATTACTGATCCATAAATTCAGACGGTTCAGAAAACCTTTTGTGATGACGTTTCCGAACCGTCTGTGATGACCTTTTCTGTAGTAGTGTAGTGTGATTTTCATATGGCAAACCTAGATACTTCTTATATTCCTTCCGTTCAAACATAGATGTTATATATCCGTGTTCACAAATATTCGTTTTACATTTCCGAGAAATTGTATTACAGGCAGATAATAATTTTATTTTTGAACATAGGGATTAAATTTGTGGATAAAAAGTTTGGTTGTGCATCTACCAAACATCACTTTTCCTGAAGAAGCAGCATACTTTCAGAGGTTATGGTCTCCACGCGTATCTTCTAATAGAAGGCAACGAAGTACTCCATTCATTGTTAAGAGATGACAGCAACTGTTTCATACTTGCTGCACTGTTGCAAGCACAAAAGCAAAGCAAAGGAAACAGCTATCGTTTGGACAGTAGTGCTCCATAATTGTCTGACTCTCTGCCGAAGCTTGACATGTAGGAAGATATAGGCCTGTTTGGTTGGGAGCCTCATTTTGCCTAACTTTTTGTGGTATAGTGTGACATGCCAAACTTTTTGTGGCTAACAATTTGTTCGCCACAACTGTGGCAAGTTTTGGCACAAAAATGAGTCTATGACAAGTGGTCAGGTGACTAAGAAAGTATGGCATGCCATGATTTTGACTACGAGCCAAACACTAGCTTCATTTGGTCAAACTTGCCTAAGGTAAATATGTCATCCTTAGGTTTCAAACCAAACAGACCCATAGCCAACAATTTCAGGCATGCATTGAAGAGCCGCCTCTCAAATTCAATTCAAGTGGAATCCACGATGTACCAAGAAAAAGACTTTAATAGGTAAGTTGTACAGCCTTTCTTATCCGTATTATATGTTTCTTAACTCAAAACGCAAGCGGAAGCTACTAATATCGAAATCGAAAAATATCATATATCAAAGGGGTCTGAAGACAGAGGGAAGCAAATAGTCATAAAACTGTACCAGTCACTATTTGGTAAAACAAATTCTACATGACTTTTAGCCTGTCCCAGGACACCAGAAATCAAACCAGCTTCCACAAACTTTCATAGTACAAAAGCTGTAACTTAATATTATTACGGCTTTGAAACTTTTGGGAAATGCAGCTTGACAAGCATTGGAAGTTCAGAAAGCTCCACCTTGGACCTGCCCAGCAACACAGTCTTCAGCTTGTCATCACAGTTTATAATGTTCCTATTCGTTGGGTCCTGAAAAGCAGGATAATTGCAAATAAACAACTTGAAACAATCACATATGGACATTTCTCAATGCCAATGAGATTTCCAATTGAGAAGCACTTCAGTACTTCACTGACATTCAATTAATTTCGTTCAAAAGAAATGATATTGGTGGTGATCGGTTCGGCTGAAAGCCTCATGGCTTATGGCTGAAAACACTGTAGCTGGCTGAAAAAAGCACTGTAGCTGATAGAGGCTTATTTACCATAATTAAATTTAAAAAAAATTAAAAATAGAAAAACATATTAGCCCATCACGTATAATGTAAACAAATACGAGGAAAAAAAAGAACCGGTAAAAAACTCAAAAAAAAAGTCAAAAGTTCAGAAAAAGACGAAATTTATGAATAGTGCAAAAATAAGCTGAAGCCAGAAGCTGAAACCATATTGATCAGGGCCATTCACTTGGACTCTTAAGTAGGAACCTATGTGATTCATTATAACAATAATACAGCATGCCAAAAGTTTTCCTTCAGTAATAATTTTCAAACCGCGGTACATTTAGAAACATTGAGTTGGATTCTTTTGGACTGATGTCTTATAGCTTAAATATTTAAATTCTGGCTGTTCGCAAGAGGTAGTACGTATAGAAAAATAGTCGCATGCGATTTTGACTGATACAGCTGAACTCAGTACACTTTCTTCTACAATCTTCCTATTGACCCCGCATTAAAAAACGCACCGTTTAAAAACTAGTTACTGTAAACAGTATGAGCATAAGCTGACTTTAAGCCAAACCGAACCCACCCGAAGGAAATGAGTTGGTGTGTGGGCAGCATTACATCTCAGAGTCCTATTCAAAATCATGTCCTCGACGCATTTCTGCATGTAAACAGGTCTAAACAGTGATCCACATGAGACCATAACTACTTTGCTCTGCTCTAAATCAAAGTGGTTATAATAATGGTGCCGTTCTATTATTAATTTATTACAGAACCAAATGGACGATCTGGAAAGAGACGAATGTCTTGTTCTTTGTCTTGGATATCCAGTCAAGTAAACAAGAGCTTCTGCTAAAACCTCAGAGAGAACAATGGAGATGTGGCCAAGGATGTCCAGAGGAAGCAATATCAAGCAAAACAAATTCTCCGACAATGAGCTATGTCCCAAAATTCGTACCGTTTCCCAAAATGATATGGCAGTGGTTCTCATCCAAAAAAAGTTCCAATAGTTGTCTGAACTTTGAACTGGTAAACACAAAGATATTAACAACATTCTTTCATGTGGCATTGATCCTAGATCGAAATGTGTGAAATTCACTGCAATATAACAACGCCAAAAAACTTTTGTTGGATAGTTAAAAAAACTCCAGCTGTTGTCCAGGTAAATACCCCAAATGCGTGAAATTTTCGTTATCGCAAACAAGAGATCTTAGTCGGCCCAAGCAGCCACTTTCATGTTTTATTATGGACATCTCAACGACAGTTAGAAAAGTAGCAGACCCATTAGACAAGACGAAAACTAACTGCGCTTCTCCTAGAGCGCGCCAGGTTGCTGTTTCTTTTTTTTCCCCCAATCGAGATTCAATTAAAGAGTAGTGAAATTTGACGAGCTACCAAATCCTGCCATAATAATAAGCTCATCCAATTCCGGGCGCCAACCAATGTGATTAATTTCCTAGGCTACCAAACAGGTGGAGCTGTCTACTATGGAGGAGTACGAACCTGGAGGTTGTTGTTCTTGATGTGTGACCAGACGCGGAGGAAGAAGGAGAGGTGGGAGAGCTGGGACCGGCCCCCCGCGAACTCGCGCAGCGCCGTCGGCAGGTTCACCAGGTCCACCAGCGCCGACACCTTCTTCGGGCACTCAGCCGCCGCACGTCGCAGCACCATCTCTGTCTCTCCCTTTCCCTCTGAGCCAGATGCTTCAGTTGTTGGAAGGGGGAAACGAGAGAGAGCGAGAGAGGGGGGTGGAGGCGACGAAGCAAGGATGACCGGAGGGCAGCCGAGGATATACGGGATAGCGGCAGCGAGGTAGCGGGGCAAGGACGAGCGGCGGCGCGCCGGTCAGTGGGGGAAGGAGGAGAGCTGCACAACGGGGCGGCGGCGATGTGCGCAAGCGAGCGAGGGTTCAAGATACCTCCTACACTCCCAACGGCTGGATCACGAGTAATAATGGATCGGACGGTCCTGACTAATTAATCAATAGATCTCAACTTATTTATTTTTGGAATCAGCAGTACGTCTCACCTCAAAACTAAAGACGTAGGTGAAGTTCGAATTTTTTTTTACAGATAATCCATTTTTTATTCGAAATTATAGAAATATACCCGCAAAAAAAAATTACACCTTTCGCTAGGGGTGAAAACGGGTCGGGTTAATCCCGACCGATCCGACACCGAATCCGATTGGAACCGAATCCGACTAGTACCGAATCCGGAGAAAAAATATGGGTTAGGATATGGTAACAGTAATATCCGTCCGAATCCGAATATCCGTCCGAATCCGATACGTCTTCAAGTATGATTTCAGGTTAGTGCTACTATTTGACGTTTCATTTTCTTTTGTAATGGTAAAATAAAATCTTCCACATCAGCTATTAAATAGTAACATCAAGTCGGTCGTCCTACTCCATTTATTTGATCAGATGCATTCCTTACAAACAAGTAGGGTGCAAATGAAATGGGTTAATCCCGACCGATCCGACACCGAATCCGATTGGTACCGAATCCGATTGATACCGAATCCGGAGAAAAAATATGGGTTAGGATATGGTAACAGCAATATCCGTCCGAATCCGATCCGTTTTCACCCCTACCTTTCGCCCAACCAAACTGCGACACAATATCTGTCGCCGCACGCTGGAGCGACTGCATTTAGTCGCGCTTCCGTATGGCGACTTGCATGCAGTCGCCATCTCATTAGGCGACTGCATGAATCCCCCGTGAATTTTATAGTTTTAAACTAGTAAAAAATGTGGTAGAGTTGTAATAAAAGATTATGTTTACTGTATATTGTAGGTGCGTAAAAATTTTTAGAAACTTTTTTTTATTAAAGATTAACTGGAGAACTGTTAAGTGACATACGATGATAATTCGTGTGCGGAGAACCGGTATGTTAATTTTTTAGATGACTTGATATATGAATGATTAAATGCGAAAAAGAAGAGATGATAGACCTGTTTGAATTTAAATAAACTTCATAATATAACTGTGAGTAACATGCCGCGTATTTTTTCATTACATGCATAACATATAGCATCCGCAGCACCCCTCACTCGCCACCCCGGTGTGCCCCGTCACCGCGCCCGCGTCCTCCCATACGGCCCCGCTTGGCCCTCCTCCGGTGCAACGGGTTACGAGGCTCCGAAAAAGTAAAACGAGCAGGAGGGTGTCTATCCCGCCCCTGCGCTGGTAGAGTCAGCTGCACTTCTGGCTGTGTGCCCTCCGGTGCATCGGGGAGGGCACTGCCAGAGAGAACCTCTGGTGCTACGTCCGGAGAATCGCTCGGGCGATCCAAAAATCGGTCCACATCGTCTGGCGGGAGATGCCGTCTCGCTAGTAAGTATCTGCAATAGTAATATCGTTAGTTTGTTTCATATCGTCTTGGAATAAAAACGAGATCGGACGATGCGTACCCGTAGCTGGCGCCATCGAGGTAGGAGGAGGGGCGTACACCCCCTGCGTGTGGAAGCCGGGGATGTGCGGAGGAGGCGTGAAGTGAGGTGGTGTAGGAGGCCATGCCGGCCGAACCCCGGCCGCTCGGGTGAGGTGGTGTAGGGCGTGTCCACGTACTACCTCGGAGTAGTGCCACGGCGGTCGGGTGGCACCGTGGGCGACGATCGGAGCGCTAGGCGTGGGTGTGGAGACCGCCGGTAGCCTCGTGCAGGACAGCAGGCTAACAATACGTCTACACCCGGCCTCCACCCAACGCACAAAGCTGACGCCCTTCTCATGGGTCAGCTCCGCACCAGTGGCGACCCTCTGCAATAGTGAGGCGGACTCGATCCATAGGACAGCACCGATGTCAGCCTGGACACAAAGACATAAAATGGTCGATCATCGAAACGACATTGCCATTTGGGAATCTTTAAAATTTCATGTAACATACCGCGATGTGAGCGTCGCGTGCGAGGTATGCGGGGTATGTGCCTGTCGGAGCGGCGACGTGTGTGGCAGGCGGGTCTATGACATGTACGAGCCTGCTACGTGTCCGCCCCTAGTACCAGCGCAGGTACTCCGCGTAGTCCCTGCTGTCGTATGGGCGGTCCTCCTCCACGCGGTCGTCGAGCGCACCCTCCCACTGCGCGACCCAGGGCTACATCTTCGTCGACCAGTCCGTGCCTCTTTTAACTCCCTTCGCGTTGTGCCTGCGTATAGAACTATTACGTAATGTGAGTACTTGCGAACACAGTAGTAAGTATGTACATATTTAGCAGAAACAATCACTCACGCGTGCACGTTCCGCGGAAGCGATGGTCCGACTGGTACAGGAAATGCCTGCCGTAGCCCAAACTGCCGCATGACTCGCTGGGGTGCGTAGTCCTCCACGTAGATATGGTACATGAGCTTCCGGCGGGTGAGCCAGAAAGCCCGGTCACGCCAGCAAAGTGCGGACAGCCCATCAAGAGCGCGGGCCTGCACTGCCGTATCTGTGTAAGGCTCCCAGCGCACGTCCGTCGGCTGTGAGGCGGTCGAACTACTCCACAAAGGGCAGGTACGCCCGCGTGACCTGCACGTGCGCGAACTTTACCTGCAAGAAAGACAAGTTGTTTAGTATGACGATCGTCAATAAGAAAGAAATAGTTGACTGTGATAATACTTACTCATCGATGGCACAATTTAGTATGACGATCGTCAATAAGAAAGAAATAGTTGACTGTGATAATACTTACTCGTCGACGGCACTAGAGAGAACCCATCGTCGGCCGGTCGACGTCTCCCCCTAGATACATCTCGGGCCCGTACGGACCCATGTCGTCTAGCACAGGTCGTCCGAGGCTGAAGCGCTTGAACGACCACAACTGCAGCAGCAGGGGACAGCCCGTGAGGATCGAGTTCGCCTTGATCCTCGTGCACGCATCGCACAGGGCGCGGTATGTTGCAGCAAGTACGCCCGATCCCCAGCTGACCTGGGGGGCTCGCCGTCAACGATCGCCCTCGCATAAGCGATAAGGCGCGCATCCACCGAGTTGCCGTGGCTGATGGTGAAAAGCACCCAACCAAACAGCCACAGCACGTACGCCTCCAAGTGGCGCGAGACCTGGTAATCGTCTGCCTGCAGATCCATGCGCTCCACCTGAATGCAAACAAGTTGTTATTAGTACGTAATACCACAAATAAGAGTTTCGAAGACACGATCAATTGTAAATACCACGTACCCGGTACTGTGTGAGCCACCTCAGCGTCGGCCCATGGGTCTGATCCTCCTCGAAGATGTGGTGGTGATCGGACGGTGGAACGACCCCCTCGAATCTGCCGAGCAGGTCAGCGCGCCAGTTGGCCGGGGCCTCCGGTAGAAAGGCAGTGTCTCCCGTGATCGGAAGGCCAAGGAGCAGGGACACATCCTGCAGGGTCGGTGTCATCTCCCCGAATGGGATGTGGAAAGTGTGCATCTCGGGCCGCCAACGGTCCACCAAAGCCGTCAGTAGGGAACGGTCGAACGGGAAGCGTCGTGATCGCTCCCCGCCCGCGGCCAAGGCGGCTCCATCCTCCTCCGTGGCCTGCACCATCCGGGTAAGAGGGAGTAGCCCGGCATCCCGCAACCTGCAAACAAAGTGAAGGTCAGCACGGAACATTCTTACGGTCGCACTAAACGCTGGCGTAGTGCAAATCTGGTAGTCCAACGGGGGTCGAGTCCCTAGGCCACGCGAGGTATGCGTGTCCGGACCACTCCCAGCTCAGACGGCTCATCCGTGCTCCCCGGTGGCGGCACATGACGGGAAGCGCGATGCACGCGGTCCACGTGCTCGTCCAACAGCGCGTACCGCCAGTCGGAGTCACATCCAGCACGAGTCATACCTACAAAATTTGTACAATAATTTCAACATTAAATTTTGTACATCTAAATTTCTACACTAAATTTTCTATAATAATACATCAAAAATACTATACAAGATTTGTACACTCAATTTCTACATCTAAATTTGTACACTACATTTTCTACAATAATACATACACAAAAGTTTCTACACCTATATTTCTAAACTATATTTTCTACAATAATGCATTAAAAATGGTATACAAATTTCTAAACTAAATTTTCTACAATAATACATAAAAAATACTATACAAAATTTTGACACTAAATTCTCTAAACTAAATTTCTCAACTACATCTAAATTTGTAAACTACAACTAAATTTCTAAAATATATTTTCTAAACTAAATTTCTAAACTATATTTTGTAAACTAAATTTCTAACCTAAATTTTCTAAACTAAATTTCTAAACTATATTTTCTAAACAAAATTTGAAAACTAAATTTTCTAAACTAAATTTCTAAACTATATTTTCTAAACTAAATTTTCTAAACTAAATTTCTAAACTAATTTTTCTAAACTACCTTTATAAACTAAATTTCTAAACAAAATTTTCTAAACTAAATTTCTAAACAAAATTTTCTTAACTAAATTTTCTAAACTACATTTTCTAAACTAAATTTCTAAACTGTATTTTCTAAACTAAATTTTCTAAACTAAATTTATAAACTAAATTTTCTAAACTAAATTTCTAAACAATTTTTCTAACACTAACAAAAAATATAACACAAACAAATACCTGAAAATCGTGCTCTCCCTCTCCTCTTCTCCTCCTCTCCCTCTCCTTCTCTCCCCCTCCTCTTCTCCTCCTCTCCTCTTCTCCTCCTCTCCTCCTCTCCCTCTCTTTCTCTCCCCCTTCTTTTCTTCCCTTCTTCCTCTCTTCTTCTCTTCTTCTTCTCCTCTTCTTCCTCTGCGCGGTCGAATGAAAACAGTGCAACACCCGAGCGCGTTGGGTTTTATATCGCCCCCAGTCGCCAAACGGTTTGGCGACTAGATTTGCAGTCGCCCAACGGTTTGGCGACTGGATTGCAGTCGCCCAACGGTGGGGCGACTACAATTAATCGCCGAACAGTTGGTATATTCAGTAGTTGTCGTAGTCTGATTGGGCGAAAGGCTCCAGTCGCCCAACCATTAGGCGATTGGAGCCTATTTTTGTAAAACATTTTCCCGCAGGTATATTTATGTAATTTCGAATAAAAAATGGATTATCCGTACAAAAAATTCGGTGAAGTTCGACAAAAAAAAGTTGAGACTAGGTTAGGGGTTCAATTTTGAACACTCACAACAGAAGATTAGAGCAGATGTTTTGGTAGGTAACATTGTAAAACTCTATTTGTCGTGGTTACAGACCAAACAGAGAAAAAATATGGTAGTAGGGAGTTAGGTGAGCAATGCTTGGGGGCTTCCCTATGGCCTGAATGGCTTATATATATTCACATAGGGAGTGTTTTACAATTATGTCCTTACACCCAAGTATCCCTCTCAAGGGCATTTACGTCATTATACATGTCCCACTTTGAACTTTATAACCTTCTAACAGACCAGTTGGGCTTAGGTGGGGGCCACCCCTACAACACGAGCCTCTCATGGTGAAGGGCTTCACAGGCCGAAGCCATGTTGCCGAGCCATTTGGCTCCCTCTGTCCCTGCGGCCTGTGACCTTCTATATTGTTGGATGGACTGTCATAAGCTGGTGTGGCCCAACCTCGCACCGAGGATACTGAGTTAGCTGGTTGCCGAAGTCTTCTTCGACCACAGAGCCCTTCGGTCGCGGAGTCGAGGTCGAGGCGAGGACGGGTTCGTTCTTCGGACACGTCGAAGTGGGGGCAGGCCCGCCCCCCGCCTCCTATGCGCGATGCCGGAGCCGAGGACGGGCTCTTCCCACGGAGATGGGTCTGAAGCGAACGCGTCACGGAGGTGTTTTTCGAGGGCGCCCTATAGACACGGAGTCGACGTACAGGCCGATAGCTCACAGTCTGGAGTCGACGTCTCAATGGCGGCGAGAATCGCGTCGACCGCTGAGGTGTTAGGGTCGGGCGACTGCGGTCATACGCGCCGTTCCAATGGAAAGGCACACGCGGCAGGACACGATTGGTGCGTCGTGCGCTGTCAGCGGTCGCACGACCGTGGCCGCGCGTTCCTTCCCAAGAGAGGGGGGACGCGTGGCAGGACGTTATTAGCGCGTCATGCGCTGTCAGGCGGCCTGCTACCGTGCGCCTCCGACTGCCAGCTGTTGCGCTTTCCGATCATGGGGGGCCGAACCGTTGGGCTCCCGCCTTGAATCGGAGGCCCGAGTCAACCTGCGGGCATGAAGTTCGGAGTTACGCTGTGGAGATGGGGCTGATGCCGAAGTCAAACTCGGGGTGGCTGGCTAGCGGCGCACCGACAACGCATTAATGGCCCCGGGAATCACGCCGGGCACTGGTGCATGACAGGAGTTGGACTATGCGCGATGGTTCAACTCCCCCCAGTTGCTCTCCCGCCAGTTGTACTCCCGCCAGTTGCATTCCCGCCGGTTGTGTTTCCCGGCTGAGGGCGCAACGGGTATATATATAGGCTGCCACCTTCCTGCGGCGTTCTTCATTGTGACACAGCCGGGTACGGTTAGGATGGTCTTGGTTCTCAAAAAGAGGTCCGCCTCTGTTCCTCTGCATTCTCTGATAAGACTGCTTCACAGCAGAACGAGCGTTGACAACACGGTCAGAGGATGTTGATGAACAGAAGGAGGCCTGTTTTTGACTTCAATCGAAACTTATCTCGAATCCCCGGTCACGCCGGCCGATCATGGGGGAAGGTGGACGGTTGTATTTTCGCCGATTGGCGCTTCTTGCATGTGACGCGCATCCGGAGACGGCTAGGGTGATCTTGCCCTCAAAAATAGGTCTGCTTCTATTCATGTACGTTCCCTGATAGCAGAGAACAATGATGAACTGAGGAGGCCTATTTATGAGAGTTCGGTCAGAGCCTATCGCAGAGTGATGCTTCCCCGATTGATGGGAACGCGGACGGTTGGATCGCCGCCAATTGGGGCTGCGAGGTCGTCGCACAGACTTTGGGGTCGAGGTGGCCTTCGGCGTCACTGTAGGGAATCAGTTGGAGCAAGCTCCGGGGTCATTGCGTGGACTGGAGATCGGAGGGCCACGCTGTATCCTGCGGCTTGCGGGCGGTGCTTTGATGGCATTGTGGATTATACCGGCATTTGCCCGTCTCCAGATCCCACCTATCGAGGGCGCTTTATCAAGGTGAAGCCGAGTCTGCATCTGACCTCCCTCCGTGGATCCCTCATGTGCGAGGCCGAGTCAGAGGCCCAACTGGACTCCACGGATGTGAGGTCGGAGTAGGCGTTGGAGTCATCCCGCGGGTTCGAAGTCGAAGTCACTACGCGGAGGCGGAGTCCACGCCAAGGTTGAAGTTGGGGCGACTGGTCAGTGGTCTACTGACATTGCATTGATGGCCCCGAGAATCGTGCCGACCACTGATGCACGATGGAAAGGTGGGCCACGTCGCGCGGCCTGCAATCATTCCCGAGGGAGTGGACGCGTGGCCGGACATGGTTGGCGCATCGTGCGCTGTCAGGCTGTCACACGACCACGGTTGTGCATCCGCTTCTGACAGGGTGAGATGCACGCGAGCGGCTGCGCCACTTCGGCTTCCACCGGTTACGTTTCCCAATCATGGGGGAGTCGAGCGATTCGTCTTCCGCCGATTACGCTTACTGGCGGTGTGGGAGGTAAAGGGTTTTAAACACCCCTTCTGGCACCACGCCGGCGCTCTTCTTCGCATACCTTCAGGTCCTTTGCCCTCTTGCGCCCTGTGCCCTTGCCTCCTTTGCCATTGCGTCATACTCGTCGCCGTTTAGCTCTCGGAGAACAATGGCCCGTGGCGAAGAACATACTCATCGGGCCGGCGGCAGCGCTCCGCCTCCGGTCGAGGTGGAGTACGTGCTAGAAGGGCGCAAGCCATCGCTGGTGAACAAGCAGTGGGTGGCCGAAGAAACAATGGAGGGTCCTTGCTCCCGTGTCCTGGGCCCAACTCTCGCGACGGAGGAGACAATCCGAGCTCTGCTGCACGAGGGGAAGCTGTCGGACCGCCATAAGGTGCGCCTGCCTACCAGCGATGAGACAAAGCCACACCCAAAGAAATCGAAGGCGATCATCTTCGTCGCGTACTATGACGCCGGCCTTCGGGTTCCAGCGGCCCTGATCATCGGCGACATCTTGTGGACCATCGGGCTGGAGCTGGCGTAATTGACTCCGAACACAATAGCCCGCCTGGCTATTTACAGCTAGGCGATGCGGACGGAGGCATGCTGGCCCAGCTCCTCGCTATTTGTGTTCCTCCATGACACTCGATGCCAGCCGAAAAGGCTAGGAGGAGGGGTGTTCTCCAACTTCGGTAGTGTCAACTTTGTTCTACGGCCCCAGTGCTCGCAGATCTTCCCTACCAATTCTACTCGGACGAAGTGGGAGACGAACTGGATGAAGCGATGGTTCTACCTCCGTGTGGCAAGTGGCAGCGGCCTCGAGTGCACGGGCCGGCCAATATCGTTCAACACCTCGCCGGGCGTGACGATCGACGACAAGGACAGGCAGAGGGCTCGGAGACTCGTGGGGATCACTCTTCGGTTCAACATGCGCGACCTTGCTGAGGAGTTCATCATGTATGGCGTGGCACCACTTGCCGATGGGTGGCGCCTCCAGTCTGGAGGCCTCCTGCGCAACGGTGTTCGGCCGTCCGTATCGTCGCTGCCGAAGCCCTCCAATCTCGTAAGTCTTTGCATAGGAGTTTTTTTACTCCACCTCGCCTTTTCCTGCAGGGCTTGTTCTGGAAGACGTGGAGCGCGCAGTGGTGGTGTTCTTCAGGCTGTATGTGGCCAAGGAACATGACCTGCGTGTGACCGCAACCGAGGCGGCGAAGCTAGGGCAGATAAACAGGGTGTGCAAAGCCCTGGGCGTTACCGTGCCGGAGCGCGCCATTCCCAATCCTGGCCAGGCTCGCGCGCCGTGACGGTGATGGCAAGGGAAAGAGGTCGCCCTCCCGGCGGAGGGCCCGATCCCCCGCAGTCGTGTTCGTCTCGGCAGACGCCGCTTCCCTCAGCTCTGCCGGGGGTGATCTTTCGATGGACACCGACTCCGACTCGGCGAAGTATGCCGATTCGGACCCTGAATCAGGTACGGAGGCGGTTCCAGGTGAAGAGTCCCTGGGCGGCACCGCGGATCAAGGGCGCGGTGCGGATAACCAGGAGGGCGAAGCATCGCCGCCTGTGCCGGCTATCGAGGTGGAGGAGTCCTTGCCCCGGTCTCCGAAAGCGAAGCGGCCGCGTACACGGTCGCCCTTGCGTCCAGAGAGGTGGTTCGCTGTGGCGACCGGGGTTAGGAGCTGTTGAGTCCGATTACGACACGAGGCCCCTGGCACGTATTCTGCGGTTCCCTTTGAGGTCATGGCGGCCGGGTCGAGCCTGTTGAGTCGACTCGACACGAGGCCCCGGCGGCGCCGACTTCTTCGAGTGCTGGTATTTCTGCGAGCTCCTCTAAGGCTGAGGGGACACCCCAGCGGGGCCCGCCGGTTGATGTCATAGGTAAGCTCGACTCCCTTCATACAATCCTGCGGGGCTTCCGTAGGGCCCTAACCACTACCCTTTAGCATTGGCAGTGGCACAGTCCCCCGGGCGCGGACAATCTTCGGGGGCGGGGACGCTCCCTTGGTAGCATCGACGCCCTCGAAATTATCGTCACGGAGGCCACGCGACCGAGCTTAGCAGACTTCGTCCCTCGGCCGGAGGTGCTGCGCCCTGGCATACTCTTCCATCTTATCGAAGAGCTTTGCTACCGTCTTGATTGGTTTTCGTGCGTTGTACTCGGCCAGCGGCCCTGGGCGGAGGCCCTGTATCGCTGCATTGATGATGGTTGTCTTGTTGACGTCCTTGACCTGGCAGCGGACTTTCACGAAGCGCTTGAAGTATTCTCGGAGCTTCTCCGAGGGTTTTTATTTGACGGCGAAGAGCTGATCCACATCGACGCGCTTGACGTAGTTCCCCTGGAAGTTGTTGTAGAGGCGGTCGCGGATCTGCTCCCATGCGTAGATGGAGTTTGGCTCTATGGTAAAAAACCAAGAGAGCGTCACTCCCTGTAGCGCGAGGGGGAGCCCTTTCGCTTTGGTGGTGTTGTCTTCACCAGCACCTTCGATGGCAGTCTTGTACACGCTCATGAACTCCCGAGGGTCCGTGTCGCCCTTGTACGGCTCGATGGCGCTAAGGAACTTGAAATCCTCCGGCCATGCCGATTGCTGCAGGCCCGCGGAGAGGGGGGATTCCGGATCCACACGTCGCAACGGGACGCGACTGGACGTAGGGGCCTCGCGGCTGTCCGCCCGTTCTGGCGTGGGCTCCAGTGCGGCCATCGGCTGGCTCCGAGCCTCTTGCATATCCCACACGGCTCCGCGGAGGTCCGCTAGCTCCCGTTGGAGCGTGCCGATGGCCGTCAGTAGAGCGCTCTCTACCGTTACCATGGCTGGGGTTACCGGCGCACCTGATTGCACCGTCGGGACAGTAGCGACCATGGCCTGAACTCCTGAGTCGCTCGGCGCGCCAGTGCGGTGGACTTCGGAGTCGGAGACGAGGTTGACGATGCTGCCGTGGCCACTCGCCGCTGCCACACCGGATGTAGAGACGGTGGCCGTGCCAGCATGGGCATCGGCGTTACCGCTCCTGACAACCCGGTCGGTGCTGCCGGTGCCGACTGTCGCGCCAGCGGTGGGGTCAATCATCGCGCCATGAGCGTCGACGTTCGTAGCTGCAGCGCCCATGTCGACGTCCGCACCCGCAATCGCCGACGCCGAAGCTCTGGTGTTGACACGCGTCTCCGTCGTGTTCCTCTTCTTCTTCTCCGCCGTCGATGATGGAGTTTTATTCGGTGCCATCCTTCTTCAGATCTTGAGGCTTGCTCTTGTCGTCCCCACGGACGGCGCCAACTGTCGTGGTTACAGACCAAACAGAGAGAATGGTAGTGGAGAGTTAGGTGAGCAATGCTTGGGAGGCTTCCCCATGGCATGGATGGCTTTTATATATATATATATATATATATATATATATATATATATATATATATATATATATATATATATATATATATATATATATATATATATATATATATATATATATATATATATATATATATATATATATATATATATATATATATATATATATATATATATATATATATATATATATATATATATATATATATATATATATAGGACGAGTGTTTCATGCACCATGGTGCCTAGGCACCAATATCAATACCAGTTGATTTGCTTGAGATTCGCATGTTTGATGTGGGTATCTTCATATACCCATAAAAAGTATATTTGAGATGTCAAACTCAAAAAATTTAAATTCAACTTCAGTTTAATTAGTTTGAACTATTTTTATGTTATATACTCACTTGTAGTTGCATTGAACTCAAAAGTAGTTCAAACTAATTTGAACTGAGTTCAAAACTTACTTACCATAAATATATCAAGGGTATAAAACATTTTCATACCCAAACTCAAAAAATTATCAATCATACACGTGTATCGGATGTTGGTGCCTAGGCACCATGGTGCCTTATGTAATTTTCCTATATATATATATATATATATATATATATATATATATATATATATATATATATATATATATATATATATATATATATATATATATACACATATACATATTTGTTGCAGCTACATATATATAATGGGACACCAGGGTGCCCGGGCACCAAGCCTCCTTGCCTTTGGATTGCTTTTAGATGCGTACTAATGCAATGGTATATAATATATCATGCATGGTAAATCAATCATAGATGGAAAGTCTTAATCATGGATGGAAAGTCTCAATCACACTAGCACGCATCTAAGAACAATCCAAAGGCAGAAAGGTTTGGTGCCCAGACACCATGGTGCCCCTGTTATTTATACTTTATATATATATATATATATATTCACATGGGAAGTGTTTTACAATTATGTTCTTACATCCAAGTATCCCTCTCAAGGGCATTTACGTCATTATACATGTCCCATTTTGGGCTTTACAACCTTCTAACAGGCCGACTGGGTTTAGGTGGGGGCCACCCCTACAACACTATTCTTTTAGTTTTTCAATGTTTTTTAGATTTTAGTTTCGCTTAACAATCATTATTTATTAGACTAATAAGCTCTAACCATAAGCTGCAGTTCAAAAGAATAGACATTATGGATCTCTTCTTTTCGGCTTCAACATTTAGATTTTCTATGGTAAACTACTTTTCTACAGTAATTAACTTTCAAATGAAGTGTCTTTTCAAAATAAAGTCTACAAGTTGATTATAGTAAATATTATAACAACCTCATCTATATCAGTCAAAATCATATAGAGGTTCTCTTGCTCCGTACTCTCTTTCACAGTTTTCTATCAGCTATTACTATTCATCAGCCAGAGCTAAAAGCCATTTAGAGCTAAAAATCATCTACCTCAGCCCAAAAAAAATATACCTTATATTTTCCTGAACACGTGAAATCATGCCGACAATATTATCATTTTTTTCGTCCAAATCTAACGGGTGCAAGGCAATTAGCACAGGAGAAATTAATGGCAATGCCCAGATTACCCCTCATTAGGACAGGTAAAATAGGCACAAGATTATGTTTTAGCTCCAAATTATGATGGATGCGCAGTTTAGCTAGCACTAATTTCTAATGTATACACTCTTTCACATTTCTGAATAGTCTTAAAAAAACATTTCTGAATGAAATCTAACCTATCCCGCCCCCCAAAAATAGAAAAAAAAACACCAAGTATGCACGAACAAGATAATTTAACCAAGAAAGAATCAAATTGCCTAGAACTAATTACATAAGATACACAGCGAATTCTGGAACTCAAATGAACAATTTATAGGGGTTAAAATGTGAAGTACATAAACTTAAGAGCAATTCGACCTGCAATATTTCCTAACCATGGAACCTTTGAAAACCTGAACTACAAATGCTGTTGCTCCATTGACATATTCTATCACTGACAGGCGACGGCTCACGGCAATCCCCACAAACATGGTCAATAATTATGAACGCAAGTTATACAACAATAAACATAAAACGTGTTGTTCACAATCTCAGTAGATTACCATCCGTCCTTGCTAGGTTACCGCATTCGAATTTAGCGAGCGGTAACCAACTTACATCACCGAGAGCTTCACAACAAATTTATTACAGTACATTTGCTTCATATCTAAGCGCACTGACATTTAGTGCTAGACTACTGATAAATTTATTGGTCATGCCAATGTACTCAACTATAGCTAATTGAGCATCCGGACCTCAGCCCGAATTACAATCTGGATTGTGTTCCTCCAGCAACAACTATAGTTTCAGCTGTAATGAATGATGCATCATCAGATGCCAGGAATGCGGCGGCTGCAGCCATGTCTTCCACAGTACCCAATCTCTTAAGTGTACTCCTCTCAATAAGCTCATTTCTCTGCAGAATGATGTGGTTAGGTACATACACATGCATGGAAGAAAAAATACATTGGATTAACCCGGTACAGCTGAAACTATTTATACAGCAATATCGTTCTGAAATGAGTTGTATCCAGTAGAACCTATAAGACGAGTAGTGCCCATGTGAAGATAACACAAGCACTGGGCCAACAGTAAACATAAGGGAAATTAAAAATTTTAAAAAACTTAGCCCTGTTCTCTTATACTTTAATGATGACATACGAAACTAATAAGACTACAGGAATGTAACAGTTGACTATTCAAAGTTGAAGAAACTATGAATTAGCTAATGGAGTTCACCACAGAATGATCATGGCGATAGAGATATCGATATCAAATTGCGATGAGATTAATATAGTACAGGATGAATATAGGCCATGACATATCTATCTGTCGGTTATCATCTATAAATAAGTAATGCAGCTAACAGCTAATCGATCATGATTGTGGGAGTACTAAGATCACCTTGACAATGACCTTTTCGGTGAAACAGTAACATACCTAACCATCCCAAAAACAACCTAGTACTTGTAGATCATTCAATGTCAATTAAGATGGTATTCTAAGTCAGAAAAATTCTAATAACTCCACATGGCAAGCATAAGAAGGCACATGGCTAACCTTCGCCAATCTAAACTAATGGTCAATGTCTTAAGTTCATGATGGGGTAAATATCATATAAAAGAGGGCCGGGATGGCACAGCTTGATGGAGTGAGATACTAGAGTAGGGATAAATAGACCATAGATGTGAGAGAAGACTTTTGATAAGGAAAAGACTAATTATTTCTTCTTCTTGCTTGATCTCATAAGTTACAATTCATGGCCTTTTATAGGGTTGAGGTTAACTTGGCTGTCCCCTAAACCTCAAACACTATCTCTAACAATCCAATCTAAACAAACCAACTACAAGAGATAAGATCCTGATTCTAACTCTGTTAAAGATAATTTCCTAATCAAACAATTAGATCAAACTGAAGCAAACCAATAGATAAGATGCAGTTCGTGCTACAGTAACTACAGTACAGTACCGCACTGCAAAACTTAGGAAAGTCTGCCCCTCCAAGGAAAAAAAGAAAGAGAGGAGGCTATAGTCAACTTCACCCAAAGTTCCTAAAGTATCACTAAGATCACCCTGTTATGGCCTAGAATCTCGGCGTACACGTAGCAGGTGAGCAAACAATACACGAGCATTGCAGCAACCGCAAACAATACCGCACAGTACTATAGCAATGCGTGAATAGCATCACGAGGGCATGGTAGCAAGACGTAAACAGTACCCATGTGTACTGTAGCATGGGCAAAATTGGGTGATTTGCCGGTATATTGTGGATTAGGAATATAATAATCAGTTTCTTTATTATTTAGACTTATTTTCATGTATTAGAGATAAGTTTCCTATTATTAAAGATTAGTTTTCTCAATATAGAGATATATTCCTTAGGGGTTAAGTTTAACCATCCCTATAAAAAGGATAGCATTGTATCTATTATTATTAAGCAAAGAAATAAATAAAGTTCTTTAGTCTCTTTTCTTCAACAGGTCTCAGAGCCTTGGTCACGGCATAGCCGATCGATCAAGGGCAAGTGCCGTGCCCTTAATCCTCGGACCCGTATTTCATCTCAAAAGAAAGCAACATCCACTTCAAATCTAAAATGAAATCCGCGGTTCTTATCTTGAGTTCACCCATCTAGGGCAACTGCAGGAGCAGTGGTGCCATTGAGAAGCACTTCTTTTGTGGAGATTCTTGACCTTCTGACATATCTTGGGGAACTCAAGATGTCATACCCAGAGCTGGTGCCTTTTTGGTGTTACATGACAGCCTTTCCAATTGTAGACAGATGTAGCAAAACCCACTGTTCTCCACCCTCCTTGCCCCATATTGTGAATCTTGTCTCTTATGAAACCTATAACATGCTAATTTTTGTCTGTATGAATAGTTTTGTTCTTGAAAGTTCTTCGTTCATTTTTTGTCTTAAGTGTACCAATGATCAGACTGCTATCTTGATTTCAAAAATGTGATGAAAGCTGTGTCAGGTGAAAATTGCAAATAAAGCCTTCGGGTTTATTTCCAGAAATGTTAGTTGTAATATTATCTCATCTTGGGAATATTTGCTGTAAAACTTCCTCATTTTAAATAGAATTTTGCATCCATTTTCCCGTCTATCCAAACAAACTGTTATGTATTTAGAAATTCAAAACAATTCATGGGAAATTCAGTGTATTTCTATTGTAATGATGGAGGTCTTGTTGGTTCCCTGCATACCAATTGTGCAGTAAAGCACAAGGTCAAACAGGTTATAGTGCAAAGTTTGTACTGCCAAGTGCCAAGCAGAAAATCTATCAAAAAGAAAGGTGAGCAATCAAATTTTATTTATCACACAGAAACATAGAAAATGTTTAGGATTGTCCTCTTGTTTCACTGGCACTTTTAAGTGCGATAGGTTTTTTTTTTGTGTGTAACTAACTGGGTGTCAAAATATATAACAAATGGAGTATGGTGAAAAAAATTCAGAAATTACTTACAATGGTCTCATTAGTTGTGAGGAAATCAGCAAAACGTGTAGGAACAAAACCAGGGGCTATACAGTTAACACGAGTATTTGGCCCCATCTCAGCAGCAAGAGCCTACAAAAGGAGAGCATCCATAATATTGTCAGTGGAGAGCATCCATAATGCAGTCAGTGGACAAAATAGTTCATCAGGTGTAAAACAATGTATACCATAACAATAAAATATCTTCAGAACATAAGAGAATGAATAATGATCCATTGATGACACAAACCGCCTGACTTGTAATACAACATCAGCTGCCATGAAATTTCATAATGTTCTATAAATTACTAGTCATGAGACCAATGTGGCATTCTGAAGTATAGGTCCCATGCAACATGTAGTGTCGTATGAAAGTGTAATAGTTATCATGCTAATTTACAATTTCTATCTAGAGTGCTCATTGGTTTGCGTGTTCATAGTCACATATATCATGGTTAGGCCTTTGCCGGAAGTGAATATGGTTAACTGGGATATACTTCAAAGTATATAGAACATATCTTTAGCTCAGGTCGCAAACATATCTTGTGTTTGGGTTTCATACCTACAGCAAATAGTGTTTGAGGATTGGGAGGAAATCTAGTACCAAACTCAAAAACTTTCTTGAGGTAGTCCAACATCCAAGTTCTTATATAGGCACAACATTCTAATTCCCAAGCAGAAAAAACTTCAAGGTGTAAATTTTATGAACTTGTTACTACTAGATCACTTTGCTTAATTTTTTGGGGGCATATCCCACGCTGTCAGTGTCAGGTTTGCTCTCCAAAATCCAAGTATCACCATACACATGGTGCATGTCTCAGCAGTCGAATATATCTCCAAGGGAAATATGTCTGTCATTTATGCTCCTTCAATCCAGTGTTTGTTGGTTAAACATCTTAGGATTAATAGGTTTTTTATATATAGGTTTATAAAATTTAAAATAACTAATAACCACAGTAAAACATTGTTCACTGTTTTCTTTACAAAAGTACAATGATAAGACAGTCATGATATCAATCAATTCAGAGGCACCAGTATGACAATGACAAAGGAATAGCATACACCTTTGTGAGACCAAAAAGGGCAGTCTTTGTGACACCATACATCGTTAATACTGGTTCTGGATTATAACCAGAAATTGAAGAAATTATTATCACAGATGATCCCTTCCGTAAGTGTGGTGCAGCGTCCTAACAACAGGAAAATGAAAACAGATTAATAACATAAAAGTCGATTTATAGGGATTTAGGATGGAAAATTCATTCAAATTGTAAATTAGGATTTAGGATGGAAAATTCATTCACCTGAAGAAGAAGAATAGAAGCCTTGACATTAATATCCCATAGTTTGTCAAGAACAGATTCTTTCATTTCGAGTATGCCATCTACGGAAGGATTTGCGGCGGCATTGGAGACAACAATATCAATATGTCCAAAATTCTGCAATAACATAATTTCTTTTACTACTACAAGAATCATTTTGATACTACCTGATTGCTACAACTTCAAGGACAAGTCCGCAAATGTAGAACACTTCCTAACACATGAGTAACTAACAGTATGCAACTTTCTGACTGAAAGAAGCAATTTGTGATAAGGAAATATACAGTTCAGATGCATCCAAATAAACAGTTCTTTCCAACTAGGTATGAACTGCAGATCATAAAACTCTTGTTTCATCATCCTGACAATACCACTGTACACACAAATGGATTAAGCGAGCATCAACCATTTTCTTAGAACGGCGAGGCAGTAATCTCAGCCCCAATTTCATCAAGAGAAGAAACCGATATGCAGAGCAGTTTAGATTCAATTAAACAGCAACTGTAACAAAATTTAAAGCAATGATCGCTACAGTTGTGGATAAACATGCACTGATCTGTGAATAAAATTTCTGGTTTTAAAAAATGCTGTATTCAGAATTCCAGTCGCACATTCTGCCCACCAGTCAACAAGAAAGCTATGCTCAGATGAGGTGCAGAAACTAGTCAATATTTCAAAAATAACATACATCTAGTAAATCTAATCCTCAGTCAGACCCAAATTCCACTACAGAGTGCCGATTTCATTCAACTCGCAACTCCTAAGTAACGAATCTGACAATGTAACCCATCTGAATCCAAGAACCACGGCACTCGCACGGAGTCACCCCACAAAAAAATCCCAATTCTCACCTTGACGGCCGTGTCGATGAGGTTCTTGCGCTGCTCCGCGTTAGAGACGTGGCAGACGGCCCCGACCACGGTGATCCCCTTCGCCATGAGCCCCTCCACCGCCTCGTCCACGTTCTTCTGCAACACCAAGAAACTCAATCAGAAAACGAGCACGCGCCGAGGCAATCAAGATCCAAGAAGAGCAAGGAAGGGCAAACGAGAGGGCTCGACCTGCTTGCGTGAGGAGATGACGACCGCGGCGCCCTCCCGGCCGAGGCGCTCGGCGATGGCGAGGCCGATGCCCTGCGTGGACGCCGTCACGACGGCCACCTTCCCCTCCAACCGCCGGCACTTGACCTCCATCGCCGGCCTAGCTTCTCGCGGTGCTCTCCTTGCTGCCTGCAGTTGTCCGGATGGAAGCGTGCGGTAGTAGGTAGGGGTGAAAACGGGTCGGGTTAATCCCGACCGATCCGACACCGAATCCGATTGGAACCGAATCCGACTAGTACCGAATCCGGAGAAAAAATATGGGTTAGGATATGGTAACAGTAATATCCGTCCGAATCCGAATATCCGTCCGAATCCGTTACGTCTTCAAGTATGATTTGAGTTAGTGCTACTATTTGACGTTTCATTTTCTTTTGTAATGGTAAAATAAAATCTTCCACATCGGCTATTAAATAGTAACATCAAGTCGGTCGTCCTACTCCATTTACTGCCTTGTATGCATTCCTTACAAACAAGTAGGGTGCAAATGAAATGGGTTAATCCCGGCCGATCCGACAGAATCCGATTGGTACCGAATCCGATTGATACCGAATCCGGAGAAAAAATATGGGTTAGGATATGGTAACAGCAATATCCGTCCGAATCCGATCCGTTTTCACCCCTAGTAGTAGGTCCCTTTGTATAAAAGGCTGGAGACGCGTCGATGGAACAGAGGCAGGCATAGCGGCGTGGCGAGAATATTCGCTTGGACACTGCCCGTCTGCCCCAGTTTGCCTGGACACCGGAGCGTGGGCCAGATCATACTTGTTGAGGAACCATGGTTGGTAGATTCAGGGCCTATTTGGTTCATGACCAGAAGTTGACTAGCCACAAGTTAGACGTACCACAGTTTTTAGATAACTGTTTGGTTCACTGACGTAACTGTGGCATGCCACACTTTCTTAGCACCCGGCCCCACACGTCATAGACTCAGTTTCTTGCCAAACTTTGCCACAAGTGTGGCTTCGATTTTGTTAGCCACACTTTTTGTGGCAGCCACATATTGCCTAAGTTTAGGCATGGCAAGGTTAGGCACCAACCAAACAGGCCCTCAATCCGATCGATTTCTCTGTTATATAAAAGATAGATAAATTATAAAAGATATAAATAATAGATTGAAATGTGAAGATAGGGAAAACTTCTAGTATTTCTTTATTACTTTTCTCTCTCATGTATGTACAAAATAACCAATAACACTCCCTATTTATAGCCTAGTGATGAGGTACCCATCATAGGCCAGACTTCAAGCCCAGACCTAGGTTTCCTAACACTCCCACTTGGCCACTCATCCGACACATTCATGCCTCATCAAAACTCCATAAAACCCAGTAGAGAAAATTTAGACAAAGAGTACATGATACATATTATACTGTGTTGCACGAATTGCATTATTAAAAAAACCTTGGCGGAGAAATTTCAGGAAAACTCGTCAAGGGAAAAAGAGTACAATCCACCCAATTTCATTTAATCTTCAGGATTTATTCTTTAAGTATTCAATCTTCATGATCAAGCTTTAATAACGAGCTTGAGAAAAATCTCTCCCTGAATTTTGCACTTCTTTAAGTCTCATCATTCCAATTCCTCGTATGTATCTTTCAAAACCAAATGCTGGGAGTGACTTAGTGGATAAATCTGTAAGATTTTCACATGACTTAGTATGCAGTAACTTAATTTCGTCCATCTTTTGCAATTCATAAGTATAGAAAAACTTAGGATTGATATATTTTGTGAAATGATTCTTTACGTAGCCTGTTTGCAATTGTGTAACACAAGCTGCATTATCTTCATATATAATTGTGGGAGCTTGCATGATATTCATCCCACATGACTGCTGGATGTGGTGAATCATTCGTCGGAGCTAAGCATATTCTCGTGCGGCTTCGTACAGTGCTATGATTTCTGAGTGGTTCGTCAAAGTCGCTACAAAACTTTACTTAGACGATTTCCATGCAGTTCCACCACATAGTAATACATAGCCTATTTGTGACCTTGCGGTATGCAGGTCCGACAGGTACCCTGCATTTGCATAGCTAGTTATATTCAAGTCTTGGTTCTTTCTGTAGAATAATCCAAGATCCTTGCTTCCTTGGAGGTATCGGAAGATATCTTTTATTCCCTACTAATACCTTTTAGTAGGTTCTGCACTATGCCTTACTAATAGGTTTACGGCAAATGCAATGTCTAGTCTAGTGCAGTTTGCTAAATACATAAGTGCTCCTACTGCACTTAAGTGTGGGAATTCTGGTCCCATGACTTCCTCCCCCTCTTTCATAGGTCAGTACAGATTTTTTTCTTGCTGTAAAGATTTTCTGATCATTGCTACTTTCTATGGGTATGCCTTCTCAAAGCCGAACCTTTCTAACACCTTCTGGGCGTAGGCTGACTGATGTACTAATATTCCTTCAGGGACATACTCGAACTGTAAACCTAAGCAATATTTGGTTTTACCCAAATCTTTCATTTCAAATTCTGACTTCAAGTAAGAACTTGCTTCTTTTATACCTTATATGGTCCCGATGATATTCAAATCATCTACATATACTGAGATTATACAAAATTCATTCTACGATCGTTGTATAAATACACAGGGACAATCTCCATTTTTCGTGTAGCATTTCTTGCATAGAAAGTTGCTTAAGTGATTATACTACATCCTGTCTGATTGTTTAAGTCCATACAGTGATTTCTTGAGTTTCACATTGTACAGATTTCTATTTGCTTTGTCTTGGTTCGGGACAGGAATACCTTTAGGTAACTTCATATAAATTTTTGAATCCAAGTTTCTATAAAGGTATGTAGTTACCACATCCATCAATTTTATTTTTATGTTCAGCTTTACTGCTAATGAAATTAAGTATCTAAAGGTGATTCTACTCATGACTGGGGAATAGGTTTCTTCATAATCAACTCCTAGACGTTGAGTGAAACCTTGTGTAACAAGCCTTGCATTATATCTTACAACCTCATTTCTTTCGTTTTTTTTCGAACAAATACCCACTTATACCCTATAGGGTGCACATGGGGAGGTGTGCGGCTTATATGCCCAAACACCTCTCTTTTGTTCGGAGATAATAATTCAGTTTATATTGCCTTTTTTCAATCTTCCCAATCTGATCTTTTCTTACATTCAGCGAGCGATGCGAGCTTTGGATCAAGATCGATGATTGTGGCAATTTTTTTTACCAAATAGATATCAACATTGATTTTTGTCCTATTCATGGAATTCTCCTGTATGCACATAGTTTATAGCTATTTCGTCATGAGTTGATTCTTCTTGTGCTTCTACTTGCTCACCGCTTCTTCCTGTTGCGGTGACAAGTTCATTTAGTTTTTCAGCTCCGATGTGTGCGTACACATCCATGTTGATTTCTCCCTCCATGGGAATATTCAAATCCGGTATGCCCTTTTCTGAAGATGTCATACTGGTGCTAGGTCTCAATTGGCTCCCCTTCTGATTCTGAGGAACTTTAGTGATCATCTGTGTCAAGTCCTTCTTATCCTTTTTCACCAGGCGTCCCCGGTTACTTAGGGTTCGAGGGACCAGAGTTCTCGTCCTTTTATTCTGAGGCTTCTAGACGGGATTAGGGATGCATTCAATTTTCTTTGGTATTTCAACCCTCTCCAGTGCAATGCGTGCAGACACATGCGACTTGATCATGCTCTTTAAATCACTAAAGTGGTCAGGCAGTTGGTTTGCTAATGCTTGTAAATCAATGATCTTCTAGACTTCTCTATTTGTTTCACTAGTGCGCAGGTCATGTGCATGGATTCCTGTGGCTTGCCACGTAATTTCCCGATATTTTTCATCAAGGGATTTATTTCCTCCCCCTAATGTTAGGAAATTATCCTCATCAAATATACAATCATCGAAATGGGCAGTATGCAAATCTCTTATCATGGGTTCTAAATACCTGATTATGGATGTTGTCTCATAACCAACGTATATTCTAGTCTTTCAGAGAGGACCCATTGCGGTATGCTGTGGAGGGGGTATAGGTACATAAACATTGCATCCAAATCTCCGGAGATGAGAAATTTTTAGTGCTGACCCTTGTGATAGTTGCATAGGTAAATAGATGTTGTAAGCCGTTGGTCTAAAGTTGATGAGAGCTGCTGCATGCAGGACTGCGTGTTCCAACATATAGCTGGTAAATTACAATTCTGCAACAGTGCTTGGGTAATAAATTTAATTCTCTTAATTAATGCCTCTGCTAGTCCATTCTAGGTGTGGATATGCGGTACAAAATGCGCAATTGTAATTCTCATTGCCACGCAATAATCATCAAATGCCTTTGAAGTAAATTATTCGGCATTGTCCATTCTGATCGACTTTTATGTGATGATCAGGGAAAATATTTCTAATGCAAATTATTTGCGAGATCAACTTTGCGAAAGCATGATGTCTCGTAGACAATAAATATACTGCGACCATTTCGAGGAAGCATCGATGAACACCATGAAATATTTAAATGGCCCTGGTAGTGGTTGTATGGGACCACAATGTCTCCTTGGATGCGCTCTAGGAATGCAGAGATTTCATACTTTACTTTCAGACTAGAAGGTCTAGTAATTAATTTCCCGGTGGCACATGCGGGGCACAAAAAATCTTCGTGATTCGAGAAATTCTTTAAACTAATATTGTGTCCCTATGAATTGTTAATTATATTTCTCATCATCCTAAAACTTGGGTGGCCTAATCTGTCATGCCAGAGACAGAAAAGTTTAGAGCTTCTAAATATTGTTTTTAGGGCAGTATAGGCTGCAGGTGTCTTGATGTTAGTGTAGTATAACCCAGTTTCTAATGAAGGAAGTTACCCTTTTTCTCATTTGCTTCACGCTTCGTAATGAGCATGTATTCCTTACCATACTCTTCTTCAGTCTAAATATGGAAACCGTTGGTGCGAATATCCTTGAAATTTAGGAGAATTCTAATCGATTTTGGGTACAATAAGACTTCTTGAATGACCAAAGTTATGCCCCATTGGGAGTATAATTGTGGCTCTTCCTGAGCCTATTATACAAGCATTGCTACCGGCGATAGTTGTAAGGCTACCAGCATTCTTATTAATCGACTAAAAGTATTTTGTCTCTCTTAAGATGGTATACGTTGTGCCGCTGTCGACTAAGCACACTTTCTCCATAGGGCGCCACACATGTTCTAATATAAAGTATTTTATTAATATGTAGTAGAAGGCAATCAACACATAAATAAAATACTTCAATATCAGAGCATATCATGCTATTATAAACTGAATAAATGAATGAATTATTCAATATCATCCAACCATCACAAGAAAATAAAATTGTTTGAGTAGTATCTGTGCAAATCCTAACTTATTCCTTCCGCACATAAAATAAATGACAAAAGTCTAAATGCATTCTATGGATTAATCTGAATCTGCTAAGAAGTCAAAGACTTCGGCTGCTATCTTTTGGGGGGTGATATGCTCTTCCAGAGAAATCATGGCGGTGGCAGCTGCAATGTCCAAAAGGGGGTGCTGCTGCCAGTTTGGTTTCAACCTTCATTAGCGTAGACAGCTGCTTAGAACTCTCCCCCTCAACAGATGCAAAGTGGGTTTCATACTGCCCTTTGCCATCCTTCTTCTTCTGAGTTTGGAAGGCATCGATAACATGCTATGGCTCTTTACAAATCCACGACCAGTACCCCCACTTGCCACACTTGCAGTAGGATTGGTCTTGCTGACCATAGGGCTTACCATCCCGCTTTGGCTTGCTTGCCTTATTCTCACGTGGAGCATCTGACTTGCCTTTCTGGGTTGCGGTCTTACCCTTCCTTCCCCTTTTCTTCATTATAGACTTCCGCACCTTATAGCTCCTGACGTTGCCTTCACGGCCAGCGGAGCTCTTAGGTGGCTGTGTGACATAGTTCTTGTTGAGAACTTCATCCTGAGCCTCTGCAATCTGCATCATATCAATCAATTTAGCATACTCCTTGTAGCCATCTTGACGACAGTTGCGTGCAGAATGTACTGCATTGGGGTGGAAGGTGGATAGGGTCTTCTCAATTTTTTTCTCATCTGTGATCTGCTTGCACAAAGTTGAAGATTGATACAAATTCTGTACAGAGCAAAATTGTACTCCCCGACTATTTTGAAGTGGCAAACATCAATCGGATCCACTCTTGCTCTGCTTAAGGAATGATAGTGTACTTTAGCCTCGCGAATCGCTTCTTGAGTGCAGTCTGTAATACTAGCGCACTCTTCTTTGCCATGTACTTATTCTTGAGAGTGAGACAGAGATGGTACCTGAGGAAGTGAAGTGCCTGAGCATTTTCCTCAAGGGTGGGTTTGGCATCCTGCGATGCACCAATCCCAATGGCAGCGCGGAGCTTCTTGGCTCCAAGTACTATCTCAACATCGGAAGCCCAAGTCAAGTAGTTTTGGCCATGCTGGGCCAGCTCCTTGAACTCTCGGTTCGTGATGCTTATCATCTACATGTGCATGAAGGGAATAAATAAGTTTACTACTGGTAAACATGCATGGAATAAATTTACTGCAGGTAAATAAATTGGATAATGATACAAAAGATTCTTGTAATGTTCCAAAATTTTCTATGCATTTCTATAAATTTTACTGTTAATTTTGGTGATTAAAGGCAATTTAAATAATTACGATTAATCAAAACATTAAATAAATACAAAAAACATAAAAAATAATAATGACAGTACTAAACATGCTTCAAATGATAAAAATAATTCAACAATTGAATTCCTGAGGCCCTTTTATGCCGGAATATGAATTTTCAGTGAATTCAGCAATTTTCGAGGGCATATATGCAAATTTTCAATTCAGATAAAACTTTTCGCGTAATTTCCTGATTCTTCAAGGGCCTTTTTGCAAAATTCAGGACCCGTCTGAAAGTTCTGAGGTCCCTTCTGTAATTTTCAAGATTTGGGGGCCTTTTGCAAAATTACCAGTGCCCCTCGGGCCGGGCCTTCCCCGGCCCAATTCCATACTCGGTTTTTAGCCCGGTGGCCCAATCAGACATCTGGCCCATCACCCCTCATGGGGCTAGGGTTTTAACCCTAGCCCATGTCCCCCTCGGCGGTGGCGGTGGGCGCGAGCGACCGGCGGCTGCCGGTGGAGGTGTGCGGGCTGGCGGTCGTGGTGCATGTGCGACGAGCGGCCAGGCTTGTGCAGCGGCTTGGGGTGATGCCGAGCGACGACGGCGGCCTCGAGTGGCGACTACGAGCGGCGGCCGGGCGCGCTGGCGGCGTGGCGGCCTCAGGCGACGGCTTTGGGCCACCATCGTTGGGAGGCCAGCAGCCGGCGGCGGGCCAGCACAGCGCTCACGCGCGATGGCTGTACGGGGCCGGCGGTGTGTTCCGCCGTGCAATTTTTTTTCCTTTTTTCTTTTTTTTTTCAATCTACAATGCAATCAATATCTACTCTTTCATGTAATCTATCGAGCAACATTGTGCCAACGACTTCAAGTTTGCTCGCGGTAGATTAGAGCAGATTTGCACCGTAGAAAATAATTTAGAAAGCAAAATCTATAGAATTTAAAGCGATCTAGATATAGACAATTCAATCTACTAATGCTTTGATGATTACCTTTTGATTCACCGGAGCGATTCGTGCTGATAACATGTTGAGGAGTCATCGCTGGCAAGTCTAGTCCGATCAATTCCTCTACTATGCAAAAGACGGATCAATCATAGAAGACACAAATAGTAGATTGAAACATAGAGATAGGGAGAACCCCTGATCTTTCTTTATTGCTTTTCTTTCTCATGTATGTACAAAATAGCCAATAGCACTCTATATTTATAGCCTAGTGTTGAGGTACCCATCACTGGCCAAGGCTTCAAGCCAAGGCCCAGGTTTCCTAACAAATACCAACATATCTTTATTAATTATTCAAAAATTGTGAAGGCCATCCTACCCATTTTTTTTTACCGTAGGCCAATGACATTTGGCTATTAATGGCTCTTGACTATGTTTTTGAGATGATAGAGACATCGACGCAAATAACACATACAATTTTAGATTCAGGAAACTGTTTGAAGAAACTCGTCTGTTTGTTTCGGCTTCTAGAGAAGCCAAAATCAAAAGTGACAAAAGGCCAAAAAGAGAAAGGCCATAGTGTGTAGACCTGGCGAAATAGGGCAAATCAATGGTATCAACCTGAGACATAGTGTTGTTGGCCTGGCCTAATGGGGCATGTTGTGCTTAGGCTGGCACGATACGCACAATAACTCTCCTGTGATAGTGCGGTAATTCTCCTTTGGTAGTGCAGTAAAATTGCTTACAATTAACAATAAAATTACTTGTGTTATGATTTTTGCACTCTTCTAAACGTGGATGGATGGCTTGGCGATAAAATTATTTGCGATTGGCAATAAAATTACTTGTAGCTAACAGTAAAAATACTTACAATAGTGCTCAATGGGTCATCGGTGACCCGTTGAGCTAAGCGTGCCTGGATTAGCCTAGCACAAGCCAACCTCTCTCTGTATTGTGCTTGGATCAAATGGCAGGCACGTAGGCGAGCACAATATGGAACGATAATTTATTCAAACCAATCGTGTCGAAGCTAATCCGATCGTACCCTATTCAGACCTGTGCCATGTCATGGCAAGCGGGCCATTTGGCCAGGTCTAATAGTGTGGTACTAATTGAAAGAAGGAATATACTTTTATACTTTTCTCGACAGTGATTTACATAATCTTTAGCTAGTGCTTAGTTTGGCGATACCTTATAGCTTTTTTACTGTAGTTGGCTAATTTTTCACTGTAACTGATGGTAGATTATTTGGTGTAATTAAATTTAAAAAATAAAAAATAAGTTAGCTCATCACAGACAATACAAAGGAATACGGGGAAAAAAAACCAAAAGCGAGAAAAAAAAAACAAAATAAAAAAATAGTGAACTAAAAGCCATAAAATGAAACTAAAACGAAGGGGTTGTACCTCACTCTCATGTTCTTTCTTCTAAGTTACCCTTCCTCTCACATCCGATCCCCCGGTGTTTGCGCCGCCATCAGCTGATTTGTCGACACCATTGGTTGATTCACAACTGTTGTTGGGCCTCCCCTCAGCTGTTGTTCGACCTCATCATCAAGCAGCTGTGGAGGCAAGAAATCGAGGGTGACGAGGAGCTTGAGGAGGGACCGCCAAATCCAAAGGCACGGTGGCTACAACACCTCCTAATGTCTAGCTTCAGCTGAGCTGGCGAGATCCGGCATGATCCTACTGATGGCGTGTGTTGTAGGGGTGGCCCCCACCTAAGCCCAGCAGGCCTGCTAGAGGGATGTAAGGCCCAGAATGGGACATATGTAATGACACAAGTGCCCCTAAGGGGCATACATGGATGTAAGGGTATAAGTGTAAAAGCACTCCCCATGTGGATATAAATATACGAAACAGGCCACGGGGGAAACCCTAAGCCATTGCTCACATAACTCTCCACTACCATACTCTCTCTCTCTGTTTGGTCTGTAACCACAACAGTTGGTGCTGTCCGTGGAGAGGACAAGAGCAAGCCTCCAAATCCAAAGAAGTATGGCACCAAAGAAAGCTTATCGTCGGCGGCAACGAAGAAAAAGGTGAGAGCGGCGGAATCTCGCGTCAATACCAGGGCTTCGGCGTTGGCAGTCGCAGGCGTGGGTGGTGATGCAGGCATGATGGTCGCGAACACCGGTGTTCACGACGCGACGCCCGACACCGACGTTCACGACGCGACGCTCGACCCCGCCACCACCGACGCGACGCTCGACCTTGCCACCACCGACGCGACGCTCGACCCCGCCACCACCGACGTGACGCTCGACCCCGCCACCACCGGCTTCGTCACCGGCTCCAGAGTCCTTCACGCCAGCGCAGCGGGCAGCCCGGGAGCGCAGGTCGTGGTTGCCGCCGCTCCGGCCGCATCGCCAGGTGCGCCGACGGCCCCACCCACTTCCATGATGGAGAACGCCCTGCTGGCGGCCCTCAGCGTGTTTCAACGGGAGCTCACGGATCTCCGCGGGGCCGTGCGGGACATGCAAGAGGCTCGGAGCCAATAGACCCCACTGGTGGTCGTATCAGAGCCCGCGCTGGAGAAGGCGGATAGCCGCGACGCCCCCACATCCAGCCGCGTCCCACTGCGACGCGTAGACCCGGAGTTTCCGCTTTCTGCAGGTTTGCAGCAGGCGGCGTGGCCGGAGTACTTCAAGTTCCCCAGCGCCATCGAGCCGTACAAAGGCGGCACGGACCCTCGGGAGTTCGTGCACGTATACGAGACCGCTATCGAAGCCGCTGGTGGAGACGACATTTCGAAGGCGAAGGGACTTCCCCTCGTGTTGCAGACAGTAGCGCTTTCTTGGTTTTTCACCATCAAGCCAAACTCCATCTACGTCTGGGAGCAGATCTGCGACCGCCTCTACAATAGTTTCCAAGGAAACTACGTTGAGTGCGTCGACGTGGATCAGCTCTTCGCCGTCAAGCAAAAACCCTCGGAGAAGCTCTGTGACTACTACAAATGCTTCGCTAAGGTACGCTGCCAGGTCAAGGATGTCAACGAAACAACCATCATCAATGCAGCGATACAGGGTCTTCGCCCGGGGCCGCTTGCCGAATACAACGCGCGAAAGCCAGTCAAGTCGGTGGCGAAGCTCTTCGACAAAATGGAAGAGTACGCCCGGGCAGAGGAAGATGTGTCAGACCCAGATTTTATAATCCAGAATCTACTGTGTTTAGTTGCACTATTCCCTAGATCAGTAGATAGTGCACACAGTTACAGTAATGGACATCAAATTTACATACCATGCGGAAGCATAATTAAAATAATAAACTTACTCATGGGCCGATTAGGCCGAAATTCAGAAAGTTGCAGCAGCGGAAGAACGAAGCACACAAGTGGGACCTTGGGACATGCCCACAGCGACAACCGGAGGTTCGCGACCTAATTCTGACATCTTCATCTTTTACGCGGCTTGTCCAATCTTGTTGCCGAGGCGAGGTGACTTGATCCTTGATTCTGAATTTTTGTCGCAAAAGCGAGCGTGAGCACTCCGACCCGTGCTCGCGAGCCAATACCTGAGAATGCAAATAAATAGTATGCATGGCATAACAAAGGAAAGGCTCGGGTTATTTTATTTGCCAAAAATTGCTTTTAGCAGCATTATTATTCTTATTTAATCAAAGTTTTATTATTACTACCTAACTCCACACTACAATTACCAACATCGACTTAATCCACCGAAAATGCACTCTATTTATTGACTGTTGTCTAAAACTCCAAACAGCAAGTATCGTCATTTATTTAATCCACCGATCATACTTTGTATTTTGAATTACTATTCATCAGCCCCTTACCTCTGAACTCTAATAATTCTCTAACATAATTACTTTCAATCCACCGATATCATTTGTATTCAATCCTTTTTGTCATTGATTCCAACCCATAATCCATCTCATTTTCTTCTATCTATCACTAGCTAATCCTCAAATATACTTCCACCGAAAATTCAATTTACCAAGATTATAATCCATTAATTGTTATGCATCCTCCAATCTTCTCATAAATTCAATTCATCCCTCTAGTACTTGATCACTCCTATTAATTCCCATTATTGCCAATATCTTCCAAGAATTTATATTAATCATTAGTGTAGCAATCCGGCGATTTACCTTTGCATCCCATAATTCTCCAAAATCGATTCATTACTATATATCCATCAAGAATATCACTAATCAAGAATTATACTCCAATACTTGTATTATTTCTCCTAATTCCTGAAAATTCGATTGGATCATTTATCATTTAAATCATCTATATAGCCTATCTATTCAGCTAGACTTCACCCATTTATCTCTCTTAGAACCCACACTATCATTTCCTATTCAAGATCGACATGAATCCACCAATACCTTCGTGTGTACTCTACAAACATTCCTCTCTTTTACTCGCGACCCTGTTTATTCCACCCATATTTTATTTTGTAAGAATAGGAATGCCACTATTTGAAATATAATACATAAAATTTCCTGAGACCTAGCAGTTTTGAACAAAAACATTATGTTCAAGGAATATTAACATGATTTTCCATACATAAGGCATCACACCATATGACACCTTTCAGCGTTATAGCCGCTTAACTTATCACTAGGACGACACCCAGGACAATTCCAAATCAGGGCAGTCCATCGCCCTTCCACTTTTTCGTTCCCGGTTTTCAATATTTTGTAAACAGAACTATATCTAGTTAAGTTCCCATGTCCGCCCTTGACCGTGGGCACGGCTATTCGAATAGTTTTGACTCTGCAGAGCTTGTACACTTTCACCACAAGAGATAATCAACTCGTTGCCCCACATGATACCGTAGACATGCGGTTGAGCAGACCATCACAGTGACTTTTCAAAGTATCTAGGCCCTTTTCTCATCTCACCCTTATGGGAAACGCCCACTGCGGTGGGTCCCATCTCTTGCTGGATGTTTTCCCGGCCACTCGCGGCGGACTTCTACCTCTCCGCAACGTGGGGCACCGGAAAACTTCACCCTCCACCGGTGTCCCTTCAGCCCCCTTGCCATAGCGTAGCCCCTTCAACCCCTACCGGTGAGATGAGTCCGGACTTGATAAATTTACTTAGCCAAATCGTACTTTACGGACTTGTGGTTGTACTGTTTTACTTGGGAGGTCATGACAAGATTCGGTCCTTAGTGGTATCTGGGCGGTCTATCACTATCCCACTTTGTGCATCCACTGCACCACACATACACACCCTCGAACCAATCCGCCGAGATATTTAAGCAAGTTGGGGATTTTGAGATTGTAAAATAATCATATCGGATATACGGTCATTGTCCCCATGATCGCCCAAACGATTCTTGAGATTTAAAATGACAATGATGCTTGGGGGCATTTCAGCGCCCCACGTATGTCTATGCAGTACTAAGCGTAGCATATTATTAGGGACTTATTTTCGAAATGATTACTGTTATAATTTTACTAGGGCGACAACGTTCATACATTCAAATATTTCAATAGAGGGTGTAATATTATTCAAGGTAAACAGTGACATATAACTAGAATACTAAATTTAGCATGTATTTGCATATAAAATATCAGCATGCAATTTGCTAATTTTGAATCAAAGTAATTTGCAGAAATGTAGGTTCAACATGATCAAAGTATTGACTCGCCTTGGTCACAGTGGTCGGGTGCTTGATTATCCGGATCTTCTAGTGCTGCTGCCTCGAATTCTTCTTCTTGAGCCTCGTAAGCTATTGTAATCGTGCGCGAAAATTTGAATAAAAAGAAAACATCAAATCAACAAAATATCACCAGAAATTCAAATGAACTCTAAAAATTATGATTTTAGTTCCATTGGATAGATCTTGAATTTAGATGAATTTATAAATTTGTCTCACTCAATTTGGAGTTAAAATGAGAAAGTTATGATTATTTGAAGTTCTCAGTTCAATTAATTCCATAAAATATGAAATTTCTGACAGTGGGACCCACTGGTTATTTAAATATTTTAATCTTTTTATTATATTCTTTAACACATGTGTATGACATGTGGGACCCACATGTCATTTTCTTTTTATTTTAATTCTTTTCTTCTTTGTCACGACAAGTGGGGTCCATCTCTTGCTGGTGGGGTCCACTGTCGATGAGGGTCTCGGTGCAGATGTGCCACTGACCGGTGGGGCCCAGCGGTCAGTCGGCCGCTCTGGTTACACTGGCCGACAGGTGGGGCCCACTTGTCAGCGGGGATTTTAAAAGAAATTGCTCGGCCATGAGCGCGAGCCGGGCTCGAGCGCGCCGCGGAGGAGGAAGAGATGCGCTGCGTTAACCAAGTGGGCGGGGAGGCTTTGCCTACCCCATAAGGGCAGCTTACCCTTTTGAGGTAGCTCACGGAGGCGGCCAGGCAGAGGAGAAAGAAGACGGCGGCGCCGGCGGCGAGTGGTAGCCGGAGGGGTCCGGGTCGTGCGTAGAATACAATCCTTGCGTGGCGAATCTTACGTGTAGGCGGCGGGGGCGCGATGGCGGAGAGGGTCGCGCGCGTGCGACGGCGGAGGCCCGGGGAGGCGGTCGTCGCTGGCGAAGCTCGGGCGACGGGAGACCCGAGGGAGGAGGGAGTCGGCTTCACCTTGCTCCCGTGAAGCTCTGGGAGCTTGGGATTGCCCGGAGGTGGCCGGGAGCGGCGGCGGCTCGGTCACCGGAGCTGGGGAAGAAGGAGGGGGCCGGTGGCTATTCGGGGTGCAACGGCTAAATTTCGGCCAGGGGAGGGAGGAGTGAAGCGTTGCGGCTCCTTGGCAGGGCTTTTATAGTCGAGAGAGGCACGCGGCGAGGGCGGCACCTGGCGCTCCGCCCTGTGCACGCTGGCGAGGGGGAATGGAAGCAAATCTCGCTGGGATTTTGTAGGAGAGAGAAGACGAGGGTGCACTGAACTTGTCCACGGGGAAGAGAGAGAGGGAGGAAGAAGATTTGTTGTGGCCATCGCGAGAGGGAGCTGCGCGAGGGGGAGCGGGCGTGTGGAGAAGGAGGGAGGAAGAAGGAGAGCGGGCGGGGCCACCGGCCAGAGGAAGAGGCGCGGGGAAGAGACGGGGCCACTGCGCAGCGGGAGGAGGGGCGCGATCGGGGCGCGGGCCCGCGTGGCAGAGGCGGGGCGCGGTGAAGGCGCACGCGAGCTGGGCTGCGAGCGCGCCGCGGCCGGTGGCCGTCTTGCGCGCGTGCGTCGTGGCCGTGCGTGGAGAGGGCTGGGCGGGTAACGGCGGCCGGTTTTCCTTTTCCTTTTTCTTTTCTCATTCCTTTTATTTCTATTTTTATATTAAAAATTGCATGTATATACATTTTCATTTCTCTCTTATTTTTGTGTATGTACACATATATTTATCTATTCATTCTTTCACATGGTATTCTTATGCATATATATATATATATATATATATATATATATATATATATATATATATATATATATATATATATATATATATATATATATATATATCTTTATATACATTAGTATTCATATGAGTTTGCATATATATACATAAATGTTAACCTTCTTTACTATTTATTCCATTATTTTTAATGGTGAGATTTTATGGTTAAATCAAATATTCTCCCTTACCTTTATGGATCATCTTTTCAGATTCTTTATTTGATGCTCATGTTTTATTATTTTAGGTGTTGATTTCTTCCCTCTTTTCACTTTTGAAATTCCTTTATATTTACAAAAAGCCAATAAATTCCAAATTCAAATGTAAAGCAATTAAAACAATCCAAAAGCTCCATAATTTAATATTTATATTTTTCAGGACGTTACAAGATGCGCGAAGACGCAAGGGCAACGACTCCGACACCGCTCAAGAGGAGGAGTTTTCGCAAAAAGGAAACACGAAGGGCGGCTCGAGAACAAAACGCAAGCAAGCATCCGTGGGAGACACCCCTGAACGCATTGACACCGGGGTGCACGAGAACTCCTCAAGCGGCAGGTGCAAGCCCCGGCGTAACCAGCGAAGGTCCCAAAAGGCTCGCCACGTCCTCGCCACACAAGGCGTCGACGAGAGACCCCGCGCCGAGTAGGAAGTCCTGGACTATGGCAGATGGTGAGAGGTGCATGGCTATGGTGACCACTTCACGCGGGCATGCGCTGAGCTTATGGCGCTGCGCAAGCAACTGCCCGAGTTCGAGACGTGGAAGCGCCGACCTCTGCAGTAGCCCACGTACAGCAGCCGCAAGGAAGTCCCCCACACGCTAGGGCCCCGGGAGAGACCCAGCATCGCATCGTTAGCGTCATCTTTGGAGGCTCCTCGTCAAGAACCTCCTCAGCGCAACCACCCCCGGAGACGCCGCACTGCAACATCACCTTCACGCCAGCCGATGCCCAGGGTGTGGAGTTCCTCCATCAAGATCCCTTGGTCATCCAGGCCAACATTGCAGGCTGCGATGTCAGGCGTACCCTCATCGATGGAGGAAGCTCCACAAACATCTTGTTCGCGGAGGCCCTCGATCGCATGGGGATACCTCGGAGTCGCTTGAGAGCATCGGAGACCCCTCTCCAAGGTTTCGGAGGCCAACCATTGAAGGCCTTGGGTTAGGTAAGTCTCCGAGTCTCCTTGTGCCAGGCCGACAACACCAGAAGCGAGGACATCGTCTTCGATTTCGTGGACATCCCGCACTCGTATAACGCCATACTGGGACGACCCGCCATTAACTCCTTCGAGGCGATCTCGCACCACGCCTTTTTGTGTATGAAGCTCCCGGGCCCGCGGGGTGTCTCACCATCTTCGGCGACCAGGACCTCGCTAGGCGTGTCGAGGCCGGCGCTAGGAGTCCGCACCGCAAGGTGCACGTCCTCGCCGATGAATTCAAGGCGGACACGCCATCTGCTCCAGGATGGACACCTAAGCCCGGCCCGGAGGGCGGGGTCAAAAGGGTGCCTCTCCAGGCGGAAGGGCAGTTCGTGTCCATTGGCGAAGGTCTCCCTCCGGAGGTGGAGCAAGACTTACTCCCGGTTCTTCGGAGTAACGCAGATGTCTTCGCGTGGTCTCCGGAGGATATTAAGGGTGTGGACCGCGCCCTCATCGAACACAACTTGGCGGTCCGCCTCGACGCAAAGCCGGTCAAGCAGAAGCTTCGCCGTATGTCCCTGGACCGGCAGCAAGCGGCCAAGGTGGAGGTAGCGAAGCTTCTCCAGCCGGAGTTATTCATGAAGTCCAGCATCCGGACTGGCTCGCCAACCCGGTACTGGTCAAGAAAGCCAGTGGCGCCTGGCGTATGTGCATCGACTTCACCGCTCTCAATAAGGCATGCCCAAAGGACGACAACCCCTTGCCGCGCATAGATCAACTGGTCGACGCCACCACAGGGTGTGAGCTCATGAGCTTCCTGGACGCCTACTCCGGCTACCACCAGATTTACATGGCCAAGGACGACGAGGATAAAACCAGCTTCATTACGCTGGTGGGGACCTTCTGCTTCGTCAGGATGCCTTTCGGCTTGAAGAACGCGGGTGCAACCTTCACCCGCCTCGTCGCACTGGCATTAGTTGCTCAGCTCGGGCGGAACGTGGAGGCCTACATCGACGACGTGGTAGTGAAAACCAAGCAGCTCGCCTTCCATGGTCGGGATCTCTTGGAGACGTTCGACAACCTCAGGAAGGCGGGCATCAAGCTCAACCCAGATAAGTGTGTTTTCGACGTACAAGCAGGCAAGCTCTTGGGCTTCCTCGTGTCCGAACGAGGCATCCAGGCGAACCCTGACAAGGTCGACGCCATCCTTGGCATGGAACCGCCCAAGACGACAAGGGAGGTCTAGAGGCTGGCCGGCCGCATGGCGGCTCTAAGTCGCTTCCTGTCTAGGGCAGCGGAGCGGGGCTTGCCATTTTTCAAGACTCTCCACGGCCGCGACGGGTTTCATTGGGATGGCGATTGCACAAAGGCCTTTGACGACCTCAAGAAACACCTCGCAAGCCTTCCCACTCTAGTTGCCCCAATGCCAGAGGCTCCCCTCCTGCTCTACCTCGCCGCCTCAGCAACGGCAGTCAGTGCCATCCTTGTCCTCGAAGAGGGCGCTCTCCAACAACCCGTGTACTTCGTCTCCGAAGCCCTTCAGGGCGCCAAGACACGGTATACGGAGCTCGAAAAGCTCGCCTACGCGCTGGTCATGGCCTCAAGAAAGCTCCGACACTACTTCCTGGCCCATCCGATAACAGTGCCATCCTAATTCCCCTTGGCGGAGATGCTGCATAATAAGGAGTCCACAGGGCGAATCGGCAAATGGGCAGCCGAGCTTGCCCCATTCTCCTTAATGTATGCCTCCCGAACGGCGATCAAGTCCCAAGTTCTGGCAGACTTCCTCGCGGAGTGGACCCCTCCACTCGGCTGTCCACTCACCTAAGACCGGTGTGGATGCTCAACACCGACGGAGCCTATGGCGTGCGGGCGCGGGCATCGGCGCAGTCGTTACTACACCTAAGGGGCACCGCCTGCTGTACTCGGTGCGCCTCGCATTTCCTACCACCAACAACACAGCTGAGTACGAGGCGTTACTCTTCGGCCTCGAAAAGATCAAAGCGTTGGGTGCGAGGCGCGTCCTCATCCGCACCGACTCACGACTGGTGGCGGGCCATGTGGACAAGTCATACCAAGCCAAGGACCCGGAGCTAGCCAAGTACCTGGCATCCGTAAGAGTGAAGGAGCGGCATTTTCTGGGTGTCACGGTGAAAGCCATCCCTCGGGCGGACAACAAACAAGCCAATATCCTTGCAAAGGCCGCCAGCCAACAGCTCCCAACTCCTGGGGGCATTTTACGAAGTCCTGCCAGCGGCAGCCATCGCGTAGGACAACCGCGATGCAGCCCTCGTCCACCAGATCACCCAGCAGGGCGACTGGCGAGAACCTATTTTCGGTTTTTACAGGGCATCGCGGAGCCGGACGACCCCGTACCGTGAGTGAATATTTGCAGAAATTCAACCAGCTGGCCCGGTACGCTCCCGAGGATGTGGCCACGGACAAAGCCAAGCAGGAAAGGTTTCTCGAAGGCCTCAATGACACCATAGCTGTGTAATTGATCTCTCATGACTACGCTGATTTCCACCAGCTGGTTAGCAAGGCTATCCGTCAGGAGGGCAAGCAAGTGGAAATCGAAAGCAGGAAGAGGAAGATGGCTGCTCAAAGGGTTAATCCCGGTGGTTTTCCCAAGGCCCGCAATACTCCACCCCAACCAAGTAACTTCAGGACTTTGGTTAATCGGGTACCGCAGCACGCCAACCGCTCTACCCCACCGCTTTCTCGTGGAACACCTGTTGGAGGTCAAGTAACCAAGAATTCTACACCTGCTGATGGAGTGACTTGTTTCTACTGCAAAGAAGCTGGACACTTCGCCAAGGCCTGTCCCAAGAAGCTGCAAGCCATGGCCAACACGGTGGGACAAAACTCGGGGCAAGTAAAGCCCCAAGTTTTCGTGAAGGGATGTGTGAATCACATCACGGCCAAAGAAGCTGTCAACGCACCGGACGTCGTCTTGGGTACGTTTTTGGTTAATTCAGTACCAGCTTCAGTTTTATTTGATTCCGGAGCATCGCATTTCTTCATTTCTAAAGCTTTTGTGGATAAAAATGGGATGGGTTCGGTTCCTCTTAATTTTCCCATGCTAGTTCAATCCCCTAGAGCTAAGATGAAAGCTAAAACCTTATGCCCAAAGGTGAACCTGCTCATAGAGGGAATACCATTCATCGCCGACCTGATAATTTTAGAGTCCCAAGGGCTGGATATTATTCTTGGAATGAACTGGCTTTCTACAAATAAAGGGCATATTGAATGTGCCACCCGATCCATCACCCTCACCAATGGACAAGGAGTAGAAGTGACTTCCACCCCAGCCATTCCAAGAGTTGAGGAGTGTACCCTTAACCAACTTCAAGAAGTGGAAGAAGTACCCATTGTTAGCGGATACCCTGATGTATTTCCAGAAGACCTTCCGGGAATGCCTCCCGACAGGGACATTGAGTTCCTGATTGACTTAGTCCCGGGTACCGCTCCTATTTCCAAGAGACCATATCGGATGCCCGCCAACGAGCTAGCCGAACTGAAAAAGCAAATACAAGAGCTAGAGGATAAAGGCTATGTTCGACCAAGTTCATCTCCTTGGGGAGCACCCGTGCTCTTTGTAAAAAAGAAAGATGGCAGTATGAGGATGTGTGTCGACTATCGAGCACTCAACGAAGCCACCATCAAAAACAAATACCCTTTGCCTAGAATCGACGACCTGTTCGACCAGTTGAAAGGAGCCAAAGTGTTCTCTAAGATAGACCTCAGATCAGGATACCATCAGCTAAAGATTAGGGACGAGGATATACCCAAGACTGCCTTCTCCACTCATTATGGTCAATATGAATTCACCGTTATGTCCTTCGGATTGACGAATGCACCTGCTTACTTCATGAGTCTAATGAATAAGGTGTTCATGGAATTTTTGGATAAGTTCGTAGTAGTCTTTATTGATGACATTCTCATATACTCTAAGGACGAGAAAGAGCATGAGGAACATCTCCGAATGGTCCTGGAAAAATTGAGAGAACATCAACTCTACGCCAAGTTCAGCAAGTGTGAATTTTGGTTGAGTAAGGTGGCCTTTTTGGGACACGTAATATCTGCTGAAGGAGTGGCAGTAGATCCTTCGAAAATTGAGGCGGTAGTAGATTGGAAACAACCTACCTCGGTGAATGAAGTTAGAAGTTTTCTCGGACTCGCTGGATATTATCGCCGTTTCATAGCAGGATTCAGCGAAATAGCCAAGCCTATGACCTAACTCCTGAAGAAGGATAAGAAGTTCAAATGGACAAAAGCCTGTGAGCAAAGTTTTCAGACCCTCAAAAAGAGATTGGTAACTACTCCAGTACTTGTTTTGCCCGACATTCGCAAGGACTTTGAGGTATTTTATGACGCCTCCCGGCAAGGACTGGGATGTGTCTTGATGCAAGAAGGCAAAGTGGTAGCCTATGCGTCTCGCCAGCTAAGGCCGCACGTGTGCAATTATCCTACCCATGGCTTAGAATTGGCAGCCGTGGTCCATGCCTTGAAGATTTGGCGACACTACCTCTTAGGTAACCGTTGCGAGATCTATACTGACCATAAAAGCCTGAAATACATTTTCACCCAGGCAGAGCTCAACCTAAGGCAACGCCGATGGATGGAGTTGATCAAAGACTATAATATCGGGATACACTACCACCCGGGCAAGGCTAATGTCGTAGCAGATGCATTAAGCAGGAAGGCCTATCCATTACCAGACGAAGTCCAAACTCAACTTCAGGAAGAAGTTGCCCGTCTAAATTTAAACCCAGCCTCAAGAAGCATACTTTCTGTCCTAGAAGTCCAACCAACCTTGGCGGACCAAATTCATGAAGCGCAAAAAGTAGACGAAGACATTCAGGAGATCAGAAAGAACATGAGACAGCGTAAAGCTATAGGATTCAGTGAGGATGAACAAGGAACGGTTTGGTATGAAAACCGTATCTGTGTACCCAACAATCAACAAATTAAAGAGATGATACTGCGAGAAGCCCATGAGACCCCTTACTCTATTCACCCAGGACGTACGAAGATGTACCAAAACCTTAGAGAAAGGTATTGGTGGGTTAGCATGAAAAGGGAGATTGCTGAATTGATAGAAGCCTGTGACACCTGCCAGAAGGTCAAGGCAGATCATCAGAAACCAGCAGGATTGTTGCAACCCTTGCCGATTTCGGATTGGAAGTGGGAAGATATAGGCATGGACTTCATTCTTGGACTACCTGAACACAAATCAACTCGACTCCATCAGGTCATCATAGACCGATTAACCAAAGTAGCACATTTCATACCAGTCAAGACTACCTATTCGGGAAGCAAGTTAGCAGAATATATATGGCTAGAATTGTATGTCTGCATGGAGTCCCCAAGAGAATTGTGTCAGATCGAGGAAGCCGTTCACCTCTAGGTTACGCGGAAGCTGCATGAGGAACTTGGTAGCCGACTTAATTTCAGCCTGACCTATCACCCCGGATCGATGGCCAGACAGAGCGAGTTAATCAGATATTAGAGGATATGTTGAGAGCTTGTGCATTGGACTTTGGCACTAGCTGGGATCGCACCCTGCCTTACGCTGAGTTCTCTTACAACAACACCTATCAGTCTAGCCTACAAATGGCGCCGTTTGAAGCACTGTATGGAAGAAAGTGCCGAACCCCGCTTTTGTGGGAACAACCCGAAGAAACCCAGGACCCTACCCCGAGCCTACTCCAAGACTCGGAGGAGAAGGTGAGAAAAATTAGGGAACGACTCCAAATAGCCCAGTCCCGTCAAAAGAGCTATGCTGACAACCGACGACGTGATTTGACCTTTGAGGTAGGCGATTTAGTCTATCTAAGAGTGTCCCCACTTCGTGGAGTAAAAAGGTTTTAAACAAAAGGAAAGCTCGCACCAAGGTTTGTGGGGCCATTCAAGATTTTGGAGCGTAAAGGGGAAGTTGCTTACCAGTTGGAATTGCCATCAACCTTGTCAGGGGTACACAACGTCTTTCATGTCTCGCAACTCAAGAAGTGCCTCCGAGTACCCACAGAGCAAGCAGAACTCGAAACTCTTGACTTACAAGAAGACCTCACCTATCGAGAGCATCCTATCAAGATCATTGAGACATCAGAGCGCCAAACCACAAGGAAGTCAATTCGTTTCTGTCGAGTGCAATGGAGTAATCATACCGAGGATGAAGCCACTTGGGAAAGAGAAGAGGACCTGAAAGCCAACCATCCCCATCTCTTCTGCTAGCCTGTTCGAATCTCGGGTTGAGATTCTGTTAAGGGGGGTAGGTTTGTAACATCCCAAATTTTCTTTGGAATTTTAAAAAATTATTTAAAGGTTAAAAAGTATTTTAAAAGGAAAGTCAAAATTTGAATTTCAATGCAGGGAGGTGTTGAAATATTTTATTTGGGTTCCAAATAATTTCAGAAGCTTCTGTGAATTTTTCTGAAATTTTTGGAATTTATTTCATTTTTTTCTGAGCCTTATGGAGTTATTTGGGCCTTTCTGAAAATCAAAAACCTTTTTAAAATTTAAAAACCCTCTCCTCCCTCCTCCGGCCGCCACGTGGACGGCCCGATGCCGCCCACGTCGCCCGCTCCGCCCCGCCTCCCCCTCCTCCCCGCTTGCCACCTGGCCGGCCCAGATCGGCCATCTCCCACGCGCCGGCCCGATCCCTGCCGTCCGCACCCTGCTCCCTCCCTCTCTCGCAGACCACCCGACCCCACCTGTCGGCACGCTCCTTCTCCCCTCTTCTCCTCTCTGCCCCGCGGGCCCCGCCCGTCAGCCACTCCTCGCCTCTCTCTCGCTGACCGCCCGGGCCCACCTGTCAGGCGCGTCGCTCTCCCCGCGCCACCTTCCTTCTTCTCCCTCCCCTTTCCTTCTTGCTCCGACCGACCGAACCACGGCAAATCCGGTCTTTCCTTCGCCGCCTCCCCCTATTTGGAAGTCGTGCACGCCGGCGGGACCGAATCCCCTAAACCCCGCGCCCTCCTTTCCTTCCGCGCCTTCCCCTTTCCTTCCTCCCCTCTCTTTCCTTTCCGCCGCCCACCATCTCCGGCGAGGAATCCCCGCCAGCTCCCCCTCCCTGACCCCTATAAAAGCTGCTCCCCGGCCTCCCCTCTCCCCACACCACCTCCCTCCGCTCCCTATTCCCTCTCCCGAGCACCACAGCGCCCTCGCGCCGTGCGCCCAAGCTTCCAAGCTCCGGAGCTCCTCCGGTGAGGAATTGCGGCCGCCTCCGGCGTCCTCGGGCCCCGCCGCCACCTCCCTCGGTCTCCCCATGCCCGTGCGAAGACCCTCCGCCCCTCGACCGCGCCTCTCCGCCACGGGAGCCCCGTCGCCGCCGTTGCCCGAGCTGCGCCACCGCTTCTCCTCGTCGCCGACGTGCCTCCGGTTGCCCACGGTGAGACCACGCACCACCCCCGAGTCCCCCGCATGCCCCTCTCCCTCCTGCGCCCCTCGCCGCTGGTCGCCGGAGCGCCGGCAAGCACGCCGTCCCCGTACGCCTCCGGCCGGCCCCGCCACCCGTGCCGGCGTGGCGGTGGTGTGGCGCCGTGTCGGCGCCACATCGCGCGCGCCGCCCAGCTCGCCCCGTCGGTGCCACGCCAGCCCGGCCCCGCCACCCGTGCCACCTCACGATTCCCTCTCCTCTGTGGGCTCGGTCCATGGACCATGGCCCACCTGTCAGTGGGATTTACCCCATGCTGACGTCATGCTGACGCATTAAACCCAAATTTCCCGTTGAAAAATTGTTGTAGGGGTGGCCCAACCCCCCGTGACTGGGCCGTGCAACTAGTCCAACATGTAATAGGCCCAATAGTGTAAAGGAAAATAACAGTGTAAATATATACCAGTGTACCCTCATCCCTTGTAAGCACTAGGGGTAGAATGGGGATTTCCCATTCTACCCCACTCATATATATACACCCCGGGAGGGGCAAAGGAGGGAACATCTCCTCATTCTCACCACCTCTCCGATCTAGCTCTCTTCCTCTCCTATCGATCCCCTCTCTTCTGTTTAGCAGTAGCTCGGCGGATGGCGCCACCGGGGGACCGACGAGAAGTTGCGTCTAGAGGAGGCTTCTCCAGATTCAACGAAAGATAAGTAGTTCGTTCGCTAAAAATCTAGCCATTTTTGATTATGGGCGTCACGGGCTCGCCGCAAACCTAGCTGTATTTTGTAGATGCGGCATTGAGTAGATCGGTGAGATTGCCCAGATCCATGAGGTTGATCGAGTGGCGCGGCGCGCCGCAGCCACCACGCCGCTCGAGCTCACGCGCCGACTTCGCCGTTGGCTTTACATCGACTCTAGGCCGTCCGGCCGTGTCGCGTCAAGGTCTTCGTCGGCGATGCCTCTGCGTATTGGCCCAAGACTCCGCGAGGCGCAAGGACGCGGCGCACCAATTTGCGTCGGACGGACTCGCGTGAGACGGTGGCTCCGCACGTCTTGAGCCAAATGCGCGATCGACGAAGTCTTCCGCGAGCAGGACTCGTTGCGCCACGGCTCATGGCGCCGATCTCGTCTTCGCAACACGCGTCTTGAGCCGCGTCCCGCGAGTATGTATATATGAGCTGCTCATGCGTATTTATACGTCACGCATACTCCATGCGTGAAAGGTCGCACGCGTATGTCGAGCATGCATTAATGTCTACCCATGCATGATTATCCATTTGCATGTTGGTCCGCGAAAAGGTCCATTCATTGCATCCCATCATGCATGCATATTATCCATTCACGTATGCGCATCCGCTGAGCACGTGCGGGTGTACATGCGTGCATGATTTCCTCTCTCTTTGCGGCGTTCGCGTCCGGCGCCTGCGTGGAGGCCGGTTCTGCTGCGGGTGGCGGAAGTGCAGCTCGGCCGTGCGGCGGGGCGGCGGCGGCCGAGCTCGTCTTCGTCCGACGCGGTGGCTCGCACGGCTTCGGTGTCGGGCCCCGAGCTTCGCTATGTCGGCATCACCCTCCGCCAGTCTCGCGACCGACTCCACGCCTCGCGCCACGGCATCGACCCCGCCGGGCCTCCGCGAGCCGACTCCGCGACTCCGCGCGATGGACTTCGCAGCGCAACATCGGCCTCCGCGCGGCGTCCGCGGCACGGCTCCGACTCGCGAAGGATCTGCGTGGCGCGACATCGCCTCCGCGCGACGTCGAGCCTCGCAAGTCTCCGCGAGTCTTGGCGTGGCGTCAAACCTCTGCGGCGGGCCTCGGCGCAATATCACGTATCCATCCATCTATTCCATGCATGCATAAATATCACGTAATCGTGATATTGCATGCATGCATGAAGTATCGCGTAATATCTATATTGCGTGCTCGAATTTTCCTCTCTCCTGCCGCACGCGCGCGTGTCGCGCCACCCTTCGCGTTGGCCTGCGTCGCCCCCGAGCCAGCGTCCGGATGCCTTGGTCTCCGCCGGCCTTCGCCGCCCTCGCGGCTCCACGCCGCTCGCTCTTCGCCGCCGCGGCTCTGGCGAGCCGTCTTGGCGCCCGCGCGCACCTCCGAGCGCGCTGGACATCCACCGGCGTGTGCGCCTTGGCCTTCACCTCCCGCGCCGAACCGCGCGCGCGCATGAGCTTCGCGTCGACTCCGCCGCCCAAGTTCTGCGCCGTCAACTCGTCGACTCCGCCACGGCGAGGTCGCCTCCACTCGAACCGGCGTCGGCGTGGCTTCCACATCCGTGACTCCGCTATGCATTGTGCAAAAATCCACCCGCAGGGCGGCGTTCGTCGGCAAGCTTGGCGACGACGACTCGGCGGTGCTCGCGCCATCATCACGACAACGTCGCTCGACGGCGATGCCGTGTCGGCAACGACACGCCTTCTTCGCGTCACGAAGTGGAAACTTCGGCGCCCGCCTCCGCATCAAGCCTCCAGTGTCGTGGCGTTCTACGCCGAGTCTCCGCCCCAAGCTCGGCATGTCTCGGGCGTTGGCCACGGGCCTGCGCGCACGGGTCTCGGGTGTGCTCGCCGGCGGCGGCGCTCATGTCATTGTCGGGCGACGCAGAGTGCGGTATTCGCAACGCCGGCGGGCGAGTGGTGCCACTATCCACGTCGTCGAGTGCCTAGCCTCGAAGCTTCCGCGAGTTGTAGCCTCCACATCGCGCGCGTAGGGCAAGCCTCCGCGCTCCGAGGTCCCGCCGACCTCCGCATTTGCGATGTCTTTGTCGCGGCTCCGCGCGGTCCCGTCGGCCTCGCGCTGCGAGTCTGCGGCTCGCGCTGCGAGCTCTGCGGCTCCTGCGCGCGGGTCGCGGCGTCTTCGTCACCGGCTCTGCGTGATCCGCCGACCTCGCGCTGCGAGTCTGCGCGCTCGTGCTGCGGGTGCGCGCGTCTTCGTCACGGCGTCCGCTCGGCGCGTCCCTCCGCGTCGGCCGCCTCCGCATGACGCGGGGCTCCGCTCGAGGGCAGTGCGGCACATGCTGGACATACACCGAAGTCCGAGCGATCCACAACAACCGTCTTGGTGACTTCGCACCGCGTGACAAGGCCTTCGCTAGCTTCACGTAGCGGGGTCCACACTGCGAGTTCGCTCCACGTCGTCGCCGCCTGCTGTACGCGCGCACGTGATCACATGTGATGCTTTAGTAGCGACCCGGTGTTTATTGCACGTTCGGCCTTAAAGAGATGATTTTTCATCGCATTATTTATTGAGGCTGCATGTTTACTCTCAGAGCACTCGATTTGGCCATATTTGCTTCTCCAGTTTTGGCCTGTTCGGGGTCATCACAGCGTTTAATGATTTTCTGGTACTGCGTTCTGGAGCGCTTCATTGTCGCAATTCTTCGGCCATTTCTTTCGCGCCTCTGTTTTAGTCCTCATTTTTTATTTAAATCGCACGGTCGCCTTGAGCATCAGCGTACTCTACGGAGTATAAACAAAGACACACGTTCGCGTGTGCACTCGCCGTAGCCAGGGGTACGGGACTGAGTATAAATTGAAGTCGCATGTTCGCGTGTGCACTCGCCGTAGCCAAAGGTGACGGGCCTGAGTATAAACAAAGACGCACGTTCGCGTGTGCACTCGCCGTAGCCAGGGGTACGGGACTGAGTATAAATCGAAGTCGCACGTTCGCGTGTGCACTCGTCGTAGCCAAAGGTGACGGGCCTGAGTATAAACAAAAGACGCACCGGGGGCGCCGCGCGCGCGCGGTCTACGGACTTTAAATAAGGCGTGGCGTCGAGGTCCGCCTCGCACGCACGATCTACGGACTTTAAATAAGGCGTGGCGTCGAGTCGCCTCCGCACGCACGCGGTCCACGGACTTTAAATAAGGCGTGGCGTCGAGCCTAGCTCGCACGCACTAGTCCACGGACTTTAAATAAGGCGTGGCGTCGAGCCTAGCTCCGCACGCGCGAGTCTCGGACTATAAAGAAGGCGTGGCGTCGAGCCTGGCTCCGCGCGCGCGATCCACGGACTTTAAATAAGGCGTGGCGTCGAGCCTAGCTCCGCACGCACTCTACGGAGTATAAATAAGACGCAGCGGGGGGCGCCTCGCGCGCACTCTGGTATAAATAAGGCGTGGCGTCGAGCCTGGCTCCGCACGCACTAGTCCACGGACTTTAAATAAGGCGTGGCGTCGAGCCTGGCTCGCGCGCGCGAGTCTCGGACTATAAAGAAGGCGTGGCGTCGAGCCTGGCTCCACACGCACTAGTCCACGGACTTTAAATAAGGCGTGGCGTCGAGCCTGGCTCGCACGCCGCGAGTCTCGGACTATAAAGAAGGCGTGGCGTCGAGCCTGGCTCCGCACGCACTAGTCCACGGACTTTAAATAAGGCGTGGCGTCGAGCCTGGCTCGCACGCGCGAGTCTCCGGACTATAAAGAAGGCGTGGCGTCGAGCCTGGCTCCGCACGCACTAGTCCACGGACTTTAAATAAGGCGTGGCGTCGAGCCTAGCTCGCACGCGCGAGTCTCCGGACTATAAAGAAGGCGTGGCGTCGAGCCTGGCTCGCACGCACTAGTCCACGGACTTTAAATAAGGCGTGGCGTCGAGCCTAGCTCCGCACGCGCGAGTCTCGGACTATAAAGAAGGCGTGGCGTCGAGCCTGGCTCCGCACGCACTAGTCCACGGACTTTAAATAAGGCGTGGCGTCGAGCCTGGCTCCGCACGCGCGAGTCTCGGACTATAAAGAAGGCGTGGCGTCGTGCCTGGCTCCGCACGCACTAGTCCACGGACTTTAAATAAGGCGTGGCGTCGAGCCTAGCTCCGCACGCGAGTCTCCTGACTATAAAGAAGGCGTGGCGTCGAGCCTAGCTCCGACGCACCGATCTCTGGACTTTAAATAAGACGCAGATGTTGATCCCACGATCTCTACGGAGCATAAATAAGACGCAGTGTTGTCCCTGTGCAAGTCTACGGACTCTAAACAAGACGCGAATCCGCGCATGCCGTGGACACCGTCCTCGCGCATACTCCCAGTATAAACAAGGCGAGGATGTTGATCCCACGCTCTCTACGGAGCATAAATAAGACGCAGTGTTGTCCCCGCGCAAGTCTCTGAACTCTAAACAAGCCGTCGCGCCGAGTGCGCCTCGCGCGAGTCCACGGACTATAAATAAAGTCGTGCGCCGAGGTCCGCCTCCGCACGCGAGTCCGAGGACTATAAATTAAGTCGTGCACGAGGTGCGCCTCCGCACGCGAGTCCGCGGACTATAAATAAAGTCGTGCGCGAGGTCGCCTCCGCACGCGAGAGTCCGGACTATAAATAAAGTCGTCGCCGAGGTCCGCCTCTGCACGCACGATTATCTCACGCACTCCACGGAGTATAAAATTGCGCAATGGCGAGACACTAGGAGTGCCTCGCCTTAGTGATGCGGCACTGGATGTCACACCTTGACGCGTTGCACCGGGAGTGTATCACCCTTTTTGAAGGTAGAGGCAGCGGTCTCGCCTCCCTACCTCGGCGTGCGTAGTGCCCTCGGCCTACGCTCCAAGCGCCCGCTATCCGCGGGCACTCCTTTTTGAAGGTAGGGGAACGGCGGTCTCGCCTCCCTACCTCGGCGTGTGTAGTGCCCTCGGCCTACGCTCCAAGCGCCCGCTATCCGCGGGCACTCCTTTTTGAAGGTAGGGGAACGGCGGTCTCGCCTCCCTACCTCGGCGTGCGTAGCGCCCTCGGCCTACGCTCCAAGCGCCCGCTATCCGCGGGCATCCCTTTTTGAAGGTAGGGGAACGGCGGTCTCGCCTCCCTACCTCGGCGTGCATAGGGCCCTCGGCCTACGCTCCAAGCACCCGCTATCCGCGGGCACCTCTTTTTGAAGGTAGGGGAACGGCGGTCTCACCTCCCTACCTCGGCGTGCGTAGCGCCCTCGGCCTACGCTCCAAGCGCCCGCTATCCGCGGGCACCCCTTTTTGAAGGTAGGGGAACGACGGTCTCGCCTCCCTACCTCGGCGTGTGTAGTGCCCTCGGCCTACGCTCCAAGCGCCCGCTATCCGCGGGCACCCCTTTTTGAAGGTAGGGGGCAACGGCGGTCTCGCCTCCCTACCTCGGCGTGCGTGGTGCCCTCGGCCTACGCTCCAGCGCCCGCTCTCGCGGGCACTCCTTTGAAGGTAGAGGCGGCGGTCTCGCCTCCCTACCTCGGCGGGCGTAGTGCCTTCGGCCTACGCTCGCGCGCCCTCTCGCGGGCACTCCTTTGAAGGTAGGGGCAGGGTCTCGCCTCCCTACCTCGGCGGGCGTAGTGCCTTCGCCTACGCTCGGCGCACTCTCATGGGCACTCCTTTTGAAGGTAGGGCAGCGGTCTCGCCTCCCTACCTCGGCGGGCGTAGTGCCTTCGGCCTACGCTCCAAGCGCCCGCTCTCCGCGGGAACTCCTTTTTGAAGGTAGGGGAACGGCGGTCTCGCCTCCCTACCTCGGCGGGCGTTGTGCCTTCGGCCTACGCTCCAAGCGCCCGCTCTCCGCGGGCACGCCTTTTTGAAGGTAGGGGAACGGCGGTCTCGCCTCCCTACCTCGGCGGGCGTAGTGCCTTCGGCCTACGCTCCAAGCGCCCGCTCTCGCGGGCACCTTTTTGAAGGTAGGGCAACGGCGGTCTCGCCTCCCTACCTCGGAGTGCGTAGTGCCTTCGACCAACGCTCCAAGCGCCCGCCCTCAGCGAGCACTCTTTTTGAAGGTAGGGGCGGCGGTCTCGCCTCCCTACCTCGGCGTGCGTGGTGCCTTCGCCAACGCTCCAGCGCCCGCTCTCGCGGGCACTCCTTTGAAGGTAGGGAACGGCGGTCTCGCCTCCCTACCTCGGCGTGCGTAGTGCCTTTGGCCTACGCTCCAAGCGCCCGCCCTCCGGGGCACTCCTTTTTGAAGGTAGGGGAACGGCGGTCTCGCCTCCCTACCTCGGCGTGCGTAGTGCCTTCGGCCTACGCTCCAAGCGCCCGCTCTCCACGGGCACACTTTTCGAAGGTAGGAGAACAACAGTGCCGACACGTCTTCGGCGCTCGACGACACGCCTTCGGCCTCGACTCCGCCGTCCGCCTCATAGGCATCACCTCGGTGGGACGACACGTCTTTGGCGCTGACTCCGCCGTCCGCCTTGTAGGCATCGCCTCGGCGGGACGGCACGTCTTCGGCGCTCGACTCCGTCGTCCGCCTAGAAGGCATCGCCTCGGCGGGACGGCACGTCTTCGGCGTCCGACGACACGTCTTCGGTGTTCGACTCCGCCGTTCGCCTCGTAGGCATCGCCTCGGCGGGCCGGCACGTCTTCGGCGTTCGAGGACGCGTCTTCGGCGTTCGACTCCGCCGTCCGCCTCGTAGGCATCGCCTCGGCGGGCCGGCACGTCTTCGGCGTTCGAGGACGCGCCTTCGGCCTCGACTCCGCCGTCCGCCTCGTAGGCATCACCTCGGCGGGACAGCACATCTTCGGCGCTCGACGACACGCCTTCGGCCTCGACTCCGCCGTCCGCCTTGTAGGCATCGCCTCGGCGGCATGGCACGTCTTCGGCGCTCGACGACACGTCTTCGGCGCTCGACTCCGCCGTCCACCGCGTAGGCATCGCCTCGGCGGGACGGCACGTCTTCGGCGCTCGACGACACGCCTTCGGCCTCGACTCCGCGGTCCGCCCCGTAGGCATCGCCTCGGTGGGACGGCACGTCTTCGGCGCTCGACGACACGCCTTCGGCCTCGACTCCGCCGTCCGCCTCGTAGGCATCGCCTCGGCGGGACGACACGTCTTCGGCGCTGACTCCACCGTCCGCCTCGTAGGCATCGCCTCGGTGGGCCGGCACGTCTTCGGCGTTCGATGACGCGCCTTCGGCCTCGACTCCGTCGTCCGCCTTGTAGGCATCGCCTCGGCGGGACGGCGCACCTTCGGCGCTCGACGACGTCTCCGGCGCTTCACCGGTTCCTTCATAAGCATTGCCTCTAGGGTCTGCGAGCTATCAGTTGCATCGGCACCCTCGTGCTTGCTGTCAGGGAACGGGGGGCTGGGGTGGTCGATCGCGTCAGCTCGCCCATCGGGACCTCGCCGCTTCTTTGTCGAGAGTCTTGTTGTAGGGGTGGCCCAACCCCCCGTGACTGGGCCGTGCAACTAGTCCAACATGTAATAGGCCCAATAGTGTAAAGGAATATAACAGTGTAAATATATACCAGTGTACCCTCATCCCTTGTAAGCACTAAGGGGTAGAATGGGGATTTCCCATTCTACCCCACTCATATATATACACCCCCAGGAGGGGCAAAGGGAGGGGACATCTCCCTCATTCTCACCACCTCTCCAGATCTAGCTCTCTTCCTCTCCTATCGATCCCCTCTCTTCCTGTTTAGCCCGTAGCTACGACAAAAATATTTCAGCCGAAAATTAAAATCCCTGGCCGACGCAATGATGACGCCATAAATTCTTTTCCTTTAGAAAAATAATTTCAGAAAATCTCTTTTTCTATTTTCTCTCTTTTCAAACTTCCCGGAGGCCGTTCTCCTTCATCCTAACTCCGATTTGGCCCGTTCAAATTTCTAAATTCATCAAAAATTCCCCTCTATCCATTTCTGGCCTCAATTCAAAATTTTGAAGTCAATTTGAATTTATTTGAATTTATTTGGATTTTATTTGAGTTCTTTTCACGTGTAGACTGCGACGATTCCGGAAAATTCTTCGACGACGATTCACACCCACTTGAGGAGCAAGGCAAGTCACACTCCTTGACCATGTTGATCCCAGATTGCAAATACAATTATGTTGATTTAAATTATATTGCATGCATAATTTTATTCAATATATTTCAATTCAGTTTTAACTTTAGTTAATACCTGTTTGTTAATACCTCCTTTGACATTGCAAATCCTTATACCTTGTCACCTTAGAATCAAACTCTAGTTAGTACACTAGTATTGGCTAGAGGATTTTCAAATCAAATGCTTAGACATGCTTAGATATAATCTTGGTTTTGGGATACCTTTTCACATAAAATGATAAGCTTTTGAAATGTATTCTTGACTTCAGTGAGTCACGAAAGATTATGAAACATTTTCAAAATAAAATATAAAATCTGGTTTAGACTTAGGCTAATGGTTAGGTGGTGGGTGCAGGCATGCACTGTTGTTCGGAGACACAGTGTTGATTGTCGGGCACAGGGGGTATGTGGTTGAGCCTAAGTCAATCAAGGACCAGTCTGTGAGCTACTGTTGCAAAGCCCTATCGTACTACCACAAGGCTGGTATGGGACAACCCTGGCTGAATAATTTGTGGGTCCCAACTTGGGTCATGTCGTAGGATGAAAGTGAGCGTGGCGTAGGCCATGAGAAGTATCACTCGGCTCAAGAGGGGGTCCCGGTCTGGTGGATTCCTTACTGGGGTGAAACCTTAGAGTTGGCTTGGCCAGGTTGACGACTTTGCATTGTAAAGGCCTTGTCACGACTCCTAACCGCACACCTAAGGAAGTGTGTAATCTAGTGGTAAAACGAGATGATCGTGTCTTGTGGGTAAAGCTGTACAACCTCTGTAGAGTGTATAATCTATCCTGGATAGCCGTGCCCACGGTAATGGGCATGCCGAGTAAAGTTTTTCATGGATTAGACTTTGGTTTTAAAATGATTTATAAAACTTGTGGTCGGAGCCACGTGGAATCTTTTGGGAAAGATGAACCGGGTGGGATGCCCGAGAGTAGGTTAGTATTTGGTCGGAGCCTGCACTAACGGTATTAATTGCAGATATTGTTTTTACTTATTGTATTAAATTCAGCAGTTTCAATCTATTTATTGTATTCTTTGAAATGCTGTTTTTTGCACAATTAACCCTATATGCCTTCCCTTGTGGCCTTAAGCATTATATTGCATTTTCCCGTGTGGCTTGCGGAGTACAAGTTTGTACTCACTCTTGCTGTCTCATCACAGAGGAGGACTTCGTCGACTACGGTGAGGACCAGGACGAGTAGGGCACGTCTTGCCGTCGTTTGCCTGTGGGCAGACTTGGGCTTCGCTTTTTTTCCAGCATGCTTCCGTAGTTCCTTTGCTATGAATAATGTTTGCCAATGGGCGATGATGTAAACGCTGGCCATAAGGCCATACTCTTTTAAGTGGAATAATATTGTCATAATGCTTGATATTTGTCTTTGTTATCCGCTGTGTGCACTAGCTGATCTTGGACTAGTGCGATTTACACAGAGGCTCCTGGAGTTGTCGCTCCGGGTTCCGACAGCCTCTGTCTCCACCGGCTGTGGTTCTGTCTCGGTGGGGCCAGGTAGGCAAGCCCCGTCACGTTCCGCGATCTTCCCCTCTTGGACGAGCCTCCAGAGCATCTCTTCAATAACGCGGCTTCGCCCCAGCACATGGGAGCAGTGGCCTCCCGAGTGTTCCATGGCGTCCCACGGCTTGTTGACGTGTGCCCTTCCTTGCACCACCAGCGAGTACAACCTCGGGGGAGGCGACAGATCGTATCGATCGGATGAGGCGTTGCCACTGAGCCGGCGAGCAGGTTCGTCGCAACATGCCATTCCTCTCTGAGATAGAGCGAGCGTCCCCATGCCGATGGGACGCCTTATAAAGCTGGCTCAAACCCACCCCCTCCCACCAGCGTAGCGCAACCGGCGAGAGCCCAGCGGTTCGGCTACCCACGATCGGGAAGCGCAACCGCAGGCAACCGAGGGCGCGCTGGTAGGTGGGCAGACGGCGCACGACGCGCCCATACCACCCCGCCACGTGTCCCGCCTTTCTAGGGAAGGGGCGAACGGCCGCGGTCGTGCGACCGCTGACAGCCCACGGCGCGCCAATCGCGGCCCGCCGCGTGTACACCCCGAGTGGAAAAGCACGTACGGCAGCAGCAGCCTGCTCCTGCCAGCCCAGGGGTCGGCGCAATTCTAGGAACCATTAAGGCGCACTACCGGACTGCGAAGCCGCACCCACCTCGTGCCTAGGAAAAGCCGTTGGCACGAGGTCTACCTTCGCCCCAACTTCGACTTCGCAGCCCAAACAACCCGTGGTTGAGGGCGGCCCGGGCAACTACCGACATCGCCAAGGCGGATGCGATTTCGACTCCAACTTCGACCCTGACTTCGACTTCGACCTCGACCTCGCCTCCGGCGATGACTTCGACTTCGATCTCGACCTCGACTTCGACTTCGGCCTCGACCTCGACTTCGACATCGAATTCGACTTCGCACCCACCACTGAAGGGCTCTACGCATGGGCATGGCTCCACCAACCCGCCCAGCGCTGTACCCTTGCGGCGGGGCAAACACTACACCAAGCAATAAGGCTCCGCCAAAACGTTGGGAAAGCTCACAGGCTGCAGAGACGGAGGGGGCCAAGGGGCTCGGCAACATGGCTTCGGCCCGTGAAGCCCTTCACCATGAGAGGCTCCTGTGTAGGGGTGGCCCCCACCTAAGCCCAGTAGGCCTGCTAGAGGGATGTAAGGCCCAGAATGGGACATGTGTAATGACACAAGTGCCCCTGAGGGGGATACATGGATGTAAGGGTATAAGTGTAAAAACACTCCCCATGTGGATATAAATATACGACACAGGCCACAGGGGAAACCCTAAGCCATTGCTCACATAACTCTCCACTACCATACTCTCTCTCTGTTTGGTCTGTAACCACAACAGCGTGGTCGAGCGATGACAGCCATGAGGTGAGCGAGAGGGAGACTACCGGGTCCAGAGAGGACCCACCTCCTGCGCCGGCTTTGGAGGAGATGATGTTCTGAACGGCTAGCGGTGGATACCGGATTTTCAATATAGATTTTCCAAGTTATAAACATTTTATTTAATAAAAAATATAAAGAGTGATAATAACATAAATTAAAGTACAAATTATTCGTAGTAGAGATAATATCCCAAATAATATAGAGAAATTACAAAATAATTAATAAAATTACAATCTAACTTGATGATGCTTCATGACTTGAAAGTGAGATATGATATCATCATCTTTAACTTGTAAGAAAAAATCTCGCTCAAGAAAGACAACTAAGTGATCATTTAAGTATTGCTCTCTCGTTCTATTTCTTAGCTTATTCTTAACATAATTCATTGAAGAAAAGACTCTCTCAAGATTCATTGAAGATAATGCTTGCAATTGCTATGGGAAGAATTAACACAAATTTGAGAAGCTTGTAAATGGTTTGATAACAGAGATTTTTCTTTATTTGAACAAGCATATTGGAAAGCTCTCAAGATTTGTAACTTTTCTAAACTTTTTATCTCTTCACACATCAGTAATAAAGTGTGTGAGTTGAAAAGAAAGATATATATACATATTTAATATGTTTAATATATAATAAAGCTTTTATAAAAAATTTAGATGTTTACTTAAACATGGACAGCTAGTGCGAGCTTTGGCGCACGCTATCTGGTGACGACAAACTCCATCCATGTGTAGAGTGGGCCACACGATTTTTTTTTATTCTCTTGGAATCGACGCAAGAACTTGCTTTGAGTCAAGGAGACCAGGAATCTTGTGCGTGAGTTCTGTTGTTGCAATATTATGAACGTATTCCAAAGGCTCAAGTGCCATTCTTGGAATCAATTTTTCTCTACACTGAAGATGTCCTAAACAGTAAATCTCTGGTTAGAAGATAGGAATTCCCTATGAACTTCAGAGTATAGTGTTGAGATACGGATAAGATATACTACTATAGATTAAAATTTCCTACCACGTATATCAGGAAGCCATACAAATAAGATATTATAGATCATTACCACTTAATACGCAGTGCAATATAAATAGTTAAAATGACCGGTTCAACATAGCATGTGTCATAATAGTGGAAGTAGTCGACCGTCTCTAGACAACAACCATCTTCTCCTCGTGATCGTTCCAATTAGTGCCGCAATCACAACAACGCCTCTACCGAAGTCCACATGTCCAGAGATGGAATGCTATACGTTGGTGTGCTAGCACCACACGCACAATAGGGGTTTTGAGATATGGCGGCTAGGATTCCGATAGGTGTGTATTAGGATCATTCTTTAACCCCGCACTTCTTTTTAATATATAACTTCTAATTTGATCCATAATCGATATGATTAGATATCATTTTCAACTTCCAGATCCTACGACCAGATCCAATACAAGTAGAGATAGTATCTCACTCGGAGAGCCTCCAACCGGATCCAATACAAGTAAAGGTCGTATTCACTTGGAGTCTATCATCTGGACCCTTATTGTTCTAACTCATCAAGTATGCGATCCTATAGATTCATGTATATTCAGTCATAGGATAAAAACCCCTTTTTGGTCTATAAGTCGGTAGTGGTTCCTTGCAGGATATAACGCCCCCGGATATACATAAAGATCATATCAGACGAACCTATATAGTGCTTATGTACTGATCCCTTGGCCTCACGATACCAGATTGAACTAAATGCAAGAAGCAAGCCATCCTATGATAGCTCGACTTGACTTGAACCTCTTCTATAAAAACTCAGCAACTTTTGCTCTATTGCCCATGCAAAGATCAACCTTGTATCTTACTAAACTCTTACTCCTTATCAGCCCCCTGTATCAGATTGCAAATATGAGTAACCGATCCGATATCAAATATCCAAGAAACAATATGAGAAGTAGCAAGATTTATTTTATAACATTTATACCTGAAATAGAAGTTTTACTTCATTTCGCCTTTTCTAGTTCTGCCAGATACTTTTTGTAGTTCCTGTTCCAATGTCCAGTCCCTTGGCAATGGTAGCAAATAATGTCAGATGCAGCCCTAATCTTGAGCTTTTGAAGCTTAGATTTGATACTGGAGATCTCATCTTGAGTTTTGCACATATCTTTTCTTTTGCCCAAAACCTTAGACTTCTTTTTAAAATTGGTCGTCTTCCGAACCATCATCACATGATTAGAGCTTTTCTTAATGCTCTCCTCTACTAACTTGAGTATTCCATGTAATTCGGTCATTGATTTCTCCATGCCATTGTATGAAAGTTCAAAATGACTAGCTCAAAGCTCAGAGGAAGCGATTGGAGAATCGCATTAGTAGCAACTCTTGGCTTGGGGAAAAATAAGTTTTTTAAACTCTTAATGTAACCAATCATTTTGATTACATGAGGATCGCTAGGATTTCCTTCAACTAACTTGCACGTAAACAATGACTTAGATGTGTTATACCTTTCAGCCCTTGCCTGCTTCTTAAATGACTTTAGCACCTACAATCATATTGTAGGTATCCATGTTCTCATATTGCTTCTGAAGCTCAGAGTTCATGGTGGAAAGCATGAGACAGCTAACTTCAAGTGAGTCATTGCAATGTTTCTCATACTCATTCTTTTCAACACGAGTAGCATCTTCAGTTGGTTCATCAGGATATAGAACATCTAGAACATATTACTTCTTTTCTTACTTAAGAATGATTCTTAAGTTACAATACTAGTCAATGAAGTTTGTTTCACTTAGTTTTTGTTTTTTAAGAATAGATCGTAAGTTAAAACTAGATTTGGAGGAAGTAGATAGTGGCATGGTCTACAACATAGAAAGTATATGCAAAAATTTAATACTATATGTATGTAAAATCTTTTATTAAATAATTTAATAAAAGATATTCTTACTATATGTTTAAAACCATATTCCCTGTAACTACATATAGTGGGCCAAGATCTATATTTCATTAAGTTCTAGTGAGATTTGGCATCACTACTAGAAACCTAGCGATGTAAGTAAGCAACCCTGAACTAATTACACCACACATAACTCTTGTTTGCTGAGTGACATCTATATGTCCCGACCTCAATACCATGCCCTACGCCCACAACTATTTTATAACCTAGTCCAGTTAAACCAATATTACACATAAAGTGTCTAACACTTATTATACCTTATTGAGATAATTAATAGCACCCTACTTTGGTAGACCTATCAGTTAACGATTAAAATCTTGATTGGTGCAACAATTGGAAGAGCATCAAATTTTACTTAATTTTTCTAGAGAGATACTATTCTATCATGTTAAAAACACCCAAAATAATAACAACATGAATAATAGTATAACTAAAACATAAAAATATTCGCGGTTAATCATATTAAACTATGAGATAGTATGACCCTTAGCACGGCAATCTCTATCACCATATTTCCTATCCACCGAGCCATCAATGCTTGAGGTCACCACATTCATCTACTTAGTTGTTACTCCTAACAGTTAACAATGAATTAAATATGAAAATATCAAGCACCACAAGTCGACACGTAGGCCGTTATATAATAATATGTAGTCAATAGCTATAAATTAGCATGACACACATGCCATGAAGAACTCATGCATGTATCACATATACAATGGGTCATACTATTCACACAACCTTTCAAAAATGAGTTGTGCATAGAATACAATTCTATCGCGTAGCATGAATACATAATACCTATAATGCACGTGAGTTCTGTTGTTGCAATATTATGAATCGATTCCAAAGGCTCAGGTGGCATTCTTGGAGTCAATGTTTCTCTACATTGAAGATGCACTAAACAGTAAGATGCTACTTAGAAGGTAGGAATTTCCTATGAACTTCAGAGTATAATGTTAGGATACAAGTAGGCTACACTAGCGTAGATTAAAATTTTCTATCGTGTAAACTAGAAAGCCATGCAAGTAAGAGATTATAAATCGTTACCACTAGACGTGCAATATAGCAGAAGTAGAGTTGAAGCGACCGGTTCAACGTAGCATACGTCGGTGTAGTAGAAGTAACCAATCATCCCCTGGCCAACCATATCCTCCTCGCGATCATCCCAATTAGTGTCGCAGTTGTGGCAGCACCTCTACCAAAGTCCACACGTCTAGGGATTGAATGCCATGTGTCGGTGTGCTAGCGCCAATGCACACAGCAAGAGTTTTGAGAGGTGGTGGATAGGGTTTTGATGGGTACGTCTCAAGATCATCCTTCAGCCCCGCGTCTATTTTAATATATAGCCTCCAATCAGATCCTTATCTAATACGATCAGATATTGTATCCAATGCAGAAAACCTCTTACTGGATCTTTATCCAATATGAGTAGAAATCGCATCCCACTCAGAGATCCTCCGACCGAATCCAATACTAGTAGAGATCATATCCCACTTGGAGTCTATCAAGTAGACTCTTATCATTCCAACCCATTAAGTGTGTGGCTCTGTAGGTTTATGTATATTCGACCATAGGCTGAAAACTCCTTTCCAATCTATAAGTTGGTAGCGGTCCCTAGCAGGATATGACAACTCTTAAATATACATAAAGATCATATCAGACGAACTTATGTAGTGCTTATGTATTGATCCCTTTGCCTCGTGATATCATATCGAACTCAAGGCGATAAGCATACCATCCTATGATAGCTCGATCCTACAGTGGATTACTCAGTTTGTGATTGACTCCTCAACCACATTCAGCATGGCCATGCGCTTTCTTAATCCAACCACATCGAGGAGCCCAGAGGTATCCTACATAAACTATGTATCAGACCAACTAATGACACTTAAGAATATAACAATTCTTGTACTATATTATGGTAGGTCAATCCAATACCATTTTATCTAACATGTGATTGTATTATTGATTTGATATCCCCATATCCATGACCCGTGAAACATGCTCATCAATCAATACATGCACTCATCTATAAATCTTATTTGTCCCACACAATAATATAAAATCAGGGATACTATAGAATAACATCAAAATATGAATAAAGAGTTTTATGAATAAGTCACTTATTTGTTGATAAATATGGAAGATATTTATTCAAGAAAAAAATTACATATTATTTAAAATATCATAAACATAGAATTGATACAATTATCTCCATGATCATTTCCAAGGCATATCACTATCATATAAAAAACATTTGCTCTCCCACTAGATGGAGAGTATTTTTAACATTTTTTTGTGATAATCCAATATTCCAAACAGGATCTACAGTGTCTACAGTAGGATCCAAACAATCCAGTGAAAGCAACCCTTACCAAAGCCATCAGATGATAAATTTGATGGTCCTTCATATGTAAATAGTTTGAGCATAATATTTACCTAATCTTCAAACCAAATGTATATAAGACTTACATCTTGCTACTTTTTCATAAATTTTGACTACTAAAGCTTTTGTAAGTATTTTTTATGTTTTGTTGTTGAGCCTATGAAAACAACATAAGTATATTTGTTGTAGGTAACAGATGCAACTTGTTATATGTCAATTACAAACCAGAGTATTGCTTTTGTGGTAAATGGCTATCTAAACATATAATTGTACAAAAAATGTTTCTATGAGAAATAAATATGTAATATCAAAATTACCATTAGTCTGTTACATACATATACGTTAAGAATTCTTAGACGATCACCTTGATGTCTGACAAGACACAATGTAAGCATCTAAGCCCCAAATTCAATGGTTTTAGTGTTTTGGTGATTAATGACTCCTAAATCATTGAGACTAACTTTTGTTTATGTGTTGATAAGATGAGTTAGGTCTTGACGATGGATATAGATTATTCTTGGACTTTCATGGTTCCCCATTGTGTAAAATGATATTCTTCATTAAGATAAGGACCCTGTAGCTAGAATTGATCCAAAGAATCAAGTATGGATCAAATTTAGATGATAGATTTTGTTTTTGCTTTAGCTGTACTATTAGGGGGTTCAAGGCTAGCAGGTTGAACTTGGTTACGTTGGCTAGCTAGTAGTGATCGTATTGGGGCCCGCTAGCCAGTGAAAGCTAAGAATCAAGGTTCGAAGATTCCTTGAAATCAGCTAAGTCCATAAAAATTTTATCTTAAATCAGATGATCCGGGTTAATTAGATCTACAGTTAGATCAATTATACAACGAGCGGTTTCCCTGGTAAATCAATTGAGTCGGATGATTCGAGTCACTTGGAGGATGGGTTGGATCAATCAACAGAGAGGTGGTTCTTGAAGACTACATGTGAGTCAGATGATCTGAGTGACTCGGAACATGGGTTGAATCAATTTCACAAAGATTGTGCTATTTGGTTTTTGCACGTCAGATGATCCGAGTGGGTTAGAGTATAACCCAAATCAATTCAACAGAGGACATGGTTTTCAAGGATTGCACTAGGCCGGATAATCCAAGTCTAGCTGTATAATCCAAATGAGTCGGATGATCTGACAAGGGCCGAGATGATTCGGGTGTGTGTAATGGCTATTTTTTTTACCATTGAAAGCAGTTAAGTTGAATGGTCCAGGTCAAGTTAGATGATTTGAGTCAAAACTAATTTTTAAATTTTTTTTTTCAACATCTATTTTTCAAAGTGAAGGCTATATATATGAACCATTGGTATTCAAGTTAGCCCTTTTGAGACTCCAAAAAGTGGCTTGCATATTGGGGAGTTCAGGGGCACTTAAGAGCTTCAAGTTGAGGTTTTGAGTGTGAGAGAGTAGATTAGACCTTAATGCGCATCACTCCTAGTTTGTTGATCTTGCCAGATTCAAGTGAAATGTTTATGTTACATACTAGAATAAAGATTCACTAGTTTAGTTCAATCCAAATGACTAATTTTCAAATGTAGAGTATATATTAGATTACGATGATTTATCCCCATTAGTGGCTCCTCCACAATATCTTGTCACACTCCATCACTGCTGACCCCACATCACTAACGGGTTGACGAAGCTCATGGGAGTAACTGCCACCGTTGCCCTAGAGCACAACTCTCCCATTACGGGGTTAACAACTCTCGACTTCTAAGGTTATTGTTAGGAAACTTTAGCCTAGGCTTGCAGGTTTGGCCCATGGTGGGCACCTTACCCTTTAGTCTATAAATAGGGGGTCTCAATAATTGTAAGTGTACCTTTTGGAGAAGAAAGTAATAAAGAAAGGAGTTCCCCCATCTTACTGTGTTCAATTTATTATTTATTCTTGCATAACCTATGTTTGATCGATCTTCTGTCTTTGAGGAATCGTTGGACTAGACTCGCAGTGACAGTTCCTCAACATGTTATCAATCGTTCTGGTGGATCAAAAGGTAATCATTAAAGCACGACACTTGTAGATTGAATTGCCTATCTATATCACTTTATATTCCACAAATTTCACTTTCTAGTTTGTTTTCTATGGTGTAAATCAGCTCTAATCTACCACGAGCTGATTGAAGCCACCGACCAAGCCGATCGGTAGATTTGCACAAAGAGTAGATGTTAATTGCATTGAAAATTGAAAAAAGAGAAATCACTACCGCCTCGCCCGAACGTGGCCAACTGCACCGCTGTGCTCTGATGCCGGCCCCAGGCGAAGCCATTGCCTCTCTCACAAGGCGCCACTATGAGCCCATCTCGGCCCTCGAGCAAGGCCGCCATCGCTTGAGCTACCACAGCCACATCACCCGAGCCCTCCCGTGGCCATCGCCATGTCACATCAAGCACCACCGCCAGCCCCGCATGGAGCACCGCTGGCCCCCCGAACAGACTGCCGCCACTCGAGCTCGAGCCGCCATAGTCGCTTCCCGCGTGAGGCGCCGCCGCCGCTCAGCCTCGGGCGACCACCGCCATCGTCGCCTCCTACATGAGGCGCCGCTGTCGCTCAGCCTCGGGTGGCCACCACCATTGCCGCCTCCCACATGAGGCGCTGCCATCGCTCGGCCTCAGGTGGCCATCGTCGTTGCCGCCTCCCACGTGAGGCGCCACCGCCACTTGGCCTTGGGTAGCCACTGCTGTCACCGCCTCCCTCACAAGGCGCCGCCATTGTCGTGCCGTACCTGAACCACTGGCCGCCCACACTTGTAGCTTGAGGTGCTGATCACCCGCACGCACTGCCCAAGCCATCAGCCGCCCGCACGCATGCTAGCCACTGCTCGGTCCCACTCGAGGGCCGCTCGAGCCGCCACTCAGTCCTGCTCGAGGGCCGCTTGGGCTGCTACCGTGTTGCACGCCTTGGCCGCTGCCTACTGCATCGCACACCTTGGACGCTGGCCCCAGCCGCCAGCTTCCCCTCACACACACCTGATGCGTCGCCACCACCGGAAAATTAATTACTAGACCTTCTGCTCTAAAAGTGAAAGATGAAGTCCCTGTATTCCTAGAACGCATCCAAGGAGACATTCGCGGTCCTATACAGCCGCTGTCAGGGCTATTTAAATATTTTTATAGTACTCATTGATACTTCCTTGAAATGGTCGCACGTATGTTTATTATCTACAAAAAACCATGCATTTGAAAAGCTAATTTTGCAGATAATTCAAATTAAAAATAATTTCCTAATCATCATATAAAGTCCATCAGAATAGACAACACTAGAGAATTTACTTTAAAGGCATTTGAATGATTAATTGCATGGCAATGGGAATTAAAGTTGAGCATTTTGTACCATATGTCCACATTCAGAATGGACTAGCAGAAGCATTTATTAAGAGAATTAAATTTATTGCCTGACTGTTTTTGTAGAATTGTAATTTACCAACTACATGTTGGGGACACGTAGTCCTACATGTAGCAACACTCATCAACTTTAGACCGTCGGTATATAACATCCATTTACCTATGCAACTACTGCAAAGGTTAGCACCGAAAATTTCTCATTTTCATAGGTTTACTGCAAAAGTTTATGTACCTTGTTAGACCAAAATGGCGACAGAGGGGGGGTGAATGTCGACTCTTAAAACTTTACCCCTCAAAGAGTACTCACTCGAAACTCTCCTCCAATAGCTAAAAAGCTATGAAAGACATGCATTTAAACTCACTGAACCTTAAACAACAGAGAAGAAAGCCTAACCCTAAATGCCCAAGAGAAACAACATATTCAGCACAAAAGCAAGAAAGGCTGGGCTGAACTCAACAGGCCGGGCGGTCTGACCGCTACTCTGCCGCCGTGTTGGGCCTGGTCTGATCGGTTAGTATGAAGCGGTCTGACCGCCCCTCGGGTTCCAGACAGGAGCAGGCTGACAAGAGTGCTGAAAATACAAGAATACTGCAGACCTTCAAAAAGACTAAAAATCAAAGGATTGCTCCCAGTCTTTTGGCCCAAAGCATCACAACAACAAAGTAAATAACAAGAGGGACTTAGAGAAACAAAGAAATCTCATCCAAGAGAGGTAATTTCAGATTTGAGCCAAAAATCTGAATCTTTGCAAGAACAGGACCAAAACTCAAATTACTCCCCAACCTTTGATCCTTTGGCTATGAAACTTTGAGGATAGCTAATGGATAGCCCCTGGACTCAACATGCCAAGTTTCGTGCCATCTCATGAAGGGAATCACAAAAGGCACCAAAACCCTAGAAACAAACTGAAGAACAAAGAGGCCCCCAAAAAGTGAAATCTGAGATTAAATGTGATTAGCTCTTGGGAAAATCGATCAAATGATCTTGGGGCATCCTCCCAACATAGAGCAACCCATTTTGGCCCTTCTCAACAAGAAACAACACGAAATCGAGAAAATCAAGAAATCCTGCAGAGAGGCATCGAAGGGAAACAGAGAGTGCACGGGAGATAAATTCAGATTTTCATTCCAAGTCAAAAGAGGAATACAGAGGAGTCCCGATACGCATGGACATTAGAACAAGGAAGATTACATGCTCATCACTCCAATCTCTCCCTCTCCCCAACACAAGAGCTCACTCATACTCTACATGCTTCTTGGAAGAACACACACAGGGAGGAGATGCTACGATGGAGACAAAGCCTCTGCCCACTCCAACAACTCTCCACTACTAAAGCCTAAAGCCAAAACAAACTCACAAAGCTTCTTTTGACTCTAGCAAACCCTAAGTCTCTCCTAAAAGCCATAGGGAAAACATGCAGCCACCAACACCTATTTATAGCCCTTGGCTAACGGATCTCCAACCCGTTACGCCCGCTAAACCCGAACGGAACCGTCTCCCGCTTGTGCAGCCTCGCGAAATTACCAATTCGCCCTTCCTGCACCTTCCAGGAAGCTTCCGCGCTCCTTGTCATCCACGACTCGCAACCACATCGAATCTCCGCCATCTTCGACACATCCGACCGTTCTGACCTCGACACCGCTTGTGTCTAGTCCAGTCACCTCGTGTCTCACCACGACTCTGTCTCGACGTCCTGCAGCCATCACAAACAAGAAACACGTCAAATAGCACCGCTCGACACATATAAGCATAAATAGCATTAATGAAACCGCATTAAGCCCAAACCTGTCAAATCAACAAAATATGCATCCTAATCACTTTGACCAGATTTGACCAAGTCCGACTGAGCCCGATTGCACCTCGCAACGTCAAGGTCCGAACCACCCAAACCAAACTCGACTTTCCTAAACCGATGTTAATTACTCATCATTCACACGGGATGACCTCCACATGGTCTCTCATACCTATACCTCCACCACAACGTACTGTAATGGGCCCTTTTCAAAAGTCTGGGACATTGGTTATGAGACAGATCCATAATTAGGTATTTGGATCCCATGATAGGAGCTTTGCACACTGCCTGTTTTGCCGATAATATATTTGATGAGGATAGTTTCTCGACATTAGAGGGAGAAAATCAACCCCTTGATGAAAAATGTCCAAAAATTATGTGGCAAGCCATGGGGATCCATCCACATGACCCGTGCACTAGTGAAGTAAATAGAGAAATTTATAAGATCATTGATTTGCGGGTATTAGCAAATCAATTGCTTGACCACTTTAGTAATTTAAAGAGCGTGACTAAGTTGCAACTGCCTGCATGCAATGCACCGAAGAGGGTTGAAATACCAAATAAACTGAAGGTATCCCTAATCCCGTCTAAAGCCCTTAGAATAAAAGGACAAGAACTCTGGCCCCTCGAATCCCAAGTAACCGGGGATGCCTGGTAAAAAGAATAAGAAAGACTTGACATAGCCAATCATCGAAGTTCCCCAGAATTAGAAGGGGAGCCAATTGAGACCTGGCACCGGTATGGAACCTTCAAGAAAAGGCATACCAGATTTGAACATCCCCAGGGAGGAACTAACATGGATGTGTGCGCACACATCGCAGCTAAAAAACTAAAGGGACTTGCTCCTGCAACTGGAAGGAGCGGTGAGCAAGTAAAAACACTAAAAGAGTCAACCCATGATGAAATAGCTATAAACAATGTGCACACGGAAGTATCTATGAATAGGACAACAACTAATGTTGATATTTATTTTGCAAAAAAAAATTGTCACAATTATCGATCTTTATCCAAAACCTGCATCGCTCGCTGAATGTAAGAAAATATCAGATTGGAAGGATTGAAAAAGGCAATAGAAATTGAATTCTTATATCTGAATAAAAGAGAGCCGTTTGGCCCTGTAAGCCGTATGCCTCCTCATGTGCACCCCGTAGGGCATAGTGGGTATTTGTTCGAAAGAGAAATGAAAAAAATGAAGTTGTAAGATATAAAGTAAGGCTCGTTGCACAAGATTTTAGTCAACGTCTAGGAGTTAATTATGAAGAAACCTATTCCCCAGTCATAGGTGGCATTACCTTTGGGTATTTAATCGCGATGGAAGTGAACTTGAATTTAGAAATGAAATTGATAAAATGTGGTAACTGCATGCCTTTATGGAATTTGGATTCGAACATTTATATGAAGGTGCATGAAGCTATCCCTATTCCGAACCAAGACAGAGCAAATAGAAACCGGTACAGTCTGAAACTTAGGAAATCTCTGTACAGACTTAAACAATCAGGCAGGATGTGGTATAATCGCTTAAGCGACTTTCTATATAAAAAAGGCTTCACGAACAATAAGAATTGTCCCTGTGTATTTATACGACAATCCCATAATAGATTTTGTATATTCTCAGTGTATGTAGATGGTCCGAATATCATCGAAACCCTAGATGATTTGAAGGATGTGAGCTCTTACCTAGAGTCAGAGTTCAAAAATGAAAAATTTAGGCAAAATCAAATATTACCTAGGCTTGCAGCTTGAGCATGTTGCTGAAGGGATATTAGTGCATCAGGCAACATACACTCAAAAGGTGTTAGAGAGGTTCGGCTTCGAAAAGTAGTACCCATCAAAAGTACCGATGATTGGGAGATCTTTACAATAAGAAAAGGATCCATATTGACATAGAGAAGAGGAGGAAGTCCTGAGACCGGAATTCTTATACTTAAGTGCGATAGGAGCACTTTGTATTTAGCAAACTGCACTAGATTGGATATTGCATTTGCCATAAACTTATTAACAAGGTATAGTGCAGAACCTACCAAAAAGCATTGGCAGGGGATAAAGGACATCTTCCAATACCTCTAAGAAAGCAAAGACCATGGACTATTCTAAAGAAAGAACCAATGCTTGAATATGACTGGCTATGCGATGCCGAGTACCTGTCAGACTCGCATACAGCTACGTCAAAAACATGTTATGTATTCGTGTGTGGTGGAACAACAATTTCATAGAAATCGTCTAAGCAAAGTCTTGTATCAACTTCGATGAATCACTCGGAAATCATAGCACTGTACGAAGCCGCACGAGAATGTGCTTGGCTTCGACGAATGATTCACCACATCTTGCAGTCATGTGGATTGAATATCGTGCAGGCTCCCACAATTATCTATAAAGATAATGTAGCTTGTGTTATACAAGTTCAGACGGGTTACGTGAAGAGTCATCTTACAAAGCATATCAATTCCAAGTTCTTCTATGCGCATGAGTTATAAAAGATGGATGAAATTAACATATTGCATGCTAAGTCGTGTGAAAATCTTGTAGATTTGTTTATTAAGTCATTTTCAGCATCTAACTTTAAAAGGTGTATACGTGGAATTGGCATGATGAGACTGAGAAGTGTAGAACTCAGGGGGGATTTTTCTCGAGCTCACTATTAAAACTTGATTATGAAAATCGAGTACCCAAAGAATAAATCCTGTAGATTAAATGAAATTGGATGGATTGTACTCTTTTTTGCTTTACGAGTTTTCTAGACATTTCTCAGCCAATATTTTTAATGAGGCAATTCGTGCAACACAGCATAACATGTATTATATACTCTTTCTCCAAATTTTCTCACTAGGTTTTTATGAAGTTTTGATAAGGTATGTACATGTCGGATGAGTGCCCATGGGGGAGTGTTAGGAAATCTGGACTTAGACCTGTAAGTCTGGCTCATGGTGGGCACCTTAACCTTTTGTCTATAAATAGAGGGTCTCCAATGATTGTAAGTATACGTTTTGGAGAACAAAATAATAAAGAAAAAAGGGGTTCTCTATCTCCTTTTATTCAATTTATTATTTATTCTTGTATTATCTGTGTTTAATTCATCTTTTGTCTAGAAAAAACATACAGATTTGTTAGACCATGTGGCTAGGTTTAGGATATTTTGGTGATGAATAATTGACAATGGTTAATTTGTTATGATGAATAATTGGTGATTTTGTTTAGCGATTTTATGCGAGGTGTGTGGTGCGTGCGTGAACTGATGTTGGTCAAGTTGGGACGAACTTGTGCCGAAAAAATATTCTTTGGTCTTTGCATATGCAGGTTGAGCATGGAGACGATCATGGTCGGTGACGAGGTGGACCGGAAGTAGGATGGGGAGATCCGAGGTTTGGACGGTCAAGGAGGTCACGAGATGGTCGGGCTCATGCTTGGGGCGCATGGAGATCAAAGGTTGATGATACGTGGCAAAGCTACGGGAGGTGCGGTCCTGGAGGCTTCGACACGTGATGCGTTAGAAAAATCGGAAGTGTGAAAACCCGTATTAGGAAGGGTTTCGGGTCCCTTGAAAATTAGTGGGTCAAAAACCTAGTTGAGGTAAAAAGGTCTAGGTCTAGTTGGATGAGTTGGATTAGGATTCTAAGTAGAGATTGAATAGGATTCTGAGTTAGATTAGGATTGTAAGTTGAGATTGAATAGGATTCGTAGTTGGCTGTATAAAAAGAATGGAGCGCAAGGAGAAAAATAGTACAGAGCAGCCGTGAGGAAAAAAGAAAAAAAAAGGCGTGCGGTGACAAGAGGAAAAAAAGGCCGTTTTTTGAGCGAACAAAAAAAGGAAGTGTGGCGGCCGGATGGTTGAATCTGATGGATGGAAGGATGAATAGTGCATGTAGTTTTTCAATAAAGTTTGTGAGTTTTTTATTTCGCATATATTATCTTTTTTCTTAGTTTTTTTTTATTCTTATAGATTTTCCATGCATTAATCTATGTCTAGGTATTTTTTGTGTTTACATACATGAATTAGTTTTAATTAAAAATCGATTGCAAGATTGAATCAAAAATGTGTTTCGCCGATTGGAATCTGATAGCGATCGGAACTGCTTTCTCGCTGCTACAGTATGCTACAGTAACTACTACAGTATGATACAGTAACTACTACAGTACGCTATAGTGACTGCTACAGTAGAATCAGGAAAAAATCTATTTTTGGTTTGTTTTTGTTATTTCTGGTTTTTGCACATTAAACAATTAAAAGGCAAAAATTTTAAAATTAAAAAAAATGTTTCCACTGTGTGTTGCAATCATTCACCCTCTCTGATTGCTATCAACGATCCTATAAGATTAGACTTGCCAATGAAAGTCTCTCAGCAGTTATCAATAACGGGAGAGAAAAACGAGTCCTTGAATGTCAACAGTCCCGTTTACGTATCCTCCAGAGAAAAAAAAATGCGCGGGTTATCAACAACGGGAGAGAAAAACAAGCCTCGACTTCTGAGGTTATCATCATGGCAGGGGCTCGCCTCAAAGTTGTGATGTAACGAGCACCAAGCATGCACGTCTAGCATAGTGTCATGTAGGGGTGAAAACGGGTCGGATTCGGACGGATATTGCTGTTACCATATCCTAACCCATATTTTTTCTCCGAATTCGGTACCAATCGGATTCGGTGTCGGATCGGTCGGGATTAACCCATTTCGTTTGCACCCCTACTTGTTTGTAAGGAATGCATACAGTGCAGTAAATGGAGTAGGACGCACTGACTTGATGTTACTATTTAATAGCTGATGTGGAAGATTTTATTTTACCATGGCAAAAGAAAATGAAACGTCAAATAGTAGCACTAACCTGAAATCAAACTTGAAGATGTATCGGATTCGGACGGATATTCGGATTCGGACGGATATTGCTGTTACCATATCCTAACTCATATTTTTTCTCCGGATTCGGTACTAGTCGGATTCGGTACCAATCGGATTCGATGCCGGATCGGTCGGGATTAACCCGACCCGTTTTCACCCCTAGTGTCCTGAGGATTCTAGAAGCATCCAGTCAAATATGAACTGCTTACATAAATAACACAAGCCATTTTTTTGTTTAAATCTGATCTTCAGATGTTTATCTTTATAAATCTAGTCACTTTTTTATACTCGGCAGGTACTTTTAATTAGTGGTAATCATATTTAATTAATACTAATTCTAATTACTGCTAATTAGTTGTCACATTTGGGGCTCGGCAGCGCTGGGCACTCCTGAGTTCCTGTAGTTCACAGCGGCAAATGACATATGTCACGTGTCGTGGATGACGAGCTTAAAAAGAGAGTTATTTTTGTAAAGGTAGACGCGTGAAAGCTAAGTTAGGAAAAAAAAGGCTATGCTATTTATGAAAACAGTTTGAAAAAACCGACGTTTGTAAATTAAATTTTAAAAAGCTACAGTAACATTTCCGTGAACAGTTTGTAAAATATCTCCGCTTCTACTTCGCGCAAAACATTTTTTCAGGCCAACGTTTGTAAGGCTCGTCGGTCCGGCCAGTGCAGAACTCCCGAGAAAAACCAACTCCACTCCACTTGGACACGTCTCCTCCTGCGCCTCTCTCTCTCTCTCTCTCTCTCTCTCTCTATACAAGTATTCAGACTTTCGGAGGATTGGCCCGAGCGTCCACCACCACCTGCGCCTGCTACTGCGCACCGAGGAAGAAGAAAGAGGAGAAGAACCCAAGAATCGAAGCTCGCGTCATGGCGGGAGCCGCGTCCATCAGCACACTCTCCCTCTTCGCGCCGTCGCCGCCCCCGGCAGGGTCAGCCCGCCGCGGCCGCCACATGGCTCCGGCGTCCCTCGCGTTCGCGGGGAGCCCACGCTTCCCGTCGCTGCGGGCGGCGCGGGCGGTGGCCGGGGACGCCGAGGACGAGTGGGGGAAGGAGCCGGCGGATCAGGGCGGTGCCGCCGCGGCGGTGGCGGAAGCGCCGGTGTCGAGCGAGGTGGCGGAGCTGAAGGCCAAGCTGAAGGAGGCGCTGTACGGGACGGAGCGCGGCCTGCGCGCGTCCAGCGAGACGCGGGCGGAGGTGGTGGAGATCATCACGCAGCTCGAGGCGCGCAACCCCACGCCGGCGCCCACCGAGGCGCTCGCCCTCCTCAACGGCAAATGGATCCTCGCGTAAGCCTTCTTCTCATCTGCTCAATTTCTTGCTTGGTTTCTTGTTTATTTGCTTCTTGTGTGGTATCTAGTTTCTTCTCCGATTGGTTTATGCTGGTGAAATTGATCCTGATGGGTCCTGAATGTATACTAGACGGCAGGAAGCTTTACTAGGTGGAAACTGAAAACTATATTACTCGACGGGGACATTGTTACTCAAGTGTGATAATGGGTAAATGGAAATTTGCATAATTTGATAAGTATATTGTTGCCGGTGAATACACTTCATTCTACAAATAGATTTTGATTGTATGAGAGAATCGCAGTCCTACACAAATTTCTGAGGAATTCATTCTTTTAAGGACGAAGCACCCAAGGTTCAGGAGTTGCTTGACTTGATCTGTTGCTTGGTAAACAAAAAACTGACGACGTTGTCTTTTGTTTCCGTAGTAGTGTGACAAAGAAACACAAACATCTGCTGTATTAGTATCATATGAGTCGACTTGTCATTCACCTCAGTGGTCTGTGGGATAATTCACTAGATAAATATTTCGTGTTTACAGAATGCACTTGCCATGTGGTCCTTCAGGTCTGCAGATTCTGTTTGTTTTAAGTGATGTTGAAAATTGATGTGCAATTTTTGCTGCTTTTCGCTGGTTTATTTGTTTGGTATTAGGACAATCATGTCTGTTGCTAGTTTGCGACTTTTCTTATGCACAAGACTGTAGTAAAAACAAAATATTCAGGTAGCTGTTGCTATCACTTAGGTGAGAACACGCCAGTTGTGATTGCCTCAGTTCTTTGGAAACTCCGTAGTCACATGCTTTCGACATCATCAATAACTTACTTCTGAATCCAACCAATTGGGATGCCGAGGAAGTCCATTGAAATGAAACTCTTTTTAAAGTAACTTCAGCAATATTTTATTATTTAGGAGATTGATTACTAGGTGACCGACTGACCGCAGGTACACATCATTTTCGCAATTGTTCCCACTGTTGGCTTCTGGAAGGCTACCTCAGCTTGTCAAGGTGGAGGAAATATCACAGACCATTGATTCTGAGAACTTCACAGTGCAGAACTGCATCAAGTTTTCAGGACCTTTGGCGACAACTTCAGTGTCCACCAATGCCAAATTTGAAATTAGAAGCCCCAAACGTGTGCAGGTGCGATTCTCCTATCCCAATTTCATCATGTCTATCTACACATTCCTATGCAATGAAGATTCTCTTAATTTTATTTTATGGATTTCTCAAAATAGCATGCACAGGAAATCCTAGTAAAATTGAATGGTTGAATCTCATCGAGGGTTAAGACTTCTAAGTACAACTACCTTTTTAGTTGCATAAATGAGCAGCTCTTTTTGGGATTGTTTTTTGTGCTGCAGTATTTTGTACTTCTCATTTTTTTACTCAATTGTTCTACTTCTCATGTGCAAGGAACCAGAACATTTTGTAGTATCAATGACAAAATTAGGGAAACAAGCACGAATATTTCTCAATTATGTAGTACCTGAAGGGATCCGTTCGTTGTGTAATGTGTTGAATTGTTGACAGCTTTATGCCAGGCAGTAACTCAAGGTGGATGACATGTATGTGGAGAAACATTTGCCCCTTAATAATTGGTTAGATTCATTGAGCCACCTAATTAGTTAGTTTGAGATATTATGAAATCCATTGCAAGTAGAACCCAGCATTTAAATCAGAGGCCAAACGGCCCAATTTTAAACAAAACAAAAACAAGGTTCAAAGTACATAGAACTGGGGGTACCAGTTTAACCAGCCAAGCACAAAAGGAGCAGAGATAACATTTTGATGATTCAAGATGCATAAATTCTCAGTTCAGAATTGATGAAATGGAGCAGCAAATAAAACCCGTGCATATCTGATATTTCCACCTAAAATAATCATCTGGTAAACTAATCTTTTAGTGTTTGCACATGCATTCACCTCTTCCTACAACCACCTGCATGCACAAATAAAGTGAATTTTGCTATATGTTTCGTCAAAGCTAACATATTCCTCAACCCTTCCAGATCAAATTTGACGAAGGCATTATCGGCACTCCACAGTTGACTGATTCTATCGTACTGCCGGAGAAGTTCGAGTTCCTTGGACAGAACATCGACCTGACCCCATTGAAGGGTATATTTTCTTCAATTGAAAATGCAGCATCCTCGGTTGCAAAGACAATATCTGGTCAACCTCCATTGAAGATACCAATTAGGGCTGACAATGCCGAGTCCTGGTTGCTCACAACCTACCTTGATGACGAGCTTAGGATTTCCAGAGGCGATGGTGGCAGCGTCTTTGTGCTGTTTAAGGAAGGAAGTACTCTCCTAAATTAGACTAAGCGCCTCATCTCAGAGTAGAATTTGATATTGAGGGGTGAACTCTGAAAGATAGTTGTGGCTATATTCTTTTCCTAATTCGTGTGTTTATAGTTTGTGCGTTTGGAGGTGGTGTAGACGTGTACTGTTGTGAATGTAATGTGTCCTCTATGCTTGTACTTGCACTAGTTTTTACGAACTATGAAATGTAAACTACTTGACGTTTTTATAAAATGTGAAATGGAAAAAATACTTGAAGCGCACTTTATGTAGTTAATTCAAACATTGGGCGCTAAAATTAGTTATGTACCAGAAGCACCTTGAAACATTTAGCACTGTGGCTTATACAAAAATTATTTATCGCAAATTTGCCTTTGTGAAGTGCATGGAATTATTAACCATCTTTTAGGAGTTACAGGTTGAGATTACATTTCGAATACACAGGCACATCCCTTGTAGCTCATTTCTAGACCTGCTCGTTCCAGCTTCTGAATTTTAATTTACTATTTTTTATTTGATTTTTCTTGCATTTTAGTTTTTTTTATTTTTTTCTATATTTCTTCGTATTATCTGTGATAGGTTATTTTTTCTATTTTTAATTTTTTAAATTTAATTATGTTAAATAAGTTATTATCAGCTATAATAAAAAGGACATGGCTAAACTGAGCATCACCTTAGTTGTATCTGGAGATTACTTCGTATCATCCGTGTTCTTTGCTTGTGTCTGCTAAACCTGCAGAAGCAACGTATCGTACTTGCAGCAAGGACATCAAAGTAGCAAGCATCTCACAGCTGCAAAACTTCACTATCCATTGAGGCTCGTTATTACTAGCTACGTAAGCGCGGCGTCATGCCGCGCTAGCCACCGTGTGGACCGAAGTAAAAGAGACGATAATTTGTGAGACGTTTTTTAAAAAAAATCGAGGACGCATGCGTAATTTCGGAAAAACCAAACGGCTTTTTCGCAAAAAAACCAAGGACCTGTACGTAACTAAACAAGGATCTATACATAATTTTGGAAACCGCGGGTTGCTATCAGTGAAGTGGAGGGTGCTTTTCGGAAAAAAAACCTGGTAGGGACCTGTTTGCTAGAAGCAAGGACCTGTTTGCAAGAACGGAGGACCTCTACGCGATTTCATAAAACGCAGGGGCTTTCTCGCAAAAAAAATGACGTGGCACAGCTCCCCGGCCAGGAAGTCCCTCAACTTTAATATACGGTAGATTCTTTTATGAGCCCAGGGGTTGGTGAGATCCAATGAGCTCATTTATTTGCTAGGATTGAGAGAGAGGTTTGCTTAGAAGGAAGATTTATAGGATGTATGTTTTTAGATGAGAGAGCTCTGCTCTTTTTAATAAAGTGGTTATAAATTAAATATTTATAAGTTATAATAGGTCAATTTTGTTTATCTTACATAGTGTATTTTTGATCCCGTTAGTTTTGTACTTATTTTGGTTAGAGTTTTTGCCCTATTTCCTTTTCTCCTGATCTTACTGGTTCTAAAGACATAAAAGTGATAGAAATGCCTTATGAGGATCATATTCTATCTATATAGAGACTAACTGTAGCAAGACCATGAAGAATGCCCGGCTTGGTTCAATTTGGAGCATTTCTAGTGATATTTTGATTCTAAGGTTTTGGTCTCGAATCCTTGGGTATTCTTGATTGCTGCTATATGTGAAAACTCATCTAGAGTCATCTTGACCATCTCTAACTCACAAGCAAGTCATAACTCAAGTTCTTGAGTTTTGCTCAGTTTTGGTGCAATCTTGTTTATCTTGAGGAAAGATTAGAATTTTGGCCAAGATTCATGTGTCCTTGGATGGATTATGTTTTTGAGATCCTTAGTGAGGTGTGTGCAAAGTTTTAAATCATCTGGAATAGCATGATTAAGCCATAAAAGGATTAGTCTCAATTTTGGAATAAAATGGCATGTCTAATAAATCATCACAAGAAGTAGAAGTGCTACCATTTGAAATGTTATTAGAAACAACTTCTACACTAGGCATTTCATTAATAACGTCACAAGTAATTCCAACACGAGTGAGATTTGTTTGAATCCTTTAAAAGAAGTCATCGCTTCTTTAACTCCTCATAAGAGTTTTTTAGAGAGATTCTCTCTTTAAGAACTTAAATTTTAACCTTTTCTTTTTAAGATATTCATTCAATTATTCAAGCATCTCCATTAATTCATCATAAGTGAGTTTATCGTCATCATGAGATTTTACCTTATCTTTTTTTTGCCATGAAACATGTTAGAGACGAGAAGAGCGATGAAGCCTCCTTGATGGTGATGCCGACAAGCCACTTTTTCTTGGAGGACTATCATCATTGGAGTTACAGTGGGAATACTTCTTATCAGAATTTCACTCTCCAATATAGGCTTTATTTTTGCCATCCTTTTAAGCTTCTTAAAAATATTCTTGCCATTGAAGTTTTTCTTCTTAAATGACTTGGCCTTGTCATCATTTTTAGTTGGGCAATGAGAGGCAATATGCCCCTTCTCATCGCACTCGTACCAACAGATGTTGCTATAGTGTAGGAGCCCAGATTATACAATCTGGAATCCTCTGTGATTCCACCGCACTATTCCCTGGATCAGTAGATAGTGCTCACAGATTACAATTCTGAATATCAAAAGTACATATCAAGCGGAAGCGTAAATATAATGGTAGACTTACTCATGGGCCGATTAGGCCAAAATCAATAAATTGCAGCAGCGAAATGAAGCACACAAGTGGGACCTTCAGAACATGCCCACAGGCAGCCAACTGGAGGTTCGCGACCTAGCCCTTGATATCTTCATCTTCTCTGTCAGCTTGTCCAATCTTGTCGCTGAGGCGAGGTGATTTGATTCCTGATTCTGAATTTTGTCGCAAAAGCGAGTGTGAGCACTCCAACCCCGTGCTCCGCGAGCCAATACACAGAATGCAAATAAATAGTATGCATGGCTTAACAAATGAGAGGCTCGGGTTGTTTTATTTGCCATAAAACGGGTTTAGTAGCATTTCTATTATTATATCATATTGTTGTTTTTGTGACCTAAAGACTTATCACCGCAAATGACATCATTGACTTAATTCACCAAAGACTCACGTTCTTTATTAACTGCTGTCTAAGACTCCCAACAGCGATTGCCATAATTGACTTAATCCACCGAAATTACACTTCCTTTATTGAGTGCTCTCTAAACTCCAAACAACATGTGTCATCCTCTATTCAATCCACCGATCATATTCTTTCTGTATTGGTTGCTGTCTAATCTCCAAACAGCGGGTGACATCATCTAATTAATCCACCGAACATTCCCATCAAGATTTTCTAACAATCCAAACCTTTTTATTATTGATTCAACTCCACCAAGGATATCATTGATCAAGCCTACGATTCAATATTATATATCCACCAAGAATGTCATCGATCAACTCTACGATTCAGCATTATATATCCACCAAGAATATCACTAATCAAGAATTATAATCCAATACTTGTATTATTCCTCCAAATTCCCGAAAATTCAATTAGATCATTTATCTAGCCTATCTATTCAACTGGACCCCACTAATTTATTTCTCCCAGAACCCACACTATCATTTCCTATTCATGATCGACCTGAATCCACCAATACCTTTATGTGCATACTACAAACATCCATCTCCTTTACTCACGACCCTGTTTATTCCACCCATATTTTATTTTGTAAGAATAGAAATGCCACTATTTGAAATACAATACATAAAATTTCCTGAGACCTACCAGCTTTGGAACAAAACATAATGTTCAAAGAATATTAACATGATTTTCCATACATATGGCATCACACCATATGCTTAATATCACCATAATTTTTCCATACATATGGCATCACACCGTATAACATCTTTCAGCGTTATAGCCGCTTAACTTACCACTGGAACGACACCCAGGACAACTCAAATAAGGGCTTTCCGCTGCCCTCCACTTTTCCATTCCCACCCACAAAGTTTTTGAAATAGAACTATATCTGGTTAAGTTCTCATGTCCGCCCTTGACCGTGGGCACGACTATTCGAATAGTTTTGACTCTGCAGAGTTTGCACACTTTACCCACAAGAGACAGTTCACTCGTTGCCCCGCACAATTCCTTAGTGGTGTGGTTGAGCGAACCATCATAGTAACCGTTCAAAATACCTCGCTCCTTCTATCATCTCACCCCTATGAGCTTGTCCCGCTTGCGACAGGTCTCATAGGTTGTGCGGGAGTTCCCCTCCTATGCGCCTAGCAGCTGGCTACCCACACTGCTAGCACGCCGCAAAAAAACTTCACCCTCTGCGAGTGTCCCGTTCAAGCCGTCACCCAGACCGCCGCTTGCACTACCTCACCTCCTCCACCGATGACGGTGATTTTCAGGGTCCGGTAAATCTACTAAGCCAAGTTGTACTTTACAGACTTGTGGTTGTACTTGTTTTACATAGGAGGTCATGACAAGATTCAGTCCTTAGGGTATCTGGGCGGTTCTACCACAAACCACACTCTCGTGCACACCTGCACCATACCCCCGAACCATCCGCCCAGACAAATAAGCAATTTGAGGTTTTTGGGAAAAATAACCATATCCAACATACACCAGTCATTACCACCATGACTGCCCAACCAATTTTTCTCAGGATTAAAAGTGATGCTTGGGCGATCTCGCGACCATGAGTATCTAAGCAATACTAAGCATGGTATATAATTACGGACTTATTTTCGAAAGATTACTATTATAAGTTTTGCTAGGGCGACAAGGTTCACAATTCAAATATTCCAAAGGGAGGTGTAATATTAATCAAAGTAAGCAATGAGCATATAACTAGAATATTAAATTAAGCATGTATTTGCATATAAAATAACAGCGTGCAATTTGATAATTTAAACAAAAATAATTTGCAGAAAATGTAGGATCAACATGATCAAAGTATTGACTCGCCTGGCGCGGTTTACCGCGGTCTTGAGTTCACTCAAAACTTTCTCCTACGATGGTCTTAAGCTTCAGGTCTTTATCTTCACCTTGATCTTGAATTCGCCAGATCCCTTGAATCTTCACGACTTCCAATGTCTAATTACGTGCTAAGCAACTGAATCCAATAAATGCAAATAACTCAAAAAGTCCAAATAAATCCAAACACTTTAAATACCAGATTTAATTTAAATTCTACATTTATTATGATTTGAGAATAGAAGGATGACTCAGGTTAGTGTGCTGTAAGCACAGCGGTAGCTGAATTTGAGCAGGAGGACGAGTTGTTTGAATGCTTTACCGTGAGGGAAAATTTTAGAAATATGGGGGATCAGAAGTGAATATGTACCTACAGGAATTATCTGCTTTTTGGGAAAAGAAGGTGGCCAGACATGGGCGATTGGGGAAAAGCGAGGCTTGACCTTTTGCTTGATGACTTTCTTTTAATTTATTTACATTTATCAAGGAAGTTCCATGAGTTAGAACGGACCTAGGAATTAATGTACAAGTTTAGCTGGGTATTACTTTGTCGAGCGCTAATATTTAGGTCATTTTGGCTTACCAAATTAATTTTAGGGTCTAGGTGTATAGCACTTTACGGGGTGACATTTTATGTAACCTCAGTTTTCACTAAGCTTTGTTCGACTTGAATTAAGATTCAGTTGTATGGGCCATATCTTGTTATTTCATGCTCATCATTATTATTTATCAAATCTGGTATTAAGATTTAACTAATGGTACCCTTATTATTTTATCCATGATTTAGTTACTATTAGGCTTAGCCTTATTTCTAATTTAGCTATCTGACAACGTTTGGCAAGTATCATTTTATGTGACCCTAATTACTCGTGTTAACGGTTACATACTTGCCGTAGAGTTTCTATATGTCCATGAGATTATTCTGGTATTTGATGACCTAGGCTATTATATGTTAGCATCTGTATGTTATTATGATTTTTTGGTGGGAAATACTCGGAGGACCCTCTGTCATTGTTGTTTTATCCTTTGATTCATCACCTTGCATATTTTAATCAAACTTCTATTTACATAGAACCGAGCTTGCTATACAAAATTTTATTCCACTAAATCCATCGGGGAGATTTATTTACTAGTGACATGCTAACGGCGGGGATTATATTAGGACTTTCTAATTTAATTGTTTATGGTCATGGCCTATCATTTAATTAATTTTATGAAACGGCCCTTGTTATCTAATTAAATTTACTATTGAGGTTTATTTAATAACGACATGTTAAATGTTAGGGCATATATTTTAATTATAATTAAGGGTAATCTTTTTAAATTAAAACCTTGCTTTTATAGCTATAAATTTTATGTACCTTTAGTTGTTTAGTGCCATTTAAACCTTAAATAAAAGGTTGCATAATTTATAATTCAAATCCTTTTTATTATTATTTTTATAGCTAACATGACATCTAATATCTTCTATGAAATTTTGGACAATTTAACCAAAATCATCTTTTACTAATACCTTTAAAATCACTAATTAGTTTTGGATCAGATAACAAGAACACATTAATTATGCATATATGGTAATTAATCGAATAGTAAATCTTAAACAATTTCATTTACATTCTAAATAGATTTGTTGGCTTCCAAGGACTAATTTCATATTTTTTTTCCTAAATTTTTTCTTAATTGTAATGGAGTAAAGAAGGCAAAATCAAAAACAAAATAAAAAGAATGGAAATGGGGAGGACAGGGATCGAACTCGGGATATGAAAGAGTGCAATGTTTTATGGCGCAATCTGGTAGCCGAGTGGGCCTTTGGGTCTGTCGTGATACGATGGGGGACATAACACCTAAGAGGAGTGCGCTAGCTGGGGCTAAATAGAGGAGCTAGCCGGCCAAACAGAGGGGCGACCGGAGCGGAGGGCAAACTGCGGCGCCGCCGGCGAGCGGTGGCCAGAGGGGGGCGGGGCCGGCAAAATGGGTTGCGGTGGGGGTGTGTAAGCTAAGGGAGGCGGTGGTGTCAACCGAGAAGGGACGAGGCAGCTCGGGCGCCGATCTGAGTGGCCGGCGGTGAGGGTGGAAGGGGGCGGCGGCGGCAGCGGCGAGGGAGGGGGAGAAATTGGAGATGGGCACGAGCAGGAGCAGGTCACAGGGAATCTCACCGCGCGAGTTGCCGAGCCGAAGCATGCCCACAGTGGGCCGGCGACGTGGATGGGGGAGGCGGCGAAGGGCTTCGCGGCGCCGGCGAGCTGAGGCGGCGGGGAGCGCTGGCCGGCGGTGGGGATGACATCGCCGCACTCCGGTGAGGCTCGGGCCGAGAGGAATTGATCCGAAATGGGCTCAATCGGCGGGGGTCGTCGGTTTGCCGGAGTTGGGGATGAAGAGCCGCCGGCGGCAATTGAAGCCCAGGGTGCCGATTGGTGGGGGTAGAGGGGAGAGTAGAACATGGTGGTGCTGCTGGGAGTCTTGGGCCGGCTTTATGGTTGGGGAAAGGGAGCGAGCGGCAGCGGTTGGCCGGGATTCGCGCGGCGAGGACGGGCACGGCTGGGCACGGCAGAGCAAGGCAGGGGTGACGGCGACAAGGGCAGGTGCGGGGCAACGTGCGGCGCAGGGCATGGGCGGGGGTGTGCTTCGGTGATGTGCGTGCGATGTGGGCGCAGAGCAGGGTATGGCGCCAGGGAGGAGGGCCCAGCGGCCAGTGGGAAAGAGGGGGAAAAGAGAGGAGAGAGAGGCCGGGACAAAGGGAATGGGGCCCGTAGGCAGACCAGGAGGGAGGGAAATTGAGGTGAGAGAACACGGGCCCCATATGGCAGTGAAAGAAAAAGGAGAAAATGAGAGGTAATACAGGGAGCACCTTTAAACTGGAATTTTTACTTTAAATTTTTAATTTACATTTAGGATTTAGGATTTTAGATTTTTATCTTACATTAGTACTTATTGATTTTGGATTTCTTCAAGATTCTAAAACTTGAATCTTTGATTTAAATTTCAACTTTACCCTTATGGTTACTGATTTCAATTATTGAACCTTGGCTTTGTATTCAAAGTCTTTCCCTTGCAATTTAGTGCTAATGTCACAACTAGGTCTGGAATTTAGCTGCAACAAATATGTATATGTGTATATATATATATATATATATATATATATATATATATATATATATATATATATATATATATATATATATATATATATATATATATATATATATATATATATATATATATATATATATATATATATATATATATATATATATATATATATATATATATATATATAGACACACATATGTGTTTTTGAGTGCCCCTTTTAACTCAACTCTTTCTCTTTAATTAATCCATGTTTTGAATTGATAGATAAATTTTAAATTAAGCTCTCAGAGGTTGAACCCTATTTAAATTGTTTTGTATTATTATCATTATTATTATTTTTGGCCATGATTGCTATCTTGCATTTTGAAAATTATTCCCAGTTATTAGTTGCTCAACACAAAACACAGAAAACCCAACTAAGATTTTGAACAAAATTCAAATGTCAGTAAAATGCAAATAAAAGTTTTAATTCTCCCCAATTTTTAAACATTCAAATTTTAGGATGTTACATATAGTGCTTATCGTTGTTATGAGATTGTCCCTTCTTGTTCTTATCATAGCTAGCGCTTCCATTTAAACACTTTCTCATAAAGTTCTTCATCCTTTTCACAACGAGAGCTAATCTGTAACATCCCGAAAATTTAAATTTAGAAACGTGCAGCCATTGAATTATTTTGATATATATTTTCTCGATATTTGGATTTTAATGGTGTTCCTTTGAATTCTTGGTTGAGGTTCCAATAATTGAAGAAATTTATGAAAAATAAAACTAATAAGAAATCATGAAGGGACTGTGAAAATAATAGAAATTTATGTTTTGAAAATCGAATCTGAAAAGATGATCCATCAAAAGGGGGAGTATAATTTGAACCAAAAATTTAAAATTCACTTTGGGCTTAGTAATAACAATAGCAATAAACAAAGGTTAGTGAATAAAGTATGTATGTATATAATGACGTACCATACTAAATGAATAAATAAATACAAACATGAGGCTAGCAATAAAGAAATAAAAAAAAGTAAATAAGTAAACAAATAAATGAGCAAAAAATATGAAAATATATATGTATATATGTGTATACATGTGTATATGTATATATGTATATAAATAAATAAAAAATGGAATCAACCTAGCCGAGCCGGCCCAGGCCGACCCAGCTTTTCTTCTTCTCCCTCTGCTCGCACGACAGCATCGTAGCCTACCTCACCTCACTCCCTCCGTCGCCGTGCCTTGCGAGCTCCGTCGGTCGTTGCCTGCTCACACCCATGCCACTGACGAGTGCCACAGTGTTGTTGCCGTGACGTGCACAGCGACCGCCGTCGCGTCGCCCCCGTCAGCGCTCCAGGAGAACCGCCATCACCCATAGTTTACCGTCGTCGCCCACCCTCTCCGTGAGTGTCGCCTCTATCAGCCACAGTGCCTGCTTGCTCTGTCACTTCTCTCTTCTGCCTCGACTCACGCGCCCACGCTCGCTTCGACTGGTCCCATCGCCGCCGCCAATTGCCCGCATGACGACAGCCCTCCCCACCAGCTATAAATCCCCGCCCAAGCCTCTATTCGCACCGCACCGCTCCACTTTGTCTCCCACTTCATCGAATTGGATTCCCATGCCTCACAGCTCACCGGCGGCTCTTTCTTCCCCAACGCCGGTCAACGGGCAAGCCGCTGATTGGAGCCATGTCGGGTCTATTCCACCGAGCCAAGGCATCCTTAGGGCAGCGTGAAGCCATCCCTATCATCGGCCAAGCCTTTCCCCACCTCTTCTTCGGCGAAACTGAGTGCCTCCCCTGCTCGCCACCACCTCACGTCGCTGGACGGCCATCGCCTTACCCAAGCTTCTCCGGCCCCCGAGGTAGTCTCCTAACTTCGTCGAGATGCTTTCCCAGCCAGCAATCGGACATTAACATTGTGTGCTGTCACGCCCGCCTTTCCCCTATTCTGCAGCCACCCACGGTCGTCGCCGGCCAACGCTCTGGCCAAATTGGCTGGTGAGACCTCGCTTATAGGTAGGCTGGGTGTGAGCAACCCATTTTGGGATGCTCAGCTCTGGCCGCCGCTTCCCCCCACAAGCGACGAGCTCGTCGTTCCTCAGCCGGAGGAAGAGGATGCACAGTAGCTGCGTAATTAACTCAATTAAGATAGTCATTAATTACGGTTAAGACAACAGTTAAGGCTAATGATTGGCAGTTAAAGTAATGAGTCATTGACTTGTGGGCCATGCCCTTTAATTAAAACCAAACCGGTCCCACCTATCATAAGTATAGGGAAAGGAAAATAAAAATAAAAGAAAAATTAAAAAAAACCTTCTGTGGGTCCCACCTGTCAGATTTTATTTATTTTTGGATTTATTTAAACTGAGTTGCATTGTAAATATCCGAATCCTACAGGGCTACAACCATTGTGGGGTACCATACCACGGATCCAAAGTTTATTGCAGCTCACAGCCTCATGTCCCTTCCAACTCCAAGCATTATAGGACCAGAGCAGTGTGGCAAGAATCTAAAATGATCCTTTTCCGAAAAAAATCAGATTCTAAAATGTTTGATACTCCTTTGCACCGGAAAAGGTCAAAAGTTCAACCCAAAACTTAACTGACATGATTAGATCTGATAGCTGCAACTATATGCATGACTCCACGGATTAAGCACTTAACTCGATAGATAAATGTCATCCCAGACACGCTAAAATTACAATCTACCTACCCAGATCACGGCACGAACATAACAAGATTAACAACAAAGACAGTAAACTTCACATCCCAAATCATAATCTAAGTGCATAACTAACCCAAACCTGACAACTCAAATAGTCCCAGAAGACATGTCCACGAAGAAAACAAACTAGAGATCTCACCTTTTCCCTCAAAAATCTAACCAGATCCGAGCCCCAACCCACCAAACCACACAAGATATCACCTCCCCGCGACCAATCTCACCAAGACAGGATATCGTTCGAGCAAATTAGACCAAGATCAAGCCTGTTGCGCACCAAAACACACCAACACACAGACAGATATCGCATCATAGAGGAGTGGGGGAGGGACAGGTGCGGAAGCACCCTCACTTGCGCATGGAGCACCACTCCCTCCTCTTCCTCCTTGGCTGCCTCTGCTCCTCCACCTGAGCGGCCACTTCAGCTCGCCACCAACCAAGGGAGCTTGAGCCTAGCCCCGCTACCATGCGCGTCCCCCTCATCCTGCCGTGTCCACGCGTGCCCCTTCGCCTGCTGCCGCCGTGCCGCAATCTCGACGTGCATTGTGTTAGTTGCTTGATCATGTGCATCGTGCAAGAAATGGGCAGCGTTCTAGCAAAATTAGTTTTAGCGAGGAATGAACCGCCGCTCTAAGAGATAGGGTGACGTGTCGGCGCTGTGTTTCTCGCCGGCTTTTTAGGGTGCACGGGAAGGTGAACACGGACAAACTGTGCTGTTATATTAGTGCATCAGCAAATATGTAAGCTAAAATTTTCATATTATGCGCCACTAACATCTTGGAATACTCATAAGCATCATTTGAACTCACAATTATGTACAAGTCATAACACATGGTCCCTAACGAAAGAAATAAATTAACCCTCATCTAAATTTTGAAGCATTTTTTTTGAAGCAAAATAGTAGGAAAGGACCCTACTGAGAGCATCTCCAACAATCCCCCTAAATCTCCCCCTAAATCAAATTATTGGGAAATTGTGTAAAAAATCTTCTCCAACAACTCCCCTAAACACCCCCCTATTTTTATTCCCCCCAAAACTCTCCCAAAACCCAGGTAGAAACCGGGAGAGTACTGGGGTCCCGTATCCTCGCTCCCTCCATCCGCGCGCTGAGAAAAAAAATTCGCGCCCCTTTTTCCCAGCCACAGCTCGCCGCCCCAATCCTTTTTCTCCCCTCTGCAGATCGACCTCCCTTCTCCACCGGCGCCAGCACTCACCACCTCCGGCCGCCGCGACTTCTCTCCTCTCCTCTTCTCCCTTGGTCTCCCCCTTCATCCTCTGCCCTTGCGCCGCCAGTCCCCTTCTCTGCCTTCTCACCCGCACCGCCGGCCAACGCCGCCGCTCCCTTCACTCCGGCGTGCGGGCGTCGCCGGCGCCGGCCCGTGGATCACCGTTGGAGCATCCCCTGTCCCGGAGCTCCTCAGCTTGCTCCATCGAAGCCCCTCGCCGCGCGGCAGATCCTCCGTAGCGCCGCCCCTCCACCTCCTCCCGCGCGCGCCTCGCCTCCTCCGGCCGACTTGGCCTCCCTTCGTCGTCACCTCCGACCGACCCCGCCCGCTCTCGCCGCCTCCCTCCGCCGAGGTAAGCCTCGATCTCCTCTCCTCAGTTCAGATACTTGATGCATGTGGAAGTATAGGAAATTGGAGATGCTCTTACATCCAACATGAAATCCAGACTAGACTATTTCCCTTTGTGTCGTATCATGCTCTGTAACAACTAAAGATGTACTAGTCTTGTTAACATTTTGGTGAGCCTAAAAGGTTCTACGTTCTGAATTATCACTGCGTTATAAACAACCATCGATCCTGTTGATGGTCATGTGTTAGCAAAATTAGCATCTGACTGAATCTATTTCCCGGTTTCACAACTTCTCAATGTACTGTATGATTACTCAACTAATTCGATCTTCATGGCTGCTGTAAGTGAATATTCGGATTTCCACTTTGTCAATGTCGATACTCAATTCAATAGTGTGTTGTGTGATTGTGTTATTTTTCTCTATATCTGGTGAAGACAAGATTTTACTATTGCATTTGCAATATTGTGGTTGCACCTTGTTATAATTCATGGTACAGGCTCTAGTAGACTTTGTCGCCTGGGAACTGGAACCCGAATAATTACCTTTTGAGATCCACTTGAGTTTCCACCTTAATTTACCGTAGTATAACGCATGTTTCTTTCAATATATTTTGAAATGTTGAGTTTTGTTATCTTTTTAAGGCTTTTATTTTTTCCTCATTCGAGTCGATTACTTGTAATGGTACGATGAATTGTGTCATAGCTTCCCCATTTCGATCCATATTGTTACCAAATTTTATCAGGGCTGTGTTCTAAAGCGCCGTAGCAAGTACTAAAAGTATGTCTCATTGTTCCATGATATCTTTCCTTTAGTCTTTACCTCTGGATCAATAAGCCTTCAGATAACAGATAAAGTCAGTTTATAGTACCGTAGGATCAATGGATCATCACTCAACAGTGGCAACTTTCTGCTATCTGGTTCCTAACATCTGCTGGTTTACAGCTTACATTTCCTTTATTTTTTCAGTGAAGTGGGTTAATTAGTTATCCTGAAATTAGATTAGTTAATTAGTGTTTTCTTTTCTTGAAATGCTAACTGTTCTGTATTATTTTAATAGGCATTTTCTGCAATGGAGGGACAGGGCTATTTCATGGGTTTGATGAACCAGAGTCCAGGAAATGCCGGAATGGGATGGGATGGCACAGGAAGCCCTCCGGAAGAGCAACCTGAACCTACTCCCACAACAAAAGGGAGCACAAAAAGTAGGAACAAGAACTTCAGCGAAAATGAAGATATAATACTCGTGAAAGCTTGGTTGAACACCAGTACAGATCCAATTCCAGGAACAAATCAAAAGCGTGGGGCATATTGGACAAGGGTACATGAAGCCTTCATTTGTGAAAAGGATGTTGTATTAGATCGTACTCCAAATTCTCTATCACATCGGTGGACAATGATTCAAGAGTGTGTCAATAAGTTTTGTGGGAGCTTTGCTGCAATTGAAGGAAGAAATCAAAGTGGAAAGACTTTTGAAGATAAGGTACATGTTTTGATCACTATGTCTGATTTCTATTAATTTTGGTTGGCAACTAATATAATATTGTTTTTTTGTAGCTTATGGATGCACATGCTTTGTACAAGGCTGAGGATAAAGAAAACAAATCCTTTACTCTATTGCACTGTTGGCACGTATTAAGATTTGAACCAAAATGGCATGACAAGATGGCTCAACTGGCAGCTCAGAAACCTACCCAAAAGAAACAAAGGGATCTTGGAGATTCAATTCTGGATTTGACAGGTGATGGAAATGAAGAGAATCCTCCAGTTCCGAAGCGGCCAATTGGTAGAAAGAAGGCTAAACAACAGCTCCGTAATGGAGTAGGTGATGCTTGCATTAAGGCATTCGATAATATGTGGGAGAAAAAGAAGATATCCGATGATTACAAAGAAGTAAAAAAGGATGAAAGGTTTAACAAATCCTTGCAAATTGAACAAGAGAGGCTGCAAATAGAGAAGGACCAGTCGAAGCTGAAACTTATGTTAGAAGAGAGAATCATGACAATGGACATTAGTGGTCTGCCTATTGAGCAGCAGCTTTACTATAGGAGTCTACGGAGTGAGATACTCACTCATCGAGGGATCAACAGTATGGTCTGAGTTTGCTCCTTATCATTCAGTATCATCTGTTTTTAGTTTATTTCAATCGAACTTTGTTTAGGTGATTGATTCTGAACTTCCAAGGATCTTGTATGATCATCAGATTTTACTAGTTCAAGTGTTGAATGTGGACCTTATATTTTCCTATAAGTTCTTGTATCTTAGCCTTACTACTTTGTAAGGTGTCAGTTATATGCAAAACAATCAATTAACAGGTTCTGGATTCATAAGCTTTGGTAGGTCTGATGATCAATGTGCCTGTCAGGAGGTCTGACGATTTACTTGTGAATGAAAACCTTTCTTTTTTGTGGAGGGAATTGTGTATGCAGAACCTCTTTTGTTTTTTTTCCTTTTGTGAGATTGGTATGCAGAACCTAGGAAAGGAGCATCTGCCCTGTGGAAAACCACATTAGTTTGGCGCGCTCTTTGAATTAATCAATTCATTCTGTAAGTGCTGCTTGGATGTGTACAACTGTACATTACATCTGGAACTATTTGCTACAGTGAATTTTTCCTGTATGCTTGTCTCGTTGCTTATGTTCTCTAGGAACATCATGATCGACAGGCCTGTGCGTTGTTTAAGCCTATCAGTTTACAGCTGTCTCTAGCGATTAAACCTCTTGGTGGACACGACGCCTTGTGTGTACTACTTCTTTTGGGCCGGTTGTTAATGTTGGGCCAGATTTAAAATACTATTAGGATATATTTAGGGGAGCTATTGGAGGAGGGGAGTAAAATAGGTTAACAAATTTTTTGGGCTGCCCCTAAAAGGTGTCTTTTGGGGTGGGTTTTTAGGGGGATTGTTGGAGATGCTCTGAGAACGATAAAATTAAGGTAGCAAACAAGGTTTACAGATAATAATTACAAACACAGGAAAAACAAAAAGAATAAAGGAAAAAATCTGTCTAAACTATTGAACCAATCCATAATGAATGGTTTGTAAATGTTCTTTGCTCTATGTATAACCATGACAAATTCATGTTTAAATATAGTCCCCCATCCTACAAAATCTGGACAGATTTGCTGAAAAATCAAATTATTCCTTGTTTTTCAAATTGCCCATGTAGATAGAATAATAATCTCCATAAAGAAAGGTTGAGCAATATTTTGTTTTAGATCTAGGATGGAACCATGAATCGAAAGGCTCTGAGTTCTTGAAGAACATAAATAATACCAGCATGGTTGAACAAATGGATAGCTCCAAAAAAGATGAAATGAATCCTCCTCATTCTGTTGACCACATAATACGCAAATAAAATCATCTAGGTTGAAGTTTTTTCTACGTAATAAATTTTTTATGTTCAGTCTGTCTTTGAGTAGTAACCAAAAACAAACTTGTGCCTTAGCTAACAAGTACTTTTCCAAAGCTAACCATAGTATTGAGAAATCGGAATATGACCTATAAGAAACTTGTAAGCCTTCTCCGACGAGTATTGTCCATTATTCCAAATATAAGTCCAAATAATCTTCTGGAGATAACTCAGAATGCTAAACCAGATTTTGGGCTTCTCAGAACTGTTCATAAGCCTGAAGGGAAAGTGGCAAACGAAAAGAATTCTGAAAATTTTCCATTTGCAGAGCCGAAGCCACTGTGCTCTTATCATTCTTGACAAAGGATAACAATTCAGGTTTCTAAATTGAGGAAAGATGACCATTCCATAAATCCTTCCAGAAAAATATTGTATTTCCTTTGCGAACTGTGCATGATATATTCCTTTAAAGAGATCCAGCAGTTTAAGAATAACTCTCCACCAGAACAATCTTTCAGCGTAGCAACTAGGCAATCTGTCGTTGTTGTAATAAACTTCCCAAAGGAGCTTGACCCAAGGCAATGCAGTATGATTAAAGAACTTATGCAGATTTTTAAGAAGAAGAGCAGAATTTTGGGCTGCCAAATTTTTTTACTCCAAGACCACCTTGTTTCTTTGGTTTGCAAACTGTAGTCCAAGCCACCAAAGACTACCCTATGTTATCCACATGTGAGCCTCTCTATAGGCAATGTTGTCGGGATCGGATTTCCGAATCCGAACCCTCTGTGTATTACTGCACTAGTGCCAGATCAAAGCTAGTACACACAGTCAAATAGTGATGATTACATAACCAACAACGCTTTATATAATAATAGGAGAGTACAGGCCTTATGGCCACTTTATTACAACTGAGATTACAAAACCACACAAATTAACAAAACACAGCGGAAGCAAAATAAAACTTCGACGATAACTCATCAATACGCCACAGGCAATTGACTGGAGAAGCGCAACCTAGTACTCCAGAAAACCTTCATCGAATCCACACGCGAAGTAGTCGTAGGCTTCTTCTTGATCTTCATAACCCTTTGCGAGTTGTTTTGAGTGCAACATGTGAGTACATAAAGTACTCTACAAGTCTTGGAGAAAATACAGTAGATGCAAGGCTTAATAAAGAAGGATAATATGGTTCTTTTGCATAAAATAGCATTATGTTTCAAATACCATAATAAATTCTCAAAAGCATCAATTTAACAGAGTAATTGCAATAACTGAAACTAAATAAATTTTCTAGTGAAGATTCCAACCACCAACACTAGTAAACAGGCTCTAACCGCCAAGGTTCAAAACTTCAAAACTACGGGTTTCATTCACCTGCACTGGCTCCACCGCCAGGACACACTCCCGAGAATTTCATCCACTCCTAAGTTCCCAAAACTTTTACTTTGAAACAAAAACCAAAAGTCTACCATGTAAAAGCGCACATTGCTCGCCCTTAACCGTGGGCACGGCTATTCGAATAGTTTTATACTCTACAGAGATTGTACAATTTTACCCACAAGAGATAAATCATCTTAATAGCCAACATGATTCCTTAGGCATGAGAACCAGATAATTTATCACAAAGCCTTTACCTCACTCCGATATAGCTAGACACCACCCGCTGAGGTTTCACCGCTGAAAGGGTTAAATCCACCATAGTCAAAAGCCGCCTCTTGTGCCATATGAGTATAGTATATTCCTATGCCTCATTGTGAGTAAACCAATAAATCCCTAGCACCCACTTACCACTGGTGGTATCTAAACTAAACTTTTGTGAGTTAGTCGGCTAGGTCGTACCCATATAGACTTGTGGTTATACGGTAATGCTCAGTTTGGACAATCACAAGTATCGGTCCTTAATTGATTAGGGCAGCATATTCATAATACAAGTTCTCGCACTACTGGAGGCGTAAGAATGGCCGATATTTATTATACCGTCGGCCATTAATTTGTACCATCGGAAAATGCAATTGCCGAGTGTATACCGTCGGCAACCTCCCGTCGGGCATCCATGGTTGGGTATTCCCACTTTTACCGACCGGTGGTCAGTCATTGTATGGCCGACTGTATGTTTCCGACAGTTGATGCTCGGCAATTAGTTGGTAAACACGCCCATTTGGTCTTTGGTCCAACATGAATTGCCGAGGGTATCCCGGTCGGGGATTTGTTGCTTGACAGTTTGTTTAACCCGTCAGGAAGCATATTAGCAATGGTGTTTACTAACTGTTAGGAATTTAATACTCTCGGTAGAACATATATGTGAAGGTTTTGGTTTCCCATCGGCTAAAACAATATGGAACAGTCTAACAATTTTATTAAACCATCGGCGATATAGAGATGAAACCGTTTTATTATAATCCATCAACCGATAGTGCTTGTGATAGTTTTTATAGCCATGCATAAGTAATATGTGACCAGGAGGATCAATTACAAATGATGAACATTCACAATTCATAGCACCAGCACTTCAATATTGCATAGTACAGTGAATGTTTGAAGCCCAATGATCACCAAAGAAAGGTACGGTCTAGACATTCTGAAAGTTGCTAAGACATTCTTCAACATAGCACAAATTAATGTTCAAATTAAAATACTTGACTAAGATACTGCTGTTCATAAGGCATAAGACAAACTACTTAAAAGCGCCACACACTTCATATGTTGTATATAATCTCTTCTCATCACCAGGAAGCATCATCATCAAAAAAGTCTTCACCAATGTTCTCATAATTTTAGTCATCATCATGGGAATAGTATCCTTCTTCATCATAATCATAGGTGTCATCTTCATTTTCCTCATCACTATAGTCTGCTCCACCAATGTTATCCTATAGAAGTTATAATATTATTTTTAATAAGCACATGAACCAGCTTGAATATAATTCAGATTTTGCAATAATTTTAGGTATGGCATGAATACATGTGGTAAACACACTTAATACTTACATGTTCAGATGCATTCGGAACAATTTTGTCATGCTCTCTAGAGAATGCAACCTCAGATTCAGAAGTAGGCTGCATGTCATCCATATATTAGTTTGTACTTTGAAGGCCAGTTTTGCAATGAATTGAGGTAGGAAAAATAAAATTCAAATCTGAATCAACTAGAGTGATGCTTGAGTTCATTGTAATAATCTGTGCTCTATGAGGTAGCACGTAAACTTACCAAGTTAGTTGCAGTTTCCTGAGCTAACGCATCAAAGTCCATTCCTTGTTTAGCAGCAAGTGCCTATTAAAACTTCATGATTAGCAATAGGTATTTATTTGTATGCATATGTTTATTACAATGATAATTACCCGCACAACATGTTCAAGCTTGCTATATCCTTTTCTCAACTGCAGATTTTCCCTTTCAAGTCGCTTCTCTCTAGCAGAAACATATGGTTGTGCACCTCTTTTCCTTGTCTTGATTGCTTCCTTCTCAGCAATACTAATTGCTCCATCACCAATTCCTAGCTTACCATGTGGCATTCTACCCACACACTCATAAATGACACTTGCATCTAAATCAGGATGCTTAATTTTCCAATTTGTTTCGTACTTTTTTCCATTCCTTCTTCATATTGTGCCTTTTCCAAAAACACAAAAAAGCTAAGAATTAGTAACAAGACAACTACAAGAGCTATAAGCTAAATAATCCACCGTTTACCCATTTATCAGCAACATTCTGGTTGCACAACCTGCCATCATTTTTCCCTGGATGCAATTCATGATTATGCAGCCAAGCACCACCAATTCCAGGTCAACGCCGCTTTTAGTGCCTACATTTAAAGTGTAAGTATGCTTTGACATGTATTGAACACTGTACATCAGTAGCTTATGAAGTCACAACTTTCTTGTTGGGTTCTTACCAGCCATTGGCGTGTTGCCGGCAAGCTTCTTGAGCTGCTGCGATGGTATATGTTATTACCTCCAGCTAGGCGATTTTGCTTTGCCTTTAAGGATGACCTTCTAAATTTTGATGTACTCGGTGCTCGCATAGCAAAGCCCAACCTTCATCGGTTGTAAAGTCTTTTGGCTTAGCAGATATAAGTGCTTCTTTGTTGGCCAACAGTTTCCATATTCATCTACATCTTCTTGGGGCACATTACCATCCTTATATAGTTTCTTAGTGACACCGCTTCTCTTCACTCAACATCTTAGGCACCATGTTTTTAAATTTTAACTCCAAGACAATCTCGCCTCGGCTCTATCTTCTGAAGACACTTGAAACGCCACGCCCAATCATATTATTTATAGTTAGTTGCAGTTGAGACAACCTTTAAACAATAGCAATGCTAGTTAGTAAGCTCTAGTTATTGTGCACATGTAACACATACCCAGAACTCTGCCAAGACTCTCTTATCATTTGATACTCCAGTTGTGCTTGTCTTCTTGAAATCTTCCCATGTTAACACTGGCTTCATCCCATTTATTGTATCAACAACATCAGGATACATCTCGTGAACTAGAGCGCCAATTACTGTTGGGGGTTTGCGAGAACTTTGATAAGGATGCACTTCCCAGTGCCTGTTAATTTTATATTAAATGACATCATCATATAGGGATAAAAAAAAATAAAATACATAAGTGATATGTTAAAGTTAGCAAAGCATCATGCAACCAGTAGTGGAAACTCCTAGCTTACAAAAGATGTGAAAAGTAAACAATGCAGCATTCTTTATTTAGTCTTTGCAAGCTCTTTAAATAAATACCCTGGACATCCAACTGCCTACCAGCAGGCTAGTGCACTAATGGCAGTCCTAAAATACCTTGAATTTTCTCCACAGGTGTTTCTGTAATCACTCTCTACTTATTCTAGATTTTGGTATCACAAAAAACTATGTATGTTCTCTTGTTTTCAGCCCATTGGACATGACATTTTGTTTTCTCTATCATGGATAAACTGTACTATTATTACTGTTATTTATTTTACTAACTACTATTTTGTTGATGGGATGTTTTATTTAATCTAACACAACAAGAAACAATGAGATAGCAAATCAAAGAATCTCTAAGTAATCTGGTCAATAAGCCTTATCCTGAGACACAGAGGGGCTGCAAGCCATAGCCAAGAGCAATATGTATGTTCACACACAACACTATGCGTACTTGCAAAAATTTCATCTGAACAATGAACACTTGATTAAATTGCCATTACACTAATACTTAGAAAAAAATAGGACATGCTTCACACTGAACACAAAATACTGAAGACGACAGTCTATATGTTAATACACAAGACAACAATCTGGAAACTGTTCTTGTGAATTACCAAATAGACACACAAATGATAGATAAAATATGGACAAATAATTATACAAATTAAAGCAGCTAGAATGTTACTTACTCTCCAATAGCCTTGATCGTGGGTCTTTCTCCTTCTGGAAGTCTTTCACCGCTATCGGTCCTTGATCGAGTTTTCTTTTTATCAATAGCTTGCTGATTTGCTGAAGCCAATCCATTATTTTCTCTTGCAGCACTTGATCTGGAATCCACTGACCTTGATGATGACACATGTCTATGCTTCAAGCGGCCACTCATCCTGCTTCATACATGGCAATTAGTATCATGCAGAAAATATTTATTAAACAGAAGGAGTGGGCACCAATAAAATGAGGGGATACACAAGTAAAATAAGTGAACTAAATCATCAGTCAAACAAGGATGCACCATATTTCAGATTGGCAAGACATATTTCTAGTTCGACATGAAAGCTAAATAATAAGGTACTAATGTACATATTAGAAACAAGGATTCAATAATCATCATAATCAAATTCTAAGGAATCCTCATCTATGTTTTCCTCATCCTCATCAATGTCTTCCAGGTCGCTATTTTCTTCAAGTATTTGTTGTTCTTCGTCACTACTACTCCCATGATAAGAAATGTCATCTAATGGATCCTCAGTGCTGCTTTGCTTTTCTATAGTTTCAATATCTTGGGGATCAAGGACATCATCCAAGGCCTCTGAAGATACAGTTACATCATCAAACAAGCCATCAACATCAATGGATAAGCTTCCCTGCAGCCTATCTTCTTGGAAAAATACATCTGTAATAGGTGGCTCATGTGCATCATTTGTGTCAAGGTTGGTCAAGGTCCTTGGTTGGATCTTGTAAACAACACACCAATCACGCAAATCACGCCTTAGAGATGGGTACTGCAAGTAGTATACTAATCTGGCTTGGTGAGCCATGGCAAAGGGTTCAAAATTTACCAGCCTTGAAGATGGCTTGACCTCCACCAAACCTAATTTAGGTTCAGATCTAAAACCAAAAATTGGATCAAACCAGCGGCATTGTAAGAGAACCATTTCAATTTTTCTACCAGCATTAAAAGATAGTTTGATAATGTCCTCGACTACACCATAATAGTCAAGTTGTTGATCATCTGAGGTGAAGGATGCCAAACAAACCCCTGTGTTCACTGTAGTCAGCTTTGCACGGGAGTTTTAATATCGCTCTGACCTGAACCTATAGCCATTGACATCATACGAGCTATGTGATAGTACTCTAGATTTGCGTCCATTGGCTAAATTCCACGAGTCTTCATCTGCATCGGTATCCTTTCTACACTATAAAAATAAATAATTCTGTTAGAATATATATTAGTAATCATGTGTTCATGAAATATGGCTAAGGTAACATGTCCTTACAGTTTTCTTAAACCAATCCACAAATTCATCTGTCATCATTTTGTCAAGGACCTCAACTGACAACCTGGGGTTATTAGCACACTTTTGTTCTATAAATGCCCTACAAATATATACAAGTTATAGAACCTCTGCTAGAATAGTTTAAAACAAATTGCTATTTGCATCACTTACTCTCGATAACGATCTACAGCAGAGCAATTGGTCAAAATATACAGCCTCGCTGCATTCAACTCTTGTTCTGAGAGGTCACGAGGCACACCCCTACCATGAAGGGTGCCTTGATATTGGAAAACATCTAAAGTGCAACCATCATTCTGCACATGTGTTCCTCTACTGTTGTATCTGTCAACCTTTTTCCATCTAGTACGGACATGGTCAGCAAAATATCCAGAAAAAAAGTCAGTTATCTCTTTCACAATCTCTGCCTCTACAATAGAACCCTCAACTCTAGCTTTGTTCTGCACTTTCAGGCCAAGGTCATGCATGTACCTAGCAAAATATTACTACAATGTTTAGTGATATAATAACTAAAAATTGAATCGAGCTGAAGTAACTTGTTTAGAAACATTAATAATTACCTCTCATGTTGGTACATCCAAAGAAAATGCCACAGTCCGCCAACCCTTGCCTCATATGGAAGATGCACAATTAGATGTTGCATTACATTAAAGAACCCCGTGGAAACATTTTCTCTAGCTTGCATAGAAGAACTGGAATCTCCTTCTCAAGTTCACGCATTCTCTCTCGATCAATTTCTTTGGCACATATTTGTCGATAAAAAAATAGTTCGATATATCCTTCCATTCCTTCTCGGGATGAAACCCCTTAGTGCAACTGGCAGGAGGCGCTCGATGATTATGTGTAAGTCATGGCTTTTTATACCAATAAATCTTTGTTTATCCAACTTCACAGATTTACTTAAATTAGCAGCAAAGCGATCTGGGAACTTCAATTGCTTGAACCACTTGAAGATAACCAATTTATCATCCTTATTAACACAATACTTTCCTCTTGGTTTTGTCCATGTGCCATTGGGCTTCTTAATCAAATCAAAAGTTGGGCGATCACAAAGCATAGCCATGTCAAGACGTGCTTTAATATTATCCTTAGTTTTATCTGAGATTTCTAGGGTTGTGCCTAATAGTGCCTCTGCAACATTTTTCTCATTGTGCATGAGATCAATGTTATGTCGAAGAAGCAAATTTTTCCAGTATGGCAATCGCCACAAACAACTAATATCTGTCCAATTGTTCCACTTCCCAAACCCTTCATATTTATTCTTACCTTTGCTATCAGGAGTTAGATTATTTAACTGTTCAAATACCTCAGCACCAGTTAGGCGCTTTGGTGGAGGATCTATAACTCTAGTTTTCTTACGAAAACACTTCAAACTTTTGCGGAATGCATGGCTAGCTGGAAGGAATCTCCTATGACAATCAAACCAGCAAGGTCTGTGCCCATGCTTCAAATTAAATGTCTTAATGTTAGACCCACAAATAGGACAAGCTAGCTTTCCATGTGTGCTCCAGCACGCTACTAAGCCATATCCAGGAAAATCATGAATGGTCCACAACACGATTGCCTTCATGGTGAAGTTTTCCTTTCTATAACAGTCATAAGTAACAGAACCTTTTTCCCATAATTCCAGGAGCTCATCAACTAGTGGTTCCATGTATACGTTGAAGTTCTTCCCCGGGTGTTCACGACCAGGAATAACTAGTGCAAGGATGATGTTGCTCTTTCTAGTGCACATTTCAGGAGGGAGGTTATACGGAACAACAAAGACAGGCCAACAAGAGTATGGGGCAGCATGAACACCAAAAGGTGTAAAACCATCAGTTACCAAACCAAGACGCACGTTCCTAACCTCTTCGGCAAAATCTGGATACAACTTGTTAAATTCCATCCAAGCTTCTCCATCCGAAGGGTGAACCATAACATTATTATTGTTGCGGGGTTGTGCATGATATCCCATGTGCTTTGCTGTGTTCTGTGACATATATAGGCGTTGTAGCCTTTGAGTAATTGGAAGGTAATGCAAAATTTTTTTCGGTACTTTCCTAGATTTCTTTCCTCTAGTTGGCTCCTCATACCGAGATTCACCACAGATAGAGCAACTTTCTTTATCTTTATTATTTTTGTAATATATCATGCATCCATTGGGGCATGCATCAATCTTTACATATGGCATTCCTAGGCTATGCACAAGCTTCTTAGACCTATAAAAGTTTTTAGGGAGATCCTTGGCAGCCTCATCTCCAACAACTTCATGTACAAGATTCATTATTTCATTGTAACCGGCTTCAGAAACATTAAATTGTGTTTTTATAGTCATAAGTCGTGCTACAATGGATAGGCGGGAGTGAGACGTCTTGTCATGCAGTGGTTTATCTACTTCCTCTAGTAGTTCATATAACTCCTTTGCCGCTTGCATTGGCTCCTCACTCTGATGGACACCTTCGGCACCAATAGCATCAAGTAGCATTTCACTCATCCTATATGAGCTACCTACATATTCATTGTCTGCTTGATCATGTACATCAGGCTCCCCATGCCTAGTCCATCTCTCATACCCCAACTGGAAACCGTTGCGGCATAAATGCATCTCCATTTCATCCCTTTTGCGCTTGTGACGACAATCACACCTAGTACATGGACATCTAGATCTCCCATCTACGGCAGCATTAGGTAACGAAACGGCATGGTCCAAGAAAGCGTCCAAACCCTCTTTCCAAACTAAACTAAACAAACTGCCTTTCCGCTCATTGTACATCCAGCTACGATCCTCACTCATGGTAATTCACCTTAAATTGCACATTTCAGGGAACACTTTAGGTTACTTAAATGGCAAAGAAAATACAACCTCTCTACTATATGTAACTCAGTAGTATTGTTTTATTTTCGATATACACAACATATGGCTAAACTTGAAAGCACATTTATAGTTTGCCTCTACTAAAATGTGATGGATAGAATCCACTGTGAATTTTTGGCTGGACAGCAGTCAGACTAGCTACACAAATGGGAGTGAAATTGTAAACAAGTTAGGTGATTCACTAGTTGAAAATCACCATGGGTAACTACTGCCACACAATATTTTTATATTTACAAATGTTCAGAAATTATAGTAACAAATAACAGTATCAAAAAAACAATTATCAATGATGTAATGTAAACACTACAAATATCAGAATCATCACCTAACTCCCTACCTAATTGCTAATCACCAGATTGTAGATAAGCACCCCATATACAGAGTCTGCAGTTCACACTAATTTATTTGCAAATAAAAGATAGCCGATCTGCTATGTTCTTTGACAACATTCTCTCATTTATACTAAAATTTGAATGGCATTGACATAATTGACCGGGAATCTCTTGGATTGAATTCACCAATCAAATAATTATTTATGTGGCATATTAATTTTAACACTAGAATGCACACAAAGAAGACTCAAACTAGCAAGTAGTTGAGTGCAAATCTGATACCATGTTTCTAATCAGTACGTGGAGGAGCATACCTAGAATTAGTCCTTTTACTTAGATTCTACCCTTGCTATTTAGTTTCCTCCACACAAGTAATTCACTTGCCATCTTATTAGTGCAGCACTAGCCCATATCCAAAAACAAGTGACTAACTAAACCCCAAGAGCAAGGCACCAAACCAGCATCAGAGTTTGACAAACATGAATGTTCCAAAATTATACATTGGGATATAAAAAACCAAGTTAAAAATAATTACCAATGATATACAAATAACAATAGTAGGAATAGTAGGATTACAGATTGATTCTTTTACTCATCAGATTGTTTAATTACAGATCCATCTTAGAAACAAAACTGATCCATATATATAGAGATACAGAGAGCTAGGAGGAGGAGATAGAGAGGGTGGAAGGGCAGTTGGCCATGGTGCATCACGGCACAAAATATGATAGGAAAGGGGTTAGCGTTGTACCTTGCAAAGAAACTGATCCAATACGTTGGAGCTGCCGCACCTGCCGATTGAATCTAATCTACAAGAGCTGGGCGTCGGCGTGTGAAGGAGCTAGACGTCGCCTATCCCGCAGGGGAACTCGACAGCCAGCTGGACACCTGTGATCGCCAATCATGAACAGATCAATTTGATTGAGAGGAGGTGATAAACATTGGTTCCCAAAGTGGAGGAGTGATTCACGGGAAGTGGCGGCATTATTGGGTGCGTTTGTGGGAGATTTACTTCCCGTTTCGCGCTAAAACTCTTGCGCCGCCTGCCTCTTGGTCTCCCTGATTTTGGGTTTTTAGATAATGTTATGTACTATCTACTAAAATGTAATTTATATCCTAAAATAACAAAACGAACCTTAGGCTAGTTGGTAAAGCACCTTATTGAGAAGTTGTTGGCCCTGTGTTCGAACCTTAACATGGCAAGGTTTTTTGAACTCGCACCCGATGGCCACCAGCACTCCCCCGGTGTACCGATGACTGTGGACCCCGGCGTGCCTAGCCACGGTGGCGCACCACCATGCCTCTCGTGAATCAAAACCAAAACAAAAAGATAGAAATGAGCTAGAATCGAAGTAGTAGTAAAAGATAAACCAAAGTAATAGTAAAAAGGGGGAGGATGGGTAAGTAGATTCAAGCATAGGTCCGCCAGATACGGGCCTAAGGGCTGTGAAGCCGGAGTCGGTGAGAGGCCGGAGTAGGGGGCGTACAGGGGAACCGGCGGCGTTAGCGGCTCGGACGACCAGATCGAGGTGATGGCGGCGGTGCCGAGCGCCGGATCCAGACCGAACCGGGGGGAGAGGCCAAGGCGATGCGGCGCCGCTAAGACCAAGGGCGCGATGGGAGGCGCGTCGGTAGAAGCGGCGCGAGAGGAGGCGCAGGGGAGAGAGCTGGCGGTGGAGGCGCTGACACCGATGCGGCGTGGTGGAGCGGCGCGGGAGGCGAAGGGGCAGCGTTGAGTGAGTAGAAGTGGAGGAAGAGAGAGAGCCAAGAAAGGAGAAATGGGGGGAGAAGAGGGAGTGGGGGGCATCGGCCAAATGGAAAAGGAGGAAAAAAGAGAAAGGAATAGTGGAGAGAAGGAAAGAAAATAAAGGAGAATAAAGAAGAGGAAAAGAAAAAAAAAGAGGAGAAAAAATAAAGAGAAAAAGATGGTAGATATGTAATTAAGATTTACCTGTGATTATAGATGACGATCATTAAGTTACAACCGTTTGGGTACTGGGGCATCGGAAAGGTGTCCAGTGAGAGAGACTGTCGGTATCGGATTTACGCGTAGAAATGCTTTCAATTGTCTATATGCATAGAGTCGATACAGTTGCATGTTGGTGTGAATCATAGTATTGAATTGGGTGTTCGGATGATGCTTCCATGTGGAGGTTTTGGTTTGACGCTCCTCCACGCATCGTCCACGGGACAATCTGGCAAGTGCAGGGTAGAACAGTAAATTATGGTGAATATTTGTTATTCGTGTTTCCATACTATGATTTATAATATTTATGAGATGTATATGAATTGTGATAATCATACCTTGATGAGTACCGCTTATGATTAGACAACCATATTTGAAGCATATTGCATTATGCAAATGCATAAGAGCCAGGCCGGTGAGAAAGTCATGACTAGTCCGGAGTGCTCTTGAATAAGAGCAAGGTCGGTGAGAAAGTCAAGTGACTAATCCGGAGTGCTCTGGAGTAAGACCTACAAAGGTAGGCAATTGAGTGGTCCATCGACGGGTGGACGCTCCGCTATACCGGTATCAGCTACAGTTATAGGTGCATTACAGATGCATAGCATTGCATTACAGATGCATTGCATGAAAGTGATAGAGAAAGTGATACAGATTACAGACACATAGTTGATGTACAGATTATAGTTACAGAGTTGATTTACAGTTTACAGTTATAGAATTAATTTCCAATTTACAGTCATAAAGTGGATTTACGGATTACAGTTCATGAAATTGATTGAATTGCTAAAGTGATATTACTGTTTTATCGTGTGCTTGCTGAGTCTTCGGACTCACCCTTGTGTTAACGTTGTTTTTATAGGAATCGGTTGAAGACGACATGCATAGGCGGGAGTAGCACAGTCGTTCACGTACCACACAGTGTTTCACAAATCATCTACAGTTAACATATTTAGCCTTGATGGATTTGAGTACCTTTTTGGTAATTAGCAAATTGATACATCTGCTGCGCTTAGTGTCAAGTATATCGGCTTTTGTCGTTTGGTTGGTATTTAAATAAAAGAATTGCTTCGCAAGACCAGCGGCAAAAGGTGGAATTTGTAACATTGTAGAGTAGGTACGTGGTAGCACTTTGGGCTCAAGGAGGGGCCGGGGTGTTACAAAATCAATGCCTTAAAAATGTACATGTTCCGTATCACAAGAAACCTAAACAAATGAGCTATGCCTGATTACAAATCTTCGTTTTTGCACAAAACTTATATACGAGCAATCCCTTTTCTACTGGATTAATTTCAAAGTCTAAAACTATTTGCGCCTAGCTATCAAAGAACAACCACTTCTTTGATCATTTTGCAAATGTATGACCCCTTATGATGTCAATTTCACATAGCATATCTCTACGGCCACAAGTCATTCACACAAGTTATATGTGGACCCACATGCATATATGTGTCGCTAATAGATGGGTCGGCATAGAATATCACAGGTCACTGAAGCTTTGGACATATGATTAGTTGTAGTTATATGAAAGTCAGCTTAAAAATATTGTTAGTTCATTGCTCGACAATTTTATGCAAATATTTAGAACTTTGTCAAATTATCTCTTTCTTTTATTTTGGGGTGGTGATGAGGCAAATCTGAGTCAAATGTCACTTTGCCATAAAGTGCTTACAAATAAATCTGTTCTCAAATCTATATTCTTGGATGAGGGGTGACGATAGATCAAAGTCACAAATATTTTTCCAAATTCCCATGCACCCATCAAGCACCATATATATCACACTTATCACACATTGTAGCCAATCACCGTGCGTTATATTAAGCCTCTAGGAAAAGATTGAACCATCGGCTATTAGCTTCAAAAACCAACAGGTTAACTAGATACTGTTGGCTATCCTTCACTAAATGGCCAACGGTTGTTATGACACGGTCATATATTGTTTAACCGTCATGTATTACCACCATTTACCATGGGTCAAAGCAAGATGGTCGGGGAATGCTTTGCCCTGTCGGCCATTTGGTGTAGTCCCCGATGGGTTAACATCTGACTGTTGGCAATATATTGCACTGTCGGCCATTGGGTAGAAAACATGACAGTTTAACTTTTAACTATCGGCAATATGTCAACCGTAGGCCATTTACAATCTCCCCGACTACCCGTTGGCCATCGTAATATCCTGTTGGCATAGCTTGTGTTTCTAGTAGTGTCTCATGCTAAATCTGCACCAATCAGATCTTACCATCCGCCCAAGTCTAAAACCAATTTTTATTATTTTATTTTATAAATCAATGGCAACACCTATTGCCAAACACTTGATAAAAGTAATTGTTTAGAGATTTGATAACATTATTCTCACCCATAGGGTTATAGTAACCGATAAGCTTGTCTAAGTAATTACTACTGTTCTAAATTAACAAATATCATAATAATCTCAATACTGAGACAAGGGAAGCCTAGGGTAACATTTTATGTAACATAGCAATGCAATTAAATTTGAAATAATAAAATGATTTTTGAAAACATAAGTACAAGATAATCAAAGGAGACTTGCCTTCCTGCACATTGTCTAGACCTTCCTGCTGTGGATCGAAAAACCTTTGGCGATGTCGGGTTCTACGCGCAAAAACAAGAAACCCAAATAAATAAATAAACACAAACAAAGTCAAAAAAATACAAAATATATATACTGGAAGGAGGTTTATGATTTTAGATGAATTTAGGAATTTGAGCAGGTTCAAACAGAGCTAAGATGGAGAAATATGGGCTTCTGAAAGTGTTTGCTGTGGTCGGAGGGGTCGGATCTTTAGAGAGTGGTCGAAAAGTACCGAGTGGTTGAAAGGCTATGGTGGTGGTCGATAGTCAAAGGTTAAATGTGATCGAACGGCTCTGCGTGGTCTCAGCCATTGAGTGGTTGAAAAAACTCACTAGCTGGTCGGAAGTTTAGAGAAGGGGTGGTCATGGTCGAAAGCGGCGGTGGTTGGAGGCTTAGAATGACATCAGTTGAAAGCTTAGAGAGAGAAGCAATAGCAGTCGCAACTGCAAGCGGTCGAAGCGTTTGTAGTAAAAAAAAAACAACTACGACTGAAATGATCAGAGGGTCTAGAGAGGTCGGAGAGGTCGAATGGTTCGGAGTAGTCAAAGGAATGGGACGGTGCGGAGTGGTCGAAGGAATCGATTAGCATGGAGCGGTCGAAGGAATCAATTTGGCTCAGGTGGTTGAACAGTTGTGATCAGATGGCTAAATGTGGTCAGAAATTCAGACGTGGTCGGTGGTCGAAGTGGCTATAAGTGGTTAATGGTCGATACCTGGTCAGAAGGAGTGGTTGAAAAGTTTGAAGTGGTTAAAGTATGTAATGTGGTCGAAAGGTATATGTGGTCGAAAGGTTTGGAGAGGTTGGAACCATTGCAAGTCAAACCTTACAGGAACTAGTCTAAGAAGACTGGAACTGGTCGAAAACTTCAAAGTCATCGGATCTTGATGATCGAAACCTTGTGGTCGAAGTAGTTATAGTGGGAAAATCTGTATGAGGTCAAAATCTACAAGAATTGTTGGACTGCCTAGAGTGGTTGTAGCTGACGAGGATGTCATAACCGACCAGGGCGATCATAGCATCGATGGTGGTCGATAGGCTAAGAGTGGTCGAAGACTTAGAACGTGGTCGAAGGCTTCAGAGTGGTCAAAGGCTTGATGCAGTTGAAACCTATGAGAATTGTCGAAACACCGAGAGTGGTCGTAATCGATGAGATTGTCCTGACCGACCATGGCAATCGCAACACCGAGAGTAGCTGAAAGGCCCGCAGTGGTCAAAAACTATAAGATGATCGCAAACGAGGGTGGTTGAAGGTGGCCATGGTCGTGAGTGACTGCGGTCATGAGCGACCGTGGTAAAAAATGGCTATGGTCATGAGCGACTGCAGTCATGAGCGACCATGGTCAGAAGCGGTCGCGGACGAAAGCGACCGCGGGCGTGAGCGACAGTGGTTGGAAGCGGTCGCGGTCGGAAGCGACCATGGTCAAAAGGTATGAGTGGTTGTGTGGTTGTAGCGGTAGGAACTCAAAAGCTATCAGGAGCAGTCGGAGTGGTTGAGATCAATGGGGCTGCCGTGGTCGAACGCAGAGCGATTGCTTTCAACAGGCAAGGGAGTTTACCAGAGAAGGTTGGAGAGTAGTCGACAACGTCGGAAGTTAGTGGCGGCAGAGTGCTTCGGTGAGGGAAGGGCTCTGGCAGCGGATTTGCTCAACGACGAGGCAGAAGACGACTGCGACGGAGTGTTCCAGCGGGGTCTTGGATGGTGAAGCGATCGTCGAGGTCGTTCTTGAAACGAGTGGTGTCATTGGCGGCCTTGGTGTTGCCTTGGAGACTTCTCTGGAGGATGGGAGATTGCGGCTAGATGAAAGGGAAGGCGACACGGTCACAGTGCTCCGATTTATAGCTTCAGCAAAGAAAAGGAAATCGACGAGATTTATGGCACTATGCGAGCGTTTTGGTATTGAAGGAAGTGCGAAAGGAAGGGAAAGATTGATGATTGATTGCTAGTATAAATTGAGCGATTTCCAGGTAAAGATGCGGGAGGGAAAAATGCTTTTGTCGATTGGGGATTTGAGCTTAGGTATGACGCAAGATAGAAGAACATGAATAGTGATCAGGCCAAAGAATGAAAAGGAAGGATGGTGGAAAGAACACACAACAAGGAGAGGTCCGACTGGTGGCTGGTTTTGTTGGAACTCTGACATTAAGCGTGCTTGGCTTATGGCAATTCTAGGATGGGTGACCCTTTGGGAAATTTTTTTATTGGACTTTGGATTGGAATTGGGATTTTGATATTTTCTTCCAGTATTCACAAATAGTCCAAATAAAATCCAAATGCTTTTTAAAATATTTAATTTGAAATTAATTTTTAAATAAAACAAAATTTTGGGATGTTATAAATGTCTTCCTGAACTTATCAATTTGAGCAATGACACTTTGTGGTAATTTGAGAGTACACATGTAAAAGGTTGGAAATTGAGATAGCATAGAATTTACCATCGTTAGCCTTCCTCCATAAGATAAGAATGAAGCCGAGCTTGCAAGTCTTCTTTCAACTCTCTGCACCATAGGGAAGAATTCTGCTACTTTCGGCTTAGTAAGTCCCAAAGGTAAGCTAAGGTAGGTGAAAGGGAAAGATGCACTTTGACACCCCAATGTCTAAGTCAAAATCTCCATTTTTCCTGGATGAACATTAATTGGAACCAAGAAAGATTTGTGAAAATTCACCTAAGATTTGTGAAAATTCACCTTAAACCCAGTGGAGTCTGTGAAGGAGTTTAGAAGGACTTTCATGTGAACAATTGTTTGGCACATGCAGACATAACAATAAGAGTATCATTAGCATATTGAACCACTGGAAAATATGTATTGCTCCCAAAGGATAAAGGTGTATAAATGAGATGAAGATCCATAGCTTTGTTTAAAATGGACTGCAATAAATATGCGGCTATTACAAACAATAGGGGGGAAAGGGGATCCCTTGTCTGACTCCTCATTTGCATTGGAAGAATTTCCCTGGCACTCCATTAAGCAAAACCAATGATTGTCCTGTTGTCAGGATCATCCTCATCCACTCAATCCATTTTGTTCCAAAGCCCTTGTGAGACATAATTTCCAAAATAGCATAGTGTTCAATTTTATAAAAGGCCTTTTCAAAGTCTAGTTTAACTACAACAATCTCCTTTCGAGACTTATGACATTGATGTAAATACTCAAATGCCCATGCTACACAATCATGTATTGTCCTTGTTTTAATGAAACCATACTGATTATTATGAACTAGTTCGAGGATCACATTTTTAAGCCTATTTTCCAATAGTTTCGTGAGTAATTTCACAGTGGATTGAGTAAAGAAATTGGTCTGTAATCATTTGAGTTAATCAGCCAATCCTTTTTTGGTAACAGAGTTATAAGAGACCCATTGATAGACCGTAAATTAATAGTTCCTGGTGAAAATCCTCACAGAGATAATAGAAATCTTGCTTTAGAATATGCTAGCATATCTTAATAAAATCTCCATTAAAATCATCTGGACCTGGGGGCTTATCTGCAGACAGCCTACTGACCACATCATCAATTTCAGCATGTTCAAAAGGATCTTCAAGCCACTTCAAATCCGAATGCATGTGAAGTAACTCTCGAAAATTAAAATTCATAACTGTATTTTCTGAGGTCCCAAGTCTTTCTTTGTAAGCTGTCTAGAGAAGCGCAGCCTTTCCAAAATGATCTGAAATTTCACAACCATCCTCATTTTGTAGATATGTTATATGGTTTTTCCTGTATCTGATCGTTGTTGTAGCATGAAAAAACTTAGTATTCTCCTCCCTAAGCTTTACCCATTTGATGGTCCCATGTTGTTTCCAGTACAATCTTTGGCATTTAAGAAGATTATTGAGAATCTCTTTAGAATTCCATTCCATATTATTCAAAGACTTGAATTCTTCAACGGAGTCTATTAGAAAAATAACTTCATTTGTATTTGCTATGAGGGCTTTTAGATTAGAAACCTTTTTTTGACCAGTCTTTAAGTATTTTTCCAAGATACTTGAACTTATTATTGATGCATTTAGCGCTATCCGGAATCATCACTTGCCTTTTCCGAGCTTGCTCCACTATAGGAAGAAAGTCACTGTGCTCTAACCAAAAAAATTTCAAATCGGAACAGATGAGATTTTGGAATGGAGGTACCAATCTGAATCACACATGGCACATGGTCAAAAGTTGTCTTTGCTAGAGGAAAAGCTATGGTATTTAGGAAGTGAATAGTCCAACTATTGTTAGTGAAGAACCAATCCAGTTTTTTAAGGAGCGGTATTGCTTGCATATTGCTCCACGTGAAAGCTCTACCTTTAAGAGGTAATTCAACCAAGCCAAGCTGAATGATAGCTGAAGGAGAACGGGTAAGCTACGCTAGCTACAACATTTGATTTTCTACCGCGTTCAACCAGAAAACATGCGTGTAAGGGAGTCATGGATAGTTACCACTAGATGCGCTGCGCAGCAGAAGAAGAGTTGGAGCAGCCCGGTCCAACGTAGATGCACGTTAATAAAGAAGAAGCAGTCGATCGTTTCACGAACTGAATGTCTCCTCCTCGTGTCCTAGCAATAGCCTTGCGCTTCTCGCCGATCAGCACAGCAGCAACAGCAGCGGTGCCTCCACGGAGTCCACACGTTCAGGATGGAACGCCGTGCGCTGGTGTGCTAGCACCGCGTGCCCGGCTAGGGTTTCGGGATACGGCCGAGGGGAGGTGGCGGCCAGGGTCTTCAGCACAGTAGTATATGTTACCTGCAGCCTCGCCTCCACATATTTATAGAGCATGCTAATGGGCTTCCACATTGTAGGCCCATTAGAACCGTAATCCCATATGGATCAATATCCCTTTTAGCCTATAAAACCGAATTGTTTATGATTGCCTCTAACAATAGCATCATTAAACAAAAACATATTGTTTATGTCTCTCCTTGGTCGATTCCTGTTATGAGGCGCTATGATGAAATTGAAATCTCCAACAATAAACCAATGAATATCATCTGGCATTTGGATGTTTTTAAACCAATTGATAAAATCTCATTTGTGTTCGTTGGTAGGCAACCCATAAAGATTAGTCAGCAGCCAAGTTTCACTAGAGTGAACTGAGGTGAATTCCACAGAGACCGAATACTCATTTTGGAATACCACCTCCCCTTTAAACAAGGATCCCATCCATGCTATGAGAAGACCCCCCGATGCACCATCTGAAGGTAGAGCAGCGAATTTATTGAACCTTTTAAGGCAGAAAATTTTTAAATAAGCCGAATCAAAGCATACTCTTTTGGTTTCTTGTAAACAAATCACTCAGCATCCACTCTCCTCAATCTTATTGCTGATTGCTCTCCACTTCTTGCTGGAGCTCATTCCACGGATGTTCCAGAATAATAATTTCCACTGTCTATTCATTGTTCTATGAGTTTAATAAAAAGTCGACAATGTATACCAGATACATTGTGATGTACCTTATTTGTAATTGACCAGTGCATCAAAAGATTTATCTCATAAGAAGAAAAGATGCCAGAGAGTGACCAGGCTAAGCAAATAGAAAACTTAAACCACCAGCAGCGTGAGAGGGACTAGGTACCAAAAAAATTGTTTAAAAGAGACCAAACAAACCAAGAAACATTCTGTTAGACCATGTGGCTAGGTTTAGGATATTTTGGTGATGAATAATTGACAATGGTTAATTTGTTATGATGAATAATTGGTGATTTTATTTAGCGGTGTTATGCGAGTTGTGTCGCGTGTCTGCGGACTGATGTTGGTCAAGTTGAGACGAACTTGTGCCGGAAGAATGTTCTTTGGCCTTGCATGTGTAGGTTGAGCATGGAGGCGATCATGGTCGGTGACGAGGTGGACCGGAACTAGGATGGGGAGATCCAAGGTTCAGACAGTCAAGGAGGTCACGAGATGATCGAGCTCATGTTGGGGCATATGGAGATCAAAGGTGGATGATATGTGGAGAAGCTACGGGAGGTACGGTCCTGGAGGCTTCGACACGTGATGCGTTAGAAAAGTCGTGAGTGTGAAAAACCCGTATTAGGAAGGGTTTCGGGTCTCTTGAAAATTAGTGGACCAAAAGTCTAGTTGAGGTAAAAAGGCCTAGGCCTAGTTGGAGTTGGATTAGGATTTTAAGGCCTAATTGGAGTTGGATTAGGATTTTAAGGCCTAGATGGAGTTGGATTAAGATTTTAAGTAGAGTTTGAAGAGGTGTTTTAGGGGGCTGCATGTATATATATACACACACACACACACACATACACATATACAACCACCGGTTGGTTGGGTATTAAAAAAAGAAACAGCTTTTGGGGTGACCGTGAGAAAAAGAAGCGCGGCGGCATGGCAGAGAGCGAATAAAGTAAAGGATGCAGGCATGGATGCGTCTTTGAGGCAAAGAAAAAAAGTGAACAGTTTCTGCAGTTTTTGAATAAAGTTTGTGAGTTTTTTTTATTTTGCATCTATTATCCTTTTTTTTTTTTGGTTTTTTGATTCCTATAGATTCTTCATGCATTGATCTATGTATAGATATTTTTGTTGCTTACATACATGAATTAGTTTTAATTAAAAATTGATTGGAAGATTGAGCAAAAACGTAGTTTTCACTGATCGATCGGAAATTATCTAGTCGCTACAGCAACTGCTACAGCGTTGCTACAGTACTGTGCTACAGTGATTTGCTGCAGTTACAATAAAATCAGAAAAAAAATGTTTGCTTTTTTCTCTATTTCTGGTTTTTGCAGATTAAACAATTAAAAAGATAGATTTTTTTTTAAAAAAAGGTTTTCGTTGATTTTTTTAAAATCAGAGCAGGTTTATTTTTCTAATTGATCTTAACCAGTGATTAGAAAATATGTCGAGGGATAGGTATTTCACAAAACCTTGTGTTTTCGATGGTGTTGATTTTCAGTATTGGAAAGTGAAGATGGAGGCATACATTCAAGGTCAAGGCTTTGTAATATGGGAGAAGGTCTACAAGCCTTATTAAGTATCCGAGAACGATGCTGTGACAGCAGCAAATATAGCACAAGTGGAGGCAAATAGCATAGCAAGGAACCTGGTAATTCAAGGACTAGAAAGGAGTGATTTTGATCGTGTTGTTCATCTTAAATCCGCATATGAGGTATGGAAAGCATTATGTGATTATCATGAGGGTTCATCTACTATTAAAGAGGTACATCAAGATATGTACAAAAAAGATTACATGCGTTTTGAGATGAAACCTGGTGAATCAATAGATGATCTTTTTGCCTGCTTTAATAAAATTCTTAGTAACCTACATGCTGTTAATGTTACTTATACTGATGCTGAAAATGCACGTCAATTACTTGGAGCATTAGATATGTCTATATGGGAGATGAAGGTTACATCCATTAGAGAATCTACTGTCATGAGTACACTTACATTAGATGTACTTTATTCTAAATTGAAAACTCATGAATTAGATGTTTTTGCTAGAAAATATAATGGTAATAGATCAATTGCTTTAGCCTCACAATCTAGCAAGTCTAATTGTGATAATTTTTCTACTAGCTATGCTTTGTCTTTGTTGTAGGGGTGGCCCCCACCTAAGCCCAGCAGGCCTGGTAGAGGAATGTAAGACCCAAAATGGGACATGTGTAATGACATAGGTACCCCTGAGGGGAGTACTCGGATGTAAAGGTATAATTGTAAAAGCACTCCCCATATGGATATATATACAACACAGGCCATGGGGAAAACCCTAAGCCATTGCTCATCTAACTCTCCACTACCATACTCTCTCTCTCTGTTTGGTCTGTAACCACAACAGTTGGCGCCGTCCGTGGGGAGGAAAAGAACAAGCCCCCAGATCTGAAGAAGGATGGCACGAAAGAAAGCTTCATCGTCGGCGACGAAGAAGAAAAAGGTGGGAGCGGCGAAATCTCGCGTCAATACCAGGGCTTCGGCGTTGGCAGCCGTAGGCGTGGGTAGCGATGTAGACGTGACGGTCGCCAACACTGGTGTTCACGACGCGACGCTCGACCCTGCCACCACCGCCGCGACACTCGACCCCACCACCGCCGCCGCGACGTCCGATCCCATCGTCGACCTCGGAGTCCACCACGCCACCATAGCAGGCAGCCCAGGAGCGCAGGCCACGATTGCCGCCAACGCCCTGATGACGGCCCTCGGCACGCTTCGACAAGAGCTGGCGGATCTCCGTGGGGCCGTGCAGGGTATGCGAGAGGCTCGGAGTCAGCAGACCCCCCGGCGGTCGTATCGGAGCCCGCGCCGGAAAGGGCGGATAGCCGCGGTGCCCCCGCGTCCAGCCGCATCCTGCCGCGGCGTGTGGACCTAGAGTCTCCGCTTTCTGCAGGTCTGCAGCAGGCGGCGTGGCAAGAGGACTTCAAGTTCCCTAGTGCCATCAACCCGTACAAAGGAGACACGGACCCTCGGAAGTTCGTGCGTGTATACGAGACCGCTATCGAAGCCGCCGGCGGAGACGACACTACGAAGGCGAAGGGACTTCCCCTAGCGTTGCAGGGAGGCCCTCCAGAAGGGAGCATACCGCCTCACCACATTGGAAGGGCAGACGTTTCGCCATACATGGAACGCAGACAGGCTGCGGCGGTACTACGCCTAAGCCGGGGGCGCTAGCGCGAGGATCCTTGGCGGCTTCGGGAAATACCTTGCCAGGCTCCCGCGTGAACTCCTCCAGCACTAGAGGCTCACATCGAGCACGGCCTCATCACCGGGTAAGACAGCTGCGGCTGTTTCCGTCTAAGCGGTCAGTGGTTAGTCCCTCACCTTTTGTAATCGCTTACCCGCGCAAATGGGAATTTAATAAAGTTCATCGTTTGCAAAAAAATTGTCTTCTTTCCCGCAAGAAGTGCGCGAAGGATTACCTTCGCGTGCACTCTTCATAAGTATGAACAAAGACACGCGTCCACGCGCGCACTCTCTGTGAAAAACACAGGTATGAGTATAAACAAAGACGCGTGGTGGGACGCCTCCGCGCGCAATCTACGGACTCTAAATAAGACGTAGCGTCGAGGTCTGCCTCCGCACGCACTCCACGGAGTATAAATAAGACATAGCGTTGAGGTCCGCCTTCGCACGCACCCTCACCGCCCGCAACGCGCAGAGGCTCGCCTCCGCGCGCAGTCTACAGACTCTAAATAAGACGTAGCGTTGAGGTCCGCCTCCGCACGCACCCTCACTGCCCGCAACGCGCGGAGGCTCGCCTCCGCGCGCAGTCTACGGACTCTAAATAAGATGTAGCATCGAGGTCCGCCTCTGCACGCACTCCACGGAGTATAAATAAGACGTAGCGTTGAGGTCCGCCTCCGCACGCACCCTCACTGCCCGCAACGCGCGGAGGCGCGGTCTACAGACTCTAAATAAGACGTAGCGTCGAGGTCTGCCTCCGCACGCACTCCACAAAGTATAAATAAGACGTAGCGTTGAGGTCCGCCTCCGCATGCACCTTCACCGCCCGCAAAGCGCGGAGGCTCGCCTCCGTGCGTAGTCTACGGACTCTAAATAAGACGCAGCGGGGGACGCCTCCACGCGCACTCTACGGAGTATAAAGAAGATGCACGGTGAGGCCTACCTCCGTGCGCGCTCTACGGAGTATAAATAAGACACGGATGTTGTCCCTGCGCACTCTACTGAGTATAAACAAGACGCGGACATCCCCACGCACGCGCAGGCGTTGTCCTTGCGCGTACTCCCCGGAGTATAAACAAGACGTGGTCGAAGTTCCCACGCACCCAAGCTCTAATAAGCGTCTACTTCGACTAGGCGCCAGCTCCGCTGCCACCCCTTCGAAAGGTAGGAAACGGAGCGCTTCCGCATCTACTTCGACTAGGCGCCAGCTCCGCTGCCACCCATTCGAAAGGTAGGGGACGGAGCGCTCGCGCGTCTACTTCGACTAGGCGCCAACTCCGCTGCCACCCCTTCGAAAGGTAGGGGACGGAGCGCTCGCGTGTCTACTTCGACTAGGCGCCAGCTCCGCTGCCACCCCTTCGAAAGGTAGGGGACGGAGCGCTCGCGTGTCTACTCCGACTAGGCGGCAACCCCGCAGCCGTCCTTTTCGCGAGTCCACCTCGGATGCTACTATCTACAAGTCTGGCGGAGCCGAGCGCGAAAATCTACCCTACGGGCCAATCGCCTAGAGTGGGGGTGTGCAAAAACACGAACATTGGGGTAGGCACTGCTTCACTCATATAAAAAGAGCAGGTTGTGAAACAACCATACAAAAATGTGTACATGACGCAACACACCCAACCTCGGCATCACTCTTGATCTGCGTCATTTCCTTCGTGCCGAGGAACTCCCTCGAGCCACCGGAGGAGGTCCCCCTCTTTACGCAGAGTGCGCCGCAGCGCGATCTTGGCTGCGTCTTGGATCCGATCATAGAAATTCTGTACGGTTGGCTGGGTGAAGCGGATGTCGTCAGACATCACCTCGGGCTCGGCCGGCAAATCCAGTTGAGAATCCAACAGCTCGCCGACGTGCCCGCACCCCCGGGCGGAAGGCAAGGGCGAAGGAGGCACCCATGAAGCCGCGGTGATCACCGAAGGACTTGGCACTGCGGAGAACAAGGTCCGAGCCCTCTTCGATCCACCCAAGCGTCTCCGTCAGATTTTCAGGGCCATGCGTAATCCTGGGTACGTCGACGACGAGGTCCCGGAGGGCTCCTTCCAATGACCCCATCGCCCTCCATGCCGCCAGGGATGCGTTGTCCAGGGCCTCGGTCCTCTCTGCAAGGGATGCGCTGAGTTGGGTCTTCTCCTCCTCCAGCGCGGAGATTTGCTGAAGAAAGGCGGCGCGTTCCTCCGTCGCAGAGCGCTGGACCTCCGCCGTGGCGTGTTGCGCCACCGCCACGGTGTCCTCCGCGTTGGAGGTTATCATCGCCTTTTCTGCCTCTAGCTTGCGGATCTGCTCGTCTTTGGCAGCGTGAGCATCGTCCGCAGCACGAAGTTCACTCTGCAGCGCCCTTCGCACGCGAACGCGAGTCTCCTCCAAAGCTTGGCTCAAGACAAGACTCTGGGAAGGACCACGCGGGTTAGAACGACCTCAAACAGTGGCTCAGGCCGTAAACCACTTACCCTTATCTCCGAGGCACCCAACGCGAGCGCCAGAAGGTCTCCCCCGCATGTCGCCAGTGCTGGCACATCCAAGCTCCTGCCGACGCGCTCCGCGGCCTGGCTAAGAACGCGAAGCATCTCCGATCGCGGGATGAAGTCGGAGATGACGGGCCTCGGCCCAGCAGCTTCCACAGCACCGGACATCCGCGCCGAGTCCTGCATCCTTGACCTATCGGATAGCGTGTACCCCCGTTGCTCGATCCTTGACGGCGTCCGAGAGACCTCGTCTCGCCTGATGTCGACGGCGGAATGAGCGAGCAAATCGTAGAGAGTTTCTCGAAGTCATGAGAGGAAAAGGAATCGCGCCAACCTTCGACACCCTTGGCCACGGTGCGGGAGGGTGCCCGCGCAGCCTCCATACAAGGAATGGGGGCTTCGTCGGCCCGAGGAGCGGTGCCTTCTCCCCCAACCTCGCCGACCTCCTCACAGGGCGCCAGGATCCCACTAACTATGCCAGCAACTTTGAATCGCCCCCTCGCAGGTGGAGACAACTGTACTCGGGGGCGCTTCGCCCTTGGGGACGCAGACGACCCTTCCTCAGCCGCACCGATAGTAGGCGGCAAATCCCCAATGGCCGTCGTAGGCAGCAAACCCTCGGTGGTCGTTGCTGGCGGTGCCACCTCACCTCCAGGGTCAACAGCACTAAGGCCCGCCACCTCGCCACCATCTAAACCCTCAGTAGGGGCAACATTCCCCCCCGAACCGGCCGGTTCGGACACGGCGCCGGCCGCACCTCCTGCTTCGGTCGTACCTCCTAGCGGCGCAACCGACAGGCCAGGTTTAGCGGCCTCAGATCGAGCCTTGTGCCGAGGCACCCGCGCCTCCACTTCGCCATGGTCATCATGACGGCTCAGGGTCTCCACCGGCACCGCACGCTCGGGCACACTAATCCCCAAGACCTCGCAGACCCGGTTTATCCGCCCCCGTTTCGTCGAGGAGGTCGCGGCCTCGCGCAGCCTATGCTCCTTCGCCGTGTATGGCCCGAGGAGCGCAACGACTGCGCGCTCTGCATCTTCTAGCCGGGGCACTACGCACAAGAATGGAAAGTCATCCATAGGAAGTCACGTGATTATGCGAGCATGCGCATATCTGACGGTCCAGGGACTTACAAGGAGCGGAGGGTCTCAGAAGGCAGGATACAGTTGGGTGGAGCCATCCTCGCAGATACTACCCCGTACATCGTACTGCCACCGGCCGGAGAGCGTCACCGCCCCGTACATGGTAAACTCTTCGGCAAGGTCGCGCATGTTGAATCGGCGGGCGGGCGATACCGGCTAGCCCCTGCACCTTCTGCGCATCGTCGGACATCGGCTCCACGTCTGGTGAGCTGTTGAACGATATCGGCTGTCCCCGGCATGACAAACCGCTCTTGCTCGTCACGAGGTAGTAAAACCACCGACGCGTCCAATCAGACTCCCATTTTTCTCGCGCCCATGCGGAAGAGCCCGCACACCGCTTCTCGGCCAAGACGGTTGACGCCGCCGGTTCGATTCGCTCCCCTCGAGCTTCTTCGGCTGACAGCGCACGTCGTGCATAATAGCGAACAGACTCACACTGGGACGGTGACCCTCTGTTCGTAGGGCCCAAGCGAACACAGCTAGGCGGACTATCGTGCTCGGGGTCAGTTGCGCCAGCTCCAGCTCGTACGCCCGCAAGACCTCACCGACGAAGAGTGTCGAGGGCATCCGCAGGCCGGCATCAAAGAATGCGACAAAGACAATAGCCTCCGTCTCCGTCGGTTGCGGTTCCGTCTCGGTGGGGCCGAGTAGACGAGCCTCGTCACGTTCCACGATCTTCCCCTCCCGGACGAGTCTCTGGAGCATCTCTTCAGTAATGTGGCTCCTCCCCAATACGCGGGAGCAGCGACCTCCCGAGTGCTCCATGGTGTAACATCCCAAGAATTTGAAATTTGAAAAAGTGAAGCTTTTGAATTATTTTACAATATATTCTCTTGAAATTTGAGTCTTCATTGGTGTTTCCTAAATTTTTGTTGAGGTTTCAAAAATTTAAGAGTCATGAAAATAAAACTAACATTAGTAATACCAAAAAGGTAATATGCAAATAATGGAGGATTAGAATTTAAAATGAGAATATGAAAATATGATCCATAAAAGATAAGAGAGGAATTGGGTTTAAATATGAAATCTCATTTCTGAAAAATAATAGTTTAAATAGCAATAAAAAGTGAACGAATAAAATACAAGCACATGTGCACACACACATGTATATATATATATATATATGTATATATATGTGTGCATATACAAATTGTGCAATAAAGAGCTTAGCAATAGAAAATAAAAATATGCAAAATTAAATAAGCTGGAAAAATAGCAATACATGAAATCAAAAATATAAAAAAATACATTTATACAATTGATAAAAAAAGAAAAGAAAGGAGATGCAGCGGTAGTCCACCCCGCCCAAATTTACATTATCTCTCTCTCCCGCACACGACGGTGGGCTGCCCCTCTCGCGCCTCCTCTTCTCCTCCTCTCTGCATCCTCCCGACTTGTCTCGCTCTGCGCCACTTCTCTTCGCCCTCGCCACGCCCAGCAAATTTCCTCCCCGTGGCGCCCATGCGATAGCTTCGCCCACCGTTTTTCCTGCCGTCGCCCCCGGTTTCCCAAGCACTGCCCCGTCATGTCCCCTCCGCGCGCCGAGCCACTTCCGCCAGCGTCCGTCACTTCACCCGGCAGCACCGTGAGCGCTCTAGCTCGCTACCGCCGCTGCACATCGCTTTTTCCCCCGTGGTCGCCACAGTCTTCTCCCTCTTCAAGGCCATAAGTAGCCCCGCGCGCTCCCTGTTGCCCGCGCCCCTTTTCTCCCCACCTCCTCCCCCTTCTTCCCCGAAGATGTCCGCCGTCGCACCACCCCATTCCGGCCGCCCGTTGAAGCACCAGCCCGAACGATCGGGTCATACCGTGTCACCGCCTCCTCTCTACTCCCTCACTAAACTAATTGGGTTGTTGTGCGTCAGAGCTCGCAGGATTGCCGTTCTCCCCTCGCCGCCAAAGTCGCCGCCGCGGTGCCACCCTCCTCGGCGACCTCTCCCGATCGGTCGCAGAGCAGCTCCATGACGCCCCGGAGCTCCGCCGACCACCGGCCGGAGCTGCGGCCTGCTCCAGCTCGCCGGCACCGTGCACCTCCGCCGCCCGACCATGCCTCACGTCGCCGGCCCGCCTCGAGTTCCCTCCGGCCCGGACCACCGCATGGTAAGAATCCCCACACCCCCCTACCGCTCATGCGCCGGCCAAATTCCCTCTCCCTTCACCACGCCGCCATGGCGCCATGACCACCCGTGGCTGGCCGCCGCCCACTCACCGGCGCCGCTCTGACCACCGTGTCACCTCCTCGGACTCCCTCTCCTCTCCCAGGATCCATTTTAGTGTTCGTTGGCCTCTCCGCGGCCGCTTCCCGCCGGCAGCGCCGCCATTCCCCTCCGTGCGCCGCCTCCCCTGTTTTCGGCCGGAGACTTCCTCACTGGTTCTCAACCCCACAAGCTTTATTAGTTGGTTTTTCCCCACAAGTCACGAAACACCAAGAGGTAGAGTGGTTTCTAGCGCACGCGTTAGAGAGCAGGCTCCTGAGAGATCCCGAGTTCGAGTTCACCCTTTTGCACATTTTTGCTTCTTTTGATTTTACTGTTATTAATCCAATTTAAATAGTAAAAAAAACTAAGGGAAATTAGGAAAATAATCCAGTGAAGATAATATATTTAAATTAGGATATAAAAGAGGTTATGTAAGATTTAAATTTGGGTTAGCTCATATATGATTAATTAATATGGTTTGAACAATAACCTAAAAGGCTAAATATTAGTAAAGGACATGGATAGAGAAAAATACTTTGGTTAAATGTTCAAATTAAAATTAGCATATATGCCCTAGCATGTCATCATTAAAACAACTCCCCTTAATAGATTTAATTAAGTAGCTACACTAATATATAACCCTGTACGACAAGCTTTGCTAGATAAATGAAAATTAAAAATAAAGCTAAGCTTAATAATAACAAAGGTGCAAATAAAATGATAGTGGTACCACTAATTAAATCCTGACATTAGGTTTAATAAATATGTTAAGCATGAATGCATATAACAAGTTAGGACCCATATGAGTGGATCCTAATTCAACTTAAATTTAGTCTAGCTATGAATGAAGATACATAAAATATGATAATGGGATTATTAGAGATTTAAATTTTAATTAGTTACCGTATATGAATAAATATTGAGCGCTTACTATTTATCTTAACCTAATTAATAGGTAAAGGCCTATACCAGAGGTTGTTCTAAAAACTTAATAAAGATATCCAAATGTTATAATACCTTCGACTAAAAGATTTATAGAATAAGTACAGATCTCATCCATCAGTCCAGTTTGCCTTTACCATAACCTAAGTTACAAGGAATACATACCCAGCCAGACTCGCACTTCGATACATAGGTCTAACCTAACTCATGGAACTTCCTTGATAAATACAAAAAAATAATAAAAGAGGTGATCAATAGAAATATCGAACCATTATATCCTTCCACCGACTCATGCTGAAATCACCCGAATCACCCATTAACTCATAATGAAACTAAATCGAGTTTACTCGGATTCATTTGGATCTTTTGAGTTATTTGCCTTTGTTTGTATTCTGTTATTTAGCACGTAATTAGATATGAGAATCTTGAAGAATCAAAGGATCGTGTGATCAAGAGCGAATCGGAGATAAAGACCAGAAGCCCAAGAGAAAGCATTGAGTGAACTCAAGATCGCGGTAAACCGCGCCAGGCGAGTCAACACTTTGAACATATTGAACCTAGCTTTTCAAAGCTATTTCCTTTTAAATTAGCAACTTGCATGCTATTATTTCACGAGATATGATATGTTCAGTTTCAGCAAGCTAGTTATGCCCTGTTATTGCTATTGTGCATATTAATCTCCTTGCCATACTTGGAATGTGAACCTTGTAGCCATAGTAAGAAATAGCATATGATTTCACCAAAATAAGTCCCTATTTAAATGGCAATGCTTAGGAATGTTAGCAACTTGGGGTGACACTAATGCCCCAAGGAAAACTCCTCAAATTATTTTAAATCATATGGTGCGATGCCATATGTAGTGTTGGTGCGATGCCGACACTTAGCGTATGGTGCGATGTCATACGCCGCCCTTGGTGCGATGCCGAGGGTTAACTTATGGTGCGATGCCATAAGGATGGTTGGTGCGATGCCAACCATAAGCATATGGTGCGATGTCATATGCCGCCCTTGGTGAGATGCCAAGAGGCAACCTATGGTGCGATGCCATAGGGTTAGTTGGTGTGATGCCAACGTGTATGGTGCGATGTCATACGCCGCCCTTGGTGCGATGCCAAGAGGCAACTTATGGTGCGATGCCATAAGGTTAGTTGGTGTGATGCCGACAAAATTACTTGGATTAATACAACTAATGGTTTAAAAATGTGATTTCAAACCTGCTAGGTCATAGGAAATTTTAAGTAATTGTATTCAAAAGCACTCTTTGGCAAACAAAATAGTCCTATGCCTTTCCATTGACAAGCCATGCATGTTATATATTTGCATTCTGTGTGTTGGCTTGCGGAGCACGGGGTCGGAGTGCTCACGCTCGCTTTTGCGACAGATTTCAGAATCAGGAATCAAATCACCTCGCCTCAGCAACAAGATTGGACAAGCTGACCGAGAAGATGAAGATGTCGAGGGCTAGGTCGCGAACCTCCAGTTGGCTGCCCGTGGGCATGTCCTGAAGGTCCCACCTGCGTGCTTCATTCCGCTGCTGCAATTTATTGATTTCGGCCTAATCGGCCCATGAGTAAGTTTACTATTATATTTACGCTTCCGCATGATATGTATTTTGATATTCAGAACTGTAAACTGTGAGCACTATCTACTGATCCAGGGAATAGTGCAGTGAATCACAGTGGATTTGGATTGAAAAATCCGGGTCCGACAGATTTGGTATCAGAGCATATCGACTGCAGGTCGTGACCTAGTTAGCCTGGCCGTTAGTTTCGTGACTAGAGTTATTTCTTAAAAATTATATATCAAAAGATATAAGTAGTAATGCTCATTCTCATCTCTCGTAGATGATTCTGCCTTATCTATATGCTGCCCTAGCCATTTTACTTCTGAAGCTCTCTTACCCAAATTCAAAGTGATGAAAATCCAGTACTTCTCTTGTAAACTCTCTATGAAAACGCACTTAAGGCCAAGAGTCATGGTGCTTAACCTTGAAGCTTAATATCAAAGATTGTTTTATTTTTGGAGAAAACAATAGAGTAAAAATTGGAAGAAAAAAATTTTTTTTGGTGGAGCCTAACGGAAAGGATTAGATTGACTAGAAGGATGAATTAAGTTAATCTTAGAGAAATAGGAAATATGAAAATAATTGCGGGAGTACAACATTGATAAATAACATAATTCTTGGGAGATACTTACAATAGTGGAATAATGGAATATGATCGATTGCTAGATAAATTGATAGAGTTTTGAGAAATTGGAGAGATGACAACAATTATCAAAGTATAGGCTTGATTAATAACATTATTCCTGAAAGATGTTCATAATAATGAATTAATTTGGAGGTTGTCACTAAAGATTTAGGTGGTTACTAGAGGAGTAATTATGATTTTGAATACAATCTTGGATTATTAGGAAGTCCTGATACACATGACACTGGTGGACTTAAAGGTAATAAGGTTGGATAAATGACATCAGATTGGATTATTAGGAGGTCACGGTATGAAAGACATCAGTGGATCTAAATAAAGAAAGTTAGATCTTCATAGGATTGGAAAGCTGATAAAATTGGCAATTGACGAACCTGAGATTGGATTTATAAAGATGTGGTGGAAATTTAGGCACATATCAGAATTTGGTAACTTCGATTCGATTAATAGAATTTTAAATGAAAGAATTACATTGGTGGATTTATAGTGAAGGCGTTGGATTTTCATTGGATTGTAGAGTTAATAAGTTGACCAATAGTGGATCCGAGATTTTGGATTATACAGTCATGTAAAAATATGATATTTAATCCACAAATATATGGTTGAAGGTCAAAGATTTATGCGGGACTTAGATAATCATGACTAGATTAATGAAATGATGGATGATACAATAGGACGAGTATGATTGGTGGATCAAATAAAATAAATAATCCCCTTCGCTGTTTGGAGTCTTAGATGGCAGTAATGCCATGAACAATTAATGAAGAAAGATAGCCTAGTGTAGATTGCAAAAGTGGAAGTTAAATTATAAAGGCCATTAGATTCTAAGCCTTATGTACAAAAAAAATCATATGGGAGTGAATTGATTCAGTGATGGATAGTTGAACGTTGGAAGAGATTAGGATACCAAAAAAAATCTGTTTTGCCACAAGTATCATTTATATATATAAAAAAAGTGAGTGCTAAAACCAATGAAACCACCCCCAAATACTTTCCACTTCTTTCTATTAATTACAAAAGGAAAATTTTGATCCTTTTCTCATACCCCTACTCCAAATATTAAGGTTAGGAACGTCGAAGATGATCATGAAGACAAGGTGATCTCGTTCTAAACGAACTAGGCAAATGAACCATGTGCATCTTATGTGTTCTCCCCGAGTAGACGTTGTATTGTTGCAAGATTCTATTTGGCCCTATGCACTGCCTCTTGCCCTCAAGGCCCTATTTCGATCCACAGAAAAGCTTGTTTTTAAAATTTGTGTGGTTCTGTATCACCCCAGCTTCCAGGGTACTTTCCTTTAAAGTTAAATGGGTTAGAACACCTTATCTCCGCGATTTAATCCTCATCTCATGCTATTCCCTCTCACCTTTTCTGAAAACCCCATCGGATCCAAAGGAACGAGATAACAGGTAACCCAAAACCAGTGCAATCGAGAAGAAGCAAAGACTTTTCAAACTTCCAATATTTGAGGAGAACAACATCACTGTGAAGAAGACCACCCGCCAATCTCGTGATGACCAAGACAACTAGAGTACAATGGATGATTAATGACAATTGTCATTTATTTAAGGGGGGTAGCACTACGAGATATAATGTCGGCAAAATCAAGGAGCAAGCACCACAAGACGCACGACCTCTCCAAAAGAATAAAGATCTCCTCCCTCCCTTCTTGCCTCCTTTAAGTGCAGGTCCTCTCCCCTTCTGTCTAGCCCTACGGCACAGACCATTGCTACCCACCTATTAGTAAGGAAATTCTACGACCATATGTCCAATAGACGATGCAACTACTCCATTCTACGACGACGTGAAGACAACAACGTCAAAGAACAAGTATTTGGAAGTCTACGACTTATCCAGAAGAACAAGGTTTCACTCTTACCTTATGACTTCTCCAAGTGATAACCCCTAATGTGTAGATTTTCACCTCGTGGTGGAGCTAAGGAACTATACGTCAAGCAACACCTCGAAATCCATTGCTAGCCAATATAACCCACCTCCATTCATTCTACTCTACCGGAATCTCGAGGTCGAGATTCTTTTTAAGGGGGGTAGGTTTGTAACATCCCAAGAATTTGAAATTTGAAAAGGTGAAGCTTTTGAATTATTTTACAATATATTCTCTTGAAATTTGAGTCTTCATTGGTGTTTCCTAAATTTTTGTTGAGGTTTCAAAAATTTAAGAGTCATGAAAATAAAACTAACATTAGTAATACCAAAAAGGTAATATGCAAATAATGGAGGATTAGAATTTAAAATGAGAATATGAAAATATGATCCATAAAAGATAAGAGAGGAATTGGGTTTAAATATGAAATCTCATTTCTGAAAAATAATAGTTTAAATAGCAATAAATAGTGAACGAATAAAATACAAGCACATGTGCACACACACATGTGTATATATATATATATATATATATATATATATATATATATATATATATATATATATATATATATATATATATATATATATATATATATATATATATGTATGTATATATATGTATATATATGTGTGCATATACAAATTGTGCAATAAAGAGCTTAGCAATAGAAAATAAAAATATGCAAAATTAAATAAGCTGGAAAAATAGCAATACATGAAATCAAAAATATAAAAATACATTTATACAATTGATAAAAAAGAAAAGAAAGGAGATGCAATGGCCGTCCACCCCGGCCCACCCACATTATCTCTCTCTCCGCGCGACCGGTGGGCCTGCCCCTCACGCGCACTCCTCTTCTCCTCCTCTCTGCATCCTCCCGACTTGTCTCGCTCTGCGCCACTTCTCTTCGTTCCTCCGCGCGCCAAGAAATTTCCTCCCGTGGCGCCCATGCGATAAGCCGCCACCGCTTTTCTGCCGTCGCCCCGGTTTCACAAGCGCTGCCCGTCATGTCCCCTCCGCGCGCGAGCCGCTTCGCCGGCGTCCGTCACTTCACCCGGCAGCACCGTGAGTCGCCCTAGCTCGCTACCGCCGCGCACATCGCTTTTCCCCGTGGTCGCCACGGTCTTCTCCTCTTCAAGGCCATAAGTAGCCCCGCGCGCTCCCTGTTGCCCGCGCCCCTTTTCTCCCCACCTCCTCCCCCTTCTTCCCCGAAGATGTCCGCCGTCGCACCACCCCGTTCCGGCCGCCCGTTGAAGCACCAGCCCGAACGATCGGGTCATACCGTGTCACCGCCTCCTCTCTACTCCCTCACTAAACTAATTGGGTTGTTGTGCGTCAGAGCTCGCAGGATTGCCGTTCTCCCCCTCGCCGGCCAAAGTCGTCGCCGCCGGTGCCACCCCCTCCTCGGGCGACCTCTCCCCGATTCAGTGCGCAGAGAGCAGCTCCATGACGCCCCGGAGCTCCGCCGACCACCGGCCGGAGCTGCGGCCTGCTCCAGCTCGCCGGCACCGTGCGCCTCCGCCGCCCGACCATGCCTCACGTCGCCGGCCCGCCTCGAGTTCCCTCCGGCCCGGACCACCGCATGGTAAGAATCCCCACACCCCCCTACCGCTCATGCGCCGGCCAAATTCCCTCTCCCTTCACCACGCCGCCATGGCGCCATGACCACCCGTGGCTGGCCGCCGCCCACTCACCGGCGCCGCTCTGACCACCGTGTCACCTCCTCGGACTCCCTCTCCTCTCCCAGGATCCATTTTGGTGTTCGTTGGCCTCTCCGCGGCCGCTTCCCGCCGGCAGCGCCGCCATTCCCCTCCGTGCGCCGCCTCCCCTGTTTTCGGCCGGAGACTTCCTCACTGGCTCTCAACCCCGCAAGCTTTATTAGTTGGTTTTTCCCCACAAGTCACGAAACACCAAGAGGTAGAGTGGTTTCTAGCGCACGCGTTAGAGAGCAGGCTCCTGAGAGATCCCGAGTTCGAGTTCACCCTTTTGCACATTTTTGCTTCTTTTGATTTTACTGTTATTAATCCAATTTAAATAGTAAAAAAAACTAAGGGAAATTAGGAAAATAATCCAGTGAAGATAATATATTTAAATTAGGATATAAAAGAGGTTATGTAAGATTTAAATTTGGGTTAGCTCATATATGATTAATTAATATGGTTTGAACAATAACCTAAAAGGCTAAATATTAGTAAAGGACATGGATAGAGAAAAATACTTTGGTTAAATGTTCAAATTAAAATTAGCATATATGCCCTAGCATGTCATCATTAAAACAACTCCCCTTAATAGATTTAATTAAGTAGCTACACTAATATATAACCCTGTACGACAAGCTTTGCTAGATAAATGAAAATTAAAAATAAAGCTAAGCTTAATAATAACAAAGGTGCAAATAAAATGATAGTGGTACCACTAATTAAATCCTGACATTAGGTTTAATAAATATGTTAAGCATGAATGCATATAACAAGTTAGGACCCATATGAGTGGATCCTAATTCAACTTAAATTTAGTCTAGCTATGAATGAAGATACATAAAATATGATAATGGGATTATTAGAGATTTAAATTTTAATTAGTTACCGTATATGAATAAATATTGAGCGCTTACTATTTATCTTAACCTAATTAATAGGTAAAGGCCTATACCAGAGGTTGTTCTAAAAACTTAATAAAGATATCCAAATGTTATAATACCTTCGACTAAAAGATTTATAGAATAAGTACAGATCTCATCCATCACTCCAGTTTGCCTTTACCATAACCTAAGTTACAAGGAATACATACCCACCGGCACTCGCACTTCGATACATAGGTCTAACCTAACTCATGGAACTTCCTTGATAAATACAAAAAAATAATAAAAGAGGTGATCAATAGAAATATCGAACCATTATATCCTTCCACCGACCCTGTCTCAAATCACCCGAATCACCCATTAACTCATAATGAAACTAAATCGAGTTTACTCGGATTCATTTGGATCTTTTGAGTTATTTGCCTTTGTTTGTATTCTGTTATTTAGCACGTAATTAGATATGAGAATCTTGAAGAATCAAAGGATCAGGTGTGATCAAGAGCGAATCGGAGATAAAGACCAGAAGCCCAAGAGAAAGCATTGAGTGAACTCAAGATCGCGGTAAACCGCGCCAGGCGAGTCAACACTTTGAACATATTGAACCTAGCTTTTCAAAGCTATTTCCTTTTAAATTAGCAACTTGCATGCTATTATTTCACGAGATATGATATGTTCAGTTTCAGCAAGCTAGTTATGCCCTGTTATTGCTATTGTGCATATTAATCTCCTTGCCATACTTGGAATGTGAACCTTGTAGCCATAGTAAGAAATAGCATATGATTTCACCAAAATAAGTCCCTATTTAAATGGCAATGCTTAGGAATGTTAGCAACTTGGGGTGACACTAATGCCCCAAGGAAAACTCCTCAAATTATTTTAAATCATATGGTGCGATGCCATATGTAGTGTTGGTGCGATGCCGACACTTAGCGTATGGTGCGATGTCATACGCCGCCCTTGGTGCGATGCCGAGGGTTAACTTATGGTGCGATGCCATAAGGATGGTTGGTGCGATGCCAACCATAAGCATATGGTGCGATGTCATATGCCGCCCTTGGTGAGATGCCAAGAGGCAACCTATGGTGCGATGCCATAGGGTTAGTTGGTGTGATGCCAATGTGTATGGTGCGATGTCATACGCCGCCCTTGGTGCGATGCCAAGAGGCAACTTATGGTGCGATGCCATAAGGTTAGTTGGTGTGATGCCGACAAAATTACTTGGATTAATACAACTAATGGTTTAAAAATGTGATTTCAAACCTGCTAGGTCATAGGAAATTTTAAGTAATTGTATTCAAAAGCACTCTTTGGCAAACAAAATAGTCCTATGCCTTTCCATTGACAAGCCATGCATGTTATATATTTGCATTCGTGTGTTGGCTTGCGAGCACGGGTCGGAGTGCTCACGCCGCTTTGCATGATTTCAGAATCGTGAATCAAATCACCTCGCCTCAGCAACAAGATTGGACAAGCTGACCGAGAAGATGAAGATGTCGAGGGCTAGGTCGCGAACCTCCAGTTGGCTGCCCGTGGGCATGTCCTGAAGGTCCCACCTGCGTGCTTCATTCCGCTGCTGCAATTTATTGATTTCGGCCTAATCGGCCCATGAGTAAGTTTACTATTATATTTACGCTTCCGCATGATATGTATTTTGATATTCAGAATCAGAACGTGAGCACTATCTACGATCCAGGAATAGTGCGGTGAATCACAGTGGATTTGGATTGAAAAATCCGGGTCCGACAGATTTGGTATCAGAGCATATCGACTGCAGGTCGTGACCTAGTTAGCCTGGCCGTTAGTTTCGTGACTAGAGTTATTTCTTAAAAATTATATATCAAAAGATATAAGTAGTAATGCTCATTCTCATCTCTCGTAGATGATTACGCCTTATCTATATGTCGCCTAGCCATTTTACTTCAAGCTCTCTTACCCAAATTCAAAGTGATGAAAATCCAAGACTTCTCTTGTAAACTCTCTATGAAAACGCACTTAAGGCCAAGAGTCATGGTGCTTAACCTTGAAGCTTAATATCAAAGATTGTTTTATTTTTGGAGAAAACAATAGAGTAAAATTGGAAGAAAAAATTTTTTTGGTGGAGCCTAACGGAAAGGATTAGATTGACTAGAAGGATGAATTAAGTTAATCTTAGAGAAATAGGAAATATGAAAATAATTATGGAGTACAACATTGATAAATAACATAATTCTTGGGAGATACTTACAATAGTGGAATAATGGAATATGATCGATTGCTAGATAAATTGATAGAGTTTTGAGAAATTGGAGAGATGACAACAATTATCAAAGTATAGGCTTGATTAATAACATTATTCCTGAAAGATGTTCATAATAATGAATTAATTTGGAGGTTGTCACTAAAGATTTAGGTGGTTACTAGAGGAGTAATTATGATTTTGAATACAATCTTGGATTATTAGGAAGTCCCGATACACATGACACGGTGGACTTAAAGGTAATAAGGTTGGATAAATGACATCAGTTGGATTATTAGGAGGTCACGGTATGAAAGACATCATGGATCTAAATAAAGAAAGTTAGATCTTCATAGGATTGGAAAGCGATAAAATTGGCAATTGACGAACTCGAGATTGGATTTATAAAGATGTGGTGGAAATTTAGGCACATATCGAATTTGGTAACCGATTCGATTAATAGAATTTTAAATGAAAGAATTACATTGGTGGATTTATAGTGAAGGCGTTGGATTTTCATTGGATTGTAGAGTTAATAAGTTGACCAATAGTGGATCCGAGATTTTGGATTATACAGTCATGTAAAAATATGATATTTAATCCACAAATATATGGTTGAAGGTCAAAGATTTATGCGGGACTTAGATAATCATGACTAGATTAATGAAATGATGGATGATACAATAGGGCGAGTATGATTGGTGGATCAAATAAAATAAATAATCCCTTCATTGTTTGAGTCTTAGATGGCGGAATGCCATGAACAATTAATGAAGAAAGATAGCCTAGTGTAGATTGCAAAAGTGGAAGTTAAATTATAAAGGCCATTAGATTCTAAGCCTTATGTACAAAAAAATCATATGGGAGTGAATTGATTCATGATGGATAGTTGAACGTTGGAAGAGATTAGGATACCAAAAAAAATCTGTTTTGCCACAAGTATCATTTATATATATAAAAAAAGTGAGTGCTAAAACCAATGAAACCACCCCCAAATACTTTCCACTTCTTTCTATTAATTACAAAAGGAAAATTTTGATCCTTTTCTCATACCCCTACTCCAAATATTAAGGTTAGGAACGTCGAAGATGATCATGAAGACAAGGTGATCTCGTTCTAAACGAACTAGGCAAATGAACCATGTGCATCTTATGTGTTCTCCCCGAGTAGACGTTGTATTGTTGCAAGATTCTATTTGGCCCTATGCACTGCCTCTTGCCCTCGGGCGTCCTATTTCGCAGTCACAGGAAAAGCTTGTTTTTAAAATTTGTGTGGTTCTGTATCACCCCAGCTTCCAGGGTACTTTCCTTTAAAGTTAAATGGGTTAGAACACCTTATCTCCGCGATTTAATCCTCATCTCATGCTATTCCCTCTCACCTTTTCTGAAAACCCCATCGGATCCAAAGGAACGAGATAACAGGTAACCCAAAACCAGTGCAATCGAGAAGAAGCAAAGACTTTTCAAACTTCCAATATTTGAGGAGAACAACATCACTGTGAAGAAGACCACCCGCCAATCTCGTGATGACCAAGACAACTAGAGTACAATGGATGATTAATGACAATTGTCATTTATTTAAGGGGGGTAGCACTACGAGATATAATGTCGGCAAAATCAAGGAGCAAGCACCCTGAAGACGACGACCTCTCCAAAAGAATAAAGATCTCCTCCCTCCCTTCTTGCCTCCTTTAAGTGCAGGTCCTCTCCCCTTCTGTCTAGCCCTACGGCACAGACCATTGCTACCCACCTATTAGTAAGGAAATTCTACGACCATATGTCCAATAGACGATGCAACTACTCCATTCTACGACGACGTGAAGACAACAACGTCAAAGAACAAGTATTTGGAAGTCTACGACTTATCCAGAAGAACAAGGTTTCACTCTTACCTTATGACTTCTCCAAGTGATAACCCCTAATGTGTAGATTTTCACCTCGTGGTGGAGCTAAGGAACTATACGTCAAGCAACACCTCGAAATCCATTGCTAGCCAATATAACCCACCTCCATTCATTCTATTTCACCGAATCTCGAGGTCGAGATTCTTTTTAAGGGGGGTAGGTTTGTAACATCCCAAGAATTTGAAATTTGAAAAGGTGAAGCTTTTGAATTATTTTACAATATATTCTCTTGAAATTTGAGTCTTCATTGGTGTTTCCTAAATTTTTGTTGAGGTTTCAAAAATTTAAGAGTCATGAAAATAAAACTAACATTAGTAATACCAAAAAGGTAATATGCAAATAATGGAGGATTAGAATTTAAAATGAGAATATGAAAATATGATCCATAAAAGATAAGAGAGGAATTGGGTTTAAATATGAAATCTCATTTCTGAAAAATAATAGTTTAAATAGCAATAAAAAGTGAACGAATAAAATACAAGCACATGTGCACACACACATGTGTATATATATATATATATATATATATATATATATATATATATATATATATATATATATATATATATATATATATATATATATATATATATATATATGTATATATATGTATATATATGTGTGCATATACAAATTGTGCAATAAAGAGCTTAGCAATAGAAAATAAAAATATGCAAAATTAAATAAGCTGGAAAAATAGCAATACATGAAATCAAAAATATAAAAAAATACATTTATACAATTGATAAAAAAAGAAAAGAAAGGAGATGCAGCCGGCCGTCCACCCCCGGCCCAGCCCACATTATCTCTCTCTCCCGCGCGCTGACCAGTGGGCCTGCCCCCTCACGCGCACTCCCTCTTCTCCCTCCTCTCTGCATCCTCCCCGACTTGTCTCTGCTCTGCGCCACTTCTCTTCGTTCCTCTGCCGCGCCCAGCAAATTTCCTCCCCGTGGCGCCCATGCGATAGCTTCGCCCACCGTTTTTCCTGCCGTCGCCCCCGGTTTCACAAGCGCTGCCCCGTCATGTCCCCTCCGCGCGCCGAGCCGCTTCCGCCAGCGTCCCGTCACTTCACCCGGCAGCACCCGTGAGCCGCCCCTAGCCTGCTACCGCCGCTGCACATCGCTTTTTCCCCCGTGGTCGCCACAGTCTTCTCCCTCTTCAAGGCCATAAGTAGCCCCGCGCGCTCCCTGTTGCCCGCGCCCCTTTTCTCCCCACCTCCTCCCCCTTCTTCCCCGAAGATGTCCGCCGTCGCACCACCCCGTTCCGGCCGCCCGTTGAAGCACCAGCCCGAACGATCGGGTCATACCGTGTCACCGCCTCCTCTCTACTCCCTCACTAAACTAATTGGGTTGTTGTGCGTCGAGCTCGCAGATTGCCGTTCTCCCCTCGCCGCCAAAGTCGTCGCCGCCGGTGCCACCCCTCCTCGGCGACCTCTCCCGATTCGGTCGCAGAGCGGCTCCATGACGCCCGAGCTCCGCCGACCACCGGCCGGAGCTGCGGCTGCTCCAGCTTCGCCGGCACCGTGCGCCTCGCCGCCCGACCATGCCTCACGTCGCCGGCCCGCCTCGAGTTCCTCCGCCCGACCACCGCATGGTAAGAATCCCCACACCCCTACCGCTCATGCGCCGCCAAATTCCTCTCCTTCACCACGCCGCCATGGCGCCATGACCACCGTGGCTGGCCGCCGCCACTCACCGGCGCCGCTCGACCACCGTGTCACCTCCTCGGACTCCCTCTCTCTCCCAGATCCATTTTGGTGTTCGTTGGCCTCTCGCGGCCGCTTCCGCCGCAGCGCCGCCATTCCCCCTCCGTCGCGCCTCCTCTGTTTTCGGCGGAGACTTCCTCACCGGCTCTCAACCCGCAAGCTTTATTAGTTGGTTTTTCCCCACAAGTCACGAAACACCAAGAGGTAGAGTGGTTTCTAGCGCACGCGTTAGAGAGCAGGCTCCTGAGAGATCCCGAGTTCGAGTTCACCCTTTTGCACATTTTTGCTTCTTTTGATTTTACTGTTATTAATCCAATTTAAATAGTAAAAACTAAGGAAATTAGGAAAATAATCCAGTGAAGATAATATATTTAAATTAGGATATAAAAGAGGTTATGTAAGATTTAAATTTGGGTTAGCTCATATATGATTAATTAATATGGTTTGAACAATAACCTAAAAGGCTAAATATTAGTAAAGGACATGGATAGAGAAAATACTTTGGTTAAATGTTCAAATTAAAATTAGCATATATGCCCTAGCATGTCATCATTAAAACAACTCCCCTTAATAGATTTAATTAAGTAGCTACACTAATATATAACCCTGTACGACAAGCTTTGCTAGATAAATGAAAATTAAAAATAAAGCTAAGCTTAATAATAACAAAGGTGCAAATAAAATGATAGTGGTACCACTAATTAAATCGACATTAGGTTTAATAAATATGTTAAGCATGAATGCATATAACAAGTTAGGACCCATATGAGTGGATCCTAATTCAACTTAAATTTAGTCTAGCTATGAATGAAGATACATAAAATATGATAATGGGATTATTAGAGATTTAAATTTTAATTAGTTACCGTATATGAATAAATATTGAGCGCTTACTATTTATCTTAACCTAATTAATAGGTAAAGGCCTATACCAGAGGTTGTTCTAAAAACTTAATAAAGATATCCAAATGTTATAATACCTTCGACTAAAAGATTTATAGAATAAGTACAGATCTCATCCATCAGTCCAGTTTGCCTTTACCATAACCTAAGTTACAAGGAATACATACCCAGCCAGACTCGCACTTCGATACATAGGTCTAACCTAACTCATGGAACTTCCTTGATAAATACAAAAAAATAATAAAAGAGGTGATCAATAGAAATATCGAACCATTATATCCTTCCACCGACCCTGTCTCAAATCACCCGAATCACCCATTAACTCATAATGAAACTAAATCGAGTTTACTCGGATTCATTTGGATCTTTTGAGTTATTTGCCTTTGTTTGTATTCTGTTATTTAGCACGTAATTAGATATGAGAATCTTGAAGAATCAAAGGATCAGGTGTGATCAAGAGCGAATCGGAGATAAAGACCAGAAGCCCAAGAGAAAGCATTGAGTGAACTCAAGATCGCGGTAAACCGCGCCAGGCGAGTCAACACTTTGAACATATTGAACCTAGCTTTTCAAAGCTATTTCCTTTTAAATTAGCAACTTGCATGCTATTATTTCACGAGATATGATATGTTCAGTTTCAGCAAGCTAGTTATGCCCTGTTATTGCTATTGTGCATATTAATCTCCTTGCCATACTTGGAATGTGAACCTTGTAGCCATAGTAAGAAATAGCATATGATTTCACCAAAATAAGTCCCTATTTAAATGGCAATGCTTAGGAATGTTAGCAACTTGGGGTGACACTAATGCCCCAAGGAAAACTCCTCAAATTATTTTAAATCATATGGTGCGATGCCGACACTTAGCGTATGGTGCGATGTCATACGCCGCCCTTGGTGTGATGCCGAGGGTTAACTTATGGTGCGATGCCATAAGGATGGTTGGTGCGATGCCAACCATAAGCATATGGTGCGATGTCATATGCCGCCCTTGGTGAGATGCCAAGAGGCAACCTATGGTGCGATGCCATAGGGTTAGTTGGTGTGATGCCAACGTGTATGGTGCGATGTCATACGCCGCCCTTGGTGCGATGCCAAGAGGCAACTTATGGTGCGATGCCATAAGGTTAGTTGGTGTGATGCCGACAAAATTACTTGGATTAATACAACTAATGGTTTAAAATGTGATTTCAAACCTGCTAGGTCATAGGAAATTTTAAGTAATTGTATTCAAAAGCACTCTTTGGCAAACAAAATAGCCCTATGCCTTTCCATTGACAAGCCATGCATGTTATATATTTGCATTCTGTGTGTTGGCTTGCGAGCACGGGTCGGAGTGCTCACGCCGCTTTGCGATGATTTCAGAATCAGAATCAAATCACCTCGCCTCAAGAACAAGATTGGACAAGCTGACCGAGAAGATGAAGATGTCGAGGGCTAGGTCGCGAACCTCCGCTTGGCTGCCCGTGGGCATGTCTGAAGGTCCCACCTGCGTGCTTCATTCCGCTGCTGCAATTTATTGATTTCGGCCTAATCGGCCCATGAGTAAGTTTACTATTATATTTACGCTTCCGCATGATATGTATTTTGATATTCAGAACTGTAAACTGTGAGCACTATCTATTGATCCAGGGAATAGTGCAGTGAATCACAGTGGATTTGGATTGAAAAATCCGGGTCCGACACATGGTGTCCCACCGCTTGTTGACGTGCGCTCTTCCTTGCACCACCAGCGAGTACTTCCCCGGGGGAGGCGACAGATCGTACCGGTCGGACGAGGCGCTGCCGCTGAGCCGGCGAGCGGGATCGTCGCGGCAAGCCATTCCTCTCCGAGATAGAGCGCTAAAGCAGCAGGAGCAGGGATGGGTTGCGCGGGCGGCAGAAGAAAGAAGACAGACTGAAACGACCAATGCGAAGGAACATACCCATGCTGATGGTGACGCCTTATAAAGCTGGCTCAACCCCCCCCCCCCCAACCAGTGCGGCGCAACCGGCAGGAGACCAGCGGTTTGGCTACCCATGATCGGGAAGCGCAACCGCTGGCAACTGGGGGCGCACGTGGGTAGGTGGGCAGACGGCGCACGACACGCCCATAACACCCAGACACATCTCCCGCCACCTAGGGAAGGGCCGAACGGCCGCGGTCGTGCGACCGCTGACAGCCCACGGCGCGCCAATCATGGCATGCCACGAGGAGCCATTAAGGCGCACTACCGAACTGCGGAGCCGCACCCACCTCGCCCTAGGAAAAGCCACTGGCGCGAGGTTTGCCTACGCACCAACTCTGACTTTGACCCCGACTCCGACTCCTACGCCGACGTCGCCCTGGGGACGACGAACACTTTGGGTCTGTTTGGTTGCCTGCATGGGGGTGGCTCGCACCAGCGCATATAGGGAGATGGTGTTTGGTTGCCTGCATGAAGGAGAGAGCCTGCACGAGTGGATGCAAAAAATCAACTGGAACCAGGCTGAGGAGAAACGTGGCTGAGGAGCTTCCCTCCTCAGCCTGGCCACGCTCATGCAGCTGCATGAGCACATGCAGGCAACCAAACAGCCCCTTTGTCAACCGCCTAGCGCCATACCCTCATGGCAGGATGAACACTACACCAAGCAGTAAGGCTCCGCCGAACGTTGGGAAAGCTCACAGGCCATAGGGAAAAACCCTAAGCCATTGCTCACCTAACTCTCCACTACCATACTCTCTCTCTCTCTCTCTGTTTGGTCTGTAACCACAACAGTCTTCTTTGTCTTCACTAACTGATGAACAGTTAGAGCAACTCCTGGAAGATGATTTGGCACTCCTCTCTACACGTTTCACAAGAGCTTTGCAGAATGTGAGATCAAAAAAGAGAGAAAATTTTGGTCCTCAAAGGTGCTATGAGTGTGGTGATCTCAATCATATTCGTTCCAAATGTCCAAAGTTTCTAGCAAGTTTTGTAAGGGAAGAAAATAAGAAGGAAGAAGAGATGAAGAAAGAAAAAAGGAAGAATAAAAAGAAGGGCTATATGAATCGCAAGGTGGTGCATCGTGTTCTTTCGGTTCTTGGGCAAATTAATTTGAGTGATGTGGACACGGACAGTGAGGATGATACACCCAAAGGCAAGAAAGATTTAATTGGGTTGTTCTAATGGCAAGTAGCAAAAGCTCCACCGACAATGATGATCTTGACAGCGACAACTACAATGAGGTAGAACCTTCTTATGATGATTTAGCTAGAGCTGTTGCTAAACTTGGTACTTTGCTAGAAAAGAAAGATAAAAAGATTAAGAAATATGATACTTTGATTGAATCTCTAAATTCTGAAATTGCAAGACTTAGAGTTTTAATTCCTGATGATGAATCTTGTGAGTCTTGTCAAATTTTACATTCTGAGTTAGATAATGCTAGGTCACTTAATGCTTTAAACATGGATCAACTTAGAGATGTAACTACAAAATTTGATGAATTAAGATTAGCACATGACTCTTGTGATGAAAAATTGAAATGTGCTAATGATGAAATTGAAAAGCTCAAGTTTAGTTCTTCTTCATGTTTAGAATCAAGTACTTCAAATCTTCATTCTAAAACTTGTTCTAAATGTGAATTATTAGAAACTAGACTTAACTCATCTCAGGAAACAATTCGACAGATGCTTTATCATGAGATATCTTCTTGTTCTAATTGTCGTAAGCTTAACACAGAAATAGAAGAATTGACAAGACAACTTAATAATTTCGCTGAAAAAGAAAGATTGGCTCAGTCTAGTGCTTCTAAAAATCTTGTGAATGAACCTGTTAAATGCACAACTTGTCCCACTCTAGCTAAAGAGAATGAGTACCTGAAAGACACTTTAGAGAGATTTTCTTTTGGCAAGAAAATTTTGAATATGATTCTAGACAAGTCAAAAACAAGTGTGAAAATCGTGGTTTAGGATTTAATTTTGTTGAGCATGCCAAAAATAATCCTCCTAAGGTTATTAAGTCTCTTGAATCTGGAAAAATTGAAGTGAAACTTGAACCAAATTAAACTGTGTTTAAATCTGTTGGCTTCGTGCAAAGTTCATCAAATAATAATGTAGGTGCTAGCTCATCATCTCAAAAGAATTCTAGTTATGTTAAATTTCATTGCATCTACTGTGGAAGAGATGGACACTTGAATGAATTTTGTTTTAGACGTGCCAAGAAAGAGAGAAAGGAAAGATTGAATGCTTTAAGACAAAAACGTGCAACCTTCTTCATTCCTAGATCTCATGCAAAATTTAAGTTTTTAGAGAACTTTTATGATAACTTTAAATCTGGTTCACGTGTTGATTTTGGATTTAATTCAAACAATTCACGTTCTTTTCGGCATTCTGATCATCTACATGCACGTGATTTTGGTTCTACCTTTGTTGCTCCTGTTCGTCGTGTGTCTCAGTACTGGATTCCTAAATCTTATTTCACTAACCCCAGTAATGTGAGACCGATGTTTCCTATGATGTAAGAACAGTTGATAAGGATGGAGAACATGAGCTCGATTGGGTTCTAGTCTTTTACTTCATTGCTTGATTAGAACACTTGATGGTTCTTCACTCTCTTCGATGGCTTTCAAGAGATTTTGCTTTTTGAGAGACCATGTGGAAAAGGTTATGTTGTTTTACATCTTGTTAAATTCTCAAGTTGTTGATTTGCACATGAAATCGCTTGATACGTCTCGTTTTCCTCATTTGCGAAGTGAGTTGGGCGTATTACATCTTATGAGATTATTCTGAGGGGGAGCTTGTTGTTTAAAAATTTCGGAAGTTTTGTTTATTATCCTTGTCAAGTAACTCATCAAATCCAAGTCATTAAAACCAATTGAGTAGTAGAGCTCTTTTTATCATATTTATCCATATGCTGTGTAGTTTTGATCACGACTTGTTATAATTAAATTGCTACATTTGAAATAAAAGCATGACATGGCAGAATAATTTGACTAGATTGATTATATTTATTACTTTGCGGTATCCATCAAAAAGGATGAGCTCGATTGTGAGTCTTATTTTAACTCTTGGCTATGAGGCTCGTATGTTTCATGTTACAATTTTTATTGATTACTCAATTTGGCATGTTATTGTTAAAAAAGGTATATAAGAAAGAGAGAATTAAAAAGATGTATGCTTCAAGCATGCCATGGTGAAAAAAAGGCACAAAAGTGCGTAAAATGAAAAGAAGTATGCTTCAAGCATGCCACCATCACAAAAAACATATATGTCATTATAAAAAAAGAAGTATGCTACAAGCATGCCACATGCCTAAGAATTGAGTGTGGAGCAATAAGTTGTTACATGAGACTGCTAGCCCATCTAGAGTTAAAATTTGCTTCACTTTTAGGTTTTGACTTTTTGTTGTGATATCTCATTGTGCTCTTTATAATTGGTTTGGTCATTGTTGAGATGTCTGTCATTGATATAAATTGCTTAATCATATTGAAAAACTTGTTTTGACATTGCTATATGATATATGGCTTTATATGATCTAGATAGCTCTACTAAAAAATATGACTTGGTTGTGTTATTAAACCAATGCAACGTGACTTGGATAATCTACAAAGCTTCTAGATTTTTATTATCATTGCTCTTTCTTACAATTATTCCTTCTTTAAATTTTCTTAATGATTATATTGCCAAAGGGGGAGAGATTTGGTGTGTTTTATGAGAAATTGCCTCTCTTGTGTTGAGGGGGAGAGTTTTTGGAGAGATTTGGCTTGTGGCTTAAAATGCTTTTTCGACTTCAGTTCTTCACTTATATCTATTTGAAGCTAATTCATCATACAATTTTGTGGTGTTGTCAATGTATTCATCAAGGGGGAGATTGTTAGACCATGTGGCTAGGTTTAGAATACTTTGGTGATGAATAATTGACAATGGTTAATTTGTTATGATGAATAATTGGTGATTTTGTTTAGCGGTGTTATGCGAGTTGTGTCACGTGTGTGCGGACTAATGTTTGTCAAGTTGAGACGAACTTGTGCCGGAAGAATGTTCTTTGGTCTTTGCATGTGCAGGTTGAGCATGGAGACGATCATGGTCGGTGACGAGGTGGACCGAAACTAGGATGGGGAGATCTGAGGTTCAGACGGTCAAGGAGGTCACGAGATGATCGGGCTCATTCTTGGGGCATATGGAGATCAAAGGTGGACGATACGTGGAGAAGCTACGGGAGGTGCGGTCCTGGAGGCTTCGACACGTGACGCGTTAGAAAAGTCATGAGTGTGAAAAACCCGTGTTAGGAAGGGTTTTGGGTCTCTTGAAAATTAGTGGGCCAAAAGTCTAGTTGAGGTATAAAAGTCTAGGCCTAGTTGGAGTTGGATTATGATTTTAAGGCCTAGTTGGAGTTGGATTAGGATTTTAAGGCCTAGATGGAGTTGGATTAGGATTTTAAGTAGAGTTTGAAGAGGTGTTTTAGGGGGCTGCATGTATATATATGCAGCCGCCGGTTGGTTGGGTATTAAAAAAAGAAACGGCTTTTGGGGTGACCGTGAGAACAAGAAGCGCGGCGGCGTGGCAGAGAGCGAATAAAGTAAAGGATGCAGGCATGGATGCGTCTTTGAGGCAAAGGAAAAAAGTGAACAGTTTCTGCAGTTTTGGAATAAAATTTGTGAGTTTTTTATTTCGCATCTATTATCCTTTTTTTGTTTTTTTATTCCTATAGATTATTCATGCATTGATCTATGTCTAGGTATTTTTGTTGCTTACATACATGAATTAGTTTTAATTAAAAATTGAGCAAAAACGTAGTTTTCACTGATCGATCGGAAATTATCTAGTCGCTACAGCAACTGCTACAGTGGTACAGTATCACTACAGTACTTTGCTACAGTACCGTGCTACAGTGATTTGCTACAGTATCTACAGTAAAATCAGTAAGAAATTGTCTGCCCTTTTCTTTATTTCTGGTTTTTGCAGATTAAACAATTAAGATGACAGAAATTTTTTAAAAAAAAGATTTTCGCTGTGTGTTAATCATTCACTCCCTCTGATTGCTATCAACGATCCTACACATTCAAATGAAATGTCCACATCACTTCAATCTGGGAATGCTGACTAGTAATAGTTTTGCAACAACCAAAATGAGGCAAACACGAAAAGTCACTTAAGAGAAGTCTAATAATGGTGGACTGAAAGTTGGTGCTGCAGATAAAATTATTACATCTTCTACAACAGCAGAGGACTAATCCATTAGTCCTACTTTTCCTTCTTGTTTTTTGCATTATTACCATCATCTGATATTTTTTCCTAGGCTTCGCTTTCGGCCTTTCTTCAGTGACCTCACTAGGAGGGACCTTGCAGAAGTCAGAACACATGTTACTAATGATTTTGCCAGAAAGAATGGATGGTATAGCATTACATGCTAAACAACTTTTGTCCAAGTAGGTCTTTTTCTTGAATCTGTCATGTTGATTTTTCAGCCTTGTGCTTCGCCTAACTTCAGTATCAACTAAAGGTACTGCCCTTTTGGCCCTCCTCTTGTTGTTGTCTCTAGTGGCACTGGAAGAGGCTTCAAAATCATTCATCCCTGCAAAAACCGGCGTGAAAGGAGAATCGCTTGCCTCTACCTCCTTGTGGTCCTTGGGAGAAATATCCAGTGCCCTCCCCTTAAGCTTGCTATCAGTCTCTTGTTCAGTTTGCTGAAGATGGCATTTGAACTCTGAAAGATGGCACTGTTGAGATAAGACAAATTGCTTTTTTGCAGAGGGTTGCACTTCTAACTGGTTTATAATCTCCCATACTTTGGAGGTTAGAATTTGCTTTGCCGGATCAAAACTTTGTGGGGGAAAGAAGCATACTTGTGAAGAAGTCAGCCCATTTATCAGGAACAGAAATTGACGGCCCATAATGGTTGTTTCCTATAGGTCCAAAGAATTTGGCCCAGGCCTGAAATCCTGCTTCAGAAAATAAACCCTCTTTTGAAGTTTCCAGAGCTCCCTCCAAAGTAGAGTTCAAAGCTTCCTGCCAGATTATTTTCCTTGTCTCTGGTTGGTTATTCCAAACCAACTTATCCCCTGAAGTTTTGTCAGATGGAACAAAGTTGACACTAGGAGAGACCAATTCAGGGTAAGAGCGAGCCATACCCAATTGAATATCCATGTGTACCACTTGTAAAGGTTGATTGAGATCAGGAATATTGAGGTTTGGTGGCCGGAGAGGTTGGTCTGGAGCATCATGATTTATCACCATATTTACATTATTCAGGACTCCATGCACCGAAGATACAGAAGCAGCAGCCGGAGACTCAAGAGATAGAGAAAGACTTCCTTGCGGCATAAAATTCAGTTCCATGTCAGCTGCTTGTAGAAGAATCTCCTGGTGCTGATTTGAGTCAGGCAAGAGAGCATGGTCCAACAAATCCCCTGCTGGCTGAGCCTGCTGATGCAAGAAAAAAACTTGCTCTTGGCTTTCTCGCAACTCATCCCACTGCTCCAAGCCTCCGATACATATTAGGCCATATACCTTTTTCTCCATTTAAGATCACACACTTATATATGTATGTCACTTTGTAATTCAGTTAACTCATGGGCCCAGGCACAGGGAACAACTCATGCATTGTTGTCATAAATAAGCACGTTGTCCTTCGTTGTTTCCAGTGTTTCAGCTGCAAGTTTTCTACGCTAGAGAGTAATCCAATAGTCTGATTCTGATGAATTTTCTTATCATTTTTTTATACAGCTATATATGCAGGGATGGTGTGAGCGAGCCTCAATTCAGCCTAGTACTGAATGCCGTGCTTGATCAAATTATAAATGCCGTGCTATAGCATTTATTTACCTTGGACAACTCTTGGTTTTCTAGAAATCCTTTTTAACAGAAATTTCAACACAGTGATCATTGCTCAAAAGAATCACCGTAACAGAACTCTTCCAAGCTGACGCACCAGACAAACGTTCCACCTGGCCCAGGAACTTGCGCTCCGGCTTTGTGAAACTGTTGTACACTCTGGTATTGTTCATCCAAGACAGTACGATTGTAGAAAATAATCCTGACTTGGTCAGGCCAGTTTGTCACTGAACCGAGTTTCAGTATTTAGAGTATTTTGAAGTCTGTCGTTTTCAGTTCAGAAAACAGTGCAGTAGGCGCTACTTCGTGCGTGCGTGTCCGACAAAATCGGATCACAGTTGAGGTTTTTAGTTTCTCTGTTGAGTCAGTTGTAAAATGGGTTAAGCTTTGTATTCTCATTGCATTCCTGGAGAGATACACAGAAAATTTGCTCCACCATATCGTCTTCATTGCGGTTTTCGTTTACCCCTGAAAACACTGTTCCTTTTCTAAAAAACACTGAAGATCTGCAGATTCTTGAGGCGTGTTGATTCCTGGAGGCAAACCAACACTTGGTATCAGAGCCTCACATGCCCAAACATCTGCAGTTAGAGTCCATGGCTCTCTCCACGCAGCAGGCGAACCGGGAAGGCAGCAGCGTGCCGTTTCATTGCCCAGTGTTGACGGTGGTGAACTACACGTCGTGGGCAATCCGGATGGAGGCATTGATGGATGCCCAAGGCATCTGGGAAGCGGTGGAACCGTAGGCCGGTGTGGCAGCGGATCAGAAGAAGGACAAGACGGCAAGAGCATTCATCTTCCAGGCGTTACCCGAAGATGTTTTGCTGCAAGTTGCAAAGAAGACGGCAAAGGAAATTTGGGATGCACTGAAGACAAGGTATCTGGGCGCAGATCGAGTGCAGAAGGCACGGATCCAGACCCTGCAGAACGAATTCCAGGCATTGCAAATGAAGGAAAGAGAGATGGTGGATGATTTTGCCGGCAAAGTCAGCGCGATGAGCAGTAAGTTCAGTTCTCTCGGTGAACCTCTGAAGGAATCAGTCCTAGTTAAGAAAATACTTGATTCAGTCCCAGATAAATTCCTACAATTAGTTGCCTCAATAGAACAATATTCAGATCTTGAGACAATGATGTTTGAGGACGCCATTGGGAGTTTGAACGCATATGAAGAATGGCTTCGTCTCCGGGGAAGTGGAGATGGTCATCTCCTCCTGACTCAGGCAGAATGGGAGGCAAGACAAAAGGGCAAGATTGGTGATTCTTCATCGGGCAACAGAGGGCATGGAAGTGGAAAATAGGAGTGGCGTGGCCATGGCAGAGGTAGGAGCCGAGGGCGTGGCTGAGGAAGAAACGATCGCAGCAGCTCAAGCACACCACGCCGGGAAGGAGCAGGAAGTGCTTCTGCAGGAAAGGATAAGAGTCACATCAAATGTTACTCTTGTGAGAATTATGGGCATTATGCATCTGAATGCCGAAGCGGAAAGCGCAAAGAGGAAGAGGTGAATCTCACTTGCACTCAGGAGGATCAACCAGCGCGCTGCTCTTGTCGGTCTGCACACAACAGAAAGATGAAACAGTTCTGCTGAATGAAGGAGAACTACTGTTTGAAAAATATGCTGAAAAGATGCAGTTAGATGAGGATATCTGGTTCCTGGACAATGGGGCTACAAATCACGACAGGCAGGAAGTCACACTTTGCTAAACTGGATGAAACCATTGTCGGCAGAGTTCGGTTTGGGGATGGCTCAACAGTGCGAATCAAAGGAAGAGGAGCAGTCCTACTGGAATGCAAAAATGGTGGACAAAAGTTGATCACAGGAGTCTATTTCATCCCCAGTTTGCACTCTAATATTCTGAGTTTGGGACAGATGACCGAAGATGGTTGCATAGTTGTGATGTATGGTGACTATCTGTGGTTATATGACAAGATGAGTAGACTGCTCATGAAAGTACAGAAATCAGCAAATAGACTGTACAAGAAGAGTTTGCACACGGTGGCTCCTGTATGTCTAGCAACCAGTTTGGATGATGAAGGTTGGTTATGGCACGCAAGGTTAGGGCATCTCAATTTTCAAGCTATGAAACAAATGGTGTCAAAGGACTTGGTCCGAGGAGTACCGAAGATCGAGCATCCCACCCAGGTTTGTGAAGGATGCCTTATAGCCAAGCAATGTAAGTCGAATAAGCCTGCCCACTGGAGTTGATTCATGCCGACTTGTGTGGACCTATAACTCCACAAACAATTGGAGGAAATCGGTATTTCTTTTTGCTGGTAGATGACTACAGCAGATTTATGTGGGTGTATATTATCAAGACCAAAGATGAAGCTTTTATGGCCTTCAAGAGGTTTCAGGCACTGGCAGAGGGAGAATTGTCACAGAAAGTGAGATGTTTGAGGACAGACCGAGGTGGAGAATTTGTGTCACAAAGCTTCAGAGAGTATTGTGAATTGAAGGGGGGTCAGAGACACCTCACCGCGCCATACACACCACAACAAAATGGTGTGGTAGAACGGCGCAACCGCACGGTGCTTGCAACTACCAGAAGCTTACTCAAAGCTATGTCACTTCCAGGGAAAATGTGGGGTGAAGCTGTGCGCCACTTAGTCTACATACTGAACAGCGTGCCCATTAAAGCTGTGAAAGATGCAACACCCTATGAAGCTTTGAAAGGGAGGAAGCCAAGCCTTGCACACCTCAAAGTCTTCGGGTGTACTGCATATGCAAAAGTGCCGACAAACCAACTGAGTAAACTCTCGGACAGGAGCAGAAAACTGGTGTATCTGGGAATTGAACCTTGAAGCAATGCACACAGGCTATTTGATCCTCAAAGCAGCAGACTGCATGTAAGTAGAGATGTGGTGTTTGATGAGAAGAAGAAATGGAACTAGGAAGAAATCCAGACTGCAGTCAGCACTGAAATAGCAGACTGGTCTGAGTTTACTGTAGCAGAACCAGCAAATGCAAATATACAGGCTGCGGCTACAAACGATCAAGAGGAGAAATACTCAGCTGGTGTTACAAGTGAAGATAGCTACGGAAGTGACAATGCAGAAGGAGTAGAGGCAACACAGCAAGATGTATCAGAATTGCCGGATATGTCACCAATGACTCAAAATGCGTCTCCTTCACCAGATAGTTAGTCGTCAGCAGATCAAGCTGCAGGGAGTGGTGCTGTGTCAGATTCATCCACTTATAACGCTACTCCGGTTAGGGGATTCAGGTCTCTGGCAGAAATCTATGAAGAGACTCAGATGCAAGGTCTTGAACCCGAACATCTACTGGTGATTGCAGATGAGCCGGTGAGTTTCAGAGAAGCAGTAGGAAGAAAAGAGTGGGAAGAAGCAATGCATAGCGAGATTGAGTCAATTGAGAGAAATAAAACCTGGAAATTGACAAAGTTACCAGCAGGACATAAACCTATTGGATTGAAATGGGTTTACAAGCAAAAGAAGGATGCAGCAGGAGTTGTAGTGAAGCACAAAGCGAGGCTGGTAGCTAAAGGCTATGTACAGCAAAAAGGAGTTGATTATGATGAGGTTTTCGCTCCAATTGCAAGGATGGAAACCGTGAGAACACTGCTTGCTTTGTCAGCCCGAGAAGAATGGATAGTGCATCACCTAGATGTCAAAACTACATTCCTTAACGGTGAGCTAAACGAACATGTCTACGTGACACAGCCAGAAGGATTCATTACAGCAGGCAAGGAACAAATCGCTTACAAGCTCACAAAGGCCTTATACTGACTGAAGTAGGTGCCGAGGGCATGGAACATTCGGCTTGACAAAACACTGAAGAACATCGGTTTTCAGAAATGTCCTCAAGAGCAGGCAGTATACAAATACCACTTAGGTAGCAATCTCTTCATTGTGGGAGTATATGTTGATGACCTGCTAGTCACAGGAACAAGTGAAGATGAAATTCGGTTGTTCAAGAAGCAAATGGAGGAGTTCAAAATGAGTGATCTCGGGATCCTCTCTTACAATCTCGGGATCCAAGTGAAGCAGAACTACAGAGGAATTGTGCTGAAACAGGAAGGCTATGCAAAGAAGTTGCTGGAGCAAGCTGGGATGTGGGAGTGCAATCCCACAAAATACCCCATGGAGCCGAAGCTAAAGTTGACAAGAGATGAAGAAGGAAGCCCAATAGATGCAACCGAGTACAGGATCTCATGGGAGCCTTCGGTATTTAACACATACAAGACCTGACATTAGCTTTGCAGTGGCATTGGTCAGTCGTTATATGGAAACACCAAGGCAAAGTCACTACCAGGCAGTAAAGCAAATACTGAGGTATATCAAAGGGATGATTCACTTTGGGATTTCTTATTGCCGAGGTGGAGAAGGTGAGGTTATGGGCTATAGTGATAGCGACCTCGGGGGTGATCTGGACGAGCGAAAGAGTACCACAGGGTTGGTGTTCTATTTCGGAGGAGGCCCAGTAGCATGGTGTTCCCAGAAGCAGAAAACGGTGGCACTATCTTCTTGTGAATTCGAATTTATGGCTGCAACTGCTGCTGCATGCCAAGCCATATGGTTAAGAAGTTTGTTGAGTGAATTGACTGGACAAAAGCCAAAGAAAGTAGTGCTAAGAGTGGACAATAAATCTGCAATAGCACTCATGAAGAATCCTGTTTTTCATGGAAGGAGTAAGCATATAGATACCCATTTTCATTTTATACGGGATTGTGTTGAGCGCAATTTGGTTTCAGTCGAACATGTCAGCAGTGAGAAGCAATGTGCAGACATTTTGACAAAAGCTCTGACAAGAGTCAAGTTTGCAGAGATGAGGGAGCTGCTGAGAGTGAAAGAATTTAAGGAGTAAGTCAGGATTAGGGGGGAGTGTGCAGAAAATAATCCTGACTTGGTTAGGCCAGTTTGTCACTGAACCGAGTTTCAGTATTTAGAGTATTTTGAAGTCTGTCATTTTCAGTTCAGAAAACAGTGCAGTAGGCGCTACTTCGTGCGTGCGTGTCCGACAAAATCGGATCACAGTTGAGGTTTTTAGTTTCTCTATTGAGTCAGTTGTAAAATGGGTTAAGCTTTGCATTCTCATTGCATTCCTGGAGAGATACACAGAAAATTTGCTCCACCATATCGTCTTCATTGCGGTTTTCGTTTACCCCTGAAAACACTGTTCCTTTTCTGAAAAACATTGAAGATCTGCAGATTCTTGAGGCGTGTTGATTCCTGGAGGCAAACCATCACGATTTCTACATGTGTACTTATGCTAGTAAAGTCTTCTTGACTCAAGATGTTGGAAATTGCATATGCAGGAATTCTATCGATTTCGATCAGCTGTGCATGTTACCATTGATTGCCTAATTATATGTCAGACATTTCTTGCCTTGTGTATATTTGGCATCCTAAATATTGTAAAATGTGTGCTCTCTTATAGGGTACCTCAAGGCCCACCCATTACCATGTCTTGCTTGATGAGATTGGCTTCTCACCAGATGACCTCCAGAAACTAGTTCTCTCGCTCTCATATGTGTAAGTACATGGATATTTCCAATTTTTCTACTCGAATATGCTAGAATGTGGCTGCGTCAAGCTGTAGCATGAAGCCATGAACCCTTCAATTAAACCCTTGGTGTGTTGCAGCTAAACAAATTTTCATCTGATTTAATCCCAAATTTTTGCCCTGTTACAAGCGGTAACGTTTGTGTTTGGCGTATAGGTTCACCATCAACCTGGTTGTTGGCGCTCTCTGGATGTCCCTTACAGGCTTACAGCACAATATTTTGTTTGCTTCTTTCCATGTGTATATTGAAGTTTGATTTAAAACAGTGTGGCATGATGATTGATTTTGCGTCAATATTATCAAGTTTTTCAGAACTTCCAAAACTATTTAGTATTTTACATAGTGTTTTCGCAAGAGTCCACCGGAGCACCCAAGGGTAAGTATGCGTCTAGGATAGGAAATGGTAAAGGATAATATGTTTTATCTGATATTCTGAGAGACCATGTGGAAGTGACCCCATATTTGTGATGAGTAATTGACACTTGATTTAGAGAGATTGAGTTTGATTTTTGAGGTTGTGCTCCTTCTGGAAGGTTTTAAGCCTTTACGACTTGTTCAGCGGCACTCTTACGATCACGTGGTCGGCAGTAGCTTTTACGACCACACTGTCGGCAGCGTTGTGGTCGGCAATGGCATTTATGACCACATTGTCTCAGTGGCCACAGTCGATTTTACGACCATGTTGTCGTAGTCGATTTTACGACCATGTTGTCGCAGTCGATTTTACGACCATGTTGTCGCAGTCGATCTTACAACTTTGTAGTCGTAGACGGTGTTACGACTTGGTGGTCGTAGGTATTGTTATGACTTGGTGGTCGTAAGTGCTTTTACAACTTGCTCTTTACGATCACATTGTGTGCCTCTGTGGTCGGCAGTCGAGTTTACAACTTGCTTTATACGACCACACTGTGTGTCTTAGCAGTCGGCAGCCAGTTTCACGACTACGCGGTCGACAGTCGTAGCTTCTACTGACCATGGTCGATGATCGTAGACTCCACTGGCCGTGAGTGATGGTCGTAGGGCTCTATCTGTGTAGTCATAAGTTGTAGCGACTAGGTCTGTCATGTCGTAGCACTCTGTCTGGCTTGAGCGATGGTCGTAGCACTCGGTTTGAGTGGTCGTAAGTTATTGCAACCATATGCGTTAAAGTCGTAGCTGCTAGCGATGGTCGTATCATCTGTCTTCATGGTCGTAGCGGCCTGCGTTGTGGTCATAACGACCTGCTGTGTGGTCGTATGCAGCTAGGAAGTCTTCTAGGGCTATGACCACCTCTTGTCCAGAGCATACGAGTGGTCATAAGGGATTTATGACTAGTTATTTTGCTGTGAATGTTCACTGGAATATGCTGATTGTTGAATTAGGACTTTGGAACTAAGTCATGGCGAGGCATGGAAGAGCCGGGACTATGCACAGGAAGTGTTGAGGTCCAGAATGGTTGGAGAGATGCCAAAGATGACTAGGCTTGCAGGGTGGCTGCACGGTTTGGACAGCAAGGAAACGGAAAGCTTCCAGGAAGGTGGCAGAGGGGCATTTTGGAGAAATGTCTAAAGTCTGCAAAAGAAGCTGCAGACTAATGTCTAATGTTAAAGCTATTTGAGCACTTTTGTCACGTCTGTGTTAACGGGTAAAGCTTGTGTGAAAAACCCGGTGTTAGGTGGGGTTAACGGGTTCCCCCCGGTAACGAGAGGGTATAAATAGAAATGGAGAGCACTAGTCCCGGTGAGGTGAGAATCTAGGGTTTTCTGTTCCTCTTGCATGAGTTCGTGTTGGAGCGTGTGTGCTCCTAGTCCTCCTGATGGAGTGGCTATAAACTCTTCTCTAGAAGCTATGTATCAACATGTTGATCTATCTATGTATGCTCGTTGCGTGGAGTTGAGTTGATTCTGTTCTTTTGTATGTTTGCTCTCAGTTTTTCGGTTCTGTTCTTTCGCTTCTGGATCTGAGACTTTGCTTTCGGTTGTTCTGTGATTGATCTGACCTGCCTGGTGTTGGGAAATAATACTCGAAGCCTTCATGGCCCTCCTATTCCCACTTGCATGGTCGATTACCCTCTTTTCTTCTCAGTCTCGATTTTGCGCTCATCTGTTGAAATCTGGTAAAGTTTCCTTTTGTCTTGATAAGTTTTCAATTAAAGTCTAGAGCAACCTCCTGAGATCTTATTTCTGTTGTGTGCAAAGTTTCTTGGTCATCTATTCTTTAAGTCGAAAGTTATTTGAATTCTTGGCTTGGTGGCCGTGCACCTGTCTGACCCTCCTCTATTTCCCTGAGAGCGCTTTCGACCTCATGAGTCGTTCGACCGCTCGTTGGTAGGGGTGCAAACGGGTCGGATTCAGACGGATATTGCTGTTACCATATCCTAACCCATATTTTTTCTCCGGATTCAGTACCAATCGAATTCGGTGCCAGATCGGTCGGGATTAACCCGTTTGTAAGGAATGCATGCAGTACAACAAATGGAGTAGGAGAACGTACTGTCAAGAACTTGATGTTACTACTTAATAGGCTGATGTGGAAGATTTTATTTTACCATTGCAAATGAAAATGAAACGTCAAATAGTAGCACTAACCTGAAATCAAACTTGAAGACGTATTGAATTCGGACGGATATTGCTGTTACCATATCCTAACCCATATTTTTTCTCCGGATTCGGTACCAATCGGATTCGGTGCCGGATCGGTCGGGATTAACCCGACCCGTTTGCATCCCTACTCGTTGGCTTATGACCACATAGGTTCATCCTTGCTCTCAGTGAGTTACGGCAGTGTAATTCGTTCGACAACTCTTTGGCTTACTACTTCGTTGTTGTCAACCCTGATTTTTCAATCCAGAATCTTCTGTGAAACCACTGCACTATTCCCTGGAGCAGTAGATAGTGCTCACAGGTACATTGCTGTATCATTTCATACATCGCATGATTCACTTCAATACATAATAATATTACATGGCTGAGTTTGAATTATACCATGTCGGGTAATAGTTTTACATAAGGGCCGATCAGGCCAAATGTTCTTAGTACAAAAGTATACCAGTGGAAGCAAAAGCAAGGTAGACCTTTAATCCACAGACAGCGACTGGGGGTAAATATGTGCCATATGATTATTACCCAAGTTAAGGCAATAATTATAGGCACACTATACCATAGTCTATCTACCTAGGACTTAAAACACACAAGAGGCGTCCTAGTTCTCGGCGTTGTTCCCTCCTTCTGCAGCGGGGGCATCTTCATATGCATAGTGATCTTGGGCTCCTGAATCTGATTTTTGTAATGCGAGTGTGAGCACAAACCACCGTGCTCAGCGAGCCAATACACAGCATGCAATTAGGTAGTATGCAGGGATTAACAAGAGAAGGTTGGGGCTGTTTTATTTGCCAAAATTTGCTATTTGGAATATAGTATACTTAGATAATTCCTATGACCTAGCAATTTGGACTAGAGTGTAAAGCGTGTATCAAAATGCTTTATTACCAGTGATCTAGAGGCCATCCACCTTTACATGGTCTCCAGACCATATGCTATACCTTCAGCGTTATAGCTGCTTACATTACCACTGGGATGACGCCCAGGACAACACCAATTTGGGCTTCCCCCTGCCCTCCATTTCCCATTCCATGATTCAAGATTTTTGAAATAGAACTATATCTAGTTAAGTTCCCATGTCCGCCCTTGACCGTGGGCACGACTATTCGAATAGTTATCCACTCTGCAGAGTTGTACACTTTACCCACAAGAGATAATCCGCTCATTGCCCCACATGATTCCTTAGCCATGCGGTTGAGTAGATCATCACAAGGGCGTTACAATGCATTTTTCCTAGCGGTGTCACGTCCACTAAGGTTTTACTCCCTTCGGGGTACGACCACCCTTCCAGGAGCCCCCTCTTGCGCCGTCACGTCGGAGGATGTGGCCATCCTCTACCCGCCCGTGGTCACACCGGCGCAACCCATACTGAGTCAATGCAAATTAGTTAGCCTTGCCTACACTTTGCCAGCTTGTGGTTGTGCTTGTTATACATTAGGATGTCATCACAAGATTCGGTCCTTAGGGCTATCTGGGCGGTTCTACCACTGTCCCCCTCTGTGCTTTCACGGCACCACACCCCCGAACCATCCGCCCAGATAATTAAGCAACTTGAGGTTTTTGGGAGCATAAAATATCCATGTTACAACATACCAGTCATTTTCACCACGACTTCCCAAATCAGTTTCTCATGATTAAAAATGAGGCTTGGGGCATTTTTGGTGCCCCAATTATCTAAGCAATACTAAGTATGGCATGTAATTATGGACTTATTTTCAAAATATTACCATTATAATTTTGCTAGGGTGACAAGGCTCAGATATTCAAATGTTCCAAAGGAGGTATAATACTAGCAATTTGAATAATGGGCATCTAACTAGATCTTCAAACAAACATATATTTGCGTATGAAATAACAGCAAGCAGTTTGATAATTTAAACAAAAGTAAATTTGCAGAAAATGTAGGTTCAACATGATCAAAGTATTGACTCGCCTTGGTCACAGTGGGAGGGGTTTGGTTGTCTTGAGCTTCTAAAGCTGCTGCCTCGGCTTCCTCCTCCTGAGCTTCGTAAGCTAGTTTTATCGTGCACGAAAATTTGGATAAAAACAAATCAACAATCAATAAACACTTACTAGAAAACCAAATAACTCCAAAGTTCACATTTTCTGTTTCAAGAGGTAACTGTGAAATTTAGACGACTATAGAAATTTGTTTCACTCAATTTGGAGTTGGAATGAAGAAGTTATGGATTTTTGAAGTTCGAGTGGGATTCATTTTAGCAAGTTTTTAAATTACCATTAATTCAAATAAATTCCATTTTGCAGCATTTCAGTTCCAATGAGTAGATCTTGATTTTAGATGAATTTAGAATTTTGTTCCATTCAATTTGGGGCTAAAATGAATTAGTTGCAAATATTTGAAGTTCTCAGATTAATTAAATTCAAAAGAAAAGAAAAAGGGAAATAATAACAGAGGCTGACAGGTGGGGCCCATATCCCACATAGTGCAGCCTCTGACAGGCGGGATCCCTCGGGGAACCGGGCCCTCATGTCAATGGTTAGGCTATGACAGGTGGGACCCGGCTGTCAGTGGACTTCTCGGGATAACTGCCACTGACAGGTGGGACCCACCCGAGTTAGCGGAAAAATTAGCGAAAACTCGACCTCAGCGCTGCGGAGCCGGGGGCTCGAACGCGCGCCGAGGGAGTCGGGGGGAAAGGATAGCGCTGATAACCACTCGGTCACACGGTGTTAGTCGACCATATAGGGTGCATAACCCTTTTGAACCAACGCTGCTATACCTTTGGGCAGAGGAGTTCGGGACCGGGGACGGGCGGCGGTGCGGTCGGCGGCGGGTTGCCGGAGGGCTGGCGGTGGCGGCCAAAATGGGACGCCCGGTTGCCAACGAAACCGATGGTGGGGTCGGTGGGGGCTGGGGACGCCGGAGGTGTGTCGGCGGCGCGCGGCGGTGGCTTCTTGAAGGAGGGATCGACGCCGGCGATGAAGAGGCGGCGGGGAGCCCGGTGGAGGATGCGGTTGACTTCACGGCGTCCCGAGGAGTGCGTAGGAGCAGTTAATTTGAATACAGTGGTGCGGTTTGGCGGTTGCTCAGCGGTCGGACTTGGAGAAGGAGGAGCACCGGCGAGAAGGGGGCACGGGGGGGAAGGATGACGCCACTGGCTACCGCGATGAGACGGCGGTGACGCGGCATGATGTGGCAGTGGGATGGCAGTGGGGGCCACGTGACGTGGGCGGGGGATGGCGCCGTGGTCCGACGGTCCGACGGGGGGCGCCGTGCGGGGAGGGGTGGCTGGGCGGCACTGTCCGAGCGGAGACAGGGCTTCGGCCCTTGTTCGAATGCCGCTGGGGTGGGGGAAGGAAAACGGGGCGCAGGGCAGGCCGGCTGGACTAGCTGGGCCGGTCTGGCCGGCTGGCCGGCCCATTCCTCCTTTTTCCCTTTTATTTTATTTATTTATATGGTTATCTCCCATTGTCAATTCCCCCGTTAATCTACCTTTTGCTACTCTATTTAATCTTTGGGTATTTATACATTTTTAAGAGGGTTCCTGATTGTGTATAAATATATACATGTATATGTATATTTCTATGTATGCATGCATGTATTTACTTATTCCTTCCTCTTGATTTTGTTTACTTCTTTATTATTACCACACCTTAAAATAAAATCATTCATATTTACATATATATATTACTTGTGCCTATTTTATTATTTTATTTATTTATTGGTTTATCCATATATATTTATATCTTTGTGCACATCTCTATTTAAACATCCTTTGGCCTCTATTTCTTTATTGCTAACATTCTCAAGCACATTGTTTTCATTTTTGTTTTAATCATGGAGACCTCAACCCAAACCCAAGGAGAAATTTACCAGAGATCAAACTCCAAGACCAATATATTCCAACAAAGTTCAAAACTTACATAACCTTCAAATTTCAATTTCCAGGATGTTACAGTTGTTGATGGCCTTTGTGGTTTTTGACTGGATCAATTTCCGACCCCACAGTTGGTTATCGACCACGTAGTCGAGTTGCGACCACACTGTCTGCTCTCAGCTTTGTCTCAGAGTTTGACCATGAAGCCAAAGTCTTACGACCACATAGTAAGTTTCGACAACGCTCTCTGTTGGTTTTTGCCTGTCATTCTGGTCTGAACTTTCTTTGGCTTTCAACTGTGTTGTTATGACTTACGACCTCGTAATGAGTCTCGACCACGTAGTCAGGTGCAGACCTGCTCGACCACGTTGATTTTCTGTTCTGTTTTAGTCTGCTCGCTCGGTCTTTCGGTAAGACATTAACTCGAGACTTCATAGCTCAGTAGCTATTGGAGACAAAGGGATAAGTGGGTACTTGGGGAGAATTTGAAGGCACCATTCACCCCCTCTGTTGCCTGTTCAGTCCTACAAGTGGTATCAGAGCATGGTTAGCTCTTTTCAATAGATCTTAACCGGTCTTTGGAGCCATAGCAATAGACAATTATTTCACCAAGCCTCCTATCTTTGATGGGGTTGACTATCCCTTTTGGAAGAGTAGAATGGAGTCTTACATCCAAGCTCAAGGCTATGCAATTTGGAGGAAAGTTAAGACTAGATTTGTTGTTCCTGCCAATGAGCATATCACAGCGATGAATACGCCAGATGTGGAGGCAAATGCTAAGGCAATCAACATCATTATTCAAGGTCTTAGCAGAAATGAGTTTGATCGTATTTCTCATCTTTCGTCGGTATATGACATTTGGGTGACCCTCGATGCATACCATACGGGAACCACCCAAATCAAGACTGTCCGACAGGACCAATGTAAGCGAGAGTACAACAAGTTTGAGATGCTCGCTGGTGAGTCCCTGGATGAGTACTTTGCTAGATTCCACAAGATTTTGAGCAACCTCCAAGCTGTTGGTCTTACATACCCAGACTCGGACAATGCTCGGCAAATGCTATCTGCTTTGGACTTGAGGGTGTGGGAGATTAAAGTGACCACCATCATGGACACGACTGATCGTGCGAAATAGCACACCCGTAAGTGCACGGGTTGCCACTGAAATAGCGGCGAGTGTCGTGTTCTCCATAGGGACTAGACTGAGGTTACCGGTGCTCAGCTAAAGCTAGGTCAATCGAAACTGGGGAGAATCTAAACCTAAAACGACCAAACAATCTATCAAACAACGACGAAACGAACGACCGTACGAATGGACGTCGTACGACCGAACGAACTACACGACGAGAGACTAAACGAATGACGACTAACGCACGAACAACTACGACGCATGAACTACAACGACTACACGAACGAACGCGACTACCGACCGACGATCTAACTAGCTACCGACCAGTAGACAGAATGAGGAGAGTCGAGAAGCAATAGGGGAGTCTAGAAGCAAAGAGGGAGTCAAGAGAGAAAGAGCGGGAAGACGATTGACGGCTAACTAGATGACGGTCGCACGCGACAACACAACAAAGAACCACAAACGACTGCACGACCTCGCTATCGACCAACCGCGCAAGAAGAAAAGGGAGAGGTCGAGAAGCATAAGGGAGGATTTAGAAGCACTAGGAGGGTTGAGACAGCAAGGGGAAGGGAAACGGTCGTCGGCTCGCTAATCCGCGCAACTCAAACATACACATATACTAACACTGACAACAGGATAAGCACAGGACATCGATTCTCAGGAAGCACACACACTGATCATAAACACATATTACCGCAAATTACTAACATCAAAACAGATAACAAATTGCAGGAACTAATTGTATAATTAAACTATTGCAACAGAAATATATAGTAATTCTGGAACACATTAGCAAAGCACAATCACATGACCACTGATCACATACATCAATCACAGTGAGTACATGCACAATAACAGATCTCAGAAAATAGTCCTCATTTCATCATCACAGTGCACAAATAAGAGGAAGCAGAGGAAGAATTAAACCTATATGGAGAAGAAGCAAGGGTCGGCAATGTGGAAGTAGACGGGGTCACGGTCGGTGAAGAAGAAGCCGTCGGTGTAGAAGATGATGCAGGGCGGCGGCGTAGAGTAGCTGATGAGGAAATCGTCGCCATCGTCGGAGGAAGTTGAGGTGCCACCGGCGTTGAAGTGGAAGGCGGCGCCGAGGGTCATCGGTGAAGAGTCCGCAAGAGGAGGCACACGGAGGGAGCTGGTGCGGTGGAGGAAGGGCACAGCGGGCGGGCGGATGCGGAGAAGTGAGGCGGCGAGGTATGGGGAGGCGCTGAGAAATGGAGGAGGGAGTAGAGGTGAAGCGGCGGCGCAGAGATGGAGGAGCGGCGGCACCGGAGGTGGAGAAGAAAGGGAGAGGAAGGCGGCCGAGGTGCGCGCCTGAGGGAGAGCAAGGCGGCGGCCGGTGGAGGAGAGCAGAGAAGGGAGGAGGCGCGGTGAGGCGGCCAGAAAGGAGAGCGGCCGAGGGAGGAGCAGCGGGGAGAGACGGAGGCGCGGCGGTGTGAGAAGAAGGAGAAGGGGAGCGGCGGAGGTGGAGAGAGGTGGCGGCGCTCGGACAGCGTGGAAGGAGATGGGGACGGAGAGGAGGATGCGGAGGAGTGGCTGAGGCGCACCGGTGAGCTGCGGCCCGGCGCTCGCCGGCGCCGGAGAAGAGGAAGGGGGAGGAGAGAGCAAAGGGGAGGAGATGAGAAGAACCGGGCTCAATCTGAAATCAAAATTGCGGCTAGGGTTTTGTGGCCGGTGTGGGGAATTAGCACTTTTGCGATTTAGCCCTCCAGGTTTCCAGGAATTGCAATCAAGTCCCTTTCCATTGTAATTTCTTCTGATTTAGACCTCCAGAGCTCCGATTTCTTCGCGGTTTGATCCTACGCGTTCGTGTCGATGCGTACATCTGTATGGAGCAGTCCAGATTTGTCGTTTATGCGCCTAGATCACGCCGGCCTGCGAAAAAGTACAAAAAAATGTGAAATGGTCCATTTTGAGCAATTAAATATAGAAAAACGTGTAAATGATGATAAATGATCTCGAAATGCGAAAAATAATGGGGTAAAATGACACGTAAACATATATAAAAATGACGCATGTCATACCCCTAAGCTTAAACTTTTACTTGTCCTCAAGTAAATGGAATGAATTATCGAACCCGGACAACAAGTAATCGTGAGGTAAAAGACTAGTTAAATGCATGTAATAAGTCAATTGGCATACAACAATATGAAATAACATTATCTAACTCCAGTTTTGAGGACCATCCAAGATGAGAATGCTATATGCAAGCAAAGATTTCAAGTGATAACTATAGCATTTGACCAAATCAAGTTATACATCAAGTGATCACATGAATCCAACCAAAATTGTAAAGCATCGGAACTAGGTATAACAAAAAGTCATGCTAAGGCATTTGCTATTTGAGATAAAGAGACTAATACTTGCATGATATTTATGAAAAAGCCCACACTTGAGCCATGATACCTAATTTTTGTTAATTTTTAGCAAATTTAAAACACACAATGGGCACTTGTGCCACTTATTCCAACCCTTGGGCTAACTTGCCACTTATTCACACTCACACTCACTTGGGCAAAACTTTGCCACTTATTCAACACATTTCCAAACTAATGTGACATAGTCACTTATTTCACACACTCACACATTACAAAATATTTTTTTCTTTTTTCTTTTTTTTAGATTAAGCATCTTTAACCGGTTTTCATTAATGCTAAGTAACACGTGTCCTGAGACATGGATACCTAAATAAATCAACCAAGTTATTGGCTCAAGATAGGACTACCCCTTTCACAAATTTTACATTCAAGCAAAGTATCAATATCTACAACAACATATGCCAAAGCATGAAACTAAGATATAATCATTCAAGAGGCTATGACTAGAACCAATTCAATCCGCAAATGGTTAAAACACATGCATAACTCGCAATGAATCAAATGTTATAGGATCACAAGGTTTCTAAGCACATCAAGGATAATAAACAAAACTCAAGCTCTACAATATGATGCCAAGTGACTTAAGACATACAAGGAACTAGTTACGATATAGCTCAATTAAGAAAATTTCGACATGACCTTGCTTCATTAATTATAACATGGGCTCACATGACCAAGATATACAATCAAGCATAACATGAGAGCAAAGGTAAAAGCCATACATCATCACATAAGCATAATATGAAGCACAAGAATGACCATATATCATCAACTACACGACAATAAGCTCAAATGCTCACAAATATAATACAAACATGCTAGAACATCATCCATACACATACAAGTCCTCCCCCAAGCTTAAATCGAGCAATGAATCAAGAATGTGCTTAAAGGGGTAAGAAACAGCTCACCGGGCGTATATGATGTAGTGGAAGTGACAAATCATCCCATGCTTCTCGCACATGCAAGGATGAGGATCTAGCACGGGACCTAAAATAAAAAAAAAAGAAAAGAAGAGAAACCAACAAAAACTAACAAAAGGAATGGAAATAAAAAGATAAAAGGGATGCTCATTTGGATGTAGCGGGAGGGGGGCTAAGGACGGGACATGGAAAAGGCACATGTCCGCCCTCCTCATGAAGCAGCATGCCTCGAAATCCACCTGGATCCCAAGGAATATCGACTCGAACCATGTCCGCTCGTAGTCGATGGTACACAAGCATAACCCTGGAAATAAACTCAAAGACATGGCAAGTATGTGTGATAGGGTTGATGCCCTTGAAGTTATCAATAGAATATCCAATCACACAAGCATATCGATAAGGTATATCATGAAGACTACAGGTCTCAACATAGGAGGTAGGAACAACATCGTCAATAGAATATGTCTCGTCTAAGCCAAAGAAGTCAAACCTGAGATAATCGGAGAAGAGTTTCCAAACTACCTGAAGTGTAGGTGAAGCAGAACGTACGGTAGTAGAAACCTCCAGAGGGGTGATGTCGACCGAGAGAGTAGCTGGTGGTGGATCAATAGAAATATGCTCCTCCTCAACATCAGAAGCAGCCCCCTCGTAATCAATCATAAATATCTCTATCTCAGGCTCAAAGATCAAAGAATCATCTAAGTGTCCTGATCGGAAATGACATTCCTATGCTCGAATCTGTTAAGTCTTCATTGAAAAATAGTTTCTCTATGAAAGACTTAGGAGAGGCGGCATATATTCTGGGCATCAAGATCTATAGGGATAGATCAAGAAGGCTAATTGGATTAAGCCAAGATACGTACATTGACAAGGTATTGAAAAGGTTCAACATGCAGGATTCCAAGAAAGGCTTCCTACCTATGTCACATGGTATAAATCTTAGCAAGAGTCAGTGTCCTAGTACACCGATGAGCGGGATAAAATGAATGCGATTCCATATGCTTGGCTATGGGATCCATTATGTATGCCATGCTTTGTACACGTCCGATGTCTCGTATGCTTTAAGTGCTACAAGTAGATACCATCGAGATCCAGTGAAAGTCACCGGATTGCCGTAAAGAACATCTTGAAGTACTTGAGAAGAACTAAAGATGTGTTCCTCGTCTATGGGGGTGAGGAAGAGCTCGTTGTAAATGGTTGCACCGATGCTAGCTTCCAAACCGACAAAGATGATTTTAGATCGCAATCTGGATTTGTGTTCTGCTGAATGGCGGTGCGGTGGTGGAAGAGTTCCAAGCGAGAGACGGTTGCTGATTCTACAATGAAGCCGAGTACATAGCAGCTTCAAGTCGCTAAAGAGGTCGTTTGGATCAAGAAATTTGTTTCGAGCTTGGTGTGGTGGCTAGTGCCTCCAGCCCAATGGACCTCTCAGACAATAGTGGGGCCATTGCGCAAGCCAAGGAGCCTAGATCGCACCAAAAGTCCAAGCACATTCTACGGCGATTTCATCTCATCCGCGAGATTGTGGAGAGAGGCGATGTGAAGATATGCAAAGTACAAACGGTTTGAACATTGCAGATCCGTTGACAAAGCCGCTTCCCACCAAAGCATGAGGCTCACACTAGGGCAATGGGTATTAGATACCTACATGGTTGACTCTAGTGCAAGTGGGAGATGTTGGTGATATACCCTAGAGGCAACATGGAGATGTTGAATATATCACATACTATGTTTATGATACATTGCTTTGTTCCTTGAAATAGACATTATCATTATTGATCAATGAGTATGTGACTTATTCATGAGACTCTTAATGCCAAAATGTTGCTATTTCTAAATGATCCTCGATCATATATCATATGAGGAACAAATATGATTCAAAGATCGACATATGTATTGATTGATGATCATGTCTCATGGATCATGGTATGGAGATACCAAATCAATAATATGGACATGTGTTAGTGAACATATGTTGGATAGACCCGCCATGAGACAACTGCAGAGATTCCATGTGTCATTAGTTGGTCTCAAGTAGTGTTTATGTAGAATCCTTAGACTTGAGATCACCATGGTTCCCAATATGCGTAGTAGCCTATTTTGGGACTACTAACCACTACTCCGTGGCGGGTAGTCATAAAAGTAGTCTTCGGGTTTGCTATGAAACATGTAGTGGGATGTGAATGATCAAGATAGAATTTGCCCCTCCTTATGGGAGAGATATCTCTGCCCCTCGATGTAATGGATTATGAAAGTGCATGGCCATGCCAATGTGATTGAGGAGTCAATCACAAGTTTATAATCTATCACGGAATCGAGAGAGTGATTGAGCTATTAAGAGGATGACACAGTCTCTCGCCTTGAGCTTAATCTATATCGTGAGGCAAAGGGATTCGTACATGAGAACATTACAGTTCAGTAGATATGATCTTTACGTATACTTTGGGGTTAATATGTCTTGCTAGAGGCCGCTATTAACGTGGGTGACCGGAAGGTGTTTCGGTCGCGACCAAGTATACGTGAACCTCTGGTCGCACACTTAACGGGTTGGAACACTAATTCGAATGTGATTCGGATGTGGGCTCAATTTGGATAGAGATCCGGATAGACTCCTATTGGGCCTCGGTCCACGAGGCCCAAGTGAGGAGGTCTATATATTTGGAGGCGGGGCTGAGTGATGTATGCTTCGCTCCTCCCGAGCAAAACCCTAGCCGCCACCTCCGAGCCAAACCCTAGCCGCTCGCGAGTCTTTGGTACACTCGCGATCGGCGTTCGACCCGCGTGTGGATACCGGTGGAGGCGCTGCTCGTTGCGGCGTTGATCGGCATCAACAAACTACTGATTGGATCTGCTCGTGGTGTGGTTGATCGCGTGGAGGAGACGATCCGTCGGGACGATCGGCTACTTCCACTACTACCTCGGCGCGTGGTTGGATCGGCTTCTCCAACTCTTCTTCATTGCATTGCGCGTCTAGTGGTAACGATCTATGATCCCTCCTTAGCATGATGTCCTGGTGTGCACGGTAGAAATTTTTTATTTTCTGCTATCGTAGCCTACGCGCGTTCCTTCAATAGGAACTCAACCAAAAGATTTGATATAGTACTAAACACAATGTACGTATTCTATGAGATGGTCTTTTCTGGTGTATTGAACGCATGCAACAAAATTTTCTCTGTTCTACATTGCATTGCATGTTTGTTGTAGTCATCAACGTTACACAAACACAATTGTTTGATATGCCCATAACTATGTGGCAGTTGTAGATGTTAGAATGGCGGTTGTAGATCTAACATCTGTATTATTGGTAACTCTCTTCCCTTTTGGAATATTCATGTTATTATGTGTAGCAATAATGTTCAACATGATTTTGAAAAGGGTGTCTAGAGGAATGTAAGAAGGTTGTAGGTGGCCTTTAGATTGTACACTAAATTTTGCCCTTAATTAGAGACGGTGAACACCAATATATCCATTCTTTATTTTTACCTAGGTTTCAGAATGTAGATGAAAATTATCTTGATTGACAATATTTTCTTTTCATTGACGCAATCAGCAATGCTATTTTGCCGTGATATTTTTTAAATAAAGAAGCATTACTTCTTGCAATGACTATGTTCTTAAAGCCAGAGATACACAAGGAAAAGCAAAGGTATTTCTTCAGTAGCATATTTGTTACCTTACATGTTAATATAGTAGCATATTTGTTACCTTACATGTTAATATAATAGCATATTTGTTACCTTACATGTTAATCTACAGCATGATGTATAGAAGATTCTCTTTCCACTCAACCTCAGTTTCATCGTAGTGCTCAAGGGTTATAAGGGTATGCAAGAAATCAGGCGATCTCTTCATTTTTTTTTTGGCTTAGAATTATTGTCTAATTTTGCCTATAGTTCAAGAAAATGTCTATTTTGCACCTATAAATGTATTAGTCATTCCTTTAATGATGAAAAAGAGTGAAAGTTACACAGAGGAATTCATCTTAATTATTTGCTAGTTGTCACTGTAAAAAAAGAATTAACATTTGAGCTCCGTTAGATGGCACATAGGTGATAGTTGATACCACACATAGTGCACATTTTACAAAATACTTTGTAACATGCAGGCCTTCACATTTAAAATCAGAGATAATTTTATGTTTGAGTTACTAAAAAAGTGGTCAATTACTTCAATGAAATGATTGGAACATTGGATGATTACACATTCAAAGTGAATAGTATGCTTCAGACTTGGATAGCACGTATTGCATAAAAAATTGGTTTAAGTATGAGTTTTCATTGCAACACACGGACACATGACAATTGCTCCAAAAATAAGGTTAAACTTTCCAGAGATAATGTTGTAATCAGGAAGATAACAGTAATAATATACTCAAAAGTATATTAACAGCTCTCATCATGCTAGCCAATGTTACTAGGGTCCTGTCATGTAACTAGGGTACACAGGACTCAAAAAAATCTCCAAGAAATGCCAATCTTGGCACACAGGCAGCCAATGTGTGCTGCTTTCTCAACATGAGAATGACGCTGGTAAATGCTTTAAGCTTGAGATATCAAATAGCTCCATAAACCTTAGATCAGACACTCTTGTTTTGGCAGCAGCAAAACGCTGGTATTCGTCGAATATTGAAGTTAGGCACCAACGTTGCAATTTCCTCAAGCATCCAACCACACAGCCAGTTCGATGCTGCACATTTTTTGTGTTTATAATATAAAGCTCAGGTTTTATTGGAATTTTGAGAGGACAACAGTAAGGCGAATTACAAAGCAATCAAGCTGTTTTACCTTTCCACGCTTGCAGTGAATAAGCACTGGGTGGTTTCTTACATCTACAAGATAATTTGATAGACAGTCAGGGGAGAAAAACAATGAGACAATTAATCAGTAAGGACGACAATCTAATACCCAGAACAACTTTTAGAGCCTCGCGGATTCTATCTTCGGGAATGTTCACAAAGGGCTCCTGCAAGCAACATCTATTTTTAGTACCAAAACTAGCTCCTGAACATGAAAGTGTCAATTTATGAAAAGCATCTTAGGTAACAAGGAAAAACAAAGTAATCTGACAGAATATTGCTGCAATACAAGAAAGAATGCACATAAACCAGATTGCAACAACTTCAAAGCGTTATCTTATACTTGCCACCCTAGCGCAAAACTGATTAGCTCGTAATCAAGAACAACAAAGTTCAAAAGCTGAACAGTGCCTACTATTCATTCATTCTTGATAGTCCAACTAAATTTATTTACTAAACACTGTGTTAAACAATACTAACACCAGTTACCGCACAACAAATTTGAACTGCTGAAATTTTCCCAAAGTATTATTACGTTCTTGATGTTCCAGCTAATTGTATGAGCTAAACACTGTTCTAAACAATACTAATAGCAGTTACCTACCACCAGAAGCACTTACTTGATCAGTCCAACAAAGACACACAGACACACGGTTTGTAGCCTTGAGTTAACATCATTGAAGCTTGGAATAAAACCCAGGCACGTACCACAATCAGCTTTAGTGCGTGCTGTCACATACATGCCAGTTTGTGATAATATAAAATAATTTCAGGTCTAGAAGTTGATTGTTGGTTCACTTTTCTGGCCCAAGCTGGCAGCTCGTTCACTTTTCTGGCCCAAGTTGGCAGCTCGAAAAACGTTTCTATTTCGTTCATATAAAGCAATTTGCTAAATGCTAGCTAGATCCGAAGTTTCTCCTGTGGTCAATCATGCATGACTTTTCCCCACTCTATCGCCAAAGTACCAAATAAACAACCTAATCCAGATAAGAGAATCAAGTTGTATTTTGTCTGGCACACGATGAGCTTCCTTTGGCTGTAATCCACTTCACAAAATTGCAAAGTCGCATCTTGAGGGGACACAATACTTTTAATTGATATTGAGTGTGGGCCTCATGTATTCAACCAAGAAAAAAAATGATAAGCTCCACTGCATCGATGGAACAAAAAACATACAGCGACCGCGTACTCACTATAGGCTAGATGAGAACCATTCCCTTCTATATGAGTGCTTAAGTAATTTCTACTAGTGCATACCACACAAAATCAAGACTCAACTTGAACCATACTAAAAAAAATACAAAGGAAAAAATCACAACATTTATTTTTCTTCCGATGAACAGACTGGAGCTTTAGAAGAAGGTTTAGGGACGATGTTTTATGCTCTCAGTTCAGATGGCATAATGTAGGTCTTAAAGTTTTAACCTTGTAGGTTTTATTATAAGGCACTAATTTCTTTGACTTTGAAGAGTTTTTATTTCTAGTCTATCTTAATTTGTTTGAGACAAAAGGTTTTTTTTTGTTGTTGTGAGCAGATTGGAGCTTTCATGTTTTCAGGATAGCAAATCACTCAGGTCTAAGCTCCTTACATTTTGTGCACACTTTTTGTCATAGTTTGTTTGGGTCCACAATAGTATAAATTAGAAATATTCAACAATGACCAGTGTGCCCAATTGAATAATTGTGCCATATTCTGCATGTGTTGTCTTTACAGGGGATGGGTTCACTTATCCTAAATCAGCATCTTATAATGGAGCGAAATGTGACCAGAGAAAATACATTGTTTAATAGGCAATTTTAAAAAGAGTTACAAGAAAGGATAAAAGGAGTTATCATAATGGCTAAAATAGTCGTCACTCCAGTAGATAGAAAGATAGTTTACCAGCTTTATTCATTTAAATTGAAACAAAAGCTAGCTTTGTTGCACCTTACAAATGATTTGACAATATATATAGGTTATTCATTTTTTTCAGAAACAAAATTTACTGGTGTTTTGAGAAGCTATGCCTGAATCTTACATCTTAATTGCACCAGTTTAAATATAACAAATATATTTGATATTTTTCATAAATCTCGAGTTCCAACAAAGCATGGAATAAACACAATGTTTTAAATAGAGTGTAGTGTTAGCGTAGCAGCAATGTGTTTATAGCGAATAGCGGATAGCGGTGATATAGTGGGCGCAACAAGCTCAGCTATATCACAGAAATATGTTGTTAATCAATCAATATTGAAGGAAATGACTTCTATCTGAAAGTATCTGAAGTCTTGGAGTAATTATTCAAAATGGAAAATTGCAAGAATATGCAACAACTAGATCATATGAAAATCTAAAATGTATTTGTACTAAAGCACTGCTACACACCATAAGCTATAGCGGCTCTAGCGGATTGTAGCAAGCTGTAGTGGAGCGCTATAGCGCCGCAACTGTACAAAGTTCTTCAGACAGCCTTGCGTAGTGCGCACTTCCACCTGTCCGCTATATCAGCGCAATAGCGACGCTATGTCGGGCTATTTAAAACAATGAATAAACATGACAACATAGAGCAGTGCATCATGCACAAACATTAAACAACGGCGAAGTAGAAGTACCAAACAAACTAATGAAGTAGCACTCTAAACCATATCTCAGTCAAGTAGCACTCAAATATGAACCAAGAGAAACTAATATAGCCACATTCATGCACTTGCACATAGTAACAAAGAAATATCTGCTTGCTGGACATGACAGGTCCGGCCCTTGACTGCGTGCCCAAGGACTAGAGCAACATAACAAGCTAAGTTTCAGATAGTTCCCATCAACTTTTAGAAGTGAGCCGCATCGACTTAGGAAAGATCATATTTCACCAACTTTTCTAGTTTTCTTAAGCCTTTTAACAATGCAACTTGATACTGAACAAGCATGATGCAGCTTTTCAGATTTGGAACTTCTAAATTCTTCTAGCACTAGTAGTTTCCATATGGGATCCTTAATATGTTATGTACGTATGTTCAAAATCTACAACCATCCCTCACTTATTGTACAAAAGAAAAATGGTTGAATAAAGGAATAAAATTCTCTGCCTAAGAAAGAACACTAGATCCAAGTAAGAAAACAAAGTATAGCCTGAATGCAAATGCTATTTAAATTATACAAAATTGCAACATGAGATCTAACCTACACTAATTCAATACATTGTTAAGTGATTTGTGATGTAAGATAGAACATCATGTTAACTACCGTACTGAGGGCCGGTCGGCACAGCTGAAGGGGAGGAATCTTAAGAGAAAGATGAGACCATAGACTAGGGAGAAGCCTTCAGATCTCAGCAAGATTATTTCATTGTTCTTCTTACTTAATCAAACCAGGATACAAGCCCCTCAAGTTATAGGGATGCCATCTCTAGTAGATGGAAATAGGTAATTAGGAAATAGATAGGCAGCTTATATGGAGTGGAACAGTGATCAGACCTGCAATGCTGTATAGAGCGGAATGCTGGACGACTAAAAGACTATATATATATATAATCAAAGATGAGGATACTACGGTGGATCTATGGTTCCATGGTCACACAAGATAAGATCGTATCCGTAATGATGATATACGTGATAGGGTAGGGGTAGCACTAATTGAAGAGAAACTTGTCCAACATCGTTTGAGATGGTTTGAACATCTCCAACAGAGGCCTTATGAGGCACCGATACATAGTGGAATTTTAAGACGTACCGAACATGTAAGAAGAGACAGAGGTCGACTAAGACTGACAAGGGAGGAAGCAGTTAAAAAAGTCTTAAAAGATTGGAATGTATTCGCTTTGCATAAGAGCGCATGGCAGTTAGCGATCCATGTACCGGAACCATGATATAAGAAAAAGGTTTAGGGGCGGTGTTTTAGGCTTTCGGTTCAAATGGCAAGATATAAGACATAGGGTTTTAGTCTTGTAAATTTTATTACAAGACTCTCGTTTCTTTAACCTTGAGGAGATCTCATTTCTAGTTTACCTCAACTTATTTAGGATAAAAGGTTTTGTTGTTGTTGTAGATGCTTATCCCTAGCAACTAAAATCCCCTAATCCTGAGATTGTTACTGCCCTTCGTTGTGCGTGTCATGTTAGTCGCTGGACTCTTGCTCTTGGTGATAGCAAGATCCTTACTCTCATGGAGAGGATGACACTAGGAGATGGGGCAAGTTTTCTTGTTTATTTCTCACACAATGTCATGCCAACCTGAGGGGTTGGGGATACAAATTTATAGGCTGAGAACCAGCCAAGCATATGCTAAGATGCTATCCTAGATGTTGTCCTAAAGCGGTCAATATGCTGTCCTAAAGCGATGCTGTCCTAAGCGAATGCTGTCCTAAGCGAATCTGTCCTAAAGCAAAAGCGAATCTTTGTCCTAAGCGAATGCTGTCCTAAAGCGATAAAAAAACAAAAACTACCACAGCCCCACAAAGACCACGATGCAGAGACTTATTCATCATTCTCCCCTAAGTCTTGTGCGTGCGTCTTGTGGGAGGGTTGAACCATCACGATCTTGGAGCGAGCTCAAGGAACTTGATCCTTCCAAGAGGCTTGGTGGCGCAGATCCAAGGCGATCCGTGGTGTTGATGTAGCTTGCCTTGATGCTTCCTTCATCCAAGCGACCTCGGATGAAATGATACTTCACCGGATGTGCTTGCTCGTTCATGAAAACGGGGTTCTTTGCGGGGCTAGAGCGGACTTGCTTGTCCACCACGAGCTCCACCGCTTGATGTCCTGCCGAGAGATCACCAAGCGATCGGCGAGCGAGTGCTGAGTCGAGCGGTGGAAGCGCTATGTACTCGGCCTCACAGTGAGCAGAGGCCACCACTGCTGCTTGGTCGATTGCCGATGAGCGAGACACTTGCCGAGGAAGAAGAGAATCCGCTTGTGCTCTTCTTTGGTGTCGATGTCGCCGCGTGGTCGTTGTCGCTGCATTCGACGAAGTGTCTTGGGCGGGACACCTCGGGTAATGGAGGCCGTGGTCAAGAGTCCCATAGCGTAGCGGATGATCCTCTTCACGGCTGCGATGCTCGTCGTCGGTCGTTGCATGAACCGACTAACGTGGCCGACGGAGAATGCCAAGTCCGGCGTGTGTGGCGAGGTAGCGAAGGCTCCCCACAAGACGCCGGTTCTGCGTGGCGTCCACCTCCTCCGTCGTCTTTGTCGCGGCTCGGCTTCACCTCTCCTCCATTGGGTGAGAGCTGGGTTGCGATCGGTGAGCCCAACTAGCTCAACGGCGCGCTTGGCGTGGCGATGCAGCCGGCGTGATCCGGAATCATCTGGTGCACCTCGATCCTAAGTAGAAGGAGAGACCCTAGGTCACTCATCCGGAAGGTGGCCTTCATCTCTTCCTTGAATGCCGCCACCTCGCATCCTTGGTGCCGTGATCACCAAGTCGTCGGCGTAGACACCCGCGGCGAGGCGTTGCCGCCTTTGCCCCGCCGGTGAGCTGCGACCTCGTGTGCGCTCTGCTGGAACCCCATTTGCTTGAGGTGGAGTCGACAGCATTCCACGCCCTCGGTGCACCGCCAAGCCATAGAGGGCCTTGCGCGGCGAGCACCTGCCCTCCTTGCGGGGATCGCAAATCCGGCGGTGATGCGTAGACCTCCTCCTTCAAGTCGCCGTTAAGAAATGCCGACTTGACATCCATGTGATGAACACGCCCGACCTTCTGGGCAGCTAGCGCAGGAGGAGTCGCACGGACTCCATCCGTGCGGCGGGTGCGGCGTCATCGAAGTCGACCCCTCTGCTGCGAAGCCTCGTGCCACCAAGCGAGCCTTGTGCAGCGATGGCGCCGGCTTCATCCGCTTCGGCGAACACCCACTTAAGGGTGATCGCGCGGTGGCCGGCGGGAAGATCCGCCGGCTCCCGTCGGTTACGCTCGGCGGCGTCCATCTCTGCTTCATCGTGACATGCCACGCGCGTCTCCCTCCGCCTCGGCGAAGGCGGGGCTCGCCGTCGTCGCATGCCAAGTGCGGCTCCGCCTCGCGATCGCGCGCGCGATCGAGGCGGGCGGCTCGCGAGATATTTTCCATGGTGCGATAAGCGCGAGGCTCGTCGTCGTGGTAGCGTCGGCGCGTCCTTGTCGTGGGACAGCGAGTAGCGAACTCCACCATGCGCTCCTCATCGTGGACCGAAGGCTGTTGGGGCGATTCGGTGGTGTGGCGCGGGTGCGGGAAGTGGTGAGCCGGTGGTGAAGGGTGGGGCGTGGCGTGCGAAGGTGGTGGAGCACTCGCGGAGCTAGTGGCGAGCAAGGTGTCGAGGTGGGCGAGCTCGGTGAAGGCAGCCGCTAGCTCCCGGCTCTCTCGAAGTGGGCGTGATCGACAACAAAGTCCACGAGTCGAGGCGAACCATCGTCCACCGCCTTGTCCCGTCCAGCCTCGCCGCCGTCGAACACGGCGTCACGCGAGATGCGGGCGCTGCTGTGGCGAGGTCGAGGATGCGGTAGGCCTTCGAGCCCTCGCGTGGCCGATGAACACTCCCGAGTGCTCTGCCGTCGAGCTTGCCGATGTGGCCAAGCTCCTTGGCGAACGTGAGGGAGCCAAGACCCGCAAGTGGGAGACCGCCGGCTTGCGCCCATGCGAGCCTCGTGCGGCGTCCTGCCGTCGGCGCCTTGGTAAGCGGCGGTTGAGGATGTAGGCGGCGGTCACCACCGCCTCTCCCGAAGACAGCCGGCATCCCCTGCGCGGAGGGCGAGCCATCCCCACAACCGTGCGGTTGCGCGCTCGGCGACGCCGTTCTGCTGCGGGCTGCGGCGGCGGAGTAGTGGCGCTGAATGCCCTCATCGGCGCGATGCGGCGAATTCAGCCGCCGTGGTCGCGCCGTTGTCGTGCGCGCGCAGCCGCGCAGCTGCGGCGCGCTCGCCTCGCGGCGACTGCGTGCGCTGATGGCGTCGCGACCTCTCCTTGCTGCCGAGGACCATCACCCACATGTAGCGGGAGAGGTCGTCGACGAGCGGCGGGAAGTAGCGTCGTCCGCCCGGTGTGGCGGTGTCACCGGCCACACAAGTCCCGTGCACGAGCTCGAGCCTCTCCTTGGCTCGGAAACTACTTTCTTTGGGAAAGGAGTCGCCTGCGCCGTCAACACGCGACGTCGCGAGCTGCTCCACATGGTCAAGGCACGGCGGGCCTCGCACCATTTCCGTGGCACCGAGCCGCCGGGGCCTCGAAGTGAAGGTGCCCAAAGTGTTAGTGCCCTTTGCCACGCCTCGTCGTCCCGACGAGCTGCGAGACAGAGGGTTGTGCCACCTGCGTGAAGAGTGTAGAGTCGATTTGCGCCTCGGTTACCTTGGCAAGGAGGCGGCGTCGAAGATCCCAAATCCGCGGCACCGTGCTCGATCTCGACACGCGAGCCGTTCTCATCCAGTGTCCCAAGCGATGATGGAGTTCCGCGGTCGGGGATGTAGTAGACGCCGGTGGCGGCGGTGCTCGCGATCTTAGCGGCGAAGGCAGCGAGCCGGCGCCCTTGATCTCCACGGCGGGCGTCGCCGAACAGCGGTGCCTCGAGCGCTGGTCGAGCTCGGAAAAGAACTCCGCCGCCGGTCATGTGGTGGGTGGCGCCGATGTCGAGCACCACCCGTCGGTCTTGTCATTGCCGGAATCGCCGCCGAGGAGGCGCGTGCTTTGGCTCGTCAAGGTGGAGAGAGCCATCTGCGGCGGTGCGGCGGGGCGTGGTCGATGCTCGCATGAGCAATGAGCAGGACCGGCTGCTCCTCCTCCTCGCTTGCGCGGCGTGGGCTGGCGCGTCGTGGTATCGACCTCCTTGGCCCAATGACCAAGCTTGCGCGATTGTGGCAAGAGTCGTCTCGTCTTGGCTTTGCTTGCCAAAGACGCCGCCACGGCGCTTTGCGCGGCTTGCGCGCTTGCCACTCTTGCGGCGCGCTGTCGTGGAAGAAGGCTCCCCTTCTTCTTGTCACCTTGGCGTGACCCACTGCTCCCGAGTGAGGAGGAGCTTCCGCCAATGGTGGCGGGTCGAGAGGCTCGTGGCTCATCGATGTCGGCGACCTTGAGGCGACCGCGCCTCCTCGATGGTCATCGTGGAAAGGTCAGCGAGACCCGATCGGCGAGCCATGCGCTTGTACTTCTCGGGGGCGCAGCGGAAGAGCTTCTCCACGCCTCTCTCCTCGCTGTAGGTGTCGTCACGAACGCACCAACTCGCAGCGGAGTGTTGAGGCGGAGAGCAAAGTCATCAACGTCTTCACACGGCTTGAAGGTCGGGTTCTCCCACTCCGTCGCGTAGTGCTGCGGTGTAGACTTGCGGCGCGATGCGCTGCCGTCGTCTTTGCGGCGATGGCGTCCCAAGCCTCTTTGGCGATCCGCTTGTTGGTAGCGAAAGCGCATCTCGGGCGGGGCTGCGGCGATGAGCATCGGCGCCGTCGATCTGATCGTGTCGGCGTCGCCGTCGGGTGCATCCCACATATACGCACTGGAGCTTCACCCTCATCACCGCAGCCCTCGGCGTAGTTGGTCTTGGTGAGGGAGGCCACCGCCGCCGGGGCGGCGTCCCGGCGACGACACGGTACTCGTGGTGACCACGGTGCGAACCGGGAGAGAAACGCGTTACTGTGGTCGCGCTCTCGTCGACCCGTCTGCCGCCGCCGTGCATGCCTCCTCGGAGCGCGCCGCCGCGCGTCCGCGCTATGCAGGCTGCCGCGCGCTCGTGGCGTCTTGCGCTGCCCATTGCGCCGTTCGCCCTTGCGCGCCTCCCTCTCCAGCGGTGGGTCGCGTCGGCGCTGTCATCAACAGAGCCGGGCTGCTGTTGCTGCCGCATGAGAGCCTTGACCTCTGCTGCTGCCGCGCCGCGCCATCTGCCGCCGCCATCGCTTCCACCTCGCCACGCTGCTGCCCGGCTCGCCCGTGCCGGCCTTGACGCCCCTTCGGCTGCGCGCGGTCTGCTGCCGCCTTCGCTCGCTGCTGCTCTGCGCGGCGAGCTCGGCCGTCTGCGATGCCGCATGCTCGGCGGCCGAAGGCCGAGATCGCCTGCGGACATGGCGCGCTCTGAGGCTGTTGCGTGGAGAGGGCTGCCGATGAGTGCTGCCGTCTCGGAGAGAGTGGCGGGGACAGCCGGGCTGCTGCTTTGCTCTTGGCCGGGCTGCTGCGAGGCGGAGAAGGAGATGGCGAGAGATGCTCGGGCTATAGGATACTAAGGCTCGATACCACTTGTTAGTCGCTGGACTCTTGCTCTTGGTGATAGCAAGATCCTTACTCTCATGGAGAGGATGACACTAGGAGATGAGGCAAGTTTTCTTGTTTATTTCTCACACAATGCCATGCCAACTTTGAGGGTTGGGGATACAAATTATAGGTGAGAACCAGCCAAGCATATGCTAAGATGCTATCCTAGATGCTGTCCTAAAAGCGGTCAATATGCTATCCTAAAGCGATCTTTGTCCTAAGCGAATCTTGTCCTAAAGCGAATCTGTCCTAAGCGAATCTGTCCTAAAGCAAGCGATCTTGTCCTAAGCGAATCTGTCCTAAAGCAGTCAAAAAAACAAAAACTACCACAGCCCCACAAAGACCACAGTACAGAGACTTATTCATCATGTCACGGGCCCACTATGGTATGCTGGAAATAATCTTGTTGTTGAGTAGTCGTAGCTACTGTTGGCAGTGATCGTAGTCGAAGTATTCGGTGTGTTCGAGTACTGTGTGGACGTAATCGTGTCTTAGTGTATCATGGTCGGAGCCATATGTACTCGTGTGTCATGTACCATACAGAGGTCGTAGCCAGTAGTCAAAGGCGTAGTCGACAAGCCGAGGTTGAAGGCATAGTCGACAAGCCGTGGTCGATGGTCGGTAGTCGAAGCTGTCGTGGTCGACGGTCGGTAGTCAAAGCTGCCATGGTCGATGGTCAGTAGTTGTTGTTGCCATGGTCGATGGTCGGTAGTCGTTGCTGTCGTGGTCGATGGTCGGTAGTCGAAGCTGCTGTGGTCGATAGTCGGTAGTCGGAGCTGTTGTGGTCGACGGTCGGTAGTTGAAGCTGCCACGGTCGATGGTCGGTAGTCATTGCTGCCATGGTCAATGGTCGGTAGTTGAAGCTACCATGATCGATGGTCGGTAGTCGTTGCTACCATGGTCGATGTTCGGTAGTCATTGCTGCCATGGTTGACGATCGGTAGTCGATGCTGCCATGGTCGATGGTTGGTAGTCATTGCTGCCATGGTCGATGGTCGGTAGTTGTTGCTGCCGTGGTCGATGGATGGTAGTCAAAGATTGTTAGTATCAGACACAGGTTTGGGGCAATTTTCTCTATATTTTTCTTGATCCCTAAGGCATAACTAAGTACATACTTATAGACCAAAGTGGTCAAATTACAACTGAAAGCAAAACTGAAAGTAGAGATAAGATACTAAAGCAAAACTGAAGATACTAAAGCAAAACTGACCAACTAACACAAGACTTATTCCTTCAATTCTCCCCCTAAGTCTTGTGTGGCGCCCTTTGGGTGATTTGAACCATCCCTATCTTGGCGCGCAGCTCTTGGTACTTGACTCGCCCAAGTGACTTGGTTAGGAAATCAGCGAGTTGTTCTTGAGTATTGATGTAGTTGGCCCTAATGCTTCCCTCGTCCAAACAGCCCCTGATGAAGTGATATCTCACCCGGATATGTTTGCTGCGCTCATGGAAGACAGGGTTCTTTGCCAGGGCCAGGGCAGACTTGCTGTCCACCCATAGCTCCACGCCCTCGGCCTCTCGCGCGATGGGTCGCCCAGCAACCGAGCTAGCCAGAGAGCTTGAGTGGCGGTAGATGTGGCTGCAATGTATTCCGCCTCACAGCTGGAGAGCACCACCACCTGCTGCTTGACTGACTTCCAGCTGATCAGGCATTTACCGAGGAAGAACAGATTCCCACTCGTGCTCTTGCTCGTGTCGATGTCGCCGGCGTGGTCGCTGTCGCTGTAGCCGATGAAGTGTGCCGCGCCGGGACATCGTGGGTAGTGCAGACCATAATCAGAAGTCCCCGCAACATAGCGTAGAATCCTTTTTACGGCCTGTTGATGCTCTGCCGTTGGTCGCTGCATGAAGCGGCTGACATAGCCGACGGCGAATGCCAAGTCTGGCCGCGTGTGGACGAGGTAGCGCAGACTCCCGACAATTCGTCGGTACTGCGTGGCGTCCACCTCTTCCGCCGTGCTCTCCTTGCTCAATTTCAGTCTCTCCTCCATTGGAGTGTGGGCTGGGTTGCAGCCCGTGAGTCCTCGAGCTCGGCGGCGCTTGTTGGCGTGGCGGTTGACGGAGGAGATGCTGGAATCATCACGAGTACGTCAATTTCGGATAGAAACAGGCGGCCCCAAATCACTCATCGAAAGACAGCTTTCATCTACGTCTTGAAGGCCTCCATCTCTTCTTCCTTGGCGCGGTGATCACGGATCATCTACGTAGATGCCGACGCAGCGAGTTGAGCCTCCCAACCTCGCCGTGGATCGATGCCTCATGGGTGCTCTGCTGGAACCCCATTGACACGAGTCGCGTCGGCTTGGCATTCCAAGCTCGCGGCGCTGGCGCGAGCCATAGAGAGCCTTGCGGAGGCACGAACCTTGTTCTCTTGGCGGCGACGATGAATCCGGCGGTGACGGACATAGACCTCCTCCTCAAGTCGCCATTGAGAAGGCGACTTCACATCCATGTGATCGGCGCGCCATCCCTCTTGAGCGCTAAGCGCGAGGAGGGCGCGAGCGGATTCCATTCGATGCGGCGAGCGCGAATGCGTCATCGAAGTCCACTCCTTGCTGGATGAAGCCCCGTGCCACCAGCCGCGCTTGGTGCTTCACCACCGCCCCAGCCTCATCCTTCTTGAGTTTGAACACCCACTTGAGTGTGATGGCGCGGTGGCCGGCAGGAAGATCGGTCAGCTCCCAAGTCTGGTTCCGCTCGACCGCATTGCCAGCGCCGAGCGCGCCGCTTTCGCTTGAACGGCGAGGGGCTCGCCGTCGTGGACGGTGAAGCTGCGCCTCGAAGTCACAGCTGCGCCCGACCACAGAGCGACTTGATTGCCCAGGATGTTGTCGACAGTGCGGTAGCGTAGAGGTTCACCTTCATGTGTGGCGTCGATGCGTTCCTCATCTTGTGTTGGTGGCATGGCGAACTCCACTGAGCGGTGCTCGCTGTGTCGGGGTAGGAGCTGGCGATGCTTGGGGCGTGGCCGCTGGCGTGGATGAGTGCGGCCTTGCCAACATTGCCGGAGGTGAAGCACCAATTGGAGCAGAGGGTGCACTCGAGGCGGAGACAGACGGGCTCGGTGATGGAGTTGACCCGCTTGCTCCCCCAGCTCCTTGAATGTCGATGTAGTCGACGGTGAAGTCGCTGAATGCCGCTGACGAACCACTGTCCGCCGTCTTGGTCCACGCCCATCCTCGCCCTTCGTCGAACACCACGTCACGGGCCACGCGCACACGCTGCGTAGACGGGTCGAGGATGCGGTATGCCTTGGCACATCGGCATAGCCAATGAACACCCCCGGCGTACTCCGATCGTCGAGTTTGCCAACGTGGTTGAGCTCTTTCACGAACGCCAGGCAGCCGAACGTGCGGAGATAGCTGACTGCCGGCTTGCGCCCGTGCCAGGCCTCGTAGGGCGTCTTGCCGTCGAGGCTCTTGGTGGCGGCGGTTGAGCAAATGCACGCGGTCATCACCGCTTCACCCCGATGATCGCCGGCATTGCTCGCCGCTGAGGAGGCGCGTGCGTGGCCACCACCGTCGATTCGGCGCTCGGCAGCGCCATTTTGCTGCGGGTGTAGGCGCGGAGTAGTGGCGCCAGATCCCGCCGTCGGCGCGATGCGCGCGAATTCAGCCGCCGTGAACTTCGCCGCCGTTGTCCGTCGAAGAACCCGCTCGCGACGCCTCCTTCCCAGCTGCGGCTGAATGTGCGGATGGCGTCCGCCGCGGCGACCTTGGTGTCGGCGGCACGGCCCACATGAGCCGGGACGGATCGTCGGCGAGGAGCGGGAAGAAGCGCCGCCTCCGAGTCGCCGGCGTGGCCGGCCGCGCGGTCGCCGTGTCGAGCTCCAACCTTTCCTTGGCTCGATAGTTGGCTTGACGCGGAACGGCGCGCTGCGCTTGGTCACCACGCAGGTGTCACGAGCTGCTCCACGTGTTCAACGTGCGGCATTCCCGCACCATCTCGCCGCCGCTGAGCCGCCTCAGGGCCTCGAAGTTGAGGTGCCCAAAGCGCTCATGCCAGCGCCAGGCCTCGTCGTCGCGACGGGCTGCGAGATAGAGGGGCTGCGCCGCCTGCACATGGAGGACATACAGGCGGTTGTTTCCTCTGTTCACCTTGGCGAGGAGACGATGACGGCGATCCCAAATGCGCAGCACCCTGTGGTCAATCTCCACTCGCGAGCCGTTCTCATCCAATCGCCCCGGGCCCGATGATGGAGTTCCTCGAGGCGGGGATGTAGTAGACGCCGGTGAGTCGGTGTTCGCGGTCTTGGCGTGAAGGCAGCGGGCCGGCGCCTTTGATCTCCACGGCAGAGGCATCTCCGAACTTGACTGAGCCGCATACACCAATGTCCAGGTCGGAGAAGAATTCCCGCCGGCCAGTCATGTGGTGCGTGGCGCCGATGTCGAGGTACCAGCCGTTGAGCTTGTCGTCGCTGGACCCGTTGCCAAGGAAGATATGTGCTCGCAGCTCGTCGAGGTGGAGGAGCGCGGCTGCGGACGATGCGGGAGGGGAAAAGATCGAACCTCCCTTGACCTCCTCTATTTTTGGCCGTAGCTCAATGCTCCCGTGAACGAGAAACAGAGCCGGCTCGTCCTCCTCCTCTGCTTTATGGTGACCGGCTCTACGGGTGGTTGCTCGTTGCGGCCATCAACAGCCTTGAGTCGCCCGGTCACCTCCTCGATGGACAGCTCGGAGAAGTCCAAGAGCGTCTCCATCGCCAGAGCAATCTGCGTATACTTCTTAGGGACGACGCGGAGGAACTTCTCAACCGCCTTCTCCTCGTCGATGTCCTCGTCGCCGTGCCGAGTTAGCTGCTACATCAAACCGGTGAGGCGGAGCGCGAAGTCGTCGATGTCCTCACCGGGGCGAAACGCCAAGCGATCCTACTCCTGACGCAACTTCTACTGTGTGGCTCGGCGGGCGCGGTCTTTTCCGATGCGCGCCGCGGTGATGGCGTCCCAGGCGTCCTTGGCGGTCTCCTTGTCCGCGAGGGTGGGCGCCATCTCTGGCGGGGCGGCAGCGAGGATGGCCTCCAACGCCCGCCGGTCGTCGTGGAAGTCGACATCCTCGTCCCGCACCGCATCCCACATCCCCCTCGCCTGCATCTTCACCTTCATCACCAAACTCCACTCGTTGTAGTTGGTTTTGGTGAGCATGGGCCTGGCGTGCCTCGCGACTCCTTGATGGCGGTGCGGATGGCGGCTGTGACCACGCCGCCTCTGCGCCACGGCGGCGCTCGCAACAGCGAAACGCGACGGTGCCTGTGACGGCTCCGCGAGACACAGGGTCGACCGGCGTCGATCTCCACCTCCGCGCGCAGGTGGCGGCGGCGGCTGCGGCGGCACAGCGCGCCGCCGCGCTGCTGCTGCTGTCTCAACCGCCCGCTCGATCCACGAGCGTGGGAAGAACGAGACATGGCGCCACAGGCAAGGGAAGGGAAAGAGCAAGGCTTTGATACCAATTGTTAGTATCAGACACAGGTTTGGGGCAATTTTCTCTATATTTTTCTTGATCCCTAAGGCATAACTAAGTACATACTTATAGACCAAAGTGGTCAGATTACAACTGAAAGCAAAACTAAAAGTAGAGATAAGATACTAAAGCAAAACTGAAGATACTAAAGCAAAACTGACCAACTAACACAAGACTTATTCCTTCAAAGATGCCGTGGTCGATAGTCGGTAGTTATAGCTGCCGTGGTCGATGGACGGTAGTCAAAGCTGCCGTGGTCGATAATCGGTAGTCTTAGCTGCCGTGGTCGATAGTCGGTAGTCGTAGCTACTGTAGTCAATAGTCGGTGATCGGTTACGACCATGTTATGCATGGTTGTAGCGACCGGGTCACTGTGTGGTCATAATTGCTAGCGCTATTGTCGCAAGCTTTGCGATCGTTGCTCCTGCGTGTCCGTGGTCTTGGCGCCTTTGTCTGTAGTGGTCGTAACTGCATTGCTGCGGTTGAAGCCAAGCCCAGATCAGAGAAGCAGTCAAGGGACAGCCAAGGTTGAAACGATGGCGTAGTCGTGCGGCGATCTCTCGGCGATCGCGCGATTGGTAATGCTGTAGTAGGCATTAGTATGGGTCGTCAGGGATGACACAAGCCATACCATGGTCGGTGAACTGCCCGGTATGGGCGGCGGTGGTCGTTATGCGATCGTGGCGGTGATAAGCGACATGGGCGGCGGTGAAAGGCGTGGTTGTCGCGTCATTGCTTGCGATCATGGCGGTGATCAGTGTACAACAAAAAGTCGTAGTGAGTGAGTAGCTTGTGTGGCTCAGTAGTCTATATATACCATGTAATCTCTGTGCAGTCGGAGTGAGTTTTGGAGAAAAACAGTGAATACAAGAGCAAGTCAAGAAGGCGTGTGTTGCCGGAGGGAGAATAGTTCCTCTCCTCTGTTTTCGCTCGTTAATTTCTCCACACCCCTGCACTTCTCACCTTGGGCCTGGGCCAACACTTGATATCAGAGCTTGGTGGTTCCCGTTAGTCAGGGAATCAGAGCCTTGGTGCTCTCCGTACGTCAGGGAAGAAGAAGTGCACCTGTTCTCCGTAAGTCGGAGGAGAAGTTTTCTCGGTAACTTCCGTTAGTCGGAGATAGTCGGAGAACATGCCGAGAGGAGGAAGGAGTGTGTCTCTGACTGCAACACGAGGCTTGCTACGAGCTAGTCCGTCCGACTCGCAGGTCGCAAAGAGGGAAAGCGAGGTGACATTGATGTACCTGCAGCTCACCCGCACCACTACACGATTTGGGTGATGAAGATGTGAGTTGCTCTTCAGGCTTAGAACATGTGGGAAGCAGTCAAGCCTGGCATTGTCGAGTATCAGAAGGATTGGTTGGTGCTGTACGCCATATACCAGTCCGTGCCGAAGGGTGTCATGTCTTCCCTCGCCGGGAAAGACACGGGGAAGTCGACATGGGAGGCAATCAAGACGGCGAACATGGGGCATGAGCGCGTGCGTGAATCCAAGCTCCAGACCCTCAAGAGAGACTTTGAGGGGCTAAAGATGGGAGAAGGGGAGTCCGTTGAAGACTTCACCGGTCGAGTGATGTCGGTCATCACCGACATCCGAGCGTTGGGCAACACCATGGTAGATGAGAGTTTCATTGTTTGCAGGTTTCTCTGGGCTGCCCCGTCGTGATACTGCAGCTCATGACCTCCATCGAGCAGTGTGTGGACTTCAAGACCCTCACCGTTGAAGATATCGTCGGACGGTACAAAGCCTACGACGAGCGCGTCCAAACCAGTTTCGGCGACGTGAACCAGAGTGAGCATCTATTGCTCACGCGCACACAATGGAAGACCCTCAACAATGAGAAGAGAGGAGGGTCAGGCAGCGGTGCGCAGAAGGACCGTGGTCGTGGCTATGAATGTGACAAAGGAGGTCGTGGTCGTAGAAACGACCATGACGACGACAATGAGGATGACAACGACTACGACACCAGCGAGCGCAAGACCAACAAGAAGGTGAAGTGCTACAACTGTGGGGAACGTGGGCACTTTGCCAGCAAGTGCCGCAAGCCAAAGAAAACAGAGCCGAAGAAGGAGGAGGCACATCTCGTCATGGTCGGTGCCGATGACGAACCAGCGTTGATGTAAAGCTTGGCCAATAGGCACTCACGAAGGATGACAACAAAATAAGGGGGTTGAATGTTGGAAATAATCTTGTTGTTGTTGAGTAGTCGTAGCTACTGTTGGCAGTGGTCGTTGTCAAAGTACTTGGTGTGTTAGAGTACTGCGTGGTCGTAATCATGTCTTAGTGTATCGTGGTCATAGCCACAGTGGTCGAAGCCATATGTACTCGTGTGTCGTGTACTGTACAGAGGTCGTAGCTAGTAGTCGAAGGCGCAGTCGACAAACCGAGGTCGAAGGTGTAGTCGACAAGCCGTGGTCGATGGTCGGTAGTCGAAGCTACCGTGGTCGACGGTCGGTAGTCGAAGCTGCCATGGTCAATGGTCGGTAGTCGTTGCTGCCATGGTCGATGGTCAGTAGTCATTGCTGCCGTGGTCGATTGTCGGTAGTCGTAGCTGTCATGGTCGATGGATGGTAGTCAAAGCTGCCGTGGTCGATGGACGGTAGTCATAGCTGTCGTGGTCGATAGTCGGTAGTCGTATCTACTATAGTCGATAGTCAGTGGTCGTAACGACCGGGTTGCTGTGTGATCGTAACTACTAGCGCTATGGTCGCAAGCTTTGCGGTCGTTGCTCCTGCGTGTCCGTGGTCTTGGCGCCTGTGTCTGCAGTGCTCATAACTGCATGCCGCGATTGATGTCAAGCCCAGATCGGAGAAGCGGTCAAGGAACAGCCAAGGTTGAAGCCAGTGGTTGTGGTCGTGCGGCCAGTCTCTCGAGCAGTCAGCACAGTTGGTGGTAACTGTAGCAAGCGTCAACATGGGTCGTCAAGGATGACGCAAGTCATACTCTGGTCAGTGAACTACCCGGTATGGGCAAGTGGCTGGTCACTGTAGCAGTCGTGGGCGGCTGAGCAAAGCAGCATGGGCAGGAGGCTGAGTGGCATAGTCGTGCGTCATTGTAGCAGTTGTGGGCGGCTGATCAGAGTGGCGCAACAAAAGTCGTAGTGAGTAATTAGCCTGTGTTGGCTCAGTAGTCTATATATACCCTGTAATCTCTGTATAGTCGGAGTGAGTTTTGGAGAAAAACAGTGAATACGATAGCAAGTCAAGAAGGCGTGCGTTGCTGGATGGAGAATAGTTCCTCTCCTCTGTTTTCGCTCATTCTTTTCTCCGCTCCCCTGCGCTTCTCACCTCGGGCCTGGGCCAACATGGTGAACATGACAGATTGAAAACTTGCTTATTCGATTGTTATGCCGGTTAACTAGATACAGCATATTTATCTACCCGAGGACATAACGGATGACTAGCAATATTCATGAGTAAAAGCTATAGATTTCTTGTATATGAGGAACTGTGAAGCTTGTTCGAGCTGTAAAAGCTATAGATTTCTTGTATATGAGGAACTGTGAAGCTTGTTCGAGCTGTAAAAGCTATAGATTCTTGTATACGAGGAACTGTGAAGTTTGTTCGAGCTTTGCCTTTCTGAAAATCGTAGGTTATGAAATAATTACAAAAAATAAAAACATAAATATTTACCAAAGCTCAATAGAACAGAACACTGTGGAAAGCTCAATCATCTAAGGCTTTGCTTCTTGTTTATGTTATGCTAATACATACTGGGGGAGAAATAGTACGGGTCTTAGCACATATGCAAGTATGAAACAAAATACAGCATATCAATTAAATCCCCCAAAATCCGATCTTTGTTAAGCCAACACGTACTCGACAACAATTAAACCAGCTATCATTTACGCAAGCATAGGCGTATCCTCTCCTAGTCTGCAATGCAAATTTATCCAGCAAAAAACCAAGTGCTGCCAAACAATGCAACTGAGTGCGGTCTCTTGAATGGCTGGGCTCTTGATGACCGCAGAAACCGCAGCCCAGTTGCCTATGCTTTGCATGAAGGCTGAGTTTTATTATCTTTTTTTCTTTTTTCCAACTCAATCTGTATGCTTAGAGTCCCTAGATTTTCCATAAGACATCTCTAATAATACTATCTCAGCTATCTCTTAACTATATTACATGATTAAAATCCTATGTGAAGCGAAGAGATGAGAAGAAATAATATATTATCTCTTATGCACGAGATAACTTGAGCCTGCAAACTAACGAAAATAATAAGAGAGTGTGAGACAAAAAGTTACAGTAAAAACAGCATAAAATAGTAAAAAATAATTTAATGAATAAGATATTATTAATAATACTATCTTTATATATTATTGATAATACTATCTTTACATAAGATAAAAGTCTTAAGAGACAGCCTCAAAAAATATAGTATTATAAAAACCCTAAAAGAGTTAAAAAGTGCCTGGTCTGCCACGACATATATGAAGTGATGCAAACTTCACAATGACGTAGCCGCGGCCGACTTAGTACATGCGGTCAAGCAGAACCCAATTACAACAAATTTTAAATATTTATTCGATATGCAAGTTAGTGGAGAGATGCTTTCAACTAAAAGCGTTTAGAGAGAAGCTCAACTTGGACAAGGCATCTCTATTTTATAATTTCACAGGGGACGTAAGTACGTGTCGGTACAAAAGTACTATGGAGACGATTTGAGAATATGAACCACTGCAAGCATCAAGCCGTACGTTCATTACCGCGTTGACAAGTATTAACAAGGAATCCGTGACGAAGCACGAAAAGTAGAAAGAAACGGAGGAGCAGAGTTAAATTCATTAATTAATCAATTGATAGATTAACTCACAGATGAGGAATTTCAACCCAGAATTTTATGTTCTCTCTCTTGTTTACCATTTCGTTTTCCTTCTTCCGAACCACAGGAATGCTTTTTAAAAAAAGGCAAAAGGAACAAGAAAAGACCAACAAATACAAATAAAAACGAGCCAATCTCTTACGAAACTCAAGCAGGCATGTCCGTGAAAAGAAGAAATTTCAACTCCCTGAGACTGAGAGAGTGAGTTAAGTTCAATTTGCTCACCTTGGAGCCGTCTATTCCGAACTGGAAGAGCCTGATCCCGTGGGCGCGGAGGAACTCCTGGTTCGCCTCCGGGTACGGCTCCGGGCAGAGGCACCTGGGCGCACCCAAGAAACGATCGAAATCACAACACCACCACAGAGGAGAAGATAACAGCCAGGCAGCGAGCAAGAGATGCGAAGGCGTCGATAGGCACTAACAGGACGGAGCGGAGGCGGAGGGACTCGAGGAACGGTAGGTTGGAGACGTCGGGGAACCCGGAGCGGTACACGCCGTGGTCCACCATGGCGAAGTTGAGCGGCGGCACGAGCAGCTCCTCCCCCGGCCCCGTCCCCGCTCCCGCCGCCTCGCCCTCCCGGCGCAGCAAGATCGCGCACGACGACGGCGGCATGGCGTCCGTCTCCCCCTCCGCCGCTGGCGGTGGAGGCCGGCGGTGGTGTTGGTCTTTCCGGTGGTGGGCGTCCTGGGTTACCACTAGGCCGGTGGCCTCCTGTCTCATAGCTCGACGGATGCACGGACTTGGGTGGATTTGGGGTTGGGATTGTAGCTTGCTCTGTGGATGGAGTGGGAGGGGGAGGATCTTGCTGGGTTCCGGTGGGCGGGTGGGTGGGAAAGGAGAAGAAGCTGTGTGGGAAGGACGAGGAATATGCAGCGCGGTGCAGACAAGGGTGGATAGAGCAAGGAAGGTGTGGGGAAGGGGCCACGGGTTTTGTGCGCTGCATATTCGGTGCATCTTCTGATGCTTTTTACTTGTACGGTCCCATTCTTTCCTGCGATATTGCCCAGTTTTTTCTAAGCAAATATAACGCTCATTTAGGTCCTATTTGGCACAGTTTCACTAACAACTTCATGAGCTATTTTTTGCTAAATATCCTTTTTGCAAATAGTTTCATGGGTGAAGCTCCTTTTTTTCTGCTCTCACAAAAGAATGGCGAGAGGTGAAGCTAAAAAAAGTAGTTTTTCACAGCTCTCTCCCTCAGACCCGCAGTCCTAGGAACCCACTGTCCCTCTGGTTCACCAAAATTACACACATTTACCACTAGTCTATCCCGTTCACCTCTCCCGTTCACGAAACATAAACAAGACACTAATATTGCTTCCTAATGATTTTAATTTTTTATTATTTATTATTTTAATATTTTAATTCATACTCATTCAAATATATTATTTTTTAATTCATATGACCATATACAAACATACAACTCCAAATGTTAGAACAAGTCAGGTAGACAGTGGCATCTTGGACAATTGCCCTCTCTTAGTCATGCATGAAGTTGTTGGTGAAGCTGTTTTGCCAAACAGTTTTCCAAAACAGATTTAGCTTCATCAGTGAAGCTGCTCGTGAAGCTCAAACAAAAAAAAATAGCTTCACTAGTGAAGCTAAGCTGTGCCAAACGGGGCCTTATTTAGATGGAGGACAGTACATAGTCGCAGAGTTTACAAAGTAGGCTGCCCAAAAAAATAGCAAGCAGATCTAAATGTACTAAACTACAAACGCATATCACACTCCATTTCATTTGATCATGTTGAAAACCTTGCCGGATTGAGGCCGGTGCTGACCGTTGACGAAGTCACCGGAAATATTGGAGACGGCGAACGTTAACCTCGAAAAAGTTGTGATGGATGGGGGCCTAGCTTAGGGAGAGACTGACGATCGACCACCCTCAATGTTTACTGGCTGGAAAGCTGGCACCACAGCATGCCACCATACCAGATCTTGCCCATGATAACAGTAAGATTGGATGATATAACCAGTGTGTTAAAGTTTGGAGGATGCAAATCTGGTAACGCTAATGGCAGAGCAAAGGGCCCTGTTGTAGGGGTGGCCTCCACCTAAGCCCAGCAGGCCTGTTAAGAGAATGTAAGGCCCAGAATGGGACATGTATAGTGACAAAAGTACCCCTGAGGGAAGTACTCATGTGTAAGGGTATAACTGTAAAAGCACTCCCCATGTGGATGTATATATGCAGGACATAGGCCATGGGGAAAGACCCGAAGCCATTCACTTACTCAACTCTCCACTACCACACTCTCTCTATCTGTTTGGTCTGTAACCACAACAGTTGGCGCCATCCGTGGGGAGGATAAGAACAAGCCTCCAGGTCTGAAGGAGGATGGCACCAAAGAAAGCTTCACCGTCGGCGGCGAAGAAGAAGAGGGCGGAAGCGGCGAAGTCTCACGTCAGCACTAGGGCTTCGGCTTTGCGGCCGCAGTGCGGCGGTGGTGCGGTGCGGCGGGAACCCGCCATCGGCGTGACGACCAACCCCGCCACAGACGCAACGCCCAACCCCGCCACCGACGCGATGTCCAACCCTGCCAGCGACACAACGCCCGACCCCACCAGCACTGCCCCGACGACCAACCTCGGCGATGGCAACGCAGGCGCATCCGTTTTTCCACCCAGCGCAGAAGCGGTGAATGGCCCCAGCAGCGACGCGAACCTCGTCACCGGCTCCAGGGTCCTCCAGGACAACGCGGCGGGCAGCCTGGGCGCGCAGGCCGTGGTCACCACCGTGCCGATAGCACCGTCAAAGCGCCGCGGCCCCGACCACGCCGCGGTGGAGCGCCTGTGGCGGCCCTCAGTGCGTTTCAGCGGGAGCTAACAGACCTACGTGGAGCTGTGCGGGACATGCAAGAGGCTCGGAGCCAACACCCCGGCGGTGGCATCCGAACCCGCTCGAGAGGCGGATAGCGCGGCGCCCCTCGTCTGGTCGCGTCCCATTACGGCGCGTGGGCCGAGTCCCGCTCTCTGCGGGCCTCCAGCAGGCGGCATGGCCTGAAGATTTCAAGTTCCCAAGCGTCATCGAGGCCTACAAAGGCGACTCCGACCCGCGAGAGTTCGTGCGCGTGTATGAGACCGCTATCGAAGCGGCGGCGAGACGACACCACGAAGGCAAAAGGACTCCTCTCGCGTTACAAGGGGTGGCGCTGTCACGGTTCTTCACCATTGAACCACGATCCATCTACGCATGGGAGCAGATCGCGGCCGTCTCTACAACAACTTTCGGAAACTACGTCGGCGTGTCGATGCGGACCAGCTCTTGCGATAAAGCAAAAACACGAGAAAGGCTGCAGGACTACTTCAGCGCTTAGCGAAAATGCGCCGTCGAGTCAGGGCGTCAACGAAATAACCATCATCAACGCAGCAATACAAGGCCTCGGCCGGACCAATGGCGAATACAACGCGCGCAAGCCTATTAAGGCGGCCGTGAAGCTCTTGACAAGATGGAAGAAATGCGCGAGCGCGAGGAGGGCGCGGAGGCGACATGGTGATGACTCCGACACCAACAAGGCGGAAGGCTCAGCAAAGAGCGAAGGCTCGTTGAAGCGGGGCTCTTCGAACGGTAAGCGCAAGCAAGAGCAGCCGAAGGGCGCCTCCGAACGCAAGGACCCCCAACACAATGACCAGCCAGGCGATAGGCCCAAGCACGACCAGCGTAAGTCCAGGAAGCCTCGTTACGTCTTTGACATCGAGGGCGGCTCCGAAGACAATGCCTCCGTAGGCCACGGAGGCAGAGGGCGCCGAGGCCGAGGACGGGGACGTGGCTGCGGTCGCGACGACAGAACCCGCGAAGAGTAAGGCGACCAACACCACGGGCAGTGGTGCAAAATCCATGGCCGAGGCAACCATGACACGCGTGCTTGCGCCACTATCGCAGCGCTACGGCAGAGCGTCGCCAGGGACAAAAACCCAGATACACGCGCGCCCATTGTGGCCCACGTCCAACACCCTTAGGATCAAGGCATACAGCCCAACGAAGGCCTCCTGCGAATTCAGGCACATGTGCAACAACCTCGGGAGGGCCTCCTACAGTTACAAGCCCCGGAAGGAGCCCAGCGCATGATCATCAACGTCATCTCCGGAGGCTCCTCGCTGGAGTTTGCCTCGGCGCGGCAACGGAAGGCTTACGCGAGGAGGCTGCACCACGTCGTGGCATACCTGGCGCAGGCACCGCCGGAATGGGCACAACATGAAGTCACATTCACGCCCGCTGACGCCGAGGGCGTGGAGTTTCCCCACCAAGACCCTTTGGTCGTCCGGGTCCTTGTAGCCGGATGCGAGGTCAGGCGCGTCCTAGTCGATGGAGGAAGCTCCGCGAACATCCTGTTCGCCACGGCCTTCGACCAAATGGGGATCCCTCGGAGTCGATTGGGCCCTTCAGGCATCCCGCTGCAAGGATTTGGAGGGCAGCCTTTGCGCGCCTTGGGCCAGATATGCCTCCAAGTCTCCTTCGGCCAAAACGACAACGTGAGGAGCGAAGACGCCATCTTCGACGTAGTCGACATCGCATACCCCTACAACGCCATATTAGGGCTGCCGCTCCTAAATACTCTCGGGGCAGCCCGCATCACGGCTTCCTATGCATGAAGCTTCCCGGACCGCGGGCCGTCATCATCGTCCATGGCGACCAGGACATGGCTCGGCGAATAGAGCTTGGCGCCAGAGGTCCATGCCACGGGGCTCGCCAAGGCACCTAAGCCGGGTGCGCAGATGCGGAGCCCTCGGGCGGCCCCCGAGAGCGTCTCACGTTCCTCGCGCACAAGGTTGCCCCAGCAGTAGTGGCTCGTCAGCGGTCGCCCCATCCTCATAGCGGTTAGTGGCCGGTATCCACCCTCTTTTGTAATTGCTCACCCGCGCAAACGGGAATTTAATAAAGTTAACCGTTTGCATAAATTTTTGTTCTTCGCAACAAAGACACGCGTTCGCGCACGCACTCTCTGTCAAAGTTACGGGCATGAGTATAAACAAAGACACGCGTTCGCGCGCGCACTCTCCATCAAAGATACGGGCATGAGTATAAACAAAGACACGCGTTCGCGCGTGCACTCTTTGTCAAAGATACGGGCATGAGTTTAAACAAAGACACGCGTTCGCTCGCGCACTCTCCGTCAAAGATACGGGTATGAGTATAAACCAAGACGAGCGGGGGGAAGCCTCCGCACGCACTCTACGGAGTATAAATAAGACGTAGCGTCGAGATCCGCCTCCGCACGCACTCTACGGAGTATAAATAAGACGTAGCATCGAGGTTTGCCTCCGCACGCACTCTATAGAGTATAATAAGACGTAGCGTCGAGGTCCGCCTCCGCACACAGTCTACGGAGTATAAATAAGCCGTAGCGTCGAGGTCCGCCTCCGCACGCACTCCACGGAGTATAAATAAGACATAGCGTTGAGGTCCGCCTCCGCACACACTCTACAGAGTATAAATAAGACGTAGCGTCGAGGTCCGCCTCCGCACGCACTCTACGGAGTATAAATAAGCCGTAGCGTTGCGGTCCACCTCCGCACGTACCTCACCGCCCGCAACGCGTGGAGGCTTGCCCCCGCGCGCAGTCCACGGACTCTAAAATAAGGCGTAGTGTTGAGGTCCGCCTCCGCACGCACTCTCCGGAGTGTAAAAAAGACGCGGATGCTATTCCTACACACTCTACGGAGTATAAACAAGACGCGAACCCCGTGCACGCATGGGCGCTGTCCCAGTGCGTACTCTTCGGAGTATAAATAAGATGTGGATGTCGATCTCACGCACTCTCCGGAGTATAAAAAAAGACGCGGATGCTATCCCCGCGCACTCTACGGAGTATAAACAAGACGCGACCCTGCGCACACATGGGCGCTGTCCCAGGGCGTACTCTGCGGAGTATAAACAAGACATCGATGTTGGCCCCACGAACTTAGGGGACAGCTTACCCCGGTTAATACTACAGAGTGCAAAGTGCACCACAGGGGCCCACTCCCACGCGCAGCCCGAGAAGTACCAAGGCGACGTGTCAAAGACTAGCTTCCGCGTGAGCGCACCCGCGAGCAAGAAACACCAGAGGATGTTCTTGCATAATCTTGGGAAGGAGCGCTCGCGCGTCTACCTCGACCAAGGCGCCCGGCTCGCGCCACCACTTGAAGGTGGGGATGGGCGCTCGCGCGTCTGCCGACTAGGCGCCACTCGCGCCACCACTCGAAGGTGGGGGCGGGCGCTCGCGCGTCTACCGACTAGCGCCACTCGCTGCCACCACCGAAGGTGGGGACGGGCGCTCGCGCGTCTACCGACTAGGCGCCCGGCTCGCTGCCACCACTTCGAAGGTGGGGGCGGGCGCTCCGCGTCTACCGACTGGCGTCAACTCCGCTCCCACCACTCCGAAGGATGGGAGGACGGGCGCTGCGCGTCTACCGGTTAGGCGTCAGCTCCGCTGCCGCCACTTCAAAGGGTAAGGGACGGAGCGCTCGCGCGTCTACTTCGGCTAGGCGCCAACTCCGCTGTCACCACTCCAAAGGATGGGGGGACGGAGCGCTTGCGCGTCTACCGACTAGGTGCCGGCTCATTGCTGCCGCGCAAGAGATATCGGGTGGCGTGTGTGCGGTTATTGCAACTACGCGTCTACCTCGATCACACTGCCCCCACAAGGCGCAAATCATCTCATATGGGCCCGCGTAGTAACCCTCCGAGTTTACCATGGGACAGCGTAGCCGGAGGGCGGCGATGCACTTCGCAGGATCTAATCAAGACTGTTCTTTGCATTTGCTAAGGACGCTTACAAAGCGCACAAACACCTCGGCGCACTGACCGCTACTCGCGAGCTCATCTTAACATGCGTCCGTGCCGAAGCTCCACTCGAAGACGCCCGACCCACCCAGAAATCCAACGCTTCCTCGGCCCTTTGCCAGCGCCGAAGACACCGTCGGGTTGCAAGGTCGGAGATTAGCAGCCGGCCCTGGCTGTGTAGCTGCTTGGGACAAGGGGGCAGGAATCAGAACAGCGGGAAACAACTCCGTACTTTACCTACAAAAAAAAGACAACCTGGGCTTCGGTTACAACGCACACCAACACGCGATAACCTCCCGTCACACCTGTGGGTTCGCGGTGTCCTCCGGGGCCGCGGCGCCATCCTCGTCACGTCGGGGGACCTCGTCCAGAAACTGGCCAAGGTTTCCCTCGCCGTGCAAGTTGTTCCGCAGCTCGACTATGGCTGCGGCCTCGCCGCAGTATTCCCATATCCGCTCATGGAAGAACTCACGGCGCGGCGTCACGGCTCGCCGCGCGCGGACATTACCCGCCCGGCGGTCATCTCGGTCGGGGATCGACTAGCCCGCAGCGTGTTCACAACGCGGTGTTGCGAGCGCGCCGTCGAACACGACGCCACGTAAGCGCGATGATTGCGAAGATCACCGCGACGCCGCGTGCAACGTCGGCGCTTCCCCAATCCACCGGGTGACCGCGGCAGATCCTCGGGCGAAGGCGCGCGCACGCCGGCGACAAGCCCCTTAAGGTATCTTCCGGGGCCGCATGGCGTCCCGGCGGCTACGGCGTCGCCCAAGGCTCGATCTCGCTCGCGAGAGGCGTGCTTCGCTGTTTTCCCCTCTAGAGCGGCGATTTGTTGCGAGAAGGTCGTCCCGCTCTGCGGCGACCTCTTGCCGCACCGCTTCGCGGCCGGCGCTCGCGCTGCGGCGCGAGCCCATCGGTGCGCGCCTTCATCTCCGCGCCTCCAACTCCGAGCGGCGTATCACGAGCATCCCAGGCGGACCGCCCTCCTGCGGCTCCTGCGGCTCCTCTTGGCGGCTGCGGCCTACTCGTATCGCTGCTCCCTCGCGAACGTGAGCACCGCAGGCACAGGCAAGACGAGTGTCTGCGCGGCGCAAGAATTAGCAAACGCTAAACGACTGCAAGTGGTCTAAAGGATAGACGCTTACCCTCACTCGACACCTCAATGCATCTCCAAGGCGCCACGACACGTAGGTGCGCAACGCTGTTGACCGATCTTGGCGGCGCGTCGCCGCAATCGCGCCATGCCCTCAGAGCATCCGACGGAGGGATGAAGTCCACCGGGCTTGGGCGCGCGACACTTGTGCCGCCAGCACCAAGACCCCCGCGCTCAATGAACGGCTCCTCCTCCGGGATAAGTGCCGCTGCAAAGAGGAATTACACATTTGTCACGAGGCGTGTAAAAAAACTTTGTCGAAGGAGTACCGTCATAACCTACCTTCGGTGGCGGACGGGGGACTTCGCGGAGACGTCTCCCTAGCCGCGGGCGGGACCGCTTCTACTTCGGCCCCAACAGACGGCGTTGTCTTGCAAGGACTGGGGACCTCCGAGTCGGGACCTAGCGCCAACCGATCCTGCGTCACGGTCACCGTGGCCAGAGGGGCTGGGAGGGCGCGGGGTGGAGGGACCCCGGTGCTCGAAGCGGAGTCCCACAAGCTCCCAACACGGGTCGCCACAACGAACCCCCGCGAAGTCCGCGGAACGGGGGATGGCAGGCGTGGCCGCTTCACTTGAGGGGAAGGTACCACCGTGGTACCCGCCACAGAAGGAACCCCTGCGGCAGCAACACTCACCGAAGGGGTCTCCACAGCTACAACGACAGCGGTCGGGGGCTTCGCGGAGGACACCCCCGTCCCCGCGGGGGACACTTCAGCCTCGGCCTCCGCTGTTAGCGAAGGCTGCGCTCCACACACTCCCGCGGAGGGCGGACCCACCACAGTCATGGCCGGAGACGAGGACTCCGTACCGGTGCCGCCAGCCAGCACCACCACCTCAACAACGGTCGCGGGCAGCGAGACCTCCGCGGCGCGCCCTTCGCCGCCGGCGCCTTCGCCCTCAGTACTCGCGCCTTCTAAGTCTGAGTCGGCATACTTCGCCGAACCTGACTCCGGACTCGCCGCGCCGGTAGGAACAGCGGCAACCGCTGTACTAGGCATGGTCGCAGTACTCCGGGTCCTCTTGCAGGATGGCGCCTTCGCCTTCACGGCACCGTCATCCTCATGCTGCTGGTCCGGAGGGGTACGATTGCACGGGAAGCCCTAAGGCCTCACACACGCGGTTTATTCACCCCAATCCGGCCTTCGCAGTCGCAACTTCGCGCTGCCCGTGTTCTCTGCCGGTGTATGGCCCGAGGAACACACGCGCGGCGCGCTCCGCGTCCTCAAGGCGATTCCCTGCGCCGGACGAAGCACTTTTACATAATGCAATACGTACGAACGAAGAGGACATGGTCGAGACTTGCAAAGACCAGTCGGCACGGGCAGCGAGCAAACGGACGGGCGAACGTTATCATCCCGACGTTCACCGGCTGTGAAGCGCCAATCGTGGGAAAGCAGCGTCGCACCGAGCATCATGTACTCCTCGGCGAGGTCGCGCATATTGAAGCGGGCGGCGACCCCCACAAGTCTTCGCGCTCTCAGCCTATCTTCCTGGCCAAGCGTTAAGCCGGGGGCGGTCTTGAATTTAATCGGCCCGCCTGCGCACTCAAGGCCGCTGCCACCCGTCACGCGATGGTAGAACCACCGCCTCGCCCAGTTGACCTCCCACTTCCCTCGGGTCGTGTTCGCGGGGAAAAGCTTCCCACATGACGCCCGCAGGGGCGGTTGACGCCGCCAATTTCGACAAAGATACCGTCCTTCCGCTCCTTCGGTTGCACCGGGCTTCATGCGATACTGCGAGCAGGAGGCGCTGGCCAACACCCTCCGGCGCAGGCCCGGTTGTACATGGCGAGGCGAGCCACCGCGTTGAGTCGGTTGCCAGACAACTCCAGCTTGAAGGTCCGCAGCACGTCCCCAACAATCGCCGCGGACGGGATGCGAAGTCCGGCTTCGAAGTAGGCGACGAAGACGATCGCCTCCGACTTCTCAGGGCGCAGCTCCGTCTCGTCATCGGCGGGAAACCACACCGCGTGGCTGTCCGATAGCTTCCCCTCTCGCAGCAGTGACCGGATCGTGTCCTCCGTCATGAGCGTGCGGCCCAACTCACCGGAGTACGGACCCTGACTCTTCTTCGCTGCCCACCACTTGTCTGCCGCCGCCGGATCGCGCTCCTCCAGCGCGTATTTCACCTCGAGCAGTGAGGACCGCCTGCGGATGGCGTAGCCGCCCACTTGAGTACGCTCGTCGCAAGTCGCCATCAGCATCCACGGGGAACTCGGCGGCAAAAAGGAGCGCAGAACAGGCGGCGAATGCGGGGCGGCGTGAACAACGAGCGTGAGGCGCGCAGCACAATGCCACGGGGATGCCAAGGCCCCGCCTCCCACCATGGGTAAGCGCAAATGGTGAGCGACAACCGCTCAACTCCCCACGCGCGAAGCCGAAGCATCGCGGCGGTACACGTAGCCAGCCTGCGACCGTGGTCGTACAGAGTCCTGTCACCACACGACGAGTCACCAGCGTCCCACCGTGTGTCAGTCAGCGCAAGGAATAAACGTAGGTCGGGCGACCCGACATAGCCTTCGGCGCGCGCCGGCGCGGCTCTTCGGACCCTAGACCGCGATAGCCCAAACAGGGTCGCCGACCCCCAACCCTGGCCACACCTGTCCGAAGGGCCAACCACAAATCTGCGCGGCATGGGCAACCAAAGATCGGCAAGAAGCGCAACTGCTAGCAGCCGGTGACGCGCGTTGGAAGGGGGCAACCAGCGGGCGGCACACCTACAGCGCCGCGCCACGTGCCCCGCCCCTCTGGGGAAGGGGCTTGACCGCGGACGACCCGTCGACATGCCTGTCATGGCCCGCCGCGTGTTCATCTCGAATGGACAAGTGCGTACGGATACAGCAGCCCGCTCGTGCCAGCCCAGGGGTCGGCGCGATTCCCGGGGCCATTAAGGCACACTACCGCGGGGTCGCGCTCACCCCAGGGAGTGCATTGCCACCACTTCGAAGCGTGGGGGACGGAGCGCTCGCGCGTCTACTGACTAGGCGCCAGCTCCGCTGCCACCACTTCGAAGCGTGGGGGACGGAGCGCTCGCGCGTCTACTTCGATTAGGCGTCAGCTCCGCTGCCACCACTTCGAAGCGTGGGGGACGGAGCGCTCGCGTGTCTACTTCGACTAGGCGCCAGCTCCGCCGCCACCACTTCGGAGATTAGGGGACGATTTTATACCATATTACCATATCCATATCCACATTAACCAGTAACCATTTTATGAAAACTACTCAAGTGTGGCATTTCTACACTTTGCCCATGTCCGGGGACATAACTATTCGAATAGATTTTAACACTCTGCAGAGGTTATATAGCTTTACCCACAAGATATAACTAACTCATAATGTCAGCCTTACATGTTTCCGTAGACATGTGACTAAGAAAATCATAACAAGGTATTTACAATGCTTAGTCTCAATGCTTCCTCTCACACTGGAGGTGAGACCCCTCAACACTGGGACAGTGACTGTTCTCTTCCCAGATTACACCTCGCCCCTAGAACATAACCATAGCAGGTAATGTTTTCAATGAGAGATCATCGTTGTTAGGGAGTCACTTTCCCTTCATGTTTAAAGAAATCTACATGAGGGAAGTGCTCAGTGTGGGTCACTACCAGAATAATCACAATAGAAATCTAGAAATCCACCTACCAAAGTATTGTGCAGGAGTCCACACCAAAACTAAGCAAATTAGTTGTTCAGGTCAATCCCATACTTGACTTGTGGTTGCACGATTAGGGTGTAGAAAAAAGCAACATAAAATTTGGTGTATGTGTGTGAGCTACTAAGTACTGGTGAACTACGTCCATGGACTAATGATTTGGTTGTGGGGTCCACTTGTCAGCGATACAGAAGATAAAACATAGTTTTAATTAAATCTTAAGGCAACGTGGGACCTACCTGTCATAGGATTATTAGCATTAATCAACATAGTAACTACCGGGTTAACTCTAATCACTATTGAGCTCGCTTGTCATTGAGATAGAATAGGGCAAATCAGAGGAGCTCATGGCAAAGCTCCTTGCCATGCTCGTTGGTGGCGAGGGAGGGGTCGGTGTGCTCGGGCAAGGGGCAAAATGAGCTGCGCATGGCAAGCTCTAGCTAGCGGAGGTGGAAGTTTTTGACGAGTTGCCTATAGTGTTAGTTAGCCATTGGTGTGTAGGGACCCAGATTTTACAATCTGGAATCCTCTGTGATTCCACCGTACTATTCCCTGGATCAGTAGATAGTGCTCACAAATTCAGAAATAAACATCAGAATACATATCATACGGAAACATAAATATAATAGTAAACTTACTCATGGGCCGATTAGGCCGAAATCATTAAATTGCAGCAGCGGAAGAATGAAGCACACACGTGGGACCTTCAGGATATGCCCACAGGCAGCCAACTGGAGGTTCGTGACCTAGCTCTTGACGACTTCATCATCTTCTCCATCATGACCAAAAGTATTGCTGAAGTATAGTGATCTGATTCCTGATTCTGGATTTGTTATGAGAGCGAGTGTGAACACAAATCACCGTGCTCCGCGAGCCAATACACAAGATGCAAATAATTAGCATGCATGGCTTATCAAAGGAGAGGCTCGGGTTATTTTATTTGCCAGAAATTGCTTTTAGCATTATTTTTATTATTTAATCATGGTGCTATGATTGCTGCCTAAAACTCCGAACAGCGAGGGTCATCATTTATGTAACCATTGTTCATGCACTCATTGCTGCTTAAGACTCCAAACAACGAGTGTCATTATTTATTTATTCCACCGATCATACCATTCCCCTTGCATTGTCTAGAAATTTCACTAATCAATTCAGGGTTACCAATTCCCCTATAATCCCAAGTTCTCATCACAAATTTTATAGATCCAATCTCAGGTTCATTAATTACTACTTTGATCAGTCCCTCAGTCTATCCTTTATTTTAGATCCACCAATATCTTTTGTACTCTGATTTCCTAATAATCCAAACTTGTGGTTGCTATTCAGCAACTCTTCACTTCTAATTTCTAATGGTTATCCAATAATAATAATTTTAAATCCATCGGTGTCATTTGTATCAGGACTCCCTAACAATTCAATTCTCTCTGTTATTGATTCAAAACCATATATTGCTCTTCCAATAATCAATCTTATCTTCCATTACTAGTATACCTCCACCAAGAATATCAGTGCTCAAGGTTATACTTCAATAATTGTTATCATTCCTCCAATATTTCCAAAAATTCAATTCATCCACCTAGTATTTGATCAAACCCTATTAATCCCATTATTGCCAACTTCCAAGAATTTATATTAGTTATCAGTGTTGTAATCCAGCAATTACCTTTGCACTCCCTAATTCTCCAAAAATCAATTAAATTATCTATCTAGCCTATATTTTCATTTAGGCTCAACCAAATTATTTCTTTCAGAATCCACACTATAGTTTTCCCTTTTATGATTGACATGAATCCACCATCTTTATGCACTTACCACAAACAACCATCTTCTTTTCTTACGTCTCTATTTATTCTTCCTGACATTTTATTTTGTGAGAAGTAATATCATTATTTAAAATATAATACATAGAAATTTCCTGAGACCTAGTAGTTTTGAACAAAAACATAATGTGTAAGAAATGCACTAATAATAGCGATCCAGAGACCATCCACTGTTACATGGTATCTGCACCATATGCTATCCTTTCAGCGTTATAACCGCTTACATTATCACTAGGTGACACCCAGGGCAACACAAATCAGGGCTTTCCGCGGCCCTTCACTTTTCCAATCCCATCCATAAAGCATTTTGAAATAGAACTATATCTGGTTAAGTTCTCATGTCCGCCCTTGACTATGGGCATGGCTATTCGAATAGTTTTGACTCTGCAGAGTTTGTACACTTTCACCATAAGAGACAATCAACTCGTTAACCCACATGATTCCTTAGTCATGTGGTTGAGCAGACCATTACAGTGACTTTTTAAAGTATCTAGTCCCTGTTGTCATCTCACCCTATGGGCCGTTCCTACTTGTGGTGGGTCCCATACGTTGCACGGGATGTTCACCACGGTTACTAGCGCTATTCGGGCTCCACTCCCCACAATGCTAGTACGACTGGGAAACTTCACCCTCCACTCGGTGTCCCTTTAGGCCTCCCCTTGCCCTTGCATATCCACTCCTATCTACTACCGGTGAGATGAGTCCGGGGGTTTCGATAAATTTACTTAGCCAAGTTGTATTTTACAGACTTGTGGTTGTACTATTTTACACAGGAGGTTATGACAAAATTCAGTCCTTAGAATTACCTGGGCGGTTCTACCACACTCCATAATTTGTGCTTCCTTCGCACCACATACTAGCCCCCATAACATCCGCCCAGATATTTAAGCAAGTTGGGGATTTTGGGAGCATAAAATAATCATGTGAAAATATACTAGTCATTACCACCATGACTTCCCAAACCAGTTTCTCATGATTAAATATGATAATGATGCTTGGGGCATGTCAGCGCCCCCGAGTATCTATGCAGTACTAAGTATGGCGTATAATTAGGGACTTATTTTCGAAAGGTTACTATTATAATTTTGCTAGGGCGAAAAGGTTCACACATTCAATATTCCAAAGGAGATGTAATATTAATCAAGTTAAATAATGGGCATATAGCTAGAATCTTGAATTAATCATGTATTTGCATATAAAATAATAGCATGCAATTTGATAATTTAAACAAAAGTAATTTGCAGAAAATGTAGAATCAACATGATCAAAGTATTGACTCGCCTTGGTCGCAAGTGTCTTGGTCTTGAGTGTCGAGGTTGGTTTCTACTTCGGCTTCCTCTTCTTGAGCCTCGTACGCTATTGTTACGTGCGCGAAAATTTGGATAAAAATCAAATCAGTAAACCAAATAAACATTTGCAAGAAAATCGAAATAACTCCAAAATTCTTGATTTTAGTTCCATTAGGTAGACTTTGATTTTTGGGTGAGTTTAGAAATGTGTTTCATTTAATTTGGCGTTAGAATGAGTTGATTGTAATCATTTGAAGCTTAACCATAATTCAATTATATGCAATATAATTTTCTAATTCAATTTGAGCATCATAGTCTAAAGGTTTGTAGTTTAATGTTCACATCATTCAATAGTCAAATAGGATTCTCCTAATTGCTAGGGCATAAAGACAATGGTTTATGGCTTAAAATTTTCAATGTTTAATTCTATAACATTTACTAATATACAAAGGTTTATGTTGTATTGTTTAGCAACTCTTTATTTACTAAGTTATCATTTCATGAAAGCATATCCCTAAGCATTATTCCTACTAAGCATTTAGTTAGTAAAGATTTAAAATAAATATTCAAGGCAAATTATTTATTAGCATGTGATGATTAATTCATGGTTAAATGTTTAAGAAGCTCACTTATTTCCTAAATAAATTTTTTGCAGTATTTATGGATTAATTCCTGATTTTTTTTCTTAATTTTTCTTCACTAGGGACTGCTCTGCAAAAAGATTTAAAACCCTACTGCTAATTCTGCGGGATGCGGGATCGAAGACGGGTGGCCGGACTGAATGCGCACCCGGCTAACCAGCTGCTCACTCGGTATTACCTGACGGTAAAGGAGAGGAATAGCTGATAAGCCGAGGCTGCAGGTCCTGAAACAGAGGAGCCCCGAGGCGGCGTACGGGCGGCGGGGTTGCCGGCGAGGGGCGGCCGGAGAGGTGCCGGCGGTGGGCAAAATGGAGTGCTAGAACCTCGAGGAACCTGATGGCAGTGTTGATGGAGGCCGGGGAACGCCGGAGATGGGTCGGCGGCGGTAGGCTGAGGAGGAGCTCGGCGCCGGTGAAGTGTAGACCAGGAGGGGCTCGGATGAGCGCGGGGGCAGCTTCGCCGTGCTCCTAGGGTACTCCGGGGCGAAGGAATTGGGCGGAGGTTGCTTGTCGTGGTGGCGTGCTTGGTGGTCGGCAGTGAGAAAGACGGGGTCGCTGGCGAGCCGAGACAGCACAGGGATTCAATCGCCTGGAGTGGAGCTGGAGCGCAAGGTGGCGACACAATTGGGAGCTTCGAAGGCTTTTATAGACAACGGGGGTGTGCTGGCGCTGGGCGGGGCCGTGCGGTCAAGTCGGGGCAGGTGACGGTGGCAGCGGAAATGACCGGGCGGCTGTGGCAGGCGGTGTAGGATCTTGAGGAGGGATTTGGGCGTGCTGTCAAGGCAGGCGGCAGTGTCAAGCGGCGGAGCAGGGCAGCGAAATTCGGGGGGCTTCACCATGCCGCTGCTCAGCTTGGCTCACGCGGCTGTGTCGCGCGACTTTGGTCGAAGCAGCGAGGAGGAGGGGGGGTCTGGGCGCACGGGGAAAAGAAGAGAGGAAGGAAGGCAGGGAGGAAAAGAAAAGAAAGGAGAAAGGAGGCAGGCGCGCCGCGCGGGGGGGTTCGGGCCCAGCGGGCAGAGGGAGAAAAGGAGGAAAGAGAAAGGGAAGAGAAAGGAAAAAAGGCTGGCCCACATGGAAGAGAGAGAAAAGAGGAAGAAAAGATAAAAAGAGTGCTTACACATTACTTTGAAATTTAAATTTTTAGTTATTTAGATGTGAGTATTTTAAACTACTTTAGCCATTTCTTCTCATTTACCTAAGTAAATTTGTTTTCAAATTTTTATTCCCATTATTTAATATTTAAGTTTTAATTTTGTGTGTATATCCCTGAGTTTCTCATCTCTTTTAATATCTCTGTTGTTTTTGCTTGGCTATTATTTCTTAGTATATTACTTTGCATGACACGAAACTTAAGAAGTTTCAAATAAATGTTCAAAAAGAAATTTTGAACACCAGCAAAACGCAAGAAATATTTTAAAAATTATATATATTTTTGAATATCCAAATTTTGGGATGTTACATGGTGAGTGGCGCCTCTGGGCGGCGAGGTGACAGCAATGGCATAGAGGCCATGCTAAGGTCAAAACCAAGTGCACAAAGGGCTCCAGAGGGTGGCCTAAAGCATTTCATGCATGACTCGGGGACCTAAGGTTGTTGTACCGGGCTAGCGGTGAGCAAGGCAGTGACCAGGTCACGGGCTGATCGTGCAAAAATAGCACACCCGCAAGTGCACGGGTTGCCACTGAAATAGCGGCGAGTGTCGTGTTCTCCACAGGGACTAGACTGAGGCTACCGGTACTCGGCTAAAGCTAGGTCAATCGAAACGGAGGAGAAAACTAAACCTACAACTACTACTAAAGTAGTCGAACGAACGAACTAAACAAACGAAGGACGACGGGACGAACGACCGTACGAACGGATGTCGTACGACCGAACGAACTAAACAACAACGAGACGAACGACCGTACGAATGGACGTCATACGATGGAACGAACAACACGACGAGAGACTACACGAACGACACAACGACTAAACGAACGAACACGACTACCGATCGTCAATCTAACTATCGACCGACCACGAGACAGAAAGTGAGAGTCGAGAAGCACTGAGGGAGTCTAGAAGCAAAGAGGGAGAGTCGAGAGAGAAAGAGAGGGAAGACAGTCGATGGCTAACTAGACGATGTCGGCACACGACAACACAACAAACACAGAACTACTAATGCTTGACCTAACTATCGACATACCGCGGAGAAGAAAAGAGAGAGTCTAGAAGCAAGGGGAGGTCGAGACAGAACTAGGGGAGAGAACGGCTGCCGGCTAGCTAGTTCGCGCAAGACCACACAATGACCAAAAGCACATACTACAGATCACACACACACAAACTGAATACTACTACTACTACTAATGGCATTTAACAGACAATGAGTTAACATATGACCACACAAACTAAGAACAAAACACAAGTACTATTAAATTTGGACAACACAAACCAACATATTAAAAGATAACAGATTCTCATCTACAAATTCAACATCCACATATATCACCATAACAGAACAGGCATAATACCATCTCAGTGAATACATGCACAATCACAGTTCTCAGATAAACATTCCACAATTCATCAACGTACTGCAAAATCCACAATGCAATAACAAGTCAGAGTAAGAGCAACCACAGAAAAATTAGTGCATCATGAAGCTTTAATTAACAGCGCATTAGTACCAATTCAGCGAATCAATACTTGAGACTAGCAAATAGAAAATAGGAGAGGAAATAGAGATAACCGAGGAGTAGAGAAGAGGAAGCAGAGCAGAAGAGGTCGTCGGTGAAGTGGAGCCGAGGAGGAAGAAGAGGGTTGCCGTGCCTTCACCGTCAGTGTCGGTGGAGATCGGCGGCCCGACGCTTGGTGGAGAAGCGGCGACCGAGAAGAGGTAGATCGGCGGGAGGAGAGGCGAGGCAGCCGTGATGAGGTGTGGCCAACCGGTGGTACGGTGGATCTTGGCAGCGCGGATGGGGCACGGGAGTAGACGACGGAGGAGCGGCTGATGGAGGTCGGCGGTGCTAGGGGTCGCCGATGACCGGAGACCGAGGAGGACGAGGAGAAGGAAGAGGAGGCGCAGAGGAGCAGAAGAGAGGGAGCAGGGAGATGGCTGCCGGTGGATCTGGAACGGCAGCGCCGAGGTGAGGGAAGAGGAGAAGCGGCGGTAGAGGAGGAGCGGCAGGGTGAGTGGCGCACGGGAAGAGGCGGATGGAGGAGCTGCGGTGGATGGCGACCGGAAGCGGAGGGAGAGCAAGACGGCGGTGGAAGAAGTGGCGGGTGGCGGCGCACCGGTGAAGAAGGAGGAGGGGCGGCGGCGCACGGGAGGAGGCGCGGCGGCCGTAGAGAGGTGCTGTGGGGTGGCACGCAGATGGAGAAGGCGGCGGTGTGATGGTGGCGCAGAGAAGGGAGGTGGACGGGTTGGCCGCCGGCGAGCTGGCCGACCCTCGCCGGCGCCGGTGGGGAGAAGACAGGGGAAGAGAGAGAGAGAGAGAGCAAGGAGAGGTGGGGAAGAGGAAATGGCCGGCTCAAGGGATTTTGCGGCGGCGGCTAGGGTTATGTGGGCCAGTGGGATTTGGCAATTTTGCGATTAGCCCTCAAATAATTCTAGGGTTTGCAAACAAGTCCCTCCCCAATGTAATTTCTTCTGTTTGGCCCCTCCAGAGCTCCGTTTTCAACGCGGTTTGATCCCACGCATTCGTGACGACGCGTACAACTGTACGGAGTAGTCCAAATTTATCGTTTATGCGCCTAGATCGCGCCGGCCTGCAGAAAAATATGAAAAAAAAATGTAAAATGGTCCATTTTGAGCAATTAAATATAGAAAATAGTGCAAATGACGATAAATGGTCCCAAAATATGAAAAATGTGAGGGCAAAATGAGGGCTAAATATATGAAAAAAATGACGCATGTCACGGGCTAAGACCAAGACGGCTAAACGGTGATGCAACCTAAAAATGGAGTGCATCATGAGAATCTACAAGGTAAGGGGAACTCACTGGTGCAGATGACAAGGGTGGAGATGAGCTGAGGCGAGCTGGCAGTGGAGACCCAGGGCGGTGCAGTGGGTGCATCATGGTGGTGGTGAACTGTGAGAGGGCTACCCAAATTGATGGTAGGGAAAGTTAGAGGAAGGTGAGAAGAAGCTTTGGGACTAAGGAATAGAGAGGATGCTCACCGAGGCAAGAATGGCATCAACGGTTGTGGGTTCGGCCATGCATGAGGAAGATGGTGGTGCCGATGAGTTGTAAGTGAGGAAACCCAAATTAATCAAAGGGGAAACATAGTTGAGGGCCTGGAAAATGATGTAACATGAGAGATTTGGGAAGGAGGTCACTGAAGTGTCAGGAACAGCGTGAGGGAGCTTGGTGGTGCACGGCCGGACTTGGGGAAGAGGAGGTGCCTAGTCAAGTTCTCTCCAATTTGAGGGGAAAGATGACAGTGGGTTGGGGAAGGGCAGCGGAGGATGTGGGAACCCAAGATGATGCTCGGCATGGGCTTAAGTAGAGAGGGGGAAGGAGGAGAGGGTGGTGACACAGAATCCATCTCAGTCATGAGAAATCATGAGGGTGGCGTGTGAAATTGAACATGATGTAATGGCCTAGTGGCTTGACAAACTCATAGCGGCGTTGCGCTCGAGGTTAGCATTTGCAGAGCAATTGATGGCGGTCGTCACCCATGTGCACGTGGCACATGCGTGAGAGAGAATGGGAAAGCAGACAGAGAGAGGCTTGGTGAGGAAGAAAAACAATGCCTTAACACTAACAGGTGGGACTGTGGGGACCCGCTTGTCAGTGTGCACAACAGAGAAAGAATATGAGGTGTTGCAGGCTTGCTCGCTTGCCAGGCTCGGCTAGCGCACGCAGGGTAGGTGGGCCAACAAGAGGGAGAAAGAAAGCGGGGGGCGTAGGCCAACAAGTCCAAGGAGATAAAAGAGAGAGAAAAGGGAAGCAGGACAGGGGAAAGGAATGATGGATGGGTTGGGCTAGTGCTGGGTTACGACCCAAAGGCGAGGGAAGGAAAAGGATTTAGTTTGAACTTTTATTTGGGATTTAATTTGGTTTTGAATTTATAATTTGAATTCTATAGGGTATTGCATATAGAAATTTTTGAAACTATTATTAGCACTCAATTAACTTTTAGAAAATTTAAAACTTGATTTTTGAGACAAGGAAATTATTTTAAAATCCTTAAACTCTAGCAAGGCTTTAGAAAAATTTTGAAAATGCACCAAAAATTTTAAAATCCATGAAAATCATGTAAGTTTTATTTTCAAGAAAATTTGGGTTATTACAAAAGGTGACAAGAACTAGGGCCACAACGGGAAACTTAGTAATAGGGGAGACTCACCGATGAAAGCCCGCCGAAGCTATACATAACTAGCACCAAGAACTTGGTGACAGACGAAGCCATAGACTCACGAGGAGCAAGGATTGCAGCTGATGAGGTGATAACACTCAAAAGTGTATCATTTATTTACCATGTTTTAATGTATAAGACCCCATTTATGCTTCCCCATGCATGCTTTTTATGTCACATAATATTGCATGGTTCATTATAAAATCATATATTAATATTTTTTATCTGTTTTCATGCATGTTAGATGTGTATTGGAACTCCTAAGGACAAAGAACAATGATAGGAGTCAAGCTTGGGTGGAACCAGAGAAATAACAGGTGCTAGAATTGTTGTCTAGACATTTGGACGTAGTTTTGGGTACCTAGATGGCCTCAAATGTAAATATCTGTAACTAGAAGGTTGTAAATCTCATCAAGAGCTTTGATTTTGACTATTGGATCATCTCAATCGAAGTTAGTATGAGAAAGTCATGTCTTCTAGAAGACAAACTGCGCAACTAGTCCAATGATACGGTCGGGATATATGATTGGCACATCCTGAATTTCCCTCTATCCACAACAGTGTAGCGCCCTAATTTTTTTGCCTCTTTTCAAAGGCTTTGCAATAAAAATAATTAATATTGCTTTCATGTAATTAAATTCCACCTTAATGAATTTTCCAATATATAAAACAATTTAATATGATTAAACAACATAGAGTCAGCATTTGAAACTATTTTATTTAAATCTAGGATATTGAATGCATCTATATAGGATCGGAAATGGCAACAGAGGGGGGGGTGAATGGTGCCTTTTTATAACATGCCCCAAAGTATCCACATTGATCTCTTCTCTCCGATAACTATAAAAGTTATGAAGAAGATGATTTATGCTCTCTTGAAAACCAAACAGCAGACCGACAAAAGTCTACAGTAAAGATTGGCTAAAACATACTCGGGTGAAAAAGGCTCAAAGGACATAACTAACTCAGCCGAAAACTGAAGAGTTCAATCTTGCCGAGTGACTGTGAATACTAGCCTTGACCCCAAAAAGAAATGCTCACTGAAGAACTAAAACCAGGCCAAAGCAATTTACTTGACCAAAGGCTACATAGAAAAGAGCAGCAAGAACAAAACGGAAACCAGAAAACAGACGCAGCATTCAGGCCGGTCTAACCGAGAGAGAGGGTGCGGTCTGACCGCTTACAACCTGTCGGACTAACTGCAGTGTTGTACCCGGTATGACTGCAGTATTACAACATGTCTGACCGGTAGAAACAAAGATCCGACTGCAGACTCAAAGCTGGAAGCGGCAAGTATGAAAATTGATGGCAGAACACTACAGAGAAGGTACTAGTTGAACAGCAGACTTCCCAGTGAGAGAAATAACAATCAACTGAAAAGATTAAGTCCCTGCACTCAGCGAAGAGAGACAAAGCAAAAAGTAAGAGAGCTAAACTAAAAGACAGCAAAAGAACCGAACTGCACTAACCGAAAGCTAACAGAAAAAGCAAAAAACAGCAAGAACTGCATTACCGAAAATGCAGAGAAGTGAATTCAGATTAGAGAACAGAGGACTGCATGCATTGGAAGAACAACCGACAGCTAATTACAGAGGACCAAACCAAAGGAAACTGCAGTTGACTGAAAACAGCAGACTGAACCGAAAAGAGAGGTGCTGCCAAAAAGAAGACAACACAGTTTTTTTTACAGAAAATAGCAGAATACTAGAAATTTGTCGAGCATCTGCAATTCTTCTCAGGCCAAGATATTTGGACTTCAAACCAAAAAGACAAATCAACCTCAGGAGGATGAAAAATCAGACAAAGATCAACTAAAATAGCAAATACTGATTTTGCTAGAAGGAAGTCTGCAGGAAGATCTGAAATCCAAATTTCTTGAGTTTCTTGAATTCTTTCTCCATGAACTTTTGAAAACAGCAGGGAAATGATATTAGAAGGGAAAAACACAACACCAAAAAAAATTTCACCAAGAAAACCAAACCACACAGCCTTCCCCTGCCTCCAAACCCTAATTCTTAAGAACGGAGCAAATGGAGCGCACGTCATAGAGATGACAGAAATCCTTGATTCATTCTTTTGCTCTTGGGAATGGGTTGGCCAAGAGGCCTTGAGGCCGATTCCCACACATAGCAACAAGATTTATCTCTTCAAACAAAGGATTCAACCCAAACTCCTTAAACCCTAAGAAGAACAGAAAGCATCAAAAGAAAAGAAAGCACACAAGAAAATAACTCAAACTTAATCCATTTCAATTTGATTCAGAGAAATGGGCTATTACAAAGGGTTCATCTCACTACATGCTTCCAACTGGAAGAACACACATGCAGGAGAGGAAACACAAGAACTCAGCCCAGTGCTTGCTTGCACACTCACTTGAGCTCCCCGTTTAACAACCAGGCTCACACTAAAGGAGAAAATCAAGAAACGACAGCCATGCCTCACTACCAAACTCATACACACAAAAGAGGCAAAGAGCCAAAACACTCATCAGGTTTTGGAGGGAAACAGCAAGCATGCCTCCATCAAACCCTAAACCCTCTCTTTCACTAACGGGTCTCCAACCCGTTATCTTCAACCGAATCTGCTTCCATTTTGCAGCCTTGTGCATTTTATCGAAATGCCCCTGTCGCAACTTCCTAGAAGCTTCCTGTCCTCACATGACCGCACCCGCCATCCTGACCGTCTGGACCTCAACTCCTCCCTGAGCCTAGTCCCAGTCCACCTTGCCGTTGCCCGTCGTGTCCACCTCCAGCAGCTCCAGCTCCATTTCCTCATCTCCGGACTCGCAACCACCTCAGCAGTCTCGATCATCTTCGACGTCTCCGACCATCTGGACCTCAACACCTCCTGTGCTTAGTCCCGTCCTCCCACACCTCACCATGACCTAGCTCCGAAGTCCTGCAGTCACACAGACAAGCAAGAAGTCCTGCAGTCACATAGACAAGCAAACCAACACATAGCACCACTCAAAATAGCATAACCAACATTAGCATCAGTAAAACATACTCATACATGAGAAAACCCGAACAACCGATCGAGAAAGAGAACAAGCGTCCTAAACACGTCCGATCGCGTTCGACCAAGTCCAACCGAACCAGACCGCGCCATGCACCGACTTGGCGCAAACCAACCAAACCAAACTCAAACTTTCCAAAACACGAGTCAATTACTCATCACAAACATGGGGACACCTCCACATGGTCTCTCAAACTATGAATTTTTCTGGAATTTTAAGCTTATTTCCTATTTCTTTGAGCTTGATTTAATTTATTTCCTTTTCAGAAAATTCAGAAATCATTCCTTTTTCTAGAAATTCCTATGGGCCAAATTTTTGTCCAACCCAATCCCTTCCACCTCCACTGACCCATCTTTATTTTCCTGTGTTGCTCACCTCTCCTCTCTTGGCCCGATCCACTTCACCACCACCCCCCACCCAATCTGTTGCTCCTGTTCATATTCTCCATGTAGGGAAGACACGAACTCTGCCGTCATGCCATCTTGTCCCCATTAGCATCACGTCACTACCACATCAGCATCGCGTCGGCTTTGTCATCGTTGTGTCGTCCATGTGGTTGCACGCATTTCAGATCCAAAAACCCAAACCCTAGATTCAAAATCTATCCAACCAGTAGGCCCCACATGTCATACACCTCAGCCCCATACACCCAGTTCAACGTAGACTAGAGCAGTCCTATGGACATGGTCTTTGGATCAGGGCTTGCTTGTTAGCCAAATAGCCTTTTCCCAAATTTCTCTTAATCCAAAAAATCTAGAAAATTGTTTACTAGTATCTACTTAGGTTGATACACTTAATGCTTAGTCATGTGTTAGTTTTACATTGGGCTCATTCACATATGATCAATGATACCAATTTGACTTAACGCGATATTGAATTGTGGCGGGTAACCAATGTTGTAAAATGTCTTGTATCATAATAAGAGATGTCATTGGTGTTGGTTAAACAAAATGATTTGTACTCGGGCGAGTGATTGTGCATTAAGTGGGTGTAGTTTAGCATATGTTAGATGTAGTAGTCTCACCTAAGTTGATTAAGGACTTAACTTTGTGTCATTGATTTGAGTTTTACCATACAACCACATGTTCAGTATAGGATTACTTTGCAACGTTTCAATTTGGTTCCATCATTGGTGGTGTAGGTTCTAGGATAGACGGGTAGATTCACACGGCGCAAGAGGAAACCTATGACTATAGTGGTTAGAGCCATTCGGTAGTGAAACCTTAGAAGATGGAATTAGGTTGGGATGGAGCATTGTAAAGGCATTGATATGGTCACTTAATCGCATACCACTATATAGCGAGTCATTGTAACATCCCAAAAATTCGCTTTCAGAAAAATTTAATTTCAAATTAATTATTTTAAATTATTTGAACTTTATTTGGATTTATCTGGATTTTCTTTCAAAATTTAAAGCAAGAAAATATATTTTAAATATTTTTAAAGCCAAAAGGAGTTTATTTTATTTTCTCCAACCTTCCCTGAATTTTTAAATATTTTTTGAGAATTTTCTGGAATTAAAAATCAATTGTAAAAGTTAAAAAGTATTTTATAAAAGTATTAAATGCAAATCTGAAATTAAAAATATTTTTCCAAAGTATAAAATAGCTCCAGGAATATTCTATGAATTTTCTGGAATTGTTAGACATTAATTATTTTTTTTTAAGTATTTATAATGTTTCTAGTATTTTTTGAAAACCAATCTGAAAATAAAAATCAATTTAATCTCAGGCCACCACATGTCCCTCTCAGATTGAATCCATCTCTTTCTTTGATTTAATCCTAGCCATCCATAGCCACTTACCCCTTCACCTCAATCCAATGGCATTGATTCATTCACTTGCCACGTGTCGCCAATCCGACGGCCCGTACCCCTTCACTTCCATCTCTCTCACCGACGCATGGACCCCACATGTCATATGTTTCTTCTACCTCTTCTTCTTCCTCCTCTCACTCTCTCTCCTCCATTAGAGCCGAATTAGAAGCTCTAATTGCCGGCCGTTTCTTCCTCTTAACTCCCATTTAAAGCATGCAATCGAATGCCTTAATCACCCCCACTAATCCACCGGCCATTTTCCCCTTTAATTCACTCTCAAAACCGCTGGCCACTACTTCTTCTTTCTCCACCTATAAATCCTTCTCCCATGCGCGGTTTTCTTCCCTTCGGTCTCCCCTCTCCCCACCGCATCTCCTCCACCTTTCGGCCACCGCCCCCGACCACCGGAGGCGCCGCCTGTGTTGCCAAAAGCCGCCGCCGCCGAAACACCCTCTCTCTATGCGCGCGCCGTCTCTTTTTCTTGCCGCCGCCAGTAAGAGCTGCACCCTCCTCGGTCTCCCCTTCCCGCGCCGCCCCTCTATTCCCTCCCTAGCGCCCCCCAAACTCCATGGCCGCACCACTCTGTCTACTGTGTGTATGTCTTCATTAGGGTTTAGCATCTCCTTTGCTTTTATTTCTTGTTGATACTTCTTTGTCTCAAAAGAGCAAATGCTCACTTGGTTAGTGGAGGCAAGCTAGAGCATGCATGTGGGAGGTGGTGGGTTCAAATCCTGAGCAAAGCATTTTTCGGTTAGACCTTGGCCAATTTTCCACCTTTAGTCAATGACAAGCGGGACCCACTTGTCATATATTATTAAAATAAAAATTTGTACTCAATGACAGCCGGGCCCGACACGTCATACACTCAACAATATCCAAAAATCAAGCAAAAATAAGATTCCAGAGAATATTCCCTCGGTTTTGCATTTTCAGGAATTCCCAATTCATTCAAATTTCCAATCGCTCGTTCTCCGTCGTCCGAACTCCGAATCCAGTGATTCAAATTTCTAAATTCGTATAAAATCATAAACATTCTTGCAGTACATATTTTATTTTTTTGTAATTCTATTTGTATTTATTTATTTGTTTGTTTTGTCGTTTCGCGCGTAGAACCCGACGTCGCCGAAGAGTTTGTCGAGCCGCAGCAAGAGGGACTAAATAGCGCACAAGAAGACAAGTCTCCTTTGATCATATTGGACCTATGTTTGAGAAATGTTTTTTATTATTTTAAATTTAATTGCATTGCTATTTACATAAAACAATAATTTCTATCATAAGGTATTAGTTAATCAAATTGTTGTTATGCCCTCGATTGAAGTTGAATGCCATGTACCTTTGTAACCTTAGGACTTCCTTTGTCTGGGTTCAAATCCTGGGCAAAGCATTTTTCGGTTAGACCTTGGCCAATTTTCCACCTTTAGTCAATGACAAGCGGGACCCACTTGTCATATATTATTAAAATAAAAATCTGTACTCAATGACAGCCGGGCCCCACACGTCATACACTAAAAAATATCCAAAAATCAAGCAAAAATAAGATTCCATAGAATATTCCCTCGGTTTTGCATTTTCTGGAATTTCCAATTCATTCAAACTTCCAATCGCTCGTTCTCCGTCGTCCGAACTCCGAATCCAGTGATTCAAATTTCTAAATTCGTATAAAATCATAAACTTTCTTGCAGTACATATTTTATAGTTTTGTGATTTTATTTTTATTTATTTATTTGTTTGTTTTGTCGTTTCGCGTGTAGAACCCGACGTCGCCGAAGAGTTTGTCGAGCCACAGCAAGAGGGACCAAATAGCGCACAAGAAGGCAAGTCTCCTTTGATCATATTAGACCTATGTTTGAGAAATATTTTTTATTATTTTAAATTTAATTGCATTGCTATTTACATAAAACAATAATTTCTATCATAAGGTATTAGTTAATCCAATTGTTGTTATGCCCTCGATTGAAGTTGAATGCCATGTACCTTTGTAACCTTAGGACTTCCTTTGTCTGGGTTCAAATCCTGGGCAAAGCATTTTTTGGTTAGACCTTGGCCAATTTTCCACCTTTAGTCAATGACAAGCGGGACCCACTTGTCATATATTATTAAAATAACAATATGTACTCAATGACAGCCGGGCCCCACACGTCATACACTCAAAAATATCCAAAAATCAGCCAAAAATAAGATTCCATAGAATATTCCCTCGGTTTTGCATTTTCTGGAATTTCCAATTCATTCAAACTTCCAATCGCTCGTTCTCCGTCGTCCGAACTCCGAATCCAGTGATTCAAATTTCTAAATTCGTATAAAATCATAAACATTCTTGCAGTACATATGTTATATTTTTGTGATTTTATTTGTATTTATTTGTTTGTTTGTTTGTTTTGTCATTTCGCGCGTAGAACCCGACGTTGCCTAAGAGTTTGTCGAGCCGCAGCAAGAGGGACCAAATAGCGCACAAGAAGGCAAGTCTCCTTTGATCATATTGGACCTATGTTTGAGAAATGTTTTTTATTATTTTAAATTTAATTGCATTGCTATTTACATAAAACAATAATTTCTATCTTATGGTATTAGTTAATCAAATTGTTGTTATGCCCTCGATTGAAGTTGAATGCCATGTACTTTTGTAACCTTAGGACTTCCTTTGTCTCAATAATGAGAGTATTATAATTCTTTGATAAATATTAGAACGGTAGTAAAATGCTTAGTCATGCTATTTAACCTTTGTAACCTTGGAATGGGAAATTATAATTCTTTAAACTAGTCTTTTGTATTCGGAAATTAGTGGCGATTGGTGTTGCGACTGTTCGTTTAAAAATAAAATAAAATGTGAAAATTGTTTTTAGACCAAGGCGGATGGTTGGATTGGATTGGTGCGGTTAGCACGAGACTTTGTAAAGTGTATGTTCCGCCCTAGTCAATTAAGGACCGACGCTTGTGATTGTCCAGATTGAGCACTACCGTACAACCCCAAGTCTATATGGGTACGACCTAGCTGATTAACTTACGATAGTTTAGTTTAGGTGCCACCAGTGGAAAGTGGGTGCCAGGGATTTACTGGTTATTCACAATGAGGGACAGGGATTTACTGTACTCATATGGCGCAAGAGGGGGCTTCTGACTGGGTGGATTTAACCCTTCAGTGGTGAAACCTCAATGGGTGGTGTCTAGCTAGACTAGAGTGAGGTAAAGGCTTTGTGATATTTTATCTGGGTCTAATGCCAAAGGAGCATGGTGACTATTAGGATAATTTATCTCTTGGGGGTAAAGTTGTACAACCTCTGCAGAGTGTTAAACTATTCGAATAGTCGTGCCCACGGTCAAGGGCGGGCAAGGAATACATTCACATGGTAGATTTTTGGTTTTCGTTTAAAAAAAAAGTTTTGGTATCCCGAGAGTGGAGGGAACTCTCGGAAGGTTGTCCTGGCGGTTGGAGCCAGTGTGGGGTGGATGTAACCCGCTGTTTTAAACATTATCGGTTAGAGCTGATTATGTAGTGTTGGTGGATAGAACCTTCACTGTAAATTGTTTACTAGTTTCAGCTAAAACAATTACTTTGCTCAAATTAATGCCTTCGAAAATATTTAATGTTATTTGAAATAAAATGTTGCTTCGTGCAAAAGAACCATATAGCCTTCCTTTGTTGAGCCTTGCATCTACTGCATTATTTCCCAAAACTTGCGGAGTACTTTATGTACTCACATGTTGCACTAAAAATCATCTCAGAAGAATATAAAGCTCAAGAGGGAGACTACGACTACTTCGCGTGCGGATTCGACAAAGCATTCCCGGAGTACTAGGTCGCGCTTCCCCAGTCAATTGCCTGTGGCGTATTGATGGGTCTTCGCTGGATTTACCTTTTGCTTCCGCTGTGTTTTGTGTGTGTGTGTGTGTGTGAGGTCTTGAAACCTCATTTGTAATAATGATACCTTTCGGTCGGTACTCTCTATTATTGTAATAAAGCGTTGTTGGTTATATAATCATTTCTGTTTGACTGTGTGCACTAGTTTTGATCTGGGACTAGTGCTGTAATACACAGAGGGTCCGGGTTCGAAAATCCGGGGTCCCGACAGTCATGGTAGACATGATGAGTTGATTGTATCTTGTGGAAAAAGTATATAACCTCTGCAATGTGGTAAACTATTCAAATAGCTGTGTTCGTAATCATGGACATGCTCAGTGATTTCACATGAGGGTTAGAACTTTATAAAAGCTTGGATGTGGTTTGGATGGGAAGTGAATGGGTAGTTCACTGGTTGTTTTCAAAGCAACTCTCTACTTTATTATTATATGTTTTTAACTACGCTTTCAATCTACTTACTGTGTTTAAATTCAATTATTGCTCTGCAAAAGAACCATTTGGCCGCTCTTTGTCGAAGCCTAGAATAAATATATACTTGCATGTTTGTTACATATGATTTGTTGAGTACACCATGTACTCATTCTTGTTATACACATTCTGGCTCAGTTCTTGAGGAGGTACTAGTGAATCAAGGGTTCTATGAGGACTTTGGGAACTAGGTTGCACTCCCCAGTCGATTGCCTGTTGTCATGTCAAATGGCTACTGCAATTTATCTTTGTTTATGTCGCAAGAACTTATTTATTTCTTCTAAGCTCTGCGTGGCAAAGTGTGTAAACCTTGACCATAAGGTCCACTACTATTATTAAATATTAGGTTGCTACTTTCTTAGTTATTCGTTGAATAGTTGATATTTCATCAATGATGCCAATGTGTGTGCTAGCTTGATTCTGGACAAGTAAAGTAAACACATAGGGTTTCGGGTGTGGTAATTTGGGTCACAACATACGGGAGAAGCCCGATTTGTCCTATTTCATAGCCTATCCATGCCTGGGTTATTTTGGAAGGTTTCCTAGAACTTAAAGAAAGATATTTTGAAGGACAGAAACCCTCCAACAAATATGGGATTGGATCGGGATGAGTTTCGGAAGAAATCAAAGGCCCATGCATCACTATATATTGCCATCCAAGCTGGCGGACGTGGGACACATCTCCACGCACGTCTAGAAAATCCATAGCCAACCCTAGCACATCCAAGAACACCTTTTCATCACCTCCATGTGTGATCCAACCAAGAGGAAGGAGGGACTGCCACCCCAACACTGACATTGGCCCTAGGTCGCGCGTCAGCCTCCCCCTTCATCAGCGACGACCACAACTACCATCATCCATCTCCATCTCCATTGTCATATCATCTGCTACTGTTTATGCATTCTGATGAGGACATCACTTCTTCAGATACACACAACACTCCTCCACTTGACATTCAAGGACCAATCACTAGAGCTCGCGCCCGACAATTGAATTTACAGGTGACCTCGTTCCTAAGTACTTCTTTTTGTTCACTTGAGAATCGATTGCTACCTAATGATTTAATTATGATTAGGAACCATGGAGAGGACCTAGAAGTACTTGGAGAAGGACTACGAGGTGCACAAGTCCAGCAAGGGTGGTCGAATCATGTTGGAGACCCAACTCAAACCGACTTCGAATCCAATTCGGAGTCCAGGACCAGGCCACACTAAAACGGACACCCAGATCGCATCCGGACTCCGTTTTGGACGTTCTACATATGTATGGAAAGCTGAGAAGACTACCTTTCCAATGGCTCTGGTCCCATGTCAAAATTCCTTCTTATTCAACAGTAATCATCGAAACAAGTGGGCGTTCAGAATCTGTCAGGGTGCTGCGCCACCGTCTTTTGGGCCTTTCGGCTTTGTATCGTGTTGGAGCCCATTAGGGTGCGTCCAGGGGTTTTGCACGCCCCTTAATCCTTTATATCCAGCCGCCACCCCCACCATTAGGGTTGGGTTTTGCTTAGATTAATTCTGTCTTTGAACAGTTTCGCCGTTCATCGGTTTGTGAGACCCCAACTTTCGAGTGCTACATCAATAAATCCGCAATTCAGTTGTGTTCTTCCTTGTTCTTGCTTGTGTTCTTCGATTCGCGGGCGAGGATCAGCCTTCTTGGCGAGGTCAACCGGGCCGCGCACGGTTGATAACCTGAGGAGACGTGGTGCTGCGATTGCAGGGTTCGGAACGTGTAGTTCGGAAGCCAGATCGATTTGTGTCGCGCCTCCACCAAATCGAACATATCCAGAACCTGTTGGAAGATCGGGACCCCGTTCCTATCAAGTGGTATCAGAGCCACCGCTGCCATGGGCTTGGTCATGTGCAGAAGAATTGCCCTAGCCAACGGGCATACATCGCCACAGAAGATGGAGGCTACATCAGCACTTCGGATGTCGAGAAGGATGATGATGTTGCTGCTGCCTCGGATGACAATGGCGGTGGTGATGATGACCTGGTCCTTGGTGGAGCGTCCACAGCGACGCTACGGAGCATCATTGTGCAGCGAGTCCTCAGCACATAGGTACAACAAACCGATAAGCTTCAACGCCATAATTTGTTTCAGACTTTCTTCGCAATCAAGAACCGGCGCGCACGTGTCATCATTGATGGAGGAAGCTGCAACAACTTGGTGAGTTCTGATATGGTCAAGAAGCTTGGCTTGACCACGCGACCGCATCCACATCCATACCATATTCAGTGGTTAAATGACTCTGGAAAAGCTAAGGTAACGCAAACATGTCGAGTCCAATTTTCCATTGGTGGTTATGCTGATCATGTTGATTGTGATGTGGTTCCCATGCAAGCATGCTCTCTTTTATTGGGTCGACCTTGGGAATTTGATAATGATGCTTTACACCATGGTAGTAGTAACAAATACACTTTTATGCATAAGGGAAAGAAAGTTACTTTACTGCCTTTGACCCCAGCTGAGATTATAGAGGCCGATAGGGAGAGAGTTGCTGCTGCTAATGATGCAAAGGAACATGATAAATCTGAAAAATAGCAAGTAATCCATTTGAAAAATTCTGTTATGCTTGCCACAAAATCAGACCTTGCTGAAATTGATGATGTTAATGATACATGCTATGCTTTTGTGTGCAAAGATGCTTTATTTTCTCTTGATAATATGCCTTGCACTTTGCCTGCTCCTGTCACCAACCTTTTGCAGGAGTTTAGAGATGTTTTCCCTGATGAGATGCCTCCAGGACTTCCACCCATTAGAGGGATTGAACACCAGATTGACTTGATCCCTGGAGCGAGTTTGCCAAATCGTGCGGCGTACAGGACCAATCCCGAAGAGACTAAGGAGATTCAGCGACAAGTCCAAGACCTTTTGGACCGAGGGTACGTACGTGAGAGCCTTAGTCCTTGTGTTGTTCCTGTTCTTTTGGTTCCCAAAAAAGATGGTTCTTGGCGTATGTGTGTAGATTGTAGAGCCATTAACAACATTACTATAAGGTATCGTCATCCTATTCCTAGGCTAGACGACATGCTTGATGAGTTGTGTGGTGCTATAATTTTCACAAAGATTGACTTGCGTAGTGGATACCACCAAATAAGAATGAAACTTGGCGATGAATGGAAAACTGCTTTTAAAACTAAGTTCGGCTTGTATGAGTGGTTAGTCATGCCTTTTGGTTTAACTAATGCACCTAGCACTTTCATGAGATTAATGAACAAGGTTTTACGTCCTTTCATTGGCAAATTTGTGGTTGTTTACTTTGATGATATCTTGATTTATAGCAAGTCCATAGATGAACATTTGAATCACTTGCGTGCTGTTTTTAATGCTTTGCGGGATGCACGTTTATTTGGTAACCTTGGGAAGTGCACCTTTTGCACGGATCGAGTCTCTTTTTTTGGCTATGTTGTGACTCCACAGGGAATTGAGGTTGATAGAGCCAAGGTGGAGGCGATATGGAGTTGGCCCACGCCCACGACGGTCTCTCAAGTGCGGAGTTTTCTTGGCCTTGCAGGATTTTGTCGCCGCTTTGTCAAGGAATTCAGCACCATTGCGACACCATTGATTGAGTTGACAAAGAAGGGCGTCGTGTTCCATTGGGGGCCATCACAAGAGGAGTCCTTTAATCTTTTGAAGGACAAGCTTACACATGCACCATTGCTCCAACTTCCGGATTTTGGTAAGACTTTTGAGCTGGAATGTGATGCTAGCGGAATTGGTATTGGTGGTGTTTTGATGCAAGAAGGCAAACTCATTTGCCTACTTTAGTGAAAAATTGAATGGTCCTGCTCTTAATTATTCCACGTATGATAAAGAATTGTATGCTCTTTTTCGTTCTTTAGAGACATGGCAACACTATTTATGGCCTAAAGAATTTGTCATTCATTCTGATCATGAATCACTTAAGCATATTCGTAGTCAAACCAATTTGAATCGTAGACATGCTAAGTGGGTTGAATTTATTGAATCTTTTCCTTATGTCATTAAACACAAGAAAGGGAAGGATAATGTGATTGCTGATGCTTTGTCCCGACGCTATACCATGTTGTCTCAACTTGATTGTCACATTTTTGGTCTTGAACCTATTAAAGCACAATATGCTTTTGATGCTGATTTTAAGGATGTGTTGCTGCAGTGTAAAGAGGGACAAGCATGGAATAAATTCGTGCTCAATGATGGGTTTTTGTTTAGAGCTAACCGCCTATGCATTCCAGTTGGATCCGTTCGTCTTTTGTTGTTGCAGGAGGCACATGGAGGAGGATTGATGAGACATTTTGGTGCCAAGAAGACGGAGGAGGTGCTGGCCACACATTTATTTTGGCCAAGGATGAGACGAGATGTAGAGCGGTTCGTGGCTCAGTGCGCCACATGTCAAAAAGCTAAGTCGCGGTTGAACCCACATGGTTTGTATATGCCTCTTCCCGTTCCTTCTATTCCTTGGGCTGATATATCTATGGACTTTGTTTTGGGATTGCCAAGGACTAAGAGGGGGAGGGATAGTATTTTTGTGGTGGTTGATCGTTTTTCTAAGATGGCACATTTTATTCCTTGTCATAAAAGTGACGATGCTGTTCATATTGCTGACCTTTTCTTTCAAGAAATCGTTCGCTTGCATGGTATGCCTTCTACTATTGTTTCAGATCGCGATACAAAATTCTTGAGTCACTTTTGGCGCACTTTGTGGAATAAATTGGGGACAAAGCTGCTGTTTTCTACAACTTGTCATCTCCAAACTGATGGACAAACAGAGGTAGTGAATCGAACATTGTCCACCATGTTGAGAGCGATCTTGAAGCGCAATTTGAAGATGTGGGAAGAGTGTTTGCCGCATGTGGAGTTTGCATATAATAGGGCGGAACACTCCACCACCAAGGTAAGTCCCTTCCAGGTAGTGTATGGGTTTAACCCCCGTGCTCCTATTGATCTTTTGCCTTTACCTACCACTGAGAGAACACATAATGATGCTAAAGCGCATGCTGAATTTATTCTTAAATTGCATGAAACCACTAAGGCAAATATTGAAAAGATGAATGAAAAGTATAGAATTGCTGGTAGTGAAGGTAGAAGGGAAGTTAAACTTGTACCGGGTGATTTGGTTTGGTTGCACTTGAGAAAGGATAGATTTCCTGAGTTAAGAAAATCAAAATTGATGCCTAGAGCTGCTGGTCCTTTTAAGATAGTTGAGAAGATAAATGATAATGCATATAAACTTGAGTTGCCTCCCGAGTTTGGGGTTAGTCCCACCTTTAACATTTCAGATTTGAAGCCATACTTGGGAGAAGAAGATGAGGCTGAGTTGAGGACAACTCCGCTTCAAGAGGGGGAGGATGATGAGGACATCACTTCTTCAGATACACACAACACTCCTCCACTTGACATTCAAGGACCAATCACTAGAGCTCACGCCCGACAATTGAATTTACAGGTGACCTCGTTCCTAAGTACTTTTTTTGTTCACTTGAGAATCGATTGCTACCTAATGATTTAATTATGATTAGGAACCATGGAGAGGACCTAGAAGTACTTGGAGAAGGACTACGAGGTGCACAAGTCCAGCAAGTGCGGTCGAATCATGTTGGAGACCCAACTCAAACCGACTTCGAATCCAATTCGGAGTCCAGGACCAGGCCGCACTAAAACGGACGCCCAGATCGCATCCGGACTCCGTTTTGGACGTTCTACATATGTATGGAAAGCTGAGAAGACTACCTTTCCAATGGCTCTGGTCCCATGTCAAAATTCCTTCTTATTCAACAGTAATCATCGAAACAAGTGGGCGTTCAGAATCTGTCAGGGTGCTGCGCCACCGTCTTTTGGGCCTTTCGGCTTTGTATCGTGTTGGAGCCCATTAGGGCGCGTCCAGGGGTTTTGCACGCCCCTTAATCCTTTATATCCAGCCGCCACCCCCACCATTAGGGTTGGGTTTTGCTTAGATTAATTCTGTCTTTGAACAGTTTCGCCGTTCATCGGTTTGTGAGACCCCAACTTTCGAGTGCTACATCAATAAATCTGCAATTCAGTTGTGTTCTTCCTTGTTCTTGCTTGTGTTCTTCGATTCGCAGGCGAGGATTAGCCTTCTTGGCGAGGTCAACCGGGCCCCGCACGGTTGATAACCTGAGGAGACGTGGTGCTGCGATTGCAGGGTTCAGAACGTGTAGTTCGGAAGCCGGATCGATTTGTGTCGCGCCTCCACCAAATCGAACATATCCAGAACCTGTTGGAAGATCGGGACCCCGTTCCTATCACATTCCATGAACATCATGTTTACTTTAATGCATTATTTCCCTTTATTATATTGTCTCGTATAGTCTATGCATGAGTGATTGATTATGTCTTAGGCCAATGGTGATCTAGTATGAACTAGGGTTTGGTAGCAATATTTGTTTTATTATCATGCTCTATTTTCGTGCTACCTTTAATTCTAGTATTGGGAGATATCCTAATATTATGATCTAGTGTTGTAATTTCCACTCACACGGAGTAGATAGGAGGTGTGCATGATCTGGCGACCCATAGGGTGACAAACGTGGGTATCAATAGGAAGTGCATATTCTACCTAACGGTAACGGTTAATCCATATGGCTTAATGTGTTGCTATATATGGTGTGCACGTGACCCGAGAAAACAATACTAAAACTCCACAAGCGAGGAAAGGTGCCACTAGGTAGACCGCCTGCAGAATTAGTAGAATAAGCCGCCATTAAATTTCTATTTAATAGTACTAGTGAAACCAAAAGCCTAAGAACCGTTATTCACTCCAATTCATCATATAATTTTGCATTTAATCACTACTACAGAAAGCCTAATACTAGACGGCCAATCACAGACGGTTTGATAAAACCTTCTGTGACTGACACTAACACAGACGGTTTTAATTTGGACACCGTCTGTGCTTGCGGCGTCGGAGAAAACGAGTATCACATACGATTCTTACCGATAAACCGTCTGTGATACTTTAGTATCACAGACGGTCTGTATTAAAAACCGTCTGTGATAATCCCAGATACTTGAATGGCAATCATGCACCATCCAAGTATTGCTTGTGCAGCCTGACAAAGTTCGTTGATTATAGCTCTGTTCCTTTCGCGAGACCTCGATTCCGGAGTGATAGAGCAATAAAAAATGCAATGTTACCATCTAAGTGGAAATGCAACGTACATCTTTTGTAATTGTATATTTGTTAATGCATATTTTATTTCATTTCAATTAATTGATTTGCGAAATTGATGTTTTATGTTTGTCAAATGGATGTTTTATGTTTGTCAAATGAAGTGCGATGTGAATTGGATGTTGTATGTTTGTATGTGAATTGGATGTTGTATGTTTGTCAGAAATTGTATGTATATCTGCTTGTTTCAGAGGGCATGGCTAGCATTTCCTGAGGCTAGCCAATAAACAGAAATAGATTTAGGGGTTGAAAGGAATATCACAGACGGTTTTTACTCAAAAACCGTATGTGATTATCAGATATCACAGACGGTTTCTATTTAAAAACCGTCTGTGATATTGATATATCATAGGCGGTTTTTACTTAAAAACCGTCTGTGATATTTACACCAGAGACGGTTCGAAAACCGTCTGTGATAACCTTCCATTATCACTGATCCATAAATTCAGACGGTTCAGAAAACCGTCTGTGATGACGTTTCTAAACCGTCTGTAATACTGTTTTCTGTAGTAGTGAATCTTTTAGTTAATTTCAACATTTAATTATATTATTGCTAATAATCACCTATGCACTCAAATAACAATCCCAATATTAGCTCTCATGGGTTCGATAACCTTGGAATAATTCTGAGAGAAAGTGTTGCACTGATCCCATTCACTTTCAGGTCATTAGAATGGCACCAATTTAGAGGTGAGGTCAATGGAGAAAGGGCTGCTTCATCTAGATGGATCAAGCAGCTACGGCTCAAGAAAATCAACCTGCCACCACCACTTCCTCCGCCAGCTTCTCCTCTTCTGTTGGCAGAGGCAGCTACTGCTCCGGGCTTACTTCAACCGCTCGGTTAGGCTGAAAAGTTGTGGTTTATGGTTGAATTGCACTATAGCAACTGAAATTTTACTGTAACTGAACGTGACTTATTTGATGTAATTAAATTTAAAAATTTTCAAAATACAAAAAATATGCTAGCTCATCACGAACAACGCAAGCGAATACGGGGAAAAACCGGCAAAAAAGCTCAAAAAAGCCAAAAATTTAGAAAAAGATAAAATTTATGAATAGTGAAAAATAAGCTAGAAGCCGAAACGAGTGGGGGTTAACATGGGGAGCTTGTTATCACCTTCCTTTCCGTCTCCTATTACCTCGTTGCGAACTCCATCCATGCAGGACTCAGCCAATCGGAGCTCTGCCGTGCACGTGATGGTAACTAGATCACCATCAGGCATCAACATCCTTATACTTAATCAACACCGCCTTGGACAACGGGAACCGCTTTGCCACAACTTCCCGGAGCATCCGGAAGGTGCATTTTCCTGGCATCCGCCCGAGCCTAATGTCGTGGTCATACACCAGCTTGAGTGGCCTCCACCTCGTCACAACCTTCCTGTCAATCGGCGCTGTTGCTGTCACTGGTAGCGAAGAGGGCACCGGGAGTGTTAGCACTCCCTTCTGGGAGCTATCAGCAGCTGAAGAATTTTGGACGCTTTTGGTACTGTTGCTGCTGCAAATTCCAAAAATGGCGCTGGTAGAAACAAAATTCCGGATGCAGCCCCCAGCCGATCGCACGATTAACCGGGAGCTGACACATGGCAATGGTGCGACCGGGGAGCGCACGACATCGAGGTCGTGCGGTCCTGGACCGCACCATGCAAATCGTGCGGTGGCACAGCGCATGACTCGAGTGGTGCGGTCGCCGAGCGCACCACTCGGCGAGTCATGCGGCGGTCGACCGCACCACTCGGTGGCTACAGTGGTTAGGGTTTACCCCGATCAACGATTTTTCACAAAATAATTTATAAGTTTTATTTTTTGTTTTGATTAGATAGTTAGATAAAATGTTTGTAATTATAAATATTATGCATACACATGTAATATATTTTTTAGAGTGTGCAGCAAATTTATACTATAGAATAGGAGATGCAAAAAATATGAAATTTATTTTGAAAATTCGTTATGTATTGCAGATGATACATGTAGGAATTATTTTTATAGATTGTTTTTTTTTTGAAATATTTTGGTATGTTGTTAATGGTGTTTGAAAAAAATATGAATTTGATGTGGAGTGGAGTTTGCTGCTAGTGTAATTTTTTTTGCAATTATGAAAATTAAGAATTTTGGTTGGTAGAGTACGAACGAAATTTGTGTGAAGTAACGATTAGTGTATTTGTGATTTTCATACATTGCTGACCGTGAAAAATATGTTGAACTGGCAAAAACATTTTTCGATTATGTTATGTTGTTTTATTGGAAGAAATTTAATGAAATTTTTTTAGGACAACTGTGATAGGAACAATTGGACGAAAGGAAGGAAAGTGCTATTGAACACATGGGAATCATTGAATGTGAAAAGACGAGATAATAAGCTTAGCTGAATAGAAATAAACTTCATAATACAGTTGGGATTAACATGCCGCGTACATTTTTATTACATGCATAACATATAGCATGATATGCGACTAACCCACCCAACTGCTCGTACGACCTACTGTGTGGACCGGGGCCATTTTCCCTTCCTTGCCTGCTCGGCATTGAACTCCTTCGCGGCCTCTTTTGCCTTAGCCGCCATTTCCCTCTTTCTCTCGCGCTCCATCTCGTGAGCCTCCCGCTCCCTACGCGTGCACGCTTCGAGATGAGCTTACGTCTCGTGTTGTATACGCAGGGTGTGCTCGTTCTTGCAGCGCTCCTCCTCCAGCAACTCCTCCCGTGTGACATTCCACTCCTCGAAGTCGAGGGTCCATTGGTCCGTAGGGTGGATCTCAAGATCGATCCATTTGCGGTAGCCACATAGGGACTCCGGAGACTGTAAATACAGGGAAGAGATAGTCAGTGCGTGCTGTGAAGGAGAAAAGGTAGGGGAAAATTGGTGCATGTGGTCGTTACCGGCTGCCGATAGGTTGCGATGTCAAAACGGCGGTCGGTGTAGTCACTGGAGTAGTTTGCGCAACCCCAATAACGCATACCTAGGCTGATGTGATGCTTAGACTTGAAAAACTTGCACATGTCCCCGCACCAACAAAGGGGGGTGTCTCCCCCTCAGGTGGGAGCTGCGGCGAACGCTCGGTGGGGACGTTCGGGATGGGGTTATTGCTACGCGGCTGCTCATTGCGGGGAGTTGACCTCATAGCCGCAGCAGCCCTTGCTTGTTCCTGACGAGCCGCAGCAGCCCTTGCTATCTTGCGGGTCTCCTCCCATTGTGCTTTCTTGCGGGCCTCCTCCCTATTCTTCGTAATTTTCTCCCGTATGTTGTCCGCGAATTTCTGCCATTCCTTTAGTTGCTTGTTGCTCATCTCGACGTGGAGAAGGAAGTTATGATGTAGTGTTAGATTGTGTAGTGTTCTCTTCCAGATGCATTGCACCTCACTTTATAAGCCAAAGGGTAGGCATGTGAATTATTTTTTGTCGCTGTGCAAAGCTGCCCCATTTTGTCATGTCACCTGGCAAAACTGACCTCTTTTGTCATCTGACTGAGCAAAGCTACCCCGTTTTGTCATGTCCCTACGCAAAGCTGGCCTTTTTTGTCATGTGACTGAGCAAAGCTGCCCTCTTTTGTCATCTCACAGAGCAAAACTGGCATCTTTTGTCATGTCACTGAGCAAAGCTGCCCCGTTTTGGCAGGTCACTGTGCAAAGCTGGCATCTTTTGTCATCTCACTGAGCAAAGCTGTCATCTTTTGTCATGTCGCTGAGCAAAGCTGCCCCGTTTTGTCATGTCACTGCGCAAAGCTAACCTCTTTTGCCATCTGACTGAGCAAAGCTGCCCCGTTTTGTCATGTCCCTGAGCAAAGCTGACCTCTTTTGTCATCTGACTGAGCAAAGCTGCCCCGTTTTGTCATGTCCCTGCGCAAAGCTGGCCTCTTTTGTCATGTCACTGGGCAAAGCTGGCCTCTTTTCTCATGTCACTGAGCAAAGCTGACCTCTCATTGAGCAAGACTGGCATCTTTTGTCATCTCACTGAGCAAAGCTGCCCCGTTTTGTTATGTCACTGTGCAAAGCTGACCTCTTTTGCCATCTGACTGAGCAAAGCTGCCCCGTTTTGTCATGTCCCTGCGCAAAGCTGGTCACTTTTGTCATGTCTCTGCGCAAAGCTGGCCTCTTTTGTCATGTCACTGCGCAAAGCAAACATCTTGTGTCATCTCTTTAAGAAAAGCTGCTTCGTTTTGTCGTGTCACTGCACAAAGATGCACTCTTTTGTCATGTCACTGAGCAAAGCTGGCCTCTTTTGTCATTTCACTGCGCAAAGTAGACCTGTTCTGTCATCTCTCTAAGCAAAGCTGCCCCATTTTGTCACGTCTCTGCGCAGAACTGTCCTCTTTTTTCGTTTTTGGTCACTGCAGTAAGTTCTCTCGTATGGTATAAATAGCACGGTTGGGGTCCCATGACATTGTACGCAGAGAACCTTGTAAATCGAACAAAGAAATACCTTCTCTTTCGTGCTGAAACATACCATGTCGGAAGCCGAGGGGCCAGTCGGATTTGGGTCACCGAAGGAAGACCTTCCCTTCGAAAGGAGGGAGATCTTCGGTCCACAGTACCGCTTGATACCAAGCCGGCATGCTCAACCAGCGTGGCCGAAATGCAGACATAATGAGTACGCGGTCGTGCAGGTCGTGGATGCCCCGTTCGATGGCGGGCGACGTTTCTTCCGATGCCCACGCTCCGGGGTACAAATTATTAACAGTACATTTTTTGTTATTGCTTATAGACCCTCCATGTTTACCGTCCTTTCCCGCAGATGGCGAAATGCGACTTCTCCCGCTGGATCGACCCTCCTCATGAACGGTATATTGTCCGTTATGTGGATACATTATGGGTGCGAATATTGGAACTGGAGGACCGAATCGAGACTCTCAATGAGGAGAACAACGACCTCCGCCAACAGATGCAACGCGAGAGGGGCAACGAGGAGGTCGTGAACATAGGAAACTCGTATGATCCCACATGTTGCTGCGCGAACCCTAGTTGCATGTGTGCGTGCCACTACCACGATGGGCAACCACGTCCGAGGCGGCCCCCTCAGCAATTCTCCATGTGGGTGCCACGAGGCTCGTTTGGCATGTAGGCAACGAGGTGTATGGTTGTGTTGTATTTTAGTTGTTGTGCTCGTTGGTGTGTTGATGGTTGTAGTACTTGCTATATTTTATGTATGTGCAATGTATGTGTTGTTTCGTGTTGTCATTGTGTGATGCCTTCTTATTCTGTGGTCTCTGTGCGTGAGGCTGCCCCCCCAGCCTATAAAAGGAAGCCATTCCTCACCTAGTCCCTTGCATTGTTATCACTCACCTCCTAAATTAGTTGTTCCCAATCTGTGTAGTTTTCTTTCGTGCTAACTCCCCCCGACTAGGCAATGAGTCAGCTCAGCACCTCCTTATCGGCACCCACGATGATTTGCCTAAAATGCAACACGGTTGTTAGACGTAAGACCTCACACACGGCCGTGAATCCTGGGCAGCACTATTACAAGTGCCCCTATAACTCGGTGAGTAAGATTGTTTCGGGTTAATTCAAATCGTGGTGGTATGTTTAAAAATCTTCTTCTCATGGAATCGCAGGAAGCCCCCGGCGGTTGCCGATTCTGGGTGTGGGAGGATGAAATGGGCACCAGGACAGACATTGTTCACCATGAGAGAGTTGTCGTGGGGGGTTACGACTCTGTCAAGATGCGGCATCGTTTCGATAGACTGGAGTGGAAGATAAATTTAATGTGTGTGCTATTTTCTTTCTTGTGTTTATTGTTATCGTCAAGTTGTAGTGCTGGAGGTTGTCCTCGTGTATGTTGGTAATGTTTTATGTTATGTTGTACCTTGTGTTTGTTGTTATCTTGTCTTATCCCGCTGGAGAGTTAATCTATGTATGTGCAATGCATGCTGTGAGGTACAGTGCCCACATGCGTTCATACTTGTCATATTAGAATGACGTCGTAATTGTACTCCAAATAATTTCATAAGCACAGTACAGTACGAACACAGGAAACCATGTGACATCACAACAGCACAATTACAAAAATTCATTGTTCATCTCATCGTCGCTGCCTCGGATGGCGTATCTGATCCTCTGAGAAGGTGAACCTGCTTGGGGAGCGCGGTGCATCTCGAAGGTCGTAGTGCGAGGGCTGCGTCCGGGGTGGTAGTGGGTACAACTCCGTGGAGAGTTGCGACGGCTGGCCGAAAATAGAGCTCAGCCATTCGGAGGAGGGGTCTACGTCCTGCTTAGATGGTACAGCTGAATTAGGCAATGAAAAATACAAAAAAATGTTCATAATGAGTAGTAATATCATAAGGCATTTACCTGGGAAGTCTGAAACGCTGATGGGCCACCGTGAACTTGCTGGCCTTGTTGCTCTGTGACTCCCTGCAATTTTTGAACGATGAGATTAGATGGCTTTGAAATACATGTGTTATGTTTACTACATGAGTACATACCGGTGCATGCGGCTGTCCGAATGACGATGACGTTGCGAAATCACCCATGTACTCCTGCGCCGTGTAACCTTGGTACATCTGCCCGAACCACTCGTCCCGCCCCTGCATGTCTGCTCGGGTGGACTGACCGCCATGCGCGAATGCGTCCAACGTCATCGTCGGTTGCTGCTACGAGTCAGGGTCGCTATTTGCACAGAATGTTCGCTCGTCCGCCGCCCTCCGGGATGACGACGGCTGTAACAACGTGCTATCCTGTCGCAAGTGCTGCAGGAAAAATGTGTGGTTACGAATAACTGGCAATCAAGTGGACGAATAAACTATTGCCAAATGTCGTACCGCTGGTTTGAAGCGCTGGGAGGACGAGCGAGCGCAGCTGGGACGACCGCCGGACTGCGACGGACGACCGCCGAACTGCGACAGACGACCACCGGACTACGACGAACGTGCTGATGGTGGTGCTGACGGCGCTGCTGACGGTGGTACTGAAGGCGGTGTTGACGGCGCTGTTGACGGGTGTGGTGCTGCCCGTTGTTCTCTGCGGAGGCGTCGCGCATGCACATCATCCCTGTGCCGACTACAGCTCATGGACCTGATCGCAGACCTGGCCTCACTGAGGATGGTACCACCGAAGAAAGCAGCCGGGAGCCTCGATACGATGCATGCACTCGTACTGCAAGTAAACAAACAATGAGTTAAAACGTACTGTAGGTAAACAAACAATGAGTTAAAACGTACTGCAGGTAAACGTACCGCCTCATCCTGACATGCTGCTCGATGACGGTCTGGCCCTGCCCGTATAGCACCCTCGTGCATGACCTCTGCAGCACGGTGTGGGGCAGGCCCAGTAAGCCTACTGCGGGTGCGTGGAACATACCACTCTAGGTACGCACTGTATGTGTCGAGGTCGTATGGCCTAGTCTCGTCCAGAACCTCCGTGCTCGCTGAGTCATGCCACAGGTCTATCCACGGCCGCTGTGTGCCCGTCCGGTCGTCACCCTGGTGACCTCTTCTTGTTTGCCTACAAGTTAGTCCACAAATTGCACAATTAGTATTAACAACACATTACTACATTGCATACAGTTACCGTGCAATGACTTATCGGTGGGCCTTCGGTGGTAGTGCTCGTCCTGGGAGGAGTGGCACGTGCTGGTGGAAACTGCCTCAGCACTCTCTGCGGGTTGTATGGCTCGATGAAGTGGGAGAAAACGAGGTGGCAGATCGTCAACCAGTACGTGTGATCTTGGTGGCACTGAGATGACAACCCGTTGGGGGCTATGCTCTGAATGAACTCTGCATCCCATGGCTGCCATACTATATCGCCCTCATGAAGAGCCTCGAACTAGTTATGGAACTCTGGGTAGACACGCCTCGGTCTCTCCCTGGCCCACCGCAGTTGACCATGTGTCCAACGCGTCCCCATAGTCGGCCCATTTATGGGGTCATCGTCACCAGCCTAATTGTAGAACTCCGGGCTGAGGTCGTAAGGGTGCACGGCCCTCTCAATCTTAGGCCTCCCAACTGGGAAGTGCTCCTAAGACCAGTATTGTAGGAGCACGTAGCACACTGCCAAGATCGGCTCGCTGGCCACAGTACGCTGCGAGGCATCACACAAGCCTCGGTATGTGGCGCTAAGGACTGCAGATCCCCAGCTGTACTGCGTCATCTGGCCGGGCAAGGCATCCGCCAAGGACTCCACAAGGTGTTTGTACGTAGGATACACGGAGGCTCCAGTGATCGTAGGAAACAAGACCCACCCGAACAAAAAAAGGAGGTATGCCATGAGGTGCGTCCGCACGACACCCTTAGGAGCGTGCACAGGGCAGGTCATGAACTGTTGTAGCCACGAGTGTGGCACACCAGACATGTTGTCTGGGATCGGGTGACCGAACCGAGTACCCAGAGCGACCTTCCAGTTTATCGCCCTGGGGGGTGGCACTACTGTTGCACCACGGATGGGTAGACCTGTCAGCATGGACATGTCCTGAAGTGTAACAGTCATCTCGCCCCAGCGGAAGTGGAAGGTGTGATTCTCCGGTCTCCAACGAACCACGAGTGCGGACAGCAACGCTGCATTGAACTGCAACGCATACAGAACATCCAGCATGCGAGCAATGGGCAAAAGGCCGGTGTCTCGCAGCAATGGGATGTACCGAAGGTCTAGAGGCTAGTGCTCTCGGGGGCTCCTAAGGATGAAACTCGGAGGGCCTTCAGCGTCAGCAGATGACCATGCTGTGCATCCGTGCTGGTCATCCCAACGGGGCTCAAGCAACTCGTATGCCATCTCCTGCCGATGAATGGAAACAAGTCAGTACGCAGTGTCATGAGAATATGCAACATACGTAATTTGTAGGTAATGACAATAAAGTGTGAAATAAATGACAACATAATATGCAACAAACGTAATTTGCAGCGAATGACAACAAAGTGCGCAACAGATGACAATATAATTTCCAACAAACCGAATTTGCAGCGAACAACAACAAATGATAACGAAATATCGAACAAGTCAGAACATAATTTCCAAGAAATGACTCAAACAAATTGTACACGCAAATATTTTTGTAAGATACATTCAGCATAGGTTAAAGGATGCAAGATCATGTGCTCGCATAAACAAGATGAGCACAACAAAGGCCCTTAATAGTTTAAAAACACGAAACCAGCAGTGAACAACGAAGAACCATGTGCTTCATACTATGGAGCGTTACTTGATGTCGCCTGTTTGGGCACTGCCTAAATGAATGGCCAAACGTCTTGCATAGTCTGCACTTCAGGCGCCGAACCCGATCCCCACGCTGGCTATCATCCATATCATTACGAATGTGAAGGCTTTGTCGTCGCCCACGGCCGACGTGTTTCAGTGCATCGTTCGGCACCCACTTCATCTGCCCTGGCCAGAAGTCCCTATAATGCATGTCCACCCCATAGGAACGGAACTCCGTGCTCCAGGTTTCAAACAGGTGCTTTATGTCATAGTACTTTGAGATGTAATGCGTGGGCGCCTGGTGCCATACCGCGCATGCCGCGTACATGTGGGAGCATGGCTTGTGTAGAAGTTATGGCTTGTTGCAGGTGCAAGATACTCTGTCATCAATCGTGCACACCTGCTTACGATCCCCTCTTGTCTGGCCCATCATGTACTTCTGTCTAAGGCGGACCTCGAACTTCCTTCGTAAGCCATCCATGATCTGAGCAATATACGAACGAGCCTTTTCCATCTTCTTGTCCATGTAGGCCTGTGCTACCTCGGAGAATTCTTTGCCTTCATCCAGATGCTGCTTCGCCATCATGGCTCTATTGACAAAGTATCCAACTGAACGGTTCCAGGTCGCTTCCAAGATTGCAGTGATAGGTAGGGATCTGACGCCCTTCAGAACACCATTGTACACCTCGGACATGTTTGCTGTCATGATTACATACCTTGCTCCGCCGGTGTCATGCAGTAGAGACCACATCTCCAAGTCAGGTGTATTGGACTGAACCCATTATGTGAACTCCCCAACTCTCGTGGAGCCTCTCTCCACGCCCGCAGCTTCAGCCTGCTCGAGACACCTTACATGCTTGCTGGTCTCCTGATCAAGGTGCTTCCATAAGGCCTCGAACTTTCTCTTCTGGTTCTGCATACAAAGCCTTTTGAACATCTTCATTACTTCCTTGCTACGGAACCTTCTGTGGAAGTTCGCCGCAAGATGCCTCATGCACCACCGGTTCTTCATGTCATTCCACTGGAAGGGAGGCTGTGTCCCGTTCTGCATCGTTCATATTGTAGACAGCAAGCCTGCATTGCGGTCCGAGATGACACACACATCGGGCCGATCTTGTACTACGGCCTGCTTCACATTGGTAAGTGTTGTAGCTACGGGCTAAACAGGAATGAAGGGGACTAGTAGAAGGAGAAGAGGAGAGCTAGATCTGTGGGGAGCTGGTAAGAATGAGAGGATGTCCCCCCTTTGCCCCACCTGGGGGTTTATATATATGAGTGGGGTAGAATGGGAAATCCCCATTCTACCCCTTAGTATTTACAAAGGATGAGGGTACATTGGTATATTTACACTGGTATATTCCTCTACACTATTGAGCCTATTACATGTTGGACTAGTTGCACGGCCCAGTCACGGGGGGTTGGGCCACCCCTACACAATACTCCCTCGATAGCAAGCGCTGAGATCCCGATGGGCGAACTAACGCGATCAACCACCCCAGCCCCCCGTTCCTCGGCAGCAAGCGCGAGGGTGCCGAGTGGTGAGACGCTGCAACTAGTAGCTTGCAGACCCCCGAGGCAATGCCTACGAAGAAATCAGTGAGCTACTGCGCTGAAATCCCGCGCCATCCCGCCGAGGCGACGCCTATAAGGCGGACGGCGGAGTCGAGCGCCGGAGCCGTGCCGTCTCGCCGAGGCGATGACTACGAGGCAGACGGCGAAGCTGAGCGCCGAAGACGTGTCGTCGAGCGCCGAGGACGTGCCGTCCCGCCGAGGCGATGCTTACCAGGCGGACGGCGAAGCCGAGCGCCGAAGACGTGTCGTCGAGCGCCGAGGACGTGCCGTCCCACCGAGGCGATCTCTACGAGGCGGACGGCGAAGTCGGGCGCCGAAGACGTGCCGTCGAGCGCCGAGGACGTGCCGTCCCGCCGAGGCGATCCCTACGAGGCGGACGGGCGGTCGGCGTCGAGACGTGCCGTCGAGCGCCGAGGACGTGCCGTCCCGCCGAGGCGATCCCTACTAGGCGGACGGCGAAGTCGGGCGCCGAAGACGTGTCGTCGAGCGCCGAGGACGTGCCGTCCCGCCGAGGCGATCCCTACGAGGCGGACGGCGAAGTCGGGCGCCGAAGACGTGCCGTCGAGCGCCGAGGACGTGCCGTCCCGCCGAGGCGATCCCTACTAGGCGGACGGCGAAGTCGGGCGCCGAGGACGTGCCGTCCCACCGAGGCGATGCCTACGAGGCGGACGGCCAAGTCGGGCGCCGAAGACGTGTCGTCGGGCGCCGAGGACGTGCCGTCCCGCCGAGGCGATGCCTACGAGGCGGACGGCGAAGTCGGGCGCCGAAGACGCGTCGTCGGGCGCCGAGGACGTGCCGTCCCGCCGAGGCGATGCCAACGAGGCGGACGGGGAAGTCGGGCGCCGAAGACGTGTCGTCGGGCGCCGAGGACGTGCCGCCCCGCCGGGCGATGCCAACGAGGCGGGCGGCGGCCGGCGCCAAGACGTGCCGTCGGCGCCGAGGCGTGCCGCCCGCCGAGGCGATCCCTGAGGCGGACGGCGGTCGGGCGCCAAGACGTGCCGCCGAGCGCCGAGCGTGCCGCCCCGCCGAGGCGATCCCTACTAGGCGGGCGGCGGTCGGTGCCGAGGACGTGCCGCCCCACCGTGCCTACGAGCGGGCGGCCGTCGGCGCCGAAGACGTGTCGTCGGCGCCGAGCACGCGCCGCCCCGCCGAGGCGATACCTACGAGGCGACGGCGGTCGGGCGCCAAGACGCGTCGTCGGCGCCGAGGCGTGCCGCCGCCCGAGGCGATGCCAACGAGGCGGGCGGAAGTCGGCGCCAAGACGCGTCGTCGGGCGCCGAGGACGCGTGCCGCCCGCCGAGGCGATGCCAACGAGGCGACGGGAAGTCGGGCGCCAAGCGTGTCGTCGGGCGCCAAGACGTGTCGTCGGCGCCGAGGACGTGCCGCCCCGCCGGCGATACCTACGAGGCGACGGCGGCCGGGCGCCAAGACGCGTCGTGGAGCGCCGAGGACGTGCCGTCCCGCCGAGGCGATGCCTACGAGGCGGACGACGAAGTCGGACGCCGAAGACGCGTCATCGAGCCCCGAGGACGTGCCGTCCCGCCGAGGCCATGCCTTCGAGGCGGACGGCGAAGTCGGGAGCCGAAGGCGCGTCGTGGTGCGCCGAGGACGTGCCGTCCCACCGAGGCGATGCCTACGAGGCGGACGGCGAAGCCGAGCACCGAAGACGTGTCATCAAGCGCCGAGGACATGCCGTCCCACCGAGGCGATCACTACGAGGCGGACGGCGAAGTCGGGCGCCGAAGACGTGCCGTCGACCGCCGAGGACGTGCCATCTCGCCGAGGCGATCACTACGAGGCGGACGGCGAAGTCGGGCGCCGAAGACGCATCGTCGGGCGCCGAGGACGTGCCGTCCCGCCGAGGCAATGCCTAGGAGGGGGACGGCGAAGTCGGGCGCCGAAGACGTGTCGTCGGGCGCCGAGGACGTGCCGTCCCGCCGAGGCGATGCCTACGAGGCGGACGGCGAAGTCGGGCGCCAAGACACGTCGTGGAGCGCCGAGGACGTGCCGTCCCGTCGAGGCGATGCCTACGAGGCGGACGGCGAAGTCGGACGCCGAAGACGCGTCGTGGAGCGCCGAGGACGTGCCGTCCCGCCGAGGCGATGCCTACGAGGCGGACGGCGAAGCCGTGTGCCGAAGATGTGTCGTCGAGAGCCGCGGACGTGGCGTCCCACCGAGGCGATGCCTACGAGGCGGACGGCGAAGTCGAGCACCGAAGACGTGTCGTCGGGCGCCGAGGACGTGCCGTCCCGCCGAGGTGATGCCTACGAGGCGGACGGCGTAGTCGGGCGCCGAAGGCGTGTCGTCGAGCGCCGAGGACGTGGCATCCCGCCGAGGCGATGCCTACGAGGCGGACGGCGAAGTCAAATGCCGAAGACGTGTCGTCGGGCACCGAGGACGTGCCGTCCCACCGAGGCGATACCTACGAGGCGGACGGCGAAGTCGGGCGCCGAAGACGTGTCGTCGAGCGCCGAGGACGTGCCGTCCCGCCGAGGCGATGCCTACGAGGCGGACGGCCACCATTCCCCTACTCTCAAAAATGGTACCCGCGGAGAGCAGGCGCTTGCGACGTAGGCCGCGGGACTACTCACGCCGAGGTAGAGAGGCGAAGGCGCCGTTCCCCTACCTTCAAAAACAGTGCCCGAGGAGAGCGGGCACTTGCGGCGTAGGCCGAGGGACTACGCACGCCGAGGTAGAGAGCGGCGCGCGTTCCCCTACCTTCAAAAACAGGTGCGCGGAGAGCGGCGCTATGACGGCGTGGTGAGGACTCGCACGCCGAGGTAGAGAGGCGAAGGCGCCGTTCCCCTACCTTCAAAAATAGTGCCCGCGGAGAGCAGGCGCTACGCGAGCGGAGGCAGGGAGGCGGAGCCGCCGTTCCCCTTCCTTCAAAAACAGTGCCCGCAGAGAGCGGGCGCTTGCGGCGTAGGCCGAGGGCACTACGCACGCCGAGGTACAGAGGCGAAGGCGCCGTTCCCCTACCTTCAAAAACAGTGCCCGTGGAGAGCGGGCGCTTGCGGCGTAGGCCGAGGGCACTATGCACGCCGAGGTAGAGAGGTGAAGGCGCCGTTCCCCTACCTTCAAAAACAGTGCCCGCGGAGAGCGGGCGCTTGCAGCGTAGGCCGAGGGACTATGCACGCCGAGGTAGAGAGGCGAAGGCGTCGTTCCCCTACCTTCAAAAACAGTGGCGCACTCCCTGGTGCAACGCTCGCGAGGGCGCGACATCCACATGGTGCGCCGCTTAAAGTGAGGCACTCCCTAGTGTCTCAGCCATGTCGCAATTTTTATACTCCGTAGAGTGCGTGGGAACAACATCCACGTCTTATTTATACTCCGGAGAGTACGTGTGGGAGCGACGCCCACACGTGCGCGGGACATCCGCGTCTTGTTTATACTTAGTAGAGTGCACAGGGACAACCTCCGCGTCTTATTTATACTCCGTAGAGTGCGTGGGAACTTCAACCATGTCTATTTATACTCCGAAGAGTACGCGCGGGAGCGACGCCCGCACGTGCGTGGGACATCCGCATCTTGTTTATACTCAGTAGAGTGCGCAGGGATAACATCCGCGTCTTATTTATACTCCGTAGAGTGCGTGCGGAGGCAGACCTCGACGCTACGTCTTATTTAGAGTCCGTAGACTGGTGCGTGCGGAGGCGTACCTCGACGCGACGTCTTATTTATAGTCCGTAGACTGTCGCGTGCGGAGGCGGACCTCGACGTCACGTCTTATTTAGAGTCCGTAGACTGGTGCGTGCGGAGGCGGACCTCGACATCACGTCTTATTTATAGTCCGTAGACTGTCGCGTGCGGTGGCGGACCTCGACGTCACGTCTTATTTAGAGTCCGTAGACTGGCGCGTGCGGAGGCGGACCTCGACGTCACGTCTTATTTATACTCCGTAGAGTGCGCGCGGAGGCGTCCCCCCGCTGCGTCTTATTTAGAGTCCGTAGACTGGCGCGTGCTGAGGCAAGCTCAACGCTACGTCTTATTTATACTCCGTAGAGTACACCGAGGTGCAAGGCCGTCGTGCGATTTAAAATAAAAAAAACAAGGACCAAAACAGAGGCATCGAAGGAATGGCCGAAGACTTGCGACAAAGAAACGCTCCAGGATGTAGTATCAGAAAATCATTAAATGCTGCGATGACCCAGAACAGGCCAAAACTGGAGAAGCAAATACGGCCAAATCAAATGCTCTCAGAATGGAACCATAGCCGCAATGAATGGAATGCTGCATAACCGCTTCCTTTACAGCCATGCACGCAAGAATCACAGCGGTGATTATTAAAACTTCGCACGTAATCACATGCAGTGCATACCAGACAGGACGGTGGCGACGTGGAGTAGACTCCACAGGTGCGAGGATCCTGACTGCGCGGAGCTGGTGGAGGCCTCGTCGTGAGGTGCGTAGTCCGGGGGCATCGCGGGGCTGGGCGAGGACGCGCGGAGTCGAGACCACCGGCCGAGCTCTCGGACGATGCTGGCTTCGCCTGCCTGCGCGCTCATAGAATCTTACGTGGTCCCCGTTGCGGAGCTTGGTTCGTATCATGGACTCATGCATGCATACGTGAGGCTCATTGCATGGATAGATGCTTCGTTTTGGTTCTGGGTGCACGCATCTCCGTCAAGGATCCGACGCGAAGTCCCACTGCGGCGATGTCGGAGACGACTTTGCCGTCGCGGAGGCCTGCATGCAAGAGCTTCGGCCGGGCGTGCATGCAAGGATTTCGGCTTCGGCCCGACGTGCATGCACCTGTTCGGGCCGCAGGCGGGGAGGCTCCCAGGTGGCTTTTGGCGGCACGGAGTCTGTTCTTTCCTGTGAGCAGCATAACTCGGCGTCCAGGCTTCGGGTGCATCCTCGCCAAGGGCTTCGGAGACCACGCCGGGACCTCGCCAACGTGGAGTGTGACGTGGGGGTGTGGACTGCGGGCGGAGGCCGGAGGCCAACTTTGACGTCGCGGGGATGGGCAGAGGCCAGGGGCCAACTTCGACAGCGCGGGGACGACTTTGCCGTCGCGAGACGACGACGCGGAACTCGGGGCTAACCTTCAACAGGGAGAGCTGGAGATCGTGATCACCGCGGAGGCGAGCGGACGTGGAGACCGACGCCGGAGGCTTGCGGGCGCCACGGTCGAAGTGGGTCTTCGCATCGTCGTAGAAGCGAGTGGAGGTCGGAGACGAAGCACTGGCCGGAGCGTCGATGGTCTCAAGCCGCACTGTCGCACTCCATGCTCGCAGTTCCTCATCTGTCGCCGCCGCCGCCGGCCCCTCGTGCATCCACTAGCGGCAGCACGCCGGCGATCCGAGCGGGCGGTGGATCCTCCGGGGCAGCATCCCTGGGTTCTTTCTCCGGCTTACACTTCCACCGCTGCCGCCGACGCCCTGCGGACCTCGCCTCGACCGATTGGCTGGCACCCACCGCGGCAGCACTTCCGCGAGCTTGTATTATGCGTGGATGAATAATCCACGTGTGGAGTGCGGAGGCCACGAAGCAGGAGCACGCTTCGTGCATGCGCATGGACGCCGTTGTCGCGGAGTAGACCTCGCCGACAAGGAGGTTGGCAGAGCCGGCCGGCTTCTGCAGTCCTGCACGACGCTGGCGGAGACTTCGGAGCACTCGTCATCTTCGTAGTGCGACACAGTTGGATGCTCCTAGGAGGCAACGCAGACACCTCGAAACGAAGGCCCATCCTCCTGCACGCCGTGCCTGGCTCTGCACCGTCTCCGCGCGCGCCTCCACGCGAGACTCGGCCCGGCCGAAGTCCAGTGAAGCCTCCGCGCGTAACCTACCTGCTCGTGGAGGCTGGGCGTTGTGCAGAGACTCGGCGCGAAGGCCCAACGCAGAGGTTCTACTTCGCGCGGAGACTCGAGGAAGCCCATCGTGTAGGCTCGACATGTGTCAGCGAGATCGGCGCTGCGGAGCTGCGGCGCAGAGGGCTCCTGCTCGGGGAAGACTTAGCCGATGCGTATTTGGCTCGGAGATGCGCGGAGCCGCCGTATACGCGAATCCGTCAATCGCGCGGAGTCCACCGTAGACGTGAATCCATCCCTTGCGCGGAGCCGCCGTAGACGTTGATCCGTCCCTTGCGCGGAGCCGCCGTATACATTGATCCGTCCATTGCGCTCCAGCTCGTGCGCGTCCCGGCATGGGGCTGCGGCCGGAGGCGGAGACTACGCGCAGCGCCAAGCGAAGGTCGGGACTTCGCACGCGTAGCCTGACGCTGTGCATGCAACGTCTGAACGAAGGTCGCGGTCCAGCCTCTGTAAGCCTTTGAACAGGAACACGCGGAGCCTGGCGGAGTCGTCGTCCGCTTGCGGAGCCCCGGGACTTCGTCGCGGAGCTCGACATGGCGAAGGCCGTCTTCGGGGAGCCCGGCGTCGTGGAGTCAGAGCGAAGTCTGAGGCACTGGCGTGCAGTCTGCGCGGAGGCCGGGGACGAGGTCCATCGTGCGGGCACGGGGGCGACACGAAGCAGAGCGTCCCCAAGGCCCAAGCATGCATGGACGGATATGTGAGCCTTCCGGGCGGGACGGAGACGATGCGAAGTAGTATGTTGATGCCGCGGAGCCGAGCGGGGGCAACGCGGGGTCGTGGGGTCGGAGTTGTATTCGCCGGCGCGGAGCGGCGCCGTGCTCGCCAACACGACGTTCTCACCGGCGTTCCCTGGCTGCAGCCGGAAGAAGCGCGACGCGGTGGGCGGACGAGCGCCAAGTCGCGTGCGCGCTGCAGCGCCTGCGGAAGCCGTGGAGGCGGAGCCTGGCAGTACACGGAGGCGCGCAGATCCTGAGCACATGCGTGAGCCACGCCAGCTTCATAGAGCAGTGAAGAAGGCTCTCCGAGTAACACGTGTATGCATGCTTGGACAGCGCGCACGGATGAATATTCCCTTGCGTTGTCGCGCGGAGAGGCTCAGCGCGGAGGCTCGGCGTCAAGCGGAGACTCGGCGCGAAGGCTCGACATCAGGCGGAGACTCGGCGCGGAGGCTCCGACGAGGTAGATGCGGGCTATGACTCCGCCCTTTGATCGCGTTCGGAGGCTGCGATGTGAAGACTGGCATAGAGGCCCCGATGTTGCATCGCAGCTGTCCTGTGTATCCTCGTCGAGGACCTTGGAGACCCCGCCGAGACCTCGCCAACGCGGCTGTGGCGCAGAGGCTTAGGCTGCGTCGAAAGCGCAGGCTCGGCACGTGTCGGCGAGATCGGTGTTGCGGAGCTGCGGCGCAGGGGCTCCGTGGTCAACCCCGAGCCTACAGCTTCCGGTTCCATGGCGTGGAGTCTGGTGCCACGAGGTAGCACACCGCGTCGAAGTGGTCGACGCCGTCCAGCGGAGGCTCGGCTCGTCCCTCACCGCATGCCAAAACCAAGGCGGAGAGAGAGGCTTGCGAATGGATGGATACCTGGGTTTTTAAGCTGTACGCATGCATGAAGTTCGCAGGTGGATGTGCCCTGCATGGGCCGATGGCTATTTCATGCACGCGCGTGAGCGGGGCAGCCGTAGAAGAATGGCCTGAGCCCGGGTGCGCTGACCAGTGCGCAGAGACACCGCTCGATGAAGACCTTGATGTGACGCGGAGTTCAGTGGAGTCGGTGCGTAGACACGACGTGGCGAAGGTCGTCTTCGAGAAGCCCGGCGTCGCGGAGTCGGAGCGGTCACGCGGGCGCAGAGGCGACGCGAAGCCAAGAACATCTCGCAGAGGCTCAACGTTGTGCGAAGACTCGACGCGGAGGCTCGACGTCACGCGGGGCTGAGGTCGGAGACCGGACATCGTACAAAGACTCGACGCGGAGGCCGTCTCCGGCAGCGCGGAGGCTTCGGAGGCGAAGCGTCAGGAGGGTTATGCCACCAAGTCGCCCGAGACATCACTTCCCTGCATAACTACCTTGAGTAGAGTGGAGATAGCAGCAAAGTAGGCATAAGCGATTCGATCGGATCTATTCAACTTATTACCTACGAAAAATAGCAAAGTATACGGGCAAATCCCGTACACCTTACACGACTAGATCCGCTAGATCTGGATCTGGAAAGGAAATAGCGACAAGATAAACTTATCTGTGGTGCTTCCATTAAACTCCTTCGGAGGTAGCCACCTCTAGCGCCCTTTCGCAGCTTCTCGTTCAGTCCCCACGGACGGCGCCATCTGTTGTAGCTACAGGCTAAACAGGAATGAAGGGGACTAGTAGAAGGAGAAGAGGAGAGCTAGATCTGTGGGGAGCTGGTAAGAATGAGAGGATGTCCCCCCCTTTGCCCCTCCTGGGGGTTTATATATATGAGTGGGGTAGAATGGGAAATCCCCATTCTACCCCTTAGTATTTACAAAGGATGAGGGTACATTGGTATATTTACACTGGTATATTCCTCTACACTATTGGGCCTATTACATGTTGGATTAGTTGCACGACCCAGTCACGGGGGGTTGGGCCACCCCTACAACAGTAAGGAACCACAGCTAGCTATCCGTATTCTCATTCTCTACAATTGCAAATGCCATTGGGAGTAACTGGTCATTTGCGTCTACTGCAACCGCGGTCAGGATAGTATACTTACACTTGCCAGATAGGAATGTGCTGTCCATCGTTAGCACTGGACGGCACCACTTGAAGCCTTCTATTGCCTGATGGAAGGCCCAGAATACTCTGTCAAGCACAAAACAATTCGGCCCTTGTGTCTCATGAACCCGCTCGTACTTGTTAATGTGCGTGCCTGCGTTTGCTGCGGCAATTTATACAACATTCTTAGGACCAGATCATATGCCTCCTCATATGTCCCGAACATACGCTGCAGGACCTTCTGTTTCCCCTGCCACACCTTCTTGTAGCTAATATCAAACCCCACCGTGTTCGCTACCTCCGCCATGAGAACCTTGGGAGAAATGGATACATTTTCCGCCACAAGATGGATTATCAGCTCCGCAACATATGATAACGTCATGTTGCGGTGCCTATGTAGTGGCGCCGCAAGCTCACAAATGTGATCCTTCAGCACCGTTATCCAAAAGTTCGTGGCAGCACCCCTGAACTGCTGCGCACGGACCTTGCCAGGGCAGGAGCCGTCGATACACTTCACAATGTAGGTGTCAGGGTTGGACCTGTGCACCCGATATGTCCGACTGATGTTGACGGCGTATGTGGTAATAGCTTGCTGTGCAGCACTCTTGTTACGAAAGTTCTGCCCTATAAAGAGTGTGCCTTCATTGAATCCCCACTCTGCCTCCTCCGCCTGTGGCAGAACTAGGGATTCCGCTGCGATGTCGTCCAATCCGGACGGCACGTACGCACCCTCCGTGGTTACAACACCACCTAACACACCTCTCGCTGTAGGTTCCCCTTCTTCCTCCTCTTCTGAACTGGTTGTTTCCACATCCTCCTCCTCCTCGATTTCCACTTCCTCCAACTAGTTCGCAAGGTACTCATGACAGTCAACATGGGTGGCCCACCACCTCTTCGCACCTTCATTCGGCTGGAAATTCTCCACGCGCCTCCGCAGGTCTCCATCTCCCATTGACTCATTGCCTCCTTCTCCTTCACTACCATCTTCATGACCGTTGGAGAGTAATGCAGGCTCTACATCTCCGCCAGCACCAGCAGAGCTACCCATGGCGGATGATTCTGTCCTCTTCACAAATTGAACATACACCATTGGCCTGGCATAAATCACTGCGTCACGGTTGCACACGACCTCCATGTAGTTCGCCCATGAAGCGTCGCTCGTCACCTTTACAAGTTGCCACACTATCTCCCCTGCACCACCTACAACTGCGGCATACACTACATCGATCCGTAATTTGTTCCTTGCGGTGTCTCAATCGAATGCGGAACGCATGCATCTCCGTAGCTCCGACAGGCTCGTGGTGTTCAGATTGGGTGCCCGGATCACGGTCCGGTCACAATTAGACAGGTCTACCCCGTACGGCCTGTCGCGTACGAGACCACTTCCGTAGAGCACGAACAAGTCTTGGATGTCACCCATGGCGTACCTAACATAAGTCCATACTGAACCTACCCTCTTAATATATATATAACATGCAACAAGTGTACCATCATACAGCAGGTAGGTATCGCCTAGCAGATACAACCGTAATATTTTCATCTCAATTTCATTGTTCTACCTATCCCATACATAAATCAAATTAACTCGCTAATTTCTGTGATAAATAAATTACAATTTCTCCAAATTTCTCTCCTAATTAGTATTATTACTGTTCTACTTAATTCACCAATCCAACTACTCGTTTCTCATCATTTTTAACTTATGAATTCTTATGTAAATGAAATAACTACATTTTGTTCCTAATCTTCCTTGAACTTCAAACATCCCGCACAACTCAGAGAAGCCTTGCACACGATGAGTTACATCTTAATTTGGTAGGCCCAGTTTGTTTGGTCTTAAACTTCAGCTTAAAAGTGAAAAAACTAAAGCCCAAACAATTATGTGGCTTTTCAATCAGGCTTTTGAAAAAAGCTTAAGCCACCTTATAACTAGAAACCAAAAGCCACAGGAGATGAGTTCCTCAGCTTTTTGCAAGATGGTTTTAGACCATTTTCACTAAAGTTGGTGTAAAATTACCTACTTATGCCATGTATAAAAGGCTCCAATTCTCTCAAACCCTATCTTCCTTTTGTCACTTGTGCTTTCTCCCAACCCAGTCTGTCTCTCCTGTGCGACATGTGTGGGCGCCGTTGCCGGCCTCCTCCCTCCTACCGCCCCTGACCTCCTCTACTAGGGGCGGATCTACGTACTCCCTCTTGCCACCGTTGGGCTCATCTGACTCTCTCCCACTGGCCTCGTCTGCCCCTCCATCTGCTGGTCTCCTCCATAGCCTTTGACAGATCTACTCCCCTCTGTTTAGATTGGAAGAAGGGAGGCTAGGCAACGACAGATCATCTCCAGATCTCGACAACGAGGGCGACAACATCCTAGTGGCAGTGCCAACCCACCGGCAATGGCAGCACCACGGCAGTGACCGGCGTGAGGATGAGGATTTTATTTGTTTTCTTCCTTTTCTGAATTGAATCATCATTATCACTGATTGTTGTGTTTACGAAAATGGTCACGGATTGTTGTGTTCATGGAAATGGTCATGGAGTCAAGATCAAATTAGTACTCAAAGCTCCGTAAATTATTACTGATTGTTGTGTGTTCATGGAAATTATGTATATTCTTGAATAAGAAAAATTCAAAACAAATGATATAAAAACTCTTCTTACCTCATTTGTAAAAGGGTATTTTAGACATTCATCATTGAGGACAATAAGCCAACTGAAAAGCCCCAAAAATTCAAACCAAAATTTTCCTGGACTTTTCTTGAGTTTTTGAGTGATTGTTGGCAACTTTCCTTTTTCAGAAAGTCTCCCCAAAAGCCGCCTTCCCTTTTCGGCGTTTCCGCTTTCCCCTTTCCCTTGGCGCTTTCTCTTCTTTCAACCTTCCTTTTTCTCCGGCGCCTCCACCCGTTGCCGCTTTCTCCCTCCGCCTGCGTTTGCACGGGAGCGCGCACCTCCTCCTGTTGTTTCCCCTCTCCCGCGGTTTCGCCGCCCGCTCTTGCCACACTGCCGTCACCGTCGGCCAGCAGCCGCCCACGTCGCCCTGTCAGCTCATGGCCCCCACCTACCAGTCTCTGCTCCTCCCTCCTCCACGCGAGAGCGCACCCCGGCCGTGCCGTTCGGCCACCTGCTCCCACTCCCCATCCCCGCCATTACTCGTGCGCAGAGAGCCGTCACCGCATTCCGTCTCTCGGACTCGACGTCGTGCCAACCCTCGCAGCTTCCCCAGGCTGCCTGCAACGCTGTAGCCCCGCCCACGCCGCACCTTAACTTCCCCGAGCTGCTCCCGAACGGCTCCCTTGATGCCAGCTCGCTCCGCTCCCTTTTTGTTGGTGATATGCCCTAGAGGCAACATGGAGATGTTGAATATATCACATACTATGTTTATGATACATTGTTTTGTTCCTTGAAATAGACATTATCATTATTGATCAATGAGTATGTGACTTATTCATGAGACTCTTAATGCCAAAATGTTGCTATTTCTAAATGATCCCTGATCATATATCATATGAGGAACAAATATGATTCAAAGATCAGTATATGTATTGATTGATGATCATGTCTCATGGATCATGGTATGGAGATACCAAATCAATAATATGGACATGTGTTAGTGAACATATGTTGGATAGACCCGCCATGAGACAGTGCAGAGATTCCATGTGTCATTAGTTGGTCTCAAGTAGTGTTTATGTAGAATCCTTAGACTTGAGATCATCATGGTTCCCAACATGCGTAGTAGCCTATTTTGGGACTACTAACCACTACTCCGTAACTGGGTAGTCATAAAAGTAGTCTTCGGGTTTGCTATGAAACATGTAGTGGGATGTGAATGATCAAGATAGAATTTGCCCCTCCTTATGTGAGATATCTCTGGGCCCCTCGATGTAATGGATTATGAAAGTGCATGGCCATGCCAATGTGATTGAGGAGTCAATCACAAGTTTATAATCTATCACGGAATCGAGAGAGTGATTGAGCTATTAAGAGGATGACACAGGTCTCGCCTTGAGCTTAATCTATATCGTGAGGCAAAGGGATTCGTACATGAGAACATTACAGGTTCGGCCGATATGATCTTTACGTATACTTTGGGGTTAATATGTCTTGCTAGAGGCCGCTATTAACGTGGTGACCGGAAAGGTGTTTCCGGTCGCGACCAAGTATACGTGAACCTCTGTGGTCGCACACTTAACGGGTTGGAACACTAATTCGAATGTGATTCGGATGTGGGCTCAATTTGGATAGAGATCCGAGATAGACTCCTATTGGGCCTCGGTCCACGAGGCCCAAGTGAGGAGGTCTATATATTTGGAGGTGGGGGTGAGGATGTGCGCTTCTGTTCCTCCGCAGAAAACCCTAGCCGCCACCTCCCGAGCCAAACCCTAGCCGCTCGCGAGTCTTTGGTACACTCGCGATCGGCGTTCCAGCCCGGACGTGTGGATACCGGTGGAGGCGCTGCTCGTTGCGGCGTTGATCGGCATCAACAACCTCTGATTGGATCTGCTCGTGGTTTGGTTGATCGCGTGGAGGAGACGATCTGTTCGGGACGATCGGCTACTTCCACTACTACCTCGGCGCCGTGGTTGGATCGGCTTCTCCAACTCTTCTTCGCTGCGGCTGGCGTCTAGTGGTAACGATCTATGATCCCTCCTTAGCATGATGTCCTAGTGTGCGCGGTAGAAATTTTTTATTTTCTGCTATCGTAGCCTACGCGCGTTCCTTTAGTGGTGTGTACCCGCCTTGTATAGCGTCATGGGTTCACATCGTTAGGTAGAATACGATTCTACGTCTAACTTGTTTTTGCAGAGAATGATGTGAATAGTATGGCCCTATATCTTATTGGAATGTATGAGATGTATGTGATGCATGTAACATTCGTTCATGGCATGCGTGTCATGATTATTTCAGCTATTGTTAGCTGTCTATATTGTATTTAACGACCTGCGTGTCGACCTTAATGCTTGAATCTATCTTTGTAATCTTCAATTTCTAGCTATTATAGGTAGTAGCCTAGTTTTGAGGTTACAAACTTTCAAGCATGGTGGCCTAAAGGAGTGATGTGGAGGATGGAGATCGTCTACACCTACATGGAGATGGAGATCACCATTTTTTGGGCCATACTACTTCACAGTTAAATGTGTTTATCTGTGATATTATCTATCTTATTCTTATGCAATGTTTTTGTGATATGTTGCTTTGGTAGGATAGAATCCTCATAAAATTAGGTGTTCATGCCCTTCCATATGTTGCACCAAAAGATAATGATCATCGCATGGTAGGTCTACCAAAGTAGAGTGCCGTCAGTTATCATCATTATTTGGGGTAGATGTCGGACATCTACATGCGGAAGCATTTGGTTTACTTAACAAGGTTATCAAAACAGTTTTGGACCTTGGGGCACGAGGTTGGGGCCGGGGCATATTGATGTCACCCAACAAGCAAGAGTCACATAGAGATGTGATTAGCAAGGTGTTGCTTACCCATGTCACTAGTTTTCTAGCCGTGATGCCAAAGCTCACTAGGAATTTGTGAAATGAGGATCTTGACCCACTATGTAACTTAGAGGAGTTTTGTTGCAAAACACATAGTGGGAGTCTTTTGTTAAATAGTTTAATAAAAGATGAACATAAACATAGTGCTAAACTTTGCATATTCTTTGTTGTAGATCATGTCAACTAATGCCGCATCCAGTTCTTTTAATTTGCGATCTATTCTTGAGAAAGAAAAACTCAATGGAACGAACTTTATGGATTGGTATCGCAACTTGAGAATTGTTCTCAAGCAAGAGCGCAAGGAGTATGTCCTTGAGTCTCATTATCCCGATGACTTGCCTGATAATGCTCTCGGTTCGCACGAAGAGCTTATGAGAAACAAACGAATGATTACCTTGATGTGAGTGTCTCATGCTTGCCACAATGTCCTCTGAGCTTGAAGCAATATGAGAACACAGATGCCTACAATATCATTGTGGGGTTGCGTGGTATGTTTGAGAACCAAGCAAGGGTGAGAGGTTCAACACTTCAAAGTCCTTGTTTGCGTGCGAGCTTGCGAAGGGAATCCGTCGACCCTCATGTGATTAAGATGATTGGCTACATTGAGAGTCCGGAAAAGCTTGGTTTTCCCTTAGCCAAGAGTTGGCTACGATGTGATTCTCCGATCGCTCCCCGAGCTTTGAGCCATTCATATTGAACTATCACATGAACAACATGGATAAGACCTTGGCGAGTTGCATGGGATGCTAAAAGCTGCCGAGGAAAGCATTAAGAAAAGCAGCAATCATGTGATGATGATGCAGAAAGGCAAGGGCAAGCCCAATGTCAAGAAAGGCGCGGTCAAAGAAAGTTAGCTCCGATGAGATCGCGAGCGGTTCTAAGGCCAAGCAAGTCAAGAAGGGCGCTGCTCCTAATGCAGATTGTTACTCTGTAAGCAATTAGGTCATTGGAAAAGGAACGCCCAAAGTACTTGGAGGATCTTGAGAAGAAGAAGGAAGTACGACTTCCTCTCCGGTATAAATGTTATAGAGATCAATCTTGCTACTTCATCCACCGATTCTTGGGTATTTGATACCGGATCGGTTGCTCACCTTTGCAAATCGTTGCGGGGCTAAGAAGAAGTAGAAGTTTGAGGAGGAGAGAAGTGGATCTTCGCGTTGGCAATGGAGCAAAAGTTGCTGCGGTCATTGTTGGCACCATGCCATTGTCTTTACCTTCAGGATTAGTTTTGGAATTGAATAATTGTTATTGTGTTCCATCTCTTTCCAAGAACATTATTTCGCTTCATGTTTGCAAGCGTAAGGTTATGACTTTAGATCTGTGAACAATGGTTGTTCTCTTTATTTCAAAGATATGTTCTATTGTCATACTCCATTGGTGAATGGGTTATATGTTCTTACTCTTGAAGAGTCACCGGTCTATAACATTAATGCAAAGAGGCAACGTTCAATGATTTAAATCCCACGTTTATTTGGCATCGCCGCTTAAGTCACATAAATGAGAAACGCATGGAGAAGCTCCATAGAGATGGTATTCTGCACTCATTTGATTTTGAATCATTTGAGACATGCGAATCTTGTTTACTTGGCAAGATGACAAAGGCACCTTTCACCGGTCAAGGTGAGCGGGCAAGTGACTTGTTGGCACTCGTACATTCGATGTATGTGGACCAATGAGCTCAATAGTCGAGAGGGTTTTCAGTACTTCATAACTTTTATCGATGACTTTAGTAGATATGGGTATATCTACCGATGAAGCATAAGTCTGAATCCTTTGAAAAGTTCAAAGAATTCCAAAATGAAGTGCAAAATCATTTAGGCAAGACAATCAAGTTTCTACGATCCGATCGTGGAGGCGAGTATTTGAGCCATGAGTTTGGCAATCATCTCAAGGATTGTGGAATTGTTCCACAATTGACTCTGCCAGAACACCTCAATGGAATGGGGTATCGAACGGAGAAATCACACCTTATTAGATATGGTGCGCTCCATGATGAGCCAAAGTGATCTTAGTTGTCTTTTTGGGGTGCGCTCTTGAAACAACCGCTTTCACACTAAACAGGTTCCATCAAAATCAGTAGAAAAGACACCATATGAGATGTGGACAGACAACGTCCTAGCTTGTCTTTTCTTAAGATTTGGGGATGTGAGGCTTATGTAAAACGTTTACAATCTGATAAGCTCAGTCCTAAATCGATAAATGCTTCTTTATCGGGTATCCTAAGGAAACAAAAGGATATTACTTCTATAATCAAGGAGAAGGCAAAGTGTTTGTCGCTTGGCATGGTGTCTTCTTAGAGAAAGAGTTTCTCTCAAGAAGGGATAGTGGGAGCATGGTGCAACTTGAAGAAATTCGGAAACACCAAAACGTTTCAGCTCCTCTGAGAACCACAACAGGATGAACAAACTGTTGAAGAACTGTTGTGGACACACCGCACCACGTGAGGTCGAGAGGTCACGTCGTGCACTGAGAGGTACATGTTCTTGACTACTCAACAACGGGACATATTGTTGTTAGACAACGATGAGCCTAAGACCTATGAAGAAGCGATGGTGGGACCAGACTACGAGAAATGGCTTGAAGCCATGAGATCGAAATTGAATCCATGCACGATAATCAAGTTTGGAACTTGGTTGATCCACTGATGGTGTTAAAACCATTGAGTGCAAATGGATTTTCAAGAAAAGATAGACATAGATGGAAATGTTCACATCTATAAAGCGCGATTGGTGGCCAAAGGTTTCAAACAAATTCAAGGTGTTGATTATGATGAAACTTTTTCGCCCGTCGCAATGCTAAAGTATATTCGGATCATTCTAGCGATTGCTGCATATTTCGACTATGAAATATGGCAAATGGATGTCAAAACAGCTTTCCTTAATGGAAATCTGAGTGAGGATGTGTACATGACACAGCCCACGGGTTTTGTCGATCCGCAATACCGAAAGATATGCAAGCTGCAAAGATCCATTTATGGATTAAGCGGGCATCTCGGAGTTGGAACATTCGTTTTGATGAAGTAATCAAAGGGTTTGGTTTCATCAAGAACGAAGAAGAGCCTTGTGTTTACAAAAGGCTAGTGGGAGCGCACTCGTGTTTACGGTCTTATATGTGGATGACATATTACTGATCGGAAATGACATTCCTATGCTCGAATCATTAAGTCTTCATTGAAAAATAGTTTCTCTATGAAATACTTAGGAGAGGCGGCATATATTCTGGGCATCAAGATCTATAGGATAGATCAAGAAGGCTAATTGGATTAAGCCAAGATACGTACATTGACAAGGTGTTGAAAAGGTTCAACATGCAGGATTCCAAGAAAGGCTTCCTACCTATGTCACATGGTATAAATCTTAGCAAGAGTCGGTGTCCTAGTACACCGATGAGCGGGATAAAATGAATGCGATTCCATATGCTTGGCTATGGGATCCATTATGTATGCCATGCTTTGTACACGTCGGATGTCTCGTATGCTTTAAGTGCTACAAGTAGATACGATCGAGATCGGTGAAAGTCACTGGATTGCCGTAAAGAACATCTTGAAGTACTTGAGAAGAACTAAAGATGTGTTCCTCGTCTATGGGGGTGAGGAAGAGCTCGTTGTAAATGGTTGCACCGATGCTAGCTTCCAAGCCGACAAAGATGATTTTAGATCGCAATCTGGATTTGTGTTCTGCTGAATGGCGGTGCGGTGGTGGAAGAGTTCCAAGCGAGAGACGGTTGCTGATTCTACAACAAGCCGAGTACATAGCGACTTCAAGTCGCTAAAGAGGCTGTTTGGATCAAGAAATTTGTTTCGAGCTTGGTGTGGTGGCTAGTGCCTCCAGCCCAATGGACCTCTTCGTGACAATAGTGGGGCCATTGCGCAAGCCAAGGAGCCTAGATCGCACTGAAGTCCAAGCACATTCTACGGCGATTTCATCTCATCCGCGAGATTGTGGAGAGAGGCGATGTGAAGATATGCAAAGTACAAACGGATTTGAACATTGTAGATCCGTTGACAAAGCCGCTTCCCGACCAAAGCATGAGGCTCACACTAGGGCAATGGGTATTAGATACCTACATGGTTGACTCTAGTGCAAGTGGGAGCTGTTGGTGATATGCCCTAGAGGCAACATGGAGATGTTGAATATATCACATACTATGTTTATGATACATTGCTTTGTTCCTTGAAAAGACATTATCATTATTGATCAATGAGTATATGACTTATTCATGAGACTCTTAATGCCAAAATGTTGCTATTTCTAAATGATCCCGATCATATATCATATGAGGAACAAATATGATTCAAAGATCAAGCATATGTATTGATTGATGATCATGTCTCATGGATCATGGTATGGAGATACCAAATCAATAATATGGACATGTGTTAGTGAACATATGTTGGATAGACCCGCCATGAGACAGTCTGAGAGATTCCATGTGTCATTAGTTGGTCTCAAGTAGTGTTTATGTAGAATCCTTAGACTTGAGATCATCATGGTTCCCAACATGCGTAGTAGCCTATTTTGGGACTACTAACCACTACTCCGTGGCTCGGGTAGTCATAAAAGTAGTCTTCGGGTTTGCTATGAAACATGTAGTGGGATGTGAATGATCAAGATAGAATTTGCCCCTCCTTATGGGAGAGATATCTCTGGCCTCGATGTAATGGATTATGAAAGTGCATGACCATGCCAATGTGATTGAGAGTCAATCACAAGTTTATAATCTATCACGGAATCGAGAGAGTGATTGAGCTATTAAAAGGATGACACAGTCTCGCCTTGAGCTTAATCTATATCGTGAGGCAAAGGGATTCGTACATGAGAACATTACGAGTTCAGTGATATGATCTTTACGTATACTTTGGGGTTAATATGTCTTGCTAGAGGCCGCTATTAACGTGGTGATCGGAAAGGTGTTTCGGTCGCGACCAAGTATACGTGAACCTCTGTGTCGCACACTTAACGGGTTGGAACACTAATTCTAATGTGATTCGGATGTGGGCTCAATTTGGATAGAGATCCGGATAGACTCCTATTGGGCCTCGGTCCACGAGGCCCAAGTGAGGAGGTCTATATATTTGGAGGCGGGGTGAGGATGTACGCCGTTCCTCCCGAGCAAAACCCTAGCCGCCACCTCCCGAGCCAAACCCTAGCGCTCGCGAGTCTTTGGTACACTCGCGATCGGCGTTCCACCCTGACGTGTGGATACGGTGGAGGCGCTGCTCGTTGCGGCGTTGATCGGCATCAACAAACTACGATTGGATCTGCTCGTGGTGTGGTTGATCGCGTGGAGAGACGATCTGTTCGGGACGATCGGCTACTTCCACTACTACCTCGGCGCGCGTGGTTGGATCGGCTTCTCCAACTCTTCTTCATTGCGCTGGCGTCTAGTGGTAACGATCTATGATCCCTCCTTAGCATGATGTCCTGGTGTGCGCGGTAGAAATTTTTTATTTTCTGCTATCGTAGCCTACGCGCGTTCCTTCACTTTTAAGCCACCCCAACCCCCGCATTGTGCTCCCCACACTCCCATGAAGCTCCCCGAGCATCCGATCGAGTTTGGAGCCCCTGCATCGCCGGCGATTAGCTCCTCCGCCGCCAGTGAACTCTCGAGCCTTTCTTCTTCCTTTCACGTTTAAAACTTGATTCCATTCGCTAACTTGCTCTCCTTTGCCGTCGTGGCTGTCGACAATCCTTGGCCCAATGACCAAGCTTGCCGCAGTTGTGGCAAGAGTCGTCTCGTGCCGGCTTTTGCTTGCCAGCATCACCGCCCTGGGCGCCTCCTCGCGCCCCTGCCTGTGCGTCTTTGCGCGGCTTGCCGCGCTTGCCATGCTTGCGGCCGCCTGTCGTGGAAGAAGGCTCCCCCTTCTTCCTGTCACCTTGGCCGGCAGCCCACTGCTCCCGAGTGAGGAGGAGCTTCCCGCCAATGGTAACGGGTCCCGAGAGGCTCTGTGGCTCATCGATGTCGACGACCTTGAGGCGACCCAACGCCTCCTCGATGGTCATCGTGGAAAGATCCAGCAGAGACCCGATCGAGCGAGCCATCTGCTTGTACTTCTCGGGGACGCAGCGGAAGAGCTTCTCCACAGCTCTCTCCTCGCCGTAGGTGTCGTCACCGAACTGCACCAACTTCTGCAACAGAGTGTTGAGACGGAGAGCAAAGTCATCAACGTCTTCACCTGGCTTGAAGGCCAGGTTCTCCCACTCCGTGCGTAGTGCCTGCAATGTAGACTTGCGGGCGCGGTCGCTGCCGATGCGTGCTGCAGCGATGGCGTCCCAAGCCTCTTTGGCAGTCCGCTTGTTGGTAAGCGAGCGCATCTCGGCGGGGCTGCAGCGATGAGAGCATCCGGCGCTCGTCGATCTGATCGTGGTCGGCGTCGTCATACCGGACCGCATCCCACATATGCCGCACTGAGCTTTACCCTCATCACCGCAGCCCACTTGACGTAGTTGGTCTTGGTGAGGTAGGCCACCGTCGCCGGGCCGACGTCCTCGACGACGACGACGGTACTCGTGGTGACCACGATGCCGAACCGGAGAGTCGCGTTGCTGAGAGGCGCGCTCTCCGTCGACCATCACGCCGCCGCGGCGTGCCTCCTCCAGAGCGCCACCGCCGTATCGCCTCCTTCAGAGCGCCGCCGCGCGTCGCGCTGTCGCTGCTGCCGCCGCGCTGCGTGGCGTCGCGCGCCCCATTGCGCCGTTCGCCCTTGCGCGCCTCCCTCTCCAGCCGGTGGGTCCGCGTCGCCGCTGTCATCAGAGCCGGGCTGCTGCTGCTGCGCAGAGCTTTGACCTCTGCTGCCGCCGCGCCGCCGCTGCATCTGCCGCCGCCGCTTCCACCTCCGCTCGCTGCCCGCCAGCGCGCCTTTCCGCCGCCGCAGCGGTCTCTGCCGCCGCTCGCTCGCGCTGCTCTGCCGCGGCGAGCTCGGCCGTCTGCTGACGCCTCGTGCTCGAGGCGACCGAGCGCTGAGACTGCCCTGCGGACATGGCGCGCTACTGGGGGGCTGTTGCGTGGAGAGAGGGCTGCTTCTGACGAGCTGCTGCCCGTCTCCGGAGAGGAGTGAGCGGGGACAGCCGGAGCTGCTGCTGCTACCGGCTGGGGCTGCTGTGAGGCCGGAGAAGGAGATGAGCAGGAGATGCTCAGGCTACAGGATACTAAGGCTCTGATACCACTTGTTAGTCGCTGGACTCTTGCTCTTGGTGATAGCAAGATCCTTACTCTCATGGAGAGGATGACACTAGGAGATAGGGCAAGTTTTCTTGTTTATTGCTCACACAATGCCATACCAATCTGAGGGGTTGGAGATACATATTTATAGGCTGCTAATCAGCCAAGCATATGCCAAAATGCTATCGTAGACTAGTCCAAGATGCTGTCCTAAAGCTAGTCTAAGGTGCTAAAGCAAAAAAGCAAGTCCTAGATGCTAAAGCAAAAGCAAGTCCTAGATGCTAAAGCAAAAACAAAAAGCATCATGTACACCATGTGCAGACAACACAAAGACTTATCTATCAGACACTAATATTTACAAGACACTTTAACAATATAGAGGAAAAAATAAGGGTTGTGTATGAGTTTCATGTTCAAATAGCAGAAGACATGACCATATTCTATGTTTGGAGTGTATTAATTGCCTGGATGCTACTTTTTTTTTTGCTTCATTCAATGCCAAACTCATATTATTAAAACATCACCTTTGGGGATTTTATGCTCGAACTAAGAGATGGGAATGTCATATTGCTTCAATGGTGTATGGTGGGTGCAACTTTGGTGAATGCCATGGTGGTTCCTGAGTGGTCGATGCGACACAATGCCTCAGTTTTATTTGCACTCAGCAATAAAGAAGTAAAGGATAGATCACTGATTGTTGGTAGGTTACGGAAATTAAAATTATTAACTGAGAAATATTTTCATAAATAAAAAATGTTGTAAAAAGTATGATGATTGGCCGATTGTTGGTGAGTTCTGGCTGAAAGAGTAATTGATTCTCAGGATAACATTTTCCTAGGTTATACCAGCCAAGGGCTAGGAACTAACCAACCTCCAGTTTTCCAAACTCATGCTTTGCAAAAGGTTGGGATATAGTCCAATCGATTGAAGATAGCTTAAGAACATTTTGAAATCATTAGCTAAATAATTATAAAAAAATAGTGAATGAAATAACTGTGGTCCTCGATTTCTGTAATAATAAAGTTCAATGTCAAGGTAGAAAGCAGAGAAAATGAAGCTTTGAGGGAGAGGGCTTGTGGTTGTCTCAGTTGTCTTTATGACTTGGATTGTTTCTTCAAGGAAGCTGACAATTAATCAAAGATCATTGGCCTGGTGCTCGTTCTATTGCACCTGATGTCATATTTAATTGTTACCCTCAACAAAGTAAAATAGTAAACGTTGCTCAGTGGAACTGATGCCATCAACATTTGGCTGCCACTTTATGAGTGGTCCTTGTACTGGTCTTGAAGAGCTACTTGATATTACACTGTTAGATTAGAGGGGCATGAACTTGCACTGTACTATTTTCGAGTGTGTTGATGGATAGATAACAGAGTTACAGAACCCCTATTTCATCAGTGCTCACCTCACTTTGGTTTACTCAAATTTTGTTGACAATTTGATGGTGTTGCAAAACCAGACGTTAAATGAGCTGTCTTGCTATCAAATATGAGCAGATGTCGTTTTCTTCTGTCCTGTCTCTGGTCAGTTGCTTAAGGATAGCTCGCTGCATAGCCTGCCAGCTGGACTGGAAAAAGTTGGGCCCATGAGGCCATGAGCTTAGGCTTGATGGGTAATTACTAATAGCCTGAAAGGTCATTGACCTGGAAGTCTGGTTGACCAGGGCAGGCTTCCAAACACAGGATGGGTTTTGTTTGATGAGGACAAAGTTGAAAAGACCCCATATTCTTCTAAGTCCTGAGGCACAAAGTTGAATACACCCCATATTCTTCTAAGTCCTGAGGCAATCTTATGTGCGCTGCTGCCAGTTTGCTCTCCATTATTAGGATTTAGGAGTAATAGGATTCAAGCCAAATCGGTTACTTTTGCTGCTGAAGTCGGTTCTTGTTCATTGAGATGTGTGGGTGCTGGCCACTTAATCTTGATTGGTTCTTGGAGTTCAACCCTCATCAACCATCTTCACATACTTCAACACTCACTAGTGCAGAGCTTCTACTTCGCTGAACCTGCACAGGGCATCACCAGAGCAGCTCCTCGTGGTCACAACTGGCTGTGTGGCAGTGTGTGGCTTGTTGTGCCTGTATGAACGCAGCCAGGCAACCAGGCAACATGGCATCGAAACTTGCCATTCAAGCAACCAGGATACTCGGTAGTGTTTGTATGGCTAATAAACCCAGTTGCACATAGCTTGGGCATACTAATTGGGCTGTGGATTTTGTATGCTTGTTTGATTCGTATATACCATTTTATATCGATAATCATACGACATAACCATTCATACATGGACATCTTTTGTAGCTGACAGATGCTGCTTGTATGTTCTGTACGTTAGTATAACATGAATCAATGTTATTTTTCTCTTTTTTTATTCAAAAAGCGTGTTAGCTGGTGACCCACCGACTTGAAACCTTGGCTCACTCTACGGTCCAGCCAGTTCTGATAAACATGCTGTACTTCAATGCTAATTGCATTCTGTTAACTATCCAGAGTAACTCACTTATGCAGGGTGCTGGGACATATATGTTCAGGATAGATGATGAGCGTGTTGTAGATGCTACAAGGGCAGGTAGCATAGCCCATTTGATCAATCACTCGTGCGAGGTGAGAAAATATATGTACATTATGCTGATGGTTTCCAGTTTTTGTTAGCAGCTCTGTGCTGGCGACCACATCATTTTCTCAGTAGTTGTTGTATTGCCTTGGTTTGCTGCTTCCTTCAATTCTCTGCTACTATATATTGCACATATGGATAATGGGACAAAAATATTTTCGCAAGACTCAAGGTGACCATGTATTGTGCCAATACTGGCCATATTTAACATTCTCCAAACTGAGAAAGCAACAGGAAAAAGGAACGGTAATGTGCTTGAGCTGAGGATGGCTCTTACAAAGCAAAGAATAATTATTCACGGCGAGTTGTGAAAATTTTATATTTTTCTGGAAGAAAAGGCAACAGTTGTCCTCAGCAACATATATAGTAGGTTGGCCTTATCTTCTATGAGCTTATTGAAGGTCAAACGGTTCCTTCTAAAAATTCGAAGGCATTACTATTAATAGAAACATATCAATGTACTGTGTTATGTGCCATTCATGCAAATAGTAGCTCTCAGCTGGCATGAGTAATTTGTTTGATGTAAGGGTTTCATCATATAGCTTCCATCCCCTTCTCTGTAGTCTTTTCTTTGCCATTTTTAGTTTTGGCACTTATAGTATGTTTTTATGGTACTTCATTATATCTTAAATTCGTAAGAAGAATACCAAAAGCATGCCTATGTTGTGTGCAAAGATGCGTTTTTGGAAGCCAGTTTCATAACAATTCTTCTTCACCATTGCAGCCTAATTGTTATTCACGTGTCATAAGTGTTCTTGGGGATGAGCATATCACCATTTTTGCAAAGCGGGATATAAATCCATGGGAAGAGTTGACTTACGATTATAGGTCAGATTGGAATATCATATTACTTATGCCTTTTAAACACTAGTTTGACCAATGTGATGTGGATGTTTTATTCAGGTTTGTTTCGAGTGATCAACGACTTCCTTGTTACTGTGGATTCCCAAAATGCCGTGGAGTTGTTAATGATGTTGAAGCAGAGGTGCAATCAGCCAAAATAAGGGTTACCAGAAGTGAATTATTTCAGCGAAGAGGAGACTAATGGTCAGTGTAAAAATACCTGCCTTCCAGTGCTAGTGTTAATGTGAAATTCCAACAGCCAACAAGAGTATATCTATCATTTTCCAGTTCGATCATAACATGTGCTTTAGTTGTGGTTTCGGATGCTCCTGTCAGCATTTCTTTGGATGCGCCCTTTTAATAGCTAAACATGACAACTATTCACTCAGGACGTTGATAAATTCTTGCAAAAATCATGTTTTTCATATATTACGGGGTTTTAGTGGTGTAATAGATTATTACCTAATTTGTTTGGTAGCACAAGGGAACTGTAATTGATATCATTACAGTGTGTGGTTTGCAGTTGCCTAGCAAAAACAATTTCTGCTTTACCCATCTTTGACGATCCAACATGAAAAGCATGGAACATCAAAAGAACATCATCCACATCTACTGTAACATCCTGGTCCGACAAGAGCCTAGAATGTCATAACTAACTTCATTTTCTTTCCAAAGTAAAATATCTTTTACAAACTATTAACATCTTTACAATGACTGAGTTTTCACAAATAATAAACTAAGCATAAGCATGATGATACTGAATAAAACAAATTTTGAAAATTTAATTGAAGCAGTAACCACAATGAAGATAATCCAATTAATGATGTTAATCAATTATACTTTATTCGATTGCAACCAAACTAATAACTCGTGTTCCAAAGGGACTTATTGACCAAAAGCTAAAGTTTGCATAAGCCAAATTACTAAAGATGAATAATAATTATCTAGTGTGATAAATAAGCAACGCCTGTGCATGAACTGAATTTGAGCTATTCTCTCCCCATACATGACGTCTTTAACGTTCACCTAAAAACAACATAATCAAGGGTGAGTCTACGACTTAGCAAACACATAATAAAATAGTAAACGATATTAAAACATGTTACCAAGTATTCATATTAATTTACAACTACCTCAACTTCATATACCTTTCTATTAATACCATGCATATATCTCATCATCTTTTTAAACTTTTGAGTATAATGCACATGTCTTAACATCTCTTTTGCTTATATCAGTATAGCAGAGTGTTACACCCATTGGTGTCCATTTAAGCTTGCCCTTTTTCATGCGGGGACCTTAAACTTGTCCTTTTTTATACGAGACATTATCTCTACTCCCGTGGAGTGCCTACTAAAGTAGATGTTTCTCTACCTAGTCCCATAGATCGTGGGCCACATAGGTCACCTTTTCTGATTATTCAAATGCAATGATTCTTTCAACGTTAATTGTTTATTAATATTAATCATTTATCATTATCAATCATTTATCAACATCAACCATTTATCATCATTACCATTTAATCCATCAGCAAATAAACATCATAGAAAGCAAGTGTAAACATGTAAACTAGCATGTTATGTACTTTCTTAACATACAACAGCAAGAGCAAACAACCCATATTACCGTTCTACCATGCACGTACCTTTTCTAACCATTAGGGACGGATTGATGTGAAGATAACACAAACCCCAAAGCTACTTGTCTTACAGTAAATACTAGTTAAAAACATGCCACAACCATTCATAAAAAAAAAATCAAATAAGCAACGTCGCTCCTACACCTTTTTGGTCCCACAATTTCCCCTTTACTGCACAATCCTCCCCTGATATCCCGGTAATAAAAATAGCATAACTTTTGATTCCAAACCCCTAACATAGCAAACTATATAAATTCTGGAATCTGCATAATTTGCTACACTTAGTTAGCCACAAACCATGGTTAATCCATTTAACTCCTTGTTTTTAACCCCGAAGACCATTATGTTAACTTATTGTACATCAGGCTGAACAATATGATATCTATTAATGTACCCATCCCAATATAGCAAACCATACAACTTCTGAGATCTACAGAAATTTATCTACCTTTCTTTAGTTATGTTTATAATTTAATTCGGCTATCTACTCGAACTAAACAGCATATTACCATGACTGTGGCCAGCAGCAACCAAATTCTAGACAGTAGTCTTTCTGAAGCCATAACTTCTAATTTGTCTAACCAAAACTCGTGTTCTTGCACTCTGTGGAAATCTTAGACAATTATCTATAACTTTCATTTTATACTAAAACTCATGTTTCCATAACTTTTAATCGCAGAGGCGGTCGGTGGCCTGGCGGGGCGCAGCAGGGCTGCCGCGGCATGTGGCAGGGGAGGTGCAACAGGGGGCGGCAGCTGCACAAGGTGGAGGGTGGCTAGGATTTTGGGGTGACCCCCCCTCCCCTTGAAAGGCCTAGCCTACTTGCCCCTCCATGGCCGACTCCGTTAACAGATCAAATAGAACTCTCCCTTTTCCCCTCCCAATTCCGTTTTCCTTAATTCCTTTTCTAAATTCACGAATGGGTTCTTAGGAGGGCGCATTTTGGAATATTACATTCTCCCCCTTCAAGGTTATTAAGGCAGTAAGGCGAGGTAAGGCGACCCACCCCCCTCACACCTTTAAGCGGTAAGGCATGAGGCGAGGCGACGCCTTACACATATCATAAGGCAAAGAAAACAGAGTTCTAGAGGACTAAATCAGAAAAAATCTAAAGAGGCGAAGGACCTAATTGTAATTTTGTAAACCTCTGGGGACTAAATTGTAAAAATACCAAAACACACTCACCCATTTAACCCTAGCCGGCCACCCCAGCCCCCAGATCGAGTCACAGGCCCGCCCCCATATTCCCTTCTCTCTTTCTTCGCCGACCTCTCCACTCTCTTTCTTCGTCGGTAGCCACTCCGGCACTCTACTCCACCTCTCCCCTGCTGCCGCGCTGCGTCTCCAGGCCGCCACACCTGCGCCACCTTCACCTATCGCGATGCCACTGCTCGCCACCGGCGGTGAGAGACGGCGACGTGGGCGCGGTGGCTTGGAGACGGCAGCGCAGGTGCGGCAGGCGCCTTAGTCACGAGCAGCAAGGTGGGGGCGACACCTTGCCACGCCGGACCGCCTTAAGCGACGCCTTAATAAGCCTGGCCCCCTTAACAGAATTTGATCCTGAATTCTACACCCTATGATTCTACACAAGAAACAAAATTGAACTTTAAATTCCCACCTTCTCACATATCAGCTGCAAATAACTCTGGATATTTCTCACGCATGTGACTCAAATTCCCATATTTCTTCCCTCTCAGTTTGATGCGATCAAAGCACTTTCACATACGTCAATGTGTTATGCCTCATACCCACTTTGATTCCCCCATGATCCGCACTGTGG